>JASJUZ010000705.1:0-608068 GCA_037159825.1 Tupiocoris notatus | reverse complement strand
TCCTGCAACTCCTAGTTTATATTGCCCAGTTTATTATTGCGTAGTGTAATTATCAACATTGGCAGCTGCGCATAATATCTATACCATACCTCTTCTGTATATGACTCGGTGATTCGTTTCTTTCGAAATTTACTTACAGGCTTTTGAATTAGGATTTGTTGTTGCTCTGGCCACGGCTGCTCTTTCACTATTTGTTGAGGCTGAATCAGTGGATTTGTATACCCGGCAGGCCATCCATACCACGGAGAATATGTCATTGGTTGGATTGCAGTTGGCCATAACCAATAGAGTCCATTAGTATATCTGATGGGGTTCGTCCAGTTTACATAGTTCGAATACGGGTTCCACTGTGTGTGGTAAGAAAATTATTTTTCAAGTTAATGCATTTTATGAATTGCATACTCGAGGAATATAGAGCCATCCACGCACATGGCTGAATATGTGGCGTGAAATCGCTCCTAACGCAAATTATTGCAATACCTAGATGCGCGTGAAATAGTATCGTACCAGTAATGGGTATTGTGGCCTGTTCCAAGCGAAGAACGGATAGTTCATATACTGCCCATAATTCATTTGTATGTCTTTCGATGGGTAGTTGAAGCCATTCGTATGCAAACCGGGCAAAGCCTCATTCCACAGCGGTAATCCATAGCTGGGTCTTGTCACCTCCGATTGATGGGTATAGTATGGCCCATACGTGTAATAAGGATTGTACTGTTGCAGTGATAGGTTTCCAAACATTTTGATTCAGCGCTTTTTGTTCCTCAACGTGAACGGAAAGCCGGACGATTGGCGAGATATTTCATATTTTGTTTAAAATGAATTCATTCTTGTTTCTACTTAGGTTCTTGAATTGTTCGTGATTGTCATTGTTTTGCCTAGAACATATTTGTTTTAATTTTGTTCACCGGGCTAATTCAGTTGTGTGGATATTGCTACTTTCAAATAGTAACGAAAATCTTGTGACCACTCGAGTACAAAAAAGGAGAGTTAATATAAACTTTTCAAAATCAGTAGGTCCTCAATATAAAAGTGTGCACACCTTTATGATATTTTACGTTTGTTCACTTTCGAGTAAATATTGAAGGTAGCTACCATACTTTTACGTCTAGTTCCAAAACATATTGAGTAATATACCGTCTATCACAATTCAAGTATTGGTAATATTAGAAATATGGAAGTCATAATTTTTTGTTGAACTGCCCAGAAAATCCAATATTCTTGGAATATTGACCATTCGTTTTCTTTAATTTCAATAAAAAAAAATGAGCAAAATTTAAATAATTTGAGTTATATTATCAGCAGTTATTAATTAATTATTTGTGAGGACTATCAACAAGGACCTCTTAAATAAAATTCGTTTTCTTTTTCCATAAAATGTAAATTAAAAAATTGGATCACAACCCTTCGGTGATCTGAACGAATGTTGTACTATCTATCTGTTGCTGGATCATTTTTTTCCGCTCGTATCCGTCGATCTCTGATGTTTTCAATTTGATTGATGATTCCGAGCGGCACCTTCGCTTTTCCATCATTGATTGATAAAATCCTCCATTGATTGCTTCGCGATGAGTAAACTTCCCTCATTCTCCCAAGTCGGTGAGGACCGCTCCCATCTATTAGCCCCATTCCGTTGCTGCCGATGGACCTCCTTCTCCATTGCATACCTCTAGCCCCAGTCCCAGTCATTTCAGGTCTTCTACTCTACCTACTCCGTCGCTGTCCCTCTTGTGTGTGCCAGTTTTGCCAACCTGCCGATTGAACGACTTTCTTACCTTCTCGCTACTCGCCGAGTTCTCAATAACATTTGGAACGGACGACAATATGTTTTATTTAGTTAGCGCATGTTCATTTCACCTTGTTTCTTTTTTGCCTGCTTCTATTTACCGTGAATCCAAGGATGGCGGACGAGAATATATTATGCGAAAATAATCAGTTGTAATGGAAAGCCTGTGATGGACAGATGCAAACAGGTCCGAAAGGTGAAGCAAAGGAGTAGCAATAGACGAATCGTTCCGTTGCCTGGGAGAACTGAAGCCGTTTTCCTTGAAGGGGGCGACAAAGAGCGTAGGGCACTAAAATCCATCCCCTTCAGCTCTCGAGTTGAGATTCATTGTGCGCAGGGGTGAATAAACTCAATAGGGGTTGAATAATCTTTTACCAAGCAACGAATTGGACCTTCAGATCCTACTTTGGAATAGTACAACATGTCTTATTGATTCAAATTGAAACATTCTCAAAATACATGCTTGTACTTCGTTCATAAATATGTACGTAGTGGCGAATGTATTGTGTGCAGAATATCAACATCAAAGGGTTATTCAAGACGTATTAATTGTCCGTGCCTTGCTAAAGCGCTTAGCGATTTTCAAGTACCAAATAAATCAGATGGTAAATTAAAAAGTAGAAACATAGTAGAGCAGATTACTATGTCGAACGCAGTGTCTGCTATGATGAATAATTTATTGGTCTGAGCGAAATGATCGTTACTTTAATAGCGACTAGCACGTCTAAAATCGATATGTCACTCTCAATATTCCAAAAATATCGGAATTGTTTGAATTTTTTCAATGTGTTGATACCCTTCCGTGGCCTGAACTATCACGATTTTCGGTAAAACCGGCCCTATAGCCGGTTGGTATAATTAAATTCAACGTTCGTTTGAAGTTTCGTATTTTCTTGACTCTTGTCCGTACTTTATTTTCCAACACGAACCTGTACCTTGGTATGATTTGTTTATAACTTTCTAACAGTCGGAAGAAGCGGTTGACCAAAATAATACTGTAGCTCGTTACGACACAAAACGAAGTTACGTTGTCCTGGAGTCAATCTTGATCCTGTGTGTGTTCCGCTATTCGTTCACGTTTTGATATTTATGAGTACGATTTGTGTAATGATGGTACCGGATTAGAGGACTTGCGTTTCAGTATGGTGAAGGTTAAGAGCGGGGTAAGTGTTCTCAATTAGCCTACGTTAACTGTGCGTAGCAAGGCGTTGATGAATCGGGGCGTTCGCGTTGACCATCAAGGATATCCTCTCTGTCCGTGTCAACTCTATCGGTTACAGAATGATGAAGCGCTTTGTGTATTCTTCTATGTTCCTTTTTTCGTCCGTAGGAAGATCATTAAATTGAATTTTTTTACCTTTTCGTTTTCGCATCTTGTCTTGTTGCCACTGGATCAAGGAAAGCCAGAGTCAGGCACGCCCTCTACAGCGCATGCGCTAGGCACCTTGTCCCTGCTCCGTGATCTACTTGTGAAATTGCCGGGTCTCTTATCATTTCGCTAAACCACCTTGGAAGGCTCCGCCATCTTGTTCTTCGGCTGCCCTGTTTTGCGCGAGTTGACCGATTTTTATCTTGAATCGCGAGTCGGCCGATTGGAATTGAACGCTCGAATTCGCCTAATCATTTGAAACCATTAATTTCTACTTCCATTTACTACTATTTATTTAATATTTCTATAGAATCGATTTTTTTTAAATTGAAATCCACCATTTTTGGTTTATCATTGACTCTGTCAATCATCATGTAATCAGTTGAGAATATCTACGATAGTTTTGATCAGAACTTTTCCGCTTACCTGTTGGTCGAATTCATCAACTTAACCCAATTTGAAGACAAGAAAAAAAAAACTCCAAATCCCACCCTTTATCCGTAATGAAATGGTGACAAGATCGTTGTCAACATCTGCCCGAGCTTGACCTAAACTATCGTGGAAATAATAATATTCTTCCTAATTTCATAATTTATCTGTTCGATATCCTCTTCTCGTCTTGCTTCATTGAGTGGTAATGAAAATTCCTCTTCTTTAGATATTGATCTCATTGCGGTGAGATACAACCGCACAAATTAGAAAACAATCTTAAATCTCTCCCTTTCGATTTTACTTTCTCCAATCGTCGATCCGTTGTAAATCGCATCGAAAACTTTGCTCTTCGAGCTGTAGCGGTACGACCCTGGCTAAGCTTGAATCGAGTGGGTGTCTTGCACCTCTTAAGATGTAAAGGTCACCTGACTGCATCATCTAGTAACAAACAGCTACAAAGGTCATATCGAAGAGCCCACTGGGGGGGCTGCTCTGGCGCAAGGCCTCATCTATTGTGACTGACGTCAATGGTGTCGCTCATCGGTGTTAGAAACCTGGAATTTAAAGCTGATTCTACCTTCTGCTTTCTAACTTCCTCGGATATCCGCAATACTTGCATTCATTTACTTGGCCAAATTAATGTTTTTGGGTTCAAACTTCTTACGGAAGCTGAGCCGCAATCGTGCTGGATATTTCTGTGTTACAATGCCACTAGAGTCGTCCAGTTCGACAGCTTCACCTTGTCTTTCCTAGACAAATCTAGAATAGTCTGAGTTTATCCACCTCTGTTCATCAACGTCAATGCCTGCACTACGTCGAAGGCGTCTTTCCCCTCTGGCTATAATTATTCTAGTTTGCGTGCGAAAGGCTCCTTCGTTACCTGCCCTCTTTCCTTTGTCATTCTTCATCTCAAACTCTCTTGCACTTTGTACGCGTCCCTTGTATTGTATCTTAAGGTTAACATTTCCAACCTTGAACGCTGGTCTTTTGACGAAGTGAAAGCTACATTTTGCAACGTATTTCTCAACCTTGCATTTTTCCAATATTCAAATTACTCTACTTTCAGTCGCAACTGCTCTCGCATTCGGTGTTCTATTTTTTTTTTGCAAAATAATATTTTTCCCTCTGTTTAGCGAGTGAAAACGGTCTGTAAGCGTTTTGAAACTGTTCTTGAACGAATTTTCTTTCTTTTGTGTCACAATTTCTGACGCGGCCTTGCCTATCGGACCTGTCTGATTGACAAAAAGCGCCTCTTGCGAAGAAGGCCGCGGAATAAAGGCATTTTCCCGGCCTTATTTGCTCGCCTATTTTGGTGCATGATCAGATGCGAAGGTTCCGTCCGCGTTGTTTACGCATTTTATCACATCCGTGTCCAACTATGGACGGCAGGCTCGTCAAACTTCTTGTTTCCATCAGTTCGCATTCTCTACGAAACGTTTTTGTAAACTTCCTTATCATCTGATAATGTCCTACTTTCGATTCGTGTTAGATATCCTCGCTGCTCGTTTTTTTCTTGACGTGCGGATGTTTTGAGGAAATTATAGTGCGATTGTTCCATGTATTCGTCTGCCAGTTTCTTCAGTGACCTAATTTTTATATTGGTGGGTTTCTCGTTGAAACCCGGAAATTCAATCGGCGCTTATTCTATTAATAAAAATCAATTATGGTTACCGGTTTCGTGCTGGCTGAATCAACTATTCAATTGTTTCAATAAGTAATCGTAAAAGAAGTTTCAAATCGTATATTAATGATAGTAAAACTGTTTCACTACCAGTACTTCGATAGTTTTGATTTCTCTACTTCCGTCAATTTGTAGACGCTCCATAAATGTTTTTTTGATAAAGGCAAATACACCTAAAGTAGATTAAAGTTAGCCCATACGTTAACCATCATTTTGAAGCGATCTAGTTCATCAATTTGGCTTATCAATTACTTATTTCGCTAACAGCAGTTTCGAGGATTTGCGATTCAAATGAAACACGCGTTGATTGCTCTTCTAAGATACTCGTAATTTGTAAGATTCCGACCTTTTCCATTTATCGAATCAAACGGTCAGCTTATCTAATGTACAACAACATTGCATTTGAGGTTTTTTCCAACGCCGCACAATCCCTTGCTTCTTATCTCGGTCGATAAGCGAACGCCGCACGACTGTCGTAATATGTTGTTACGGCTTTGTTAGCGATTGACCTGAACGCATTTTCTCGTAAGAGGGAGTCATTTTTAACTATAATTAAAATGAACTGCACTATCTTATTTTTGTACCACTGTTGGAATTTGCGTTTGGAAAAGTAGCGGGAATAATTTTTTTGATGATCTACTCAAACATAAATGATTGAAATTGCTATCCTTAACTTTGCGTTCAGCTCTTGCGGTTAAAAAACGCTTATTCAAATTGTGGCAGTGTGAAGGAACCTCTCGATCGCCGACAATATTTAAAATTGTTTCATTTTGTATCAGTATAAGTAATTTTTCATCAGCTCACTGCAGTTGGGTCAACAATAAACTGGCTCTACTGCAAAAAAAATTTTTTTTACAACACATTGTGTAATTTACGGGTACAAATCAAGTATGACACAAATGCTTCTTAAGGATTGGCTGCCTAATTCTTTTTTTTTTTTGAAGACTAATAAATTGAGCGCACCTCAAGATGATTCGATAGATCGATAGAAATGAACAGATATTACACATCGCTAAATTATCGAGTTTCCTCTAAAATTTCAATTACTACCTTGGTAGTTTTTGTTCTTTTTAATTATGTGGAATCCTCATGCGCCAACCCAACGAGGCCATGTAGTTTACATTTTTCGTATTCGAGTTTTTATCGAGCCAAATCTGACATTGAGTTGGAGATATTTCCGCACGATTATTATTACCTAGCCATCCAACGTCTTGATAACCTTCAAAGATCAATTCTTCGACCATCATTGATTTATACCTATTGGAATCGTAAGTTGAATCCACCGATGTTTCGCTCACTACAGTATTATTTTTGCTGTATTTTTCACGCGGTGGTGACTGGCAAATATCGTGAGGCCGTGTTGTAATATCACTAACTCGTCGCAGAGCCGGGGACATCTATTTTCAGCCGAATCTCTAGCGAGGGCTTTGTGTTTAGTTAGGGAATCCTCATTTGTCATCAGTCTAACCCTCATCACCATATTTGCTAACCAGGGAACACTAATTCATTAGATTTATCGATGTTCGTTCTTTTTTCAGGCGAGCAATAGGTTTTCTTTCAATCGGCCGCATTTTCTTTGGAAGCATCTATCTAATTGCAGTTCGAGAGCTAAGAAAATAATTGGATGACCATCAAAGCTGTCGATTCTGTTATGGTCTTATTCGATTCAGCGTCCAATCGAATAGAATGGAGCGAGGGGGGTAGAAAAATTTTTTGTGAGCGATTACAAAACTTTTTCTTCTGTCTCGAAAGGTCAAATTATTGTCATTCTTCGTTTCGGTGAACGGTCAGTTGGTGAGAGGTTTCTTCAACTGTTCGATCCGTTGAAAAAACGTGAACTTTCGGCTTATGGAAATTATCCCAGGATGATGTTCGCTGGACTATGCGGCTGTTTGACATTCGCATTCATCTCTTTTTTGTGGCATGTTCTCACACCTACCACATCGAGACGACAGCGACAAGATCGGATCCTCCTCCTTTCAGTTATTTACGTAACGCGCACGGGAGAATTTTGGCTGGCGCAGTTAATTCTTAAAATACTCACCGGTTCATCCAACAAAAGGCAATAAGATTCTAAATATAGGCAACCGGTATTGTATTTTAAGGAAAATTGGGTTAGGTCTTATCGCTCATAAGTTCCGCATTTTTTCCTCCTGACAACTCCGTGGCCCAAATGTCCACATTGATGTCGAACCGTTGTTATTACCATCTGGACTAGGATATTTATAGCTACCGTATTCAATGATTTTTCATGAGGATCGTTCTAATCGACCAATCGTTCTAAACCTCTGTCTTTGGCCTGGGTAGTTATTGATGCGTCATAGCGTTTGCGACTGTTTCCTATAATCGTCCAACGGCATTGAATAATCGAGTTACTTACGCTGCTTCGAAAGACGGAGCTATGCTCGGCTCTCGTTCCATCGATTCAAGTCTTGTAATCATTAGTAAACCGTTGAAATCGTCTAAATTATTTTGAATTTCCCCGAAATATGATGCTCTGCGCCAGAAACAATGTATCGAGCATTGTCAAGTATGACTGGATGATTTATTGATGTTAACTACAGCTAATTGGAAATTGGCGGGTGAATGTTGAACGTGAAGTTCGCAATAAAGCTGAAAATGGATATAAAAAATATGAAAAAATACAATATAAGGTTATACAGATTAGAGCAAAATAAAGATGTGAAACTAAAATAGAACAGGAGGGCGCCATGAGCCGAAAATGGCAAGCGACTCATGTCGAAAAGTTCTGAACGACCGCATCTCCCACAGCAACGGGCGAGAACGACTTGCATAGCTCATTACAAAGCCAACCCTTCTCCTATTTCTAGGTCTTGTCGAGCTCGCCCATTCGATTGGAATTTTATGAAAACAAGCATATGTGTCAATGGTGTATTTCACTGAGGGTTAAAGTGTGTGTGAGCTAATTTCCGCGTTATCTTTAACTCCGACTTACTCGAGATTTGATTTCACCATCAGATTGTAACTAATCCTGAGTTGGTATTTGGATTCGTTGTCCCAGACGTTGATCATGCAAAAATTCGGCTATCAGTGATGAGATTAGTGATAAGGCTTTTCATTTCACGTTTTTTATTTCAATGCGCCGTATCAGTCCTCAATGTCTTAGTGATTATTGTTTTGAGTTTGTCGTTCTGATTATTCGTCAGAGTCAATATTTTTCGTTTTGATTATTTTTGAGTTGGGCTGGGTTCGTCGGGACAAATAGGAAATTGGAACTCAAACTTTTCAAGAGCTTCTGGTTGAGTTGGTACCCGCGAGAAAAGATGGTCCAGAAAATGAAAATGCTGAGAATGATTATAAGGTGGTTCGTTTTTCCTTTGCTTCAATCATAATTTATAGACAAAAGTTTTCCTGTACAATTCTTTTGTGGCAATTGAAATCATGTGTTCGCATTCATATAATTCTTCAAGTTCAGCAATTTTAATTCAATTTTTTTACTAATTTCAGTAAAAGTAAATTTTAATTTAATTGAAATTATTAAAAAATTGCTATATTATATGAATGAACTATATTATATGAAATTATATGAATCCGAACATTTTTGTTTCATCGAGAACTAGTTTTATGGCTCTTCTGAAAACTAGGTGAAAATCAGCTAGCCGCTATTGCTGTGAGACCGACGAAATGGTAATTTTGAATATTTTCTTGTTCTTAACTACTAAATCCATCGCAGACGATACAGCTGGAAACATTCCACCTTAGATTGATATTTATAGCTGTAATAAGTTTCAAGTTATTATCATCAGGACAATTTCCTCAAATTCTCGAAGTTGAGATGACTCGAGATGCGTTAATGATCTCGTTTGATCCAAAAATCGGCAGAAATTGATTCCTAACTCACCTGTATCTCAACAACATTGTAATATAGAAATTTGGCTAAAGAATTGAATTATTATCTGTCCAATAATGATATTTGGTGATAATTTCAAGTTAGTTTCAAGTATGTTGGTATAAATTCTTCAGGGATGTGTTGATTGCGGACGGACAGAATAATTTATTAAATGTTCGGATTTTACATACCTTGATACATTAAACATACAATTTTGAGGAGGGATATTTATCTTGGGCGATCGCAATGGTTTATGGCTGAATAATAAGCAAAAAACGGACGCTATGATGTGGAGGGTGAAAGTGAATACCTAGATGTGGTAGGATTAGACTTCAGAATTCATCCACAACAACAGCCCCTAACTCTTCCATTTAGCGTTTAACACCAGGATCGAGCCGGGGGTTAAAACCTGCGAGCTAGCGTCTACCGTATCCGTGGGTTAAAACTAACTCGGAGTAATGAAACTCAATTTTTGCCTATTAATCTGATTACCGGTAACCCGAACCGTAATCCGAGTTGATGAAATCCACAATAAGTGCATCGTTTCAGACTAGGAAATGCCGCTTACCGTGCTAGCAGCGTTCTGAAATTGATTTTCCCTTATCGACTAATCATAAACCTAAATTAGAGTATTATCTTGCCAATTCAACGTTTCAAGTTCAACGGAGTGTGGATAAGGTGGTTATTTAAACACGAGAGTCGACTAGTGATAAATCACCTGGAAGGTGTCGCCTCGTGAAGATATGAGGGACAAATATGAGCTCATAACTCTTATTAAAGTTACGTGGTATAATTGAGCGCATTATCATATCTCAAATCTAAACGACAGATGATTCATATCTTCGCACCCTAACCAAGCGTCTCAGAATCAGGTATTTGGTGATACGAGAATCGGAAATTCCTCTAAGTAAAACTTGAGGGGGTTTCTAATTTTATATTAATTAGGTAACTGCTCTCCATTTCGGAGAGTCAGTAATTAACCTGGAAACATAGTTACAGCCAATTTGTAATACATGATATGCGTTCCACCTGTGCGAAATAATACTTGCTAATTGGTGACAACACTAATAACGTGGCGTGCTCAATCTAGTGACGTCAGTGCGAAAATGAAAGCGGATAAAAAATTGTAATTCAATATGTTTCGGCTCTTCGTTTCACTGCGTTGACACTAAGAAGTGCTCCTATGGCAGCTCAGCTGGTCCATAAGACACACGCACCATAGAACGCTGCTTCTTTATCATACATGGATGCCTCAACAGATCAAGGAGAGGTGGATCATGTAAAACGTCACCAGCTACCTCAAGCGCCCCTACGGCTTTCTCGACGATTCGCTCTAAGTGAAGCAGCTGAAGCGTTTGTTGTGTGTTTCGTCTGAAAAGTACCTACTGTCACCGATTGGTTGATCTTTTTAAAATTCACGAACGAATTCATCTCGTAATCCTCTTTATGAAACTTCTTGAATTGTTTTCCCTAACGCACTCTCGTTCCGTATTCCATTTAACCATTACGATTTGTCACCCATTAAAGAATGAAATTTTCCAACTTCTGCAAGTGTTGATTTTTGAGCTATTTTGGCCTCAGTTGTTCTACCGATAAAAAGCAAATTTGGGCCTCTGCCCTCATATTCTTCTAGCGGAAAAAGCCGATTAACTCAACCGTAGGAAGGTTGGTCCTGACGCCCGTTAAATGTGAATGTGATTGCTGAATTGAAAAATGTTCGACGTGGCCAATCACAGTTGAGTTAAATGCCTCATCCGCATGCGTGCAGTCGCAATCCTACCCCTGCCTGGCGAATCCAACTGAGCTCATGCGGTTTCAAATGTGTCAAAGGGAAACTTTCACCATTTTTTTCTAATTAATACCTTCCGCACTTAGCTTCCTAGAAGTTCGAGAAAATTACAAGTTCCTTTAATTTACGACGGTATGTTCTTTATTAGAAAATGATTAAATATTTAGCATCTTCCTCGAAAATAGAATTTTTCAGTGTTCATCCGAACTTGTTTCCATGAAGTGTCCCTTCAACATCGTTGCTATTTTTAGATATGATGTACATTATTCTGCTCGCAAAAATTCTGAAATTGCTTCAATTATTCTCCAATTATTTAAATTTTCAATTTTGCATTCATGTTCAACCAAACCAGTTGGTTTGGTTGGGTTGGAATCTAAATCAGGATTGACAGAACACACCCGTTTTCCTCTTGATAACGTTAACCATTAAAAAAAATATACATATATATATATATCTTCATAATTTTGTACTAATATAAACTCTAATTTCCACTAGCGTATTCATAGGAACTGTTTTCCGGTGTTATCGAGTCTCATAAGCCTTAAATGATTGGAGCATCTTAAAACCTGCTTGGAACCTAAAGCTAATATTATATCGACGTAAGAATTGGTCTATTCGGGAGCACTGATGTGTTTGTTTACGCCGAACTCGGCTAATTGGGCAATCGTTAAGCCCACGTCACAGCCACCATAGACGACCAAGCTATACGTAGACCTCCACAGCTTTTTGAATCTCGATCGTAAACCTAAATGAATTTTGATCGTCAATTTTGATCAAAGGAAAAACTTGGTGTGCTGAGGCGAAGACACTAACATAATCAGAGGCAGAGCATTTTTATGGCGATCGAAAACAGAGTTGGTAGTGTGTTTATTGCTTCACTTCCAAATCTAATCGTTAAGATCCGGCGTTTCGCTGGGTTCTATTTCTGTCGAGGCTGCAGAAGGCACTAGAGGACCTTTTATCAAAACAGGTAGCCCGTGGCTCTTCCGCCAAACCATTAATGACAATTTTCCTCTTTTCGTTCTATAATAAACTTCTAGTCTGTTTCGACTATATGTGAGGGAGCCAGAAATTCCGTTCGATTATGTGGAATATTCATTTTATGAAAACATTGAAGCATTTCTTCTATGCTCGTTTTTCCAAGCTGACATTTTTTTAGAGTCAATGTTCTGCCTATGTTCTCCTGCGTGCCTGTTTCTTCAGCGGTCTCCATTGTATATTTCTATTCTGAGAGATCGTCACTTGCAGAACTTCTCAGTGTCAATCTATCTCAAGTTCGGCGATTGCTACTTTTGCATCACAGGCGCATTCCAAGCGTAATCCAACCTGCACCCGCTAGATCGTCCGCTTCGCGGCTTGGAAGGAGATGATTCTCTTGCCCCAGACGTCCTGACGACACTCAAACGTCTCAGGTGAAGGCAAAAGCGCGTAGAAGGAAGTGCTCGTATTCGGGTCAAGTGCATTCACTAGACGTGTTACATAAAGCGCACCGGCCCCTTGAGTTCGCTTAGAATCGCATGTCTTCCACGGCTAGCCAGGCATCGACTGACGCTGCCGTCTGATTCTAGACGGTTAGGCCCGATTGGACGAGGTACATC
Organism: Tupiocoris notatus; assembly: GCA_037159825.1. Taxonomy (NCBI): domain Eukaryota; kingdom Metazoa; phylum Arthropoda; class Insecta; order Hemiptera; family Miridae; genus Tupiocoris; species Tupiocoris notatus. The sequence goes on along the minus strand of JASJUZ010000705.1, from coordinate 595,563 downwards.
GGTCCAGAGGCCAACAAATGAAGCGGAGGGGACAAGAGAACTGCTTCAAGGACGTTTGAACGAAACCTTCCAAAACTGAGCCCGCAGATCGGTCCGGCGGTCACGTCCTCCTGAGATCCATATCCTTCAAAGGTTTACTCCGCATTCTTTCGTATCCACAAACTCAATTTCTTTCCTTTTAATTCATATACTTTGCCCAGTGATAACTGAAATCGCGGATAATTGTTGAAACCAGATGGATCGCGACTAAATAAACCACAAATTTCGTGAATGTTATTAGGTTAAGGAAAAAATTGACTCGCCTAGTTTTCTAATTTTTTATTCCTTATTTATCCGAGCACTTTCGCCCTTTCGGGTATCTTGAGAGCAGCATTAATTTGAAATAAAAATATTGTCGGAAAATATTCTTGTCTCTTGCCTTATCACAATAGTAGTCCACCAAGAAATAATAATTTCGTGATTTAGCTCTTGAGGCGATGCTTGAGTTTAGATACCTCCACATGATACACTAGGGTTACAATTTACTTGCATTATTCACTACGTTGATGCGAAAGTGATATCGTGATAATTTTTTGTAATTGTTGGAAAACCGCCTTTTTTATGTTTTTGTTTTATATTAATTTTCACATTCAGACTTTTGGGTCAGGACGAACTGGCCCACTTCCAGCAATCGAAGAGTTCATCCCGTCTATGACTGACGCATTCCATCGACATTTAGCCGGAGGAGCGTTCAAATTTATTCAATTCTGCCAACACTTTCTCCTGTAAATGTAGATGTTTGCAATTTTTCTTTTGCCCTCGTAACACCGCGAATACCTTACGCTCGTCAAAATCGGTTATAGTTCATAGTATATTGAAAACTGCCTGATATGGATAGGAACAAGAGGTAAAATAAGTTGACATTTCGCGAATTACGCTAAAGATTGCATACTCGCTACGAAAGAACTGACGGCTATAACTTTTTACCAGCCAGTGAAAAAATTTTTGAGAAAAGAAATCGTCGACGCCACAGTAATTCCGCACACCTCATTTTCTCTAGTGTTTTGAGTTAAGTACCTTCAGCTATGAAAAAATACGCGTTCTTTAAAAATAAATAAATAATTATAATAATCGTTGTCCTAGAGCAGTGTAATAACGTATAGAAACGAAAAAAGGTTGATAGAACACAACTCAACAGTGGTTGGAAATACCACACATCTCAGTGGAAAAGTCTTCAACCCGGCACTGTACCCCGCGTTTTCCGATTAAGTACAGCTACCAAACGATTGAAAACCTCACATTTTTAATGTAATTGTTATTTCGAATATTTTGTGTTGTAGGAATAAGAAAATAGACACCAGAAATGTCAATCATGATTGATAAGCGGTCTTAGTATTCGGTAGTGCTAGTTTTTGTGTGTGGCGCACACCGGCGTATTATACGCATCACATCGAATTTCCAAGATGCAGATGATTTTCATTAAAAAACACCTTGGTTTTCAAGAAGAAGCACTAAAACAAAACTATCACACTTCACCAGATTTATCTGCTGCCCTCAGAGAAAAGAATTGAAAACCATTCAAACAACTCTCCTGATAAAAAGCTACTAAATTACTTTGGCGTCGATGAAACGTTACTGGAAAAAGTCGAAAGTTGTATTGAATCGTTACCGTGTGATTTGCGTTCCATGAAAAGTGAACCTGTTTCGACGTTCAGCGGTAAAGTCTTCTCTTTCTTTCGTTATACCGAGTTGTAAAATTTTAATGGATTTTCATCTGGCTGGTGAATACATTCGGCCACATTGTCATGGCGTTCACTTTTAATAATTTATCCTATCTGCGCCTCATTTGGTAGGACGTTATTTGCTGTTCTTTCCGCTACTAATCCTGTCCATGGTGATTGTGAAGTTTGTGCAAGGCACAACCAAAAACAGGATCGCTTACGCAACCGATCGAGAAACGAATGGAGAGGGTGGCTGGACTGCTACTCGACCAGCTTACGGTACAACTACAAGTTGTGTTAGAACGCCCCTCACCCTTCAGGAATGGTTTTGTAACTCTTGCGTTTCTCGCCTTTCCATTTCATCGATTTACTAATAATTATTCTTTCATTTCAATGTTCAATTTAAAATACACGCGGCTAGTTGGACAATTTTTGGGTTTATTATTCAATTATAAACCATTTGAATCCCCAAGATAGAAAAAAACTTACTAAACCCCTCTCAATTTGACGTGTTACGTTCCAAGGCATGTAGAATCCGAATGCCCAGTTTAAAAAATGTCTGTCGGCCGTCATTTTTTTCAACGAAACTATAATTGCTAAATTCTTGAAATTTTCACCAAAAATCATCATTGGACAATGACTCAATTCTTTAGCCATATCGCGAGCTCAATGTTAAGGGTATTTTCGAGGAGGGAAAAAGTATTATTTTCCAAGATTGTTGATATCTATTTATATAGATTTTCTGACTCTGAATCAAATGAGACTATAACGATGGATGTCGATAGTTTCAAGGGCTCTTAGGTTATTGCAGTTTTCGTGTTGAATTTCCTAAAAATTCGGCACGATGATAAAACTGAAATTCTCTAGAGCCATAAAAATTGTTCTATACTCGTTTGAATGTTCTTCAGGCACTCTCTTAAGGTTTATCGTTTGGCGGATAATTTAACTTTCGGTTAGATAACTACGAAAAAGGAAACTAGTTATAATTGCAAAAGTTGTAAACGATTTATCCATTATAGTTACCAATGTGTTGTTTAGTGGAAACGTTCACTAATGTTCGGGATTGTTGTCTTAAATCTTGATTGAAGCAAAGGAAGTACAGTTGTTTGCATTGTTTTTTTATCCCACATATACGAGTACACAGTACTAGAATATTGTGATCGTCCTGAAATTCTTCTCTCACCCCTCTACTCAATGTGTGATGTAAATCGTTGGATTGCTCAGTATTTCTTATCAAGCCAATTACTGTCCATTCCTTGGTGCTTTGCGATAGTACACTCCGTTAAATTACTCAGTGATGGAACGCGAGGGCTCGTCAAAATTTCCATTGAGACTCCATTGGCTAGGCGCAATCAGATTAGAAAGTTTCATTTCCTTGACGAGTATTAATCTACTTAGCGCTGGCTCAAACCGAATGTGTTATGATCGAGAATGAAGTCCAAGGTGAAGACTTCAGTCCTGACTCGGTCTCCCACGTTTCGATATTCGGAGAACAATAACTTGCCGGATCTGATTGACGAACCGACGCACGCCTTTGTGCGGCGTTTAGTTAATACTTAATGGTCTGTTGTTAATAACTACATCGCCTTCTCATTCACACTTCCAGAGCGAAGTTCCAGGCAGTTCCTGGAAAAAGTGTTTACCGTGTTGAGAATGGAAAATTACACAGTTGTATTCCGGAGTATTCATTCTAGGTACTACCTACCTTGTTCGCGCAATCCTTATCTCAGGAAAATTAAAAACTGTAATCGCTGAGTTTAAGAACTATAGCGTTATCTGTTGGCTCATGGCGTTCGCTTGTAAACAGCAAACCGTATTATGCATCTTCATTATTCATTTTGGTTTATTGTTCATAATAAACCATTGTAATCGACTAAGAAAATAAATATTCTAATCCCCAATCAATTTTTTTTCGCCAAATCGAATGAAACCATTGTGGGGATGATAGCACTCGAGATATCTCAGCTTTCGTGTAGAATTTTCGAGATTTATAGAAATTTGTCATGATGATATAGCTAGAGAAAATTCGGAGCTATGTAAATCGTTCAATATTCGATGGGCTGGTTCTAAAACACTCTTCTGCTGTACTGTTTAGGGGAATAGTTTAACTTTTAATCAGATAATTTTTTAGAAAAATATAAATAATTAAAATTGTCATAGTCGCTCCGAAGTTTTCCCTTATAGTTACCTATCTGTTGTTAATTAGGAACGTCTACAAATGTTCGCAATAATTACAATCCCGATTGGCTGGTCTTCTTACATAATTATCAATGCAAAGGAATGATAAACCACTGTACAATCATTTTCATCTTTTTCATACCTTGGATTCTAGCCTGAACAGACTTATCGTTGTTTGTGTTTAATCTCCATCGTCATCTGCACGTTTGATAGGATTAGATCGTTCATTTAATCTAGATCATCTCGGAATGAACGTGCCGACTCGATTTTTCATTTCGAACCGGATCGGATTGATGAAAAACTGATCAAGTCGGGAATTCACGAGAATTATTGCTTGAGTTAATGATCGGCCTTCATTTATATGTTCAACCCGCATGTACGATTGGTCGTTCCTCCTGATTGCCCTCTTCTCAAGAGCTCTCGAATGTTATAAATTAACTCATCCGAAAATGACATTTAGAACTATGCAGTTTAATGGAGTTTGTAGTGCAAAAGCTGTAAATCGTTTTTACCCCTTCCTGTTGGCTCTGAATACATGACGGAAACTAACTTATTTTTGCTGCTATAGCAGTGATAGCTGCAAAATAGCAATGATTTAATTAATACAGTTTGGTAATAATGAGGAAATTGAACCAAATAATTTCTTTCTTGAACGTTTTTCCTTATAGTTCGCATTTTTGAGGGAAATTTATGTCCATCTTCGAATATATTTTTTCTGTTGCCATAGTAGATCAGTGTTTCTACTCATATTCTGATTGTTATTCATAATCATGGATTATTCCGTAATTGATTGTCTTGGATCGCCCGGTATCGTGGATAACCTGTAGCTACCAGCCCGGTAGGCTGCGGGGAGCAACAGAGAAGGGATCGATAGCCTTGAAAGCTGATACACGTGGGGATCACGTGACATTGTCGAGATGGAGTCTCCTCGACTCTTCCTTGTGTTACCTTCCTGAGAAACCGCGATTTCACCGGATACGACCAAGAATCGGGGATTTGATTTTACCAGTAGCTACTAAAAAGAATTAGCTGCTTGAAAAAAAAATCTCTTTTTATTGCACCATGTATTAAACGTGTAGACCGTTAGTCTAGGAAATATTTACTTAGTCATAATGACAGTTCCTGTTGCTGGCCCGTGTCATTGATAACGGATCATTTCAGCTTGCAAAGTAACAGAAGGGTTCTTTTAATAGTTAAAGCCCTTCGGTGTAACCTGAAGGAAAGGCAAGTTAGGGCCCTCCAGTCCAGGTTTCACCCGTAGAAGTGTGTGGGTGACCTTGAAGTGACCTTCCCTTAGCCGGAGCGTGCTCCTACCCTTGCCAGCTTGGAGTAGATACGCAGAAATAACGGCAAATGATTGCTGGTAAGTCAATTTCCGTGTCGACCCGAATTCTCCGGAAATGGTAGCATGCTAACCGGTATAGATTTTCTTTCTGTTTGATTAGCCGTCATATTATGCAACGCTAATTTGTGAGCTTCGATCATGCATCCTTTGAAAATTAAGGCGTTCTTGGTCCTGATTCTAAATTTCGTTTTTGTTGGTAAAGTGTCTTTTTTCTAAGACCGTATCACCATTAAGATCATTGTCAGTTCCATTAAAAAGAGGTTCTTCGGCCGACTGAAAGGATGGAGAGAAAAGAAACCAGTCTCCAGTTTGCGTTGTTCTTTACACCTGAAACGACGAGCGTTTCATTCATATATATCCGCTTTGACATGGTCATGAACCAACTAAGTGCTCAGTAGTTTCTTCTGTCGTTTGTTGGTGCAATAAAAACCACTTGCACCACCATCATCACGTTGAGGAATGATTTTGTGTCGCGCCTTTTTGAAAAAGGCTATCTAATTCCTCTTGGCAAGGCCATTCAAAGGTAGTTCAGATTTTTTGTGCCATTATGGACGATCAATGGAAGAGAGGATAGCTCGCTTTTTTTAATTTCGAATGGTTTTTCCTGCTCCTATCGACGCATTTATTGATTCTCTCTAATTTATATCTGAAAATTCGTATAGATCATTTGCAGGTAATTTGTCTCAAAAAATAATTTTCTATCTCAAATCTACTACGCCTTATTATCGCTTCGTAATTTCGCTATTACTAACCCTTACATACTGTTCGCATTGCGTGTTCATCGGCTCCCACGATTCCCAATAGGATCGATGCTCCATTGATTCGATCTTGGACTCCACGATTGCGATCAGGAATATTCCCAGCATGAGCTTGAGAACAGGGCGAAGGTGGCCGAGTTGAGCCGATCGTGAACGACTCAGCCGGCCCCGGGAGTAGGACGATCGCTGGTTAGAAAGTAGGCAACGAGGCCTCCGACGGAAAGGGAAGCAGCACGTAGGCCCAATCTCAATCTCTTGCGACCGAGCGTGCACCTCTTGCGCAACACGTAATTGCCAGAACGATAGTGGAATTTTCATCGAATAGCACATCGTCAAATCGATTTGTCCGTATTGCTTCCGAGGATCGCTAGGTCGAGGTAACGGCAATTATTTTGCTATTACGACAAAATTCTCCCTGAATTCCAGCCATAGTCTGACGGAACGATTTTTGATCGTTGATTGGTGGGCAGCGACATTTTGTGTTTTAGCTGCACTCTTTTATCAACTTAGCTATTTTTTTCGCCATCATTAGCCTATTTATGATGTGTGGTCAGTGGCCGATTCCTTCTTCGTCATTGAACTTAAACTTAGGACAGAGAATGATTTTTAAACTACTTTGGAAGACATGAAAGCTCGGTCTGAGCTACCTTGTTTCATCGTATCCCAGCAGGTGATTCTGTTGACAAATTCCTCTTGGAACGCGCGCCCCATTTTTCAATATAACCGTGTTCCGTAAAGGGATTGTAAAATTTTGAACTCTGCATCGAATGAGAGTATAACGAAATGACCGTTATAACTGTTTTCAAGTTTTTATTAGCTACGCTAGTAGTTTCGAATACTTGGGATATGATACTATAAATTATGCGTTTTACGATCCGTTGCAAACAACAAAACTTAGTAATCATTTTCAGCGTTTATCATTTTAACTGGTTGCATTTTAAGTGCATGTGTTAGAATATTGTGAAGTGTGTCATAAAATGAGGGTTGTTTAAAAATGATTAGTTCCTTTTTGCTCATCTTGCTCTCGGATTCATGAATAAAGTACATTTTTGAGATTTTGCGTTTGTCATTTCGACCAGGATAATATCTTCGTTGAACCGTGACCCTTCCTGTAAAAATTGTATTCTAGCGATTCCAGCTCGATACAAGGTTTTCTGTTGACGATCGATTGAAATCAGCCATTTCTACCCGAGGCTCATTCGGGTTCATTTAAAGCAAGCAAGACGGAGAGGTTGACATTTGAGCACTAGAGGTCAACGTCGCAGGGTATTATAGCCACTGGGGTGGGTTGATTCCCTTGTAGAAATGTGGTCCCGTCTCCTTCGTTAAGTTGCAACGTTTATTGGCCCTTTCATCGCCTCAAGCGATCCGCCTCCCGTCGATGTAATAGAGGCTAATAATCTTGCGAGAAGCCTTTATAACCGTAATTTTTTAGTCATGGAAGAGGCTCGTAATTATGTCTGTTGTGAGCGCAATTGCGACCTTTTCCATTATGTCAAAACTCTTTACTGTTTCTTATCTCAAAACGCCGTTCATCATCTTGACAGCTTTTTAAACGGCTATAAGGAAATCCGTTGACATTATTCGATAGCATTCTCGCCGTTGTAAAGTTTACTTTTTGTCGTGAATGAGACACTTCAATTGGTTGTTCTAGAACTTCATCGCCATTTGGGTATCGACTTTACTCTGAAATGCTGTAATTCAGAGAATGTAGTATTTTCCTATAGTGGCAAGTTTGCAGACAGTAGTTAGTCGTGTTTGGCAACGATGCCAGCCGTTTGCACCTGCCCCCCTTACTGTTTCCCACGTAGAGGGAGGAGCTCCTCCCCGACGCGTCCCATCGCGTGCTGATCGTTCCGACATTCGGCGTCTCCCTTTTTAGTGTTGCCGCAAGCCTTGGCATCTTAACACGATTTCGAAGCTAAACGTCGTAGATGGTCAATGTCAATGAATAACCGCCTATCAGCCTCTATCAAGTTCATGGCCATTTTTAGAGAAACGCTTCGACAATTTTGTACTTGAGCACTTCCCAGTATGGTGTTAGATGGGAATGGTTGGATATTGTCGACGTTTGAAGAGTACCATATGAGTTGATATTGCATTGGTAATTGAAAACTAATGGAGCCATCGCAAATACCACTAAAATGTGAGAATCATTGCTTGGGTTTTTGCGTTTATGATTGTACACGCAGCGTGTCTAATCAGTTACGAATTCCGCCGTTTTCCTGGCGTTTCCTTCGAAAATTATGAAAGATACTTGAATAAAATATTCTCCTTATATACCATTTTTGAACCAACATGGCTCAATTCTTCAACCAAAATGTCCTTATCTGTGTGAACATGTTTTAGGGGTTAAAAAAGGGAAATCATCATAAATTTCACGTCTGATGCATTTGTAGTATCAATTTCAATAAATTTCAAACGCTGAATCGAACGAGAGCATTACTATAAGTCGATAGAAATAACGGATTTTTGAGTATCAGTCGAATTGACGTGATAATTCGATAATTGTACTATCAAAACCGAAACGATTTCTGGTTCCGTAACCTTTAGATTATTTGTCAGATATTTATTTACATGAACGGGGCAAGCCCGATAACAAATTTTATAATACATTGCACGACACCGCTTTACTCAATGTTCCTAACAAGTATTCATAGAAAAAAAAAAATAGAAATGTCCTTCGGATACAACACGACAGAGGTAGTTCAACGGTTACAAACTGGCTGATGAACAACACTAGAAACGGATATACCTACTATTGTTAGGAAAGGCCGCAGAAGATATTTAGAAGAGCTGGTTTCAGTGGGGCACAAGTGATTGATTGAACATATTACCTCCTATTGTAACGATAAAAGATGAAATTGTCGCTGTAATTTTGGAAAAATCTATAGTCGTTTGGCAAAATCGAAATTATTTTTAACGAGGATATTTGCTGAGCGGTTTTATCAGTTATTAGCTCTCTGAATGAAGACTTCGCTTGACTTCAATCCGCCATCTTCAATAACTAAATAGAAAGCATAATCAACAAAGTCAATCCACACCAGTGCTATGAATATTATATTTTCAGTACCTCGGTTCTCACGATGACTCATCTTTGAAAGTACTTTGGGGTCCATTGTTAACAGATTAGCGTTCATTAGTTTCGATTTCTAAAGATTTTCATGGCCATGGCTAGTGGACTCCTATCTTTTTACAAAGTAACCTTCGTTACCGTGTGAACAGCTTTCTGTTATTGGGAAATGGTATAGTGGAAATCAACCCGCTTATTGCTGGGTTTCCAACCGGTTTGCGGATGTTGATGAACGCGCGTATAGAATTATTCTGCTGTCTACTCCATTATTAGAAATTATAATCATCGTTAAATTCTGGTGCTATTCGTTTCTGATAGCACCTAAAATAATTTCCTCGTAGTATGCGATTTTCAGTTAGCTCTGGCTTATCTATGCGGTTCTTGGAAGTGGTTGGGTGTGTTGATCGGCCATGCAACCGGGAAGTTCGTCAACCTGTCACTTCGCTTGTTTTCCTCCTAGTTTCCAAACAATAGACCTCCATAGTAAGAGTGACAGAGATGAACGATGGCAATTTGAGTGCGCATGCGCGAGGGAGTGATATTGTGAGAGCGGTGGGAGCAATGAGGGTCACACTGTCGTTGGGCTGTTCCTTGAAAACCCCTTCGACCGTGAATCGTTATGGTTCGCCAATTAATTCGCCTGTCCTCTCGCCAGAAGAGCGATGCAAACCTGATTTCGAATACGAATTGCCTAAAGAACGCGAAGCAGTTTGAAGATTTCGTAACCTGAAAGTTGGCAAACTGAGCCGCCACTGGAGATTTTGTTTAAATTTAAGTTACGAAATCTAGAATTTCTTGATGATTTATTGATACCCAAAATTAGCTTGGCCGTGACACATAATTGAACCGAAGGTAAAAATTATGTTCAACAGTTGACGAATGGGGTAGTTTTTCTTTGAATAAGCAGGTTGACGAAGTAATCCTTTGAATTTTACAACAAATTGATTTGTTCCCATTTCTTGGAGGTTTGAGAGGGACAGTGACACGGCGTTCTCTGGGAGATCTTTAGTACTTTTGGAGCTTCAAAAATTGGCCTTTTCAGGAAATGTACAACTCTTTAAGGTTACTCAATATATTACGGTTCGAGTTGAAAGCGATCAGTTCAATTCCTTTATTTTATTGCTTTTCGTTCTTGTTGAAAAAGTTCTACATTTACTGGAAGAATAATAGGTTCTGTGGTACTATAGCCTTCACGGATAACCCAGGAGAATCAATCGAATGGATGATGTTAATTCAAGACTGGAAAAAGAGTCAAGTGACCGCGAAATGGCCGTGAGTTTGGGGTATAGAAACTCATGGCCGTCACTCACGGTCACGAGTGTCGGATCTCATGAAGACAGGAAAGGACATTTTTCTTGCTTTCGAAGATAAAACGCCGAACCGATGAGGACGTTTGCACAGTCGTTAAAAGTTTGTTCAACAGGTTAACCACTGCAAACCCTGACTCCTCTAGATATTTGAGATTATTTTCTCAGCTTGGCTCCGAGCCTAGGCTTTTGTTCTGCAATTTTCACGAATTGTCGAACGATTCGTTTGAAGTTTGATTTAATTTCCCCTTTATGACTGCTCTGAGAAGATGTTGCTTTACAGTATAATTAATCCCAAATTGTTATGAATGAAACTTATATACATCAAAATCACTCCTATTTGCGATAGCTCAAGACCTGTTGAAGCAATCGACGTCGTTATGGTCTTATTCGGTTCAGCGAAAAGCTGTTGAAATCGTTAGGAATAGATTTGTTGCAAAATATTTATTATTCGTTTTTTCCTTATTGTCCATTTTACAATAATATGGAGGTAGAATGAAAATCAACTTTAGGTCCTGGTGACACTTGATGCAAGGTCTCCACTCATTGCCTGATTCTCAATATGGGTCAATAGCCAAGTTCTGCGCGAAAACAGGCAGACACGCGCACCATCCAGTCCCCGCCTTATCCTCAACAGGTTACTCAGGTGATATCGTCACCTCCCTCTGCACAAGCACTCCACAAACCCCATTCGCTAGTTCTTTGAATTGTATGCCAAGAGCCGAGATGTAGGTTTGAGTATGTATAAATTTTTCTGCGGCCGTCGGTTAAAGTTTTTCCGACTAGTAATTATGGGTGTTCAAGATTTAAATAAGGAAAATGACTCTATTAGTTAATATCATCACCCGTCGTTAGTCAGAGCATGTATTGACGAGTGGGAGTCGTTAAGTGACCGGACGAAAGGCTACACTATTGCAGATAGTCGAGTAAAAAAACAAACAAAACAGCTAACAATCAGAAAAAAGAATGACAAACTACAAATCAAGAAATTTAGGTTTCGGTACGATTGTAAATTAAAGCATTGCTAATTAGACACTCACTAGAACACATAAATACTTTTCGAAATAGTTTCGGCGTATTCGGAACCTGATTGGATTGGCCAGGTGAAAATAATCTCTTATATCTAGAGCGTGTATAATAACTAGGGTCTCTGAGTGCATGGTGGAATTGAATAAATTGTAAATCAAGTTGATCAAATATCGTGAGCTACTGGATGTGAGGGTCATATTAGGTTTATTTTCGGATTTTTGAAGAGATTGGAAACGGGTAACATGTTGGTGAAGTGCTTGATTTGAGACATTCGTGGGGTGGCGAAAATAGAAGAGGGCTAGCCCTATTACTAAAAGCTGACGGATTGTAAATACCTTTGCATCAAGAAAAACAAGTTCGCTGGAGTATCTTCTAGGCTTTCTCAACATTACCTTGAGAATGTCTTTCTGGAGAAGGAATAATTTCCGTATGTGAGTAGGACATACGACGATGCCATATCGAAGAAGCGGCTGTACAAGGGGCATGTAAGGAGGGAATTGAGGAGTTGAATGAAATTAGCTCTTGCGTGTTCAATGCAAGGCGTTTACCTCAATGCATTACTATTTTTGTCAAAGATGGGGCAACTGTTTCAATACCTAATAATTGCAGTTTGTCTACTAATATTGACGCAGTTGTTTGGCGAAAAAGAAAAGTTTGCTTGTGACTAATAATGTGCATTTCATCTAGGCCTAAATTTCGGTCTCTGTACCGTGCTAAAAATCAGCACCGGAGTAAAAACTGAGAATTATACCGGTTATCAGGGAACACTTATAAATTATAAGATACCTCCTCTGTGACGTTGAAAATTTGACATTCTTATGTCTCTCGGAAAACCCCGTTTCTTATCTAATACCGGCGCTATTTCTACTAGTTTACATCTATTGCGGATCTTGAGGTTTGATGATTTTAGAAATGCCTTATTATCTGTGATTTCGACAATCGCGTAATACTGGTGTTGTAGCGTTGCCAAGTCAACTAGCAAGACAGACAGACTGGACGCCCGACCGACTGCTTGTGAAACCTCAAGGACGGCGCGGCTGGGCTACTTTCTTTCTGCGTCGAATCAAACGGTCTTGACGAGCGCACCTTCCCCCGCTATTAAAGTCCCTACCGACGGAATGTCGGGCTAGAATGTCGGCGTGTCTGAATTAGATTCGCCGAGAGTTGCCCGTAATCAGCATTGAGAATTGCGATAACTGTCCTGTATTGTTCGTGTAAATTTTCTGTAGTCGATTCGTAAGGCGGTTTCTTCGCTGATGATTGCTCCCCGCAGGTGGTTAGCTAGCTAAATGTTGGCCAAAGGAGTAGGAGTTAGGAATGCAGTTTTTAGCGTACCTTTAATTTTTAATTTTAATGCGAAATAAATTACATATTTTTTTAAGTTTTCAAATATATTACATTTTTCCTCAGACACCAGTTTCTCTTTATACTATTGTAGTTGATAAGAATTTCGTTTAAAATTTCAGTACGCCATAATTGACGAAGATATTATCGTAATTTCGATCAGAATACGTGAACGATTCTTACCTTCCTCCGTATTTCGATAAATTGTTAATCAAACTATTGAGTTTGGCCATACGTTTACTCAATGAGTCATATCAACTTCGATTACTTTCTTCGCTTATACGGTCTCGTGTCTTGATTACTAGTGGAACCACAACTTCCATTTGAAGCTGGCGAGTTGGCATAAATTTTGCGCCCATCTCTCGTCGGGTTGAGGTCGACTTCATTGCGAGCTCATGTAAGCGAGAAAACGACGAGTCCGTTGCTTGTCTAGTTGGATCATTGTGTGATGTTTTTCTTTTCGTGAGATCGGCTTGTTGGCTAATTTACTTTCAAAAGCTTTCAACGGGTATTTTAAATTCAAGAAGTATCAAAATCGTACCATCCCTTATTTGAATTAAGATGAAGGGTTGGTTAATTATATTTTTTTTTTAACGTCTAATATCTTCTGCTGGAACAAGTGTTATAAACTAAAGCGTATTTGTCGCACGTTGGGTAAAATAGAGCAGTAGATTATTTCAGAAGGAAAATTCGCTTACCGTCGGTGAATCTACTACACTCCAAAAACCAAGAAGACAATGACAGCAGTTCACCAATTTCCGCTATCACTTCCTGTCGTTAGCTCTCATGATAAGGGTATTAACTAATCGCTTGGAAGTCACGCTTCTAAATCGTGGTTTGTACGTCGTTCTTCCTAGGTTTGCAATCGCATCGTTCTTCCCTTTACCACGATTGTTTGGCAGAACGTGATGTTCATGATTGCTCTTCAGATGAGCATTGCAGTCGGTATCATTCCCAACGTGATGACGTTCAATAGTGGTTATCTTTTGGATAAAAATTGATCAAAGTGTGATTAATTATCAATGAATAGCTATAAAGATTTTGAGTTTCCTACGGGGTTTAAAAAAAATAAGAAGCTATTAAGAGATTAGATTTGAGATTATCTAGATGTTAACAGCCTATAACTAATCTTGATTTATATTACGTTATTGGCTTGATTTATATAACCAACTAATCTTGATTTATATCACGATTCAAATTCCAGTAAAACCTGGCAGACAGGTTATTGACATTTTATCTTCTAATATCTCAAAAATGCTCGTCGTCATCGCCTTTATCATCTTGACGCACTGCTTCGGTATCGTTGTGTATCCACGTCCGTTGCTGGATGCAGATCGACAGTCTTTACGCTGGCTTTTCTCAGCTTATACCGTGCATTCGATCAGCCCACTCTCTCCTCCCACAAGCCGTGCATTGGGTAGATTCAATCCACACTACCTTGTGAGTGTCACGCTCTCCTAGCCCTGTCTAGACGCTCGTGTTATAACATAGGTAGTACGTTTGATGGAACCGAGTCTGAAACCGAGCATATAAGTTATCATACTTCTTATGTCTCTAATTATTATATCATGCCTGTAATGAATATAGCTTGGAGAACATAATGACAATCTCTGATATTATATTACCTACGTACTTTGAGTGATTTTAATCCACGAGAGGTTCAATGGGGGGTTAAAAGGCGAGCTGGGAAATTCATTCTGAAATCACTCGTCGGACTATCAAATAGAAAATCTAATTGTTTTAACGGTTGGTTGTTTCTTCTAGTCGTTCTAATGGGTGGTTTTTAGTCGAGATTTTCGATAGCAATATAAAAAATAAATTTTATCTTTGTCGTTCATGTCTCTATAGCGAAAGTGAGGGTTACTTAAATGATCTTAGCCGCCTACTCGTCTCCATTTTGGCCTTCGGAATTATCTTGAATCTCCGATCGTCCAATTTTCGAAGGGCACCTCCGAACTTACCTTGAATTCTCTAATCGGCTAGCATGACATCATACAACTGCAGTTTCTCCGAAGGTTGCGTATCGGTGCCATTATCTGAGTCTCTTAGTCCAACGTGAACTTGACAAGCGACCATGCCTTCGTGTGCTTGTTAAGTATCCTATTTAAAGTAATCTGAATTTCGAAAACTGGGTGAATATCAATTCCGAATATTATTTTCGCGAATTATGGCTCTGCTGCCGCTTTTAACGGTGAACTCCAAATTTACGTGCAGTATTGAAAGAGTTCAAAATGTTACTACCCTTAGCAAATCCTTCTCGTTTTACCGCTTACTCTCATTTGCACATAATCGTTGGGATTGCACGTACGAAAAAGTGGCCGGAACGGATGTCAAATATTCATCTCTTCAAATTCACTGCGGTAGACGGGTTTTTTCTATGGCATAATTGGCTTACAAACGCTTTCACCTTCCTTTGGAGTTGGAACCAGGATCTGAACTGCATGAGACTCTCTTCAGTGGGGAGTTACTTGCGCAATACGTGCAGCTCCTTTCAGCCTCGGCCCGTACCAACCCACATAGATAAAGAATCTAACCTACATGAGTATGAGTGCATTTGTATCTGAAAATGCTTCTTTAAAATAAATGAAACCATATTCGGCTCTGCCTTCCTAGTTCGGATTTATTCTGATAATTTTAGTGTCCAATACGGTTGAAAATGCCGTCGGAAAATTTCAACGGCACCAAGAAGATATTTTGTTCAACCAGGAAAAAACGTTAAGCGTAATAATACCGATATCTGTTCGCGGCACGTGGCGATGTTCTGAGCACATTTTCAAGCCTTGTTTACATCACATTACCTTACCGATCGTTAAAAACCAACTGGAACTGCAACAAGCTAAATAGAATGTTCTTTGAATTTAAGTTTTTTCGAAATTAGGTAATGGGTATTCACTTTGGACGTTTATTTCTTATATGAAGCGCCCCCCCCCCCTTCAATAATAACTAATAAATTGTATTTATTTCTGTTACAGAACAAATGCAGTCAGTCGCCGACCATACAGTTCCTAGGAAATGAAGGGGTACGTATCTACTGAATCTTATGCGCTTAAATGAACAATTTCCTGGTCATCTGCTGTATTTTATTTATTTATTTTTTTTGCCTAATAATGAAGTGGTGTATGTAAATGTCTTCAATTATTAGAAAACTAGTCACTACAATAGCTCGCAGTCTTTCGGCTGGTGGAACTACTGAGTGGCAACAGGTGTTAACTCAAGTGTGGCCGCTTTCTTTTTTAGAAATCCTTAAACTTAACGACCTCGTCCTGAGACAACCGGGCTACCGGCTGAACTAATTCTAATATTTCTACGCAATAATCAGCGGGTCTGTACTGATATGTTTCGACAGTCAGCCATGAGCTAAATGCTACCCTTTGAATAGCGTTAATTTTTCATTTAAACCTACTGTAAAAAATTCAGAGGACCAAGTAGAAAGGTAGGAAAACATTTTCACATTCGAATTACGTATCGCTTAGCTTCCTTAATTTATTTCGACCTTGACTTAGTCCGTTGATCCTTGACCTAAAATATTGTGTGGATTTGAAAACTAAGAACTACTACAGGGAATTGATTTGTGTTGGCCTATGGGTTTATTTATGGGTCACCGTACTTTGCCAATTGGTGCCAATTTTTGGCCATCGCGTGGGACGATTCCCTTTAACGTTTGTATTGGATTCGCTTATCAAAAAAGAAACCGGAGCTGCCTATCGCCCCTAGTCAGATTTTTGTTGGAAGTTGTGGCGTAGAGCGCCAGTGAACCGGTTAAAGACCTGACCTTGGCGAGACGTCACCTTGAGAGGGTTCAAACTCACTAGTTCCGTCCCGTGGCGATCGGCCATGCCTCTCGATAAAATCGTATTATTGAAACCCGTTCATACGCTTTATCTCAACTTGGTAAAATTACATCCAATACTCACTCCGCCTGTATCAACTGGAACGAGTTGAACCTCTTGGCCTTACCTCAAGTTGCTACTCGATACAAGATAAATGAGATATGAGTGAAAATTGCTGTTGTCTGTTATGAAGAATTTGAAGCAGAACATGAGATCTAGTGATGCGATTTGGGAGGTGGGAATAGATATAGATAAACGAAGATGGAAAGTGCGTAAATATCAATTGCGCTTTATTTTTCCTTAGATTCGGAGTATTATCAGCTATGAATTTATTTTGATATTCAATTTTTTTCTTGACGATGATTGAGTAGTTTAGTGAACGGTTGACTGAGATGGCCGAATTTGGCTGAAGCGCAAGGAGAAGCAATGTTTCTTGCAACGTGGAAGGGAAGCGAAAAGATCCCGCATTGTTAGTCCCATAAATCATGTATCGTGGAATTACTTCATTATCACAGAGCCCACATTAGGTCAGAAAGAAGACCTTGTCGGGCAAAAAGTGTGAAATAAATCGTGCGACAATTATTATCAATGGATGTAGAGCTGGGTCGAGGTCTTTATCTAGAACGAGGTTCCCTGAAATTGTCACGTGTGGAGAAACACATTTTCATCGGCAGGTGAAAATGTTGTTGATTGATAAAAGGCAAAGTGTTCATTTTTGAGAAACAATTGCTGCATTGTGGGCATCAATGTCAATTCATTCACCATTGCAATATTTGTATCATGTTAAATAAAATTATTTGATCATGATGGTCAGTATTAATTCCTTTTTAAACTGTACCTGATGACGCTTGAAACATCCAAATTACCATATCCTGTTGTTACAACAATATGAAACACTCCCCAGCTGAGGTATCAGCTGAATAAATGCTGAATAAATTTGGTGCTGAATAAATTAATCTAAATTTTATACGTTGGTAGCGCACAATAGAAGCATGAATTCACGGAGTATACTTCCGCTTTACTGAAGTTTACTGGAAGTTTAAGGCGCATAGAGCTCGTAAATACAGCATTCAAATGGTTCAAGGATCCTCGAAAGTAGTCGAGACACGGTTTAACAAATTGGCTGAATCGAAACGGAGTTTGCAAGATGACCTCATAAAATAACAAAGAGGTTGGAACAACTTAAGCCGGAACGTCGAGGCGCGCGAATATTCGCGAACGTCAGGGAGAAACAAGAAAGCAACGGAAGGGTTTCACTATTGATCGCAAAGGGGCTGCGTAAATAATGGATCCCTTTTCCTTCTCCGAACGCCTGGACACCTAAACGTGAAAACCCGACGAAACGAGTGGCCTTTTCTGCTCGACATATACTTTGAAATGCTCCGAGGGGTTGAGAGAAAAATCTTCTGTCCAGGTAGTGAGTGTACGGTTTTTTTTCTCCTAATATTAACCAACGTCGTTCTTTCAGCTTAATCGGAAACTGACAGAAGCAGTCGACAAATCTTCTTGATATCGACGTTGATAAAAATACGTGACGCAATGTTATCATGAAACATTTTCTAGCATGGCGTCACGAGGAGGGGAAACCAGGAATCTCTCCGTTCAAACTTATATTGGCTGGCTGAACACTTTCGCCCTTTCAGGCATCCCCTCACCTCACCAACTTGGTGAGAAATACAACGACAAGAACAAGAACAAAACATTTTCAACGCGGTTTGAAAGCGAGACTATTTAATTTCTCTGGGTTGTATATTTTACTTCAATATATTTCTACATAAATTGAGGGAAATGAGTTCTAAAACGAAGATTTGACCAGTATTACGACCGTAACTAAATAATCTACCAAGTCGTCGAAACCGATGTTATTGTTGTGTATTCGATTGCTTTATAGTTTCGGCTGATTTTTGCGAAGCGAGAACTGCCGAGAAACGTTACGGCAGCGAATTTGATAAGGACATTTCCTTGAAGACTCCTTAAGCGTTCGTTTCACCTTCTGATCCATTGCCATTCAGCGACAGCCTTCGCAACGAAAATCCGCCTGGTTTCGTTGTGGGATCGATTTGGCTCATTTTATTCAAAGAAACTAACTCGCCTTGGTCGATAAATTATTGATCTAAGTTCAATAATGTTGCGTTGTATACTCAGTCTTGATTTTTAATTAATTTCGAACTGAAGTTGCTTGAATTATATTTTAGAGATTTTTTTACAGTGAAAGCCTTAAAAGTCTTTACTCGAGTGGGTTCTTCCAAAAATGTGCACAATATAGTTTTTAATCTGTTGTCAAAATTAACCCCATGTCGCAATTTCTACAGTTTTTCCAACAACCCGATAAGTACCGTAGTCTTTCAGTTCAGCACTTGAACTAGAGATTTTTGTAGTCGCTCCTCCAATTTCAGTTTGTGGTAGGGGGTCTTAAAAAAAATATTTGATCACATAGGCGGTCCGAAATCGGGTCTCAAAATCAATTTTTTTTTTCTGTTAGTTATTTTTTTCTTTTGACTATAGAGTACATTGATTGATTAATCTAAGCAAACCACCTGCGGATTTTGTTTCCTTATTTTTCTTCTTTTTTCCTTATCTGCACGATTGCAGTAATGTATGCAGAAAAATGTTTACGTACCGTATTTTGGTTTATTATAATAATAAAATAATTAATTGTGATCGCTCAAGAAAAAAGAAATTTTCAAACCCCTTCAAAATTTGATGATTTATGTTTCAAAGTCAACACTTTTCTAACGATACTATAAAAGTTACATAATTGTAATGTTCACCAAAAATCAATCTAGGCCTGACAATTCTTTAGCCAAATCGCTACCATAATTTTAAGTCTTTTTGGGGGGTTTAAGGTAATTCGTATTTTCGAAGGATTTTTGGACAAAGATGTGTTTGGTATCAATTTCTATAGATTTTTAGACGCTGAATCGAATGATGCCGTTATGGAGTCGATAGCTTCAATGGTTCTCAAGTTATCAGTAACTGCAGCTTTTGTGTGGCAATTTCGAGATTTTGAGAAATTTTGCAAGAAGTATAACTTGAGGCTGTCTGGAGTTATGTTTGAAAAAACGTTCTATACTCGACAAACGCTCTCTTAACCTATTTCGTTTGGCGAACTTTCAATTATTTAATTAAGCAAAATAGAAACGATTAATATTACAATAGTTGGCGATGGAGTTTCCTCTCATATAGTTACCAATCTGTTAGGTTGAAACGTTCACAAGTATTGGGGGTAGTTACTAACACAAGTGTATGGCAAAGTAATAGCCCACTGTACTGTATTTGCAGCGTTTCATGATTGGACTCAAATTTAATAAAGATTTTCTTAAGAGAAAAGTTATGGGAAATAGTTGAAAAGGAACGTTTGAGAAAAACTATTGAGACAGATGTGCATATTTTCTAAAAGCTGCTAACCGAAAAGGTATAACAATACGCCACGGTTAAGGTAACCGAGAATGTTTCTACGAACATATACCCTGACACAAGGTGGTAATACAAAAGGCGGCCCCGGAAGGTGTTTCGAGTCGTAGGGAGTGCGCAAGATGTGACGGCCGCCTCAAGCCTTAGTTTTCGAAGAGGATTTCGGTTTAGACGAACAAAACACGAGGGTGAATCTCGACAGAAGGGCTCCGTGATTGGTTGAGAGGGTGCAGTCTAGGCAGGTGGGCAATGCGAGAGGAGGGACAGGTGTCCGGCGGGAGCAGTCGGTCCCACGTGTTCCCGTTTCATCTGACACGTGGTGGACGAGGAAAATCAAAAGCTTACTCAGAAAGACGTTCAAGATTGCCATGTCAACTTAACGTGATCAAATATTCGGATTCTTTACCTGTTATCCTTGTTGAATTCGTGTGATAGAAGGGATGATAGAATTGGATTAATTTGAACATTCTCGATGTATGATTAATTCATTCAAACAATATCCCCATCATTGGCTTTCCATTAAATCACAAAATTTAATAACCAACTGCAGAAAGCTGTCTCTGTTTGGCTGGTAAAATTGTTGAGCCTGTGGTTTCATCAAAGACAATTTGATATGGTTTTATCGAATCGAAAACCGAGAGCGAAAATTGGATTCGTTGTGCTCTGTAGTGCAATCTGAATCTTTCCAGTCGTGGTGTCTTTACTCCCATGGTGACGCAAGTTTTTGGTCAAGACGCGAGAAGTGATCCATGACGGCAAAGTAAACCCTTCCCAATACCCAGTATCCTGCTAAGCGAATCGAGTGCTCAGTGCATAGTGTCAGTGGACCAAAACGACCCTTCGTGATAACTTTACGTAATATAAGTTTCCCTCTTATCCATAACGTCGTTAGTATTGATCGAAACTATATTTATCGCGTAGCGCGCATATAGCGATCGGTTACTTCTGCAAACAAACCTTCACAAAATTGAAAAAATCTCGAATCTTTTTTATTAACCCTAAATAGTTGAATGTGGATCTGTCAACCTCATGCTTTTCAAACGCTTGAATGGTTATCACGACATTTTCCCGTACGCATTATTATTTTCCTGCTCCGAAATTATTCTTATTATTCGTATATGTTTTTGTTGCAGCAATTTTCACTTCCAAGCGCAAGAAGCGCTGGTGCCAAATTTAAGTTCCACCTCTCCAGCAATGCGGACATGGAGGGACCTCAGGGAAGTTTCGAATGTATACAACACAACGGGCAGAAGTGAGTTAGAATTATCAACAACAATATTTTTCGGTGTCCGGGTACAAGTTACTTCTTCATAGTATAAATTATTTTTTGTTCCTCCTTTTTTTATTGGTCATCAAAAAGTAAGCAATGAAAATTCCCTTCTTGATTAGTGTTTTTCCCTTATGAGGGGCAAATAAAAACGCTGTAATTGTTGAACCTGTGGGTGTTTATGAAATTTTAACGTAAAAAATGTTTGGCAGCCGGTGCCTGGAAAGTGTTGGACCTTTACCCTGCAAGATGAGAGTGCAAGCGAATGAAGATGTATATGCAACGACTAAAAGTAGAATGCAAGCGGCCGAAAAGCAACAGAAAGAGAATTGGTGAGTTTTATTGTTAGAAGAAAGTTTGTTAAAAAATTTTTTTTGTTCTCTTGGTTATATTGAGAGAAGTCAGTCAGTATATCAAGCGTTAAAGCTTCCTATTAATCATCCATTTTTTCTAATTTCGTTACAGCACAAGAGAAATTGAGCTCGACAAAGCGATAGGAAGGCGCGTAAAATCTAGGACCAAGCCGGTAACGAATGGTAGACGATTGACACCTTCAAGTAACCCTGCCAACCAGGGCGCCACACCTCCCTCCTCAGGCCATACTCCTCCCGTCCTTGGTCACACCCGACCACAAGGAAACAACCATACTCAGAAGCCTGGAAATCCAGAGCTGATGAAGAGGCCTATCAGGTAAAAATGGAGCAAGTTGGAAGTGGACTTGTATTATTACATAACTTATTACACATTTGGCCATAATATACCTATGGTTCTTTTAAAACCCTGAATATGATTGGGTGAAAGATCTCGGCTCTAACAAAATGGATCAGAGATGAGTGGCCGCTGTTTTCTCCTCTCAAGCTTTCTACAAGAAGAATTTACCCTCATTCAAAATCATGACGAACAAAAAAAAGAAGAATGTTTCTGTACCCAGTGATTTATGGTTTTGAATTTTACAGGGAACGTATCATACATCTGCTGGCTCTCAGACCTTACAAAAAACCTGAACTCTTCCTGGCGTTAAGCCGTGGTAAGTTCAAGATGGACAGAAATATTCTGAACTCTACTCAAAACCTTCGACCTTTAAACTATGCTTTTTCAATCTTTCAGATGGACTGAGCGCAAAAGACAGAAGTAATCTAACGAATATAATTACCAGCGTCACTAACTGTAGAGACAATTCGTATCACCTGTTACGGCACATCTGGAACGATGTCCAAGACGATTGGCCCTTCTACTCTGAGCAAGATCGGGTAGTACTTAAAAGGTGAGCAAGATGACCTTCCTGGACAATTAAAATGGATAATGGTATAGATCACTGCTAGGCTAATATTTTTCAACGTTCCATAGTCTACGGCCGCTGGTAAGTTCTGTAGCTATTAGAATTCTGCACCAAAAAAATGAAGGGACTGATTTTCAGTGGGAAACTGTAACGTCGAACCAATCGGGATGGAGTGGTGATGATAGGATACTGCACTTGTATGCACTAAGTATGTTAAGATTATACAGCTGACCTAAGGAACTGTTGTGTCACTTAAATGTCTGCTAACCTCATCCTGAATTTCTGTACCTAGGAGAAAACCTGAGAACTTGACTCCTCCAACATCATCAGATGGGAGTTCTCCTAACTCAGGTACTCCAGGCTCTCCTCCTTCTGCTGCAGAACCGCTCCCCAACAGCGCCAAACGACCCGGCTACGTCGATGGCGCTGATGGTCTTCCTACCAAAAGGCAGAGAATTTCTCATTACAAGAAGCCTTGCAGTGGACCTCCTGTTGCAAGCGGGGGCGGATTTGGTCCTCCTGCAGGTGGGGGCAATACTACTAACAGTGGTACCAACGGCAACTACTACCAGCTCAGTTCAGGGTTTGTCTCATCGACGACGACACCACCACAAGCTGCTCCTTCTCTCTCAGCTCACAACAGTCACCATAACCATCATAGTCACCATAATCACCATCTTTCGTCAGCGAGGGGAGTTATGCCTCACCCTTCACCTCCGACGCCGCCTGAGGAGCCTCCGCCTGTCTCCTCTCAGGCTTCCTCTCCTCCTGCCACCTACTCGCCGCCTTCCAGCACTACACCCTTCGCTTCGCTGCACTTACAGAACGACATACCCAAATACATGTTGTAAGTATTTCCGTATCCCTTAGATGAGAGGGCATTTTCTTTAGCCAAAATATTATAAAAGGTCTCTTTTAGGGCTGGTTTCTTTAAACACTATTAACTTTGACAAAGGTGTTAGATGGAAACTGCTCAAAATAAGCATTTGTCAATCCATTGTTAGAGATTGATCATTGGTTAGTTTGCATTAGCTGAGAATCAACGATTAGCACTCACTGGTAGCGTCCTGTGTTGTCTTGAGAAAAATTGATATCCATGGTCGCCTCTGGTAAGGCAGGGGTATGATTGAACCTCTTCAAGCCCTCTTCAGTCGTTATTGTAGTTTAAACTGCCGAGGAGATGGATAAATTTATTTCATGATGGAAAATCTTCTAGAGGGTAGAACCGTGTCATCAAGTTGAAAATTCACAAGTATAACAATTTTGTAACTATTTTGCAAGCTACACAGAATACTTCCACAAAATTGGGGAAATAGGCAAAATGGTCAAATGTTATTGTGAATACGATAATAGTGTTTTTATCACCGTTGATAGCTAATTAGGAGAGATCATGGTTCATGAAACACAATTTCTTTATCGACGTTGTTACATTATGATGGTTATGAGCATGTCATTGGTTGGAATTTCGATTATATTTACAAAATTGTTGCAGGGAATTCACGCCCATCAAAGATAATGTTCAGCGTAGGCGGTATAAAGATGAGTTCAACGCTAACTACAAAGAGTACCGGCAACTTCATGCAATGGTCGACCAAGTTTCAAAACGGTTTAGCCTTCTCGACCAGAGGTTAAAGAAGGAGGAGCGTGGAAGCGCAGAGTGGCAGGTGAGTTTCCTTTCATGATAAACTCTATCGGTCAGTGTGCCGAAGAAAAGCTGTGCCACGTGTTGATCTGAATCGCAACGTCATTTCATTTAATGGTTTTTGTTTCTATTTGCAGAGGATCAAAGATCAAATCCTCAAAGAGTACGAGGAGAATAAGAGGAATACGAAACATCAAGACGCCAAACGTAGATTCCACTATCTCCACGACAAATTATCCCACATAAAGCAATTAGTACTCGACTACGATTCGAAAAATTCGTAGCCTCGGAATCGCATCGACTGCGGAGCTCTTCTCTGTTCTATGTTCTTCATTATTGTCAATATCAAGAGTGAAACGTTCTTTCCAAATCTAATATTCCCAATTTAAATTTCGCTCCAGCCAGAAACGACTTCCCAGTTTTGACTTGTGCCTAGCCACAGTTCCTTTTGTTCATTTTTTTTTTAAATCTTGAATCCTCTTTTGAGCCCTGAACCTGTATTTAATATTATACAAGATTAAATATTATCGATTATATATCTCGTCACGAGAAGGCAGGCAGAAATTGTACGGTTTGAGGTTGACCAAATTAAAGACGAAATTGAAATGCTCATGTGTCAGCGAGTTGAGGGAGTCAGTGCATGAAACCAACTCCGCTGCGCTTAGCGAATTCGTACTAACTGTCGTGCCGCGTTGTCTCATATCAGTCGACTGTTCTCAGCGGCTGGACTCATAAAAACGACGGAAAACCTCGTTTTTGAAAACACTGTTTCGTCGTCGAAATTACGTCGCGGTTTGAAAAAAATCATCTAGTCTCAACCCGTCAACGGGATCAAAATCTTTGCCAACGTTTGTTCGATTTGTCGTGTATAATATACGGAAAATCTCTTAGCGCTTTTTTTTTTAATTTGTTCTTTCTCCGGAAAAGAAAATTGGAATAGTAAAATTTGCTCATTTGACGCCCGCAATTAGTAGGTCTTAAGTTTTGAAAACTTGCGGTAGATTGTGATATTGCATTAAGAAAAGTCTAGTACCACGCAATTTCCTTATATTGTGAAAATTTCAACGGTCGCTTGCCTCGTTTTTAACTTGCCACCGAGTCAGTGAGTGTGTGTACCTGGCATCAACCTGCTACTGGATCATGAGTGCAGAAATTTTATACGACGTACGAGAGTTTTCTTTTATCCATTGCTTCTCTGTTTACAAAGTATTTTTTGTAAGTTTTTCAATACTTTCCCGTCTTCTGAGGTGTTTCTTTTTTTTACTCAATCGCCCCAATGGGTGATCCAAATAACAGTATATATATTTTGAGAGTGTTGAAATTATTATTTCAATTATTATTATTCCCCATCAGAATGGGAAACGCAAGGACGGATTATGGAGGATTTCACCAAAAAATTGAACTGGTTTTAGCCTGAGATTGAGCTGTACTGACAACAGCGACAAGCAATATTACTAGCAACTACATAAATGTTTTTGCTAGTAATATTGCCTGTTGGCACTGCCTGTCTAGCTAATTCTAAGGCTGGGACTACTTCTTGTTTTTTGTTTTTCTTGGTGAAATCGACGATTAGAAGAACTGCTCTTGAAGTTGCAGGTCTACTTTGTCCTTTAAGCTGTAATTTTAAATTTCAAAATCAATGCATGATGTGAATGAGGCACAAAACTGTTTGAAGTTACTTTTCCTAATTTAATTTTTCTTTTCTTTTTTTATTAATAGCTATACGTTTCAAGATGTATCAGATTTTGTAGATGAAAAAACCAAGTTGTGAAACGCACCATCGTACACGATCCAGTAGCAAGAATGACCGGTTTTTCAGTTACTAGTGAAATGATATTCGAATGGGTTATTATTTTATTGTTATGTTTCTAACTCATCATTTTAAAAACTCTGCAAACCTCATCTTTCTCCGTCGCATTTTTTTCTAATTATTCAAGTTAGGATGACGTTAGAAAATTCAAACAATAGTTTTTTCTTCCGTTGTTGGAACCAGGAAAATTTTTCAAAAAAAAAAAAAAAACGCTCTTTTGTAGTTTCCGGAATTTAAAGAACCGTGAATACGTATATATTTATGGAGATATTTCTTTAAAACATGATACCCAATGACCACTCTTCAATTGCCTATTTTGGTGCTGAGGTGATTCACCGTTTCTTCAGACCTTTCCAATCGCTTGGTTTCATGTCTCTGACTTGAAGTGAATGTCAAATATTTTCATGAAAATATTCGGATAGTTATAAACCGTTTTTAAATAAATTTTCTAAAAGAAGATAATTTGTAATTTATATTTGTCGTTGGGTGAAAGGGATCAGTGTTATTGTATCGAGTAGTGGCGTCTACTTTTGTCTTAAGATGCCAAAATTTGTTATCGAGAAAGGAGAGAGAATTTTTTTTTTAATCGAATGTTTTATTGTATAGCGAGCCTATTCGATGGCCAATAACATTAGACTGTGATTCGATTGATTATCTGTATCTTCGTGTTTTACGAATAGGGGTACACATACCTACCTTCGTTTTTATTTTGTTTTTGTTTTTTCTTGAAAAAATGCCACATACTCGAAAAAACGACGATTTAATATTTTACGTACGTACGAGACAGTTTTTGATTTCCCAAATCTCATTTTACTAGCCATTGACGAATGCAAATAATAAGAGTCGATCCATTTTTATCGTATGTAGTAAAGTGTAAAGAAAATTGTAAAAAAAAAAAACAAAAAAATTAAAAATAAAAACGGAAAAAAATCTGAGAGAATATTTAGGTAAACATATTGTGGAATGGTATGCATTTCGTACTGAGCCAATTCACGGCCTGAGTTAGATTAATTTATGAAGTACTGATCGGCGAACGAACGCGACTAGGTCAGCCTAACGTCTTGAGACGGAAATGTAAGGTTATTCTCGCAAATTGGCAATCGCACTTAATAATATGATAAGAAAATAATAATACGGCCGTTCTACGTTGTTAATTTGCAATAACTTACAATTCCGCCGAGCGGCAACCGACGTCGTGACGGCGCCAGAAAAAAAATTATCTTTAAAAAAACGACATTTTAGTGTTTTAAGATTCAATTAATCGTAGAATTTAATAATCGATTGATTTTAATGTGGCTATGATCCGGAACTCTCCACACTGACAATTCACGTATATATTATTTTTTATTTCTCATATTTTTTTTGCGTATACCTACCTACCCTAGTATAAAGTGAATTTTACTGCATGATAAAGAGAAATTACCATTATATCCATCTTTATTAAATGTTTATTTATGTGTGTACTGATATTTTTCTACTTTGGCAAAACAAAGGAAAAAAAACATGCGCAACGCTGAAAATAGATACCATTTTTTTTTGGGCGGATTAAAAGTACTCGGAACGTTTCTTACTCCAGATCGATGACATACCAAACTCTTTGTCTTCTTTTCCTTCGAATTATTTTTGATACGAACGTCATATCCAACGTAGTTATTTATTATTGGTATTTCTATTCGTATCAGCTTCCATCTCATATTTCGGCCGTCGGTGTTTTTATTGTCCAAGAATGATATTCCAAAAATGATCACGTCTCGTGCAAGTTCACTGTGCTTGCAGTATTGAGTCGCCATTTAAAATTGAGTGTGGATCACTGTTGCCATCGGTTTCAATAAAACTTCTCATCACTCATGTTGTCGGTTAATGCATCCAATACGATTACTCTCGAAGTTATGGGGCATTTTTTAAATTCTCGTGGAAACTTGGTTCAGAACTAAGTCGTGAGCCGGAAGCAGCTACCAGTTTTTTTTACGAAACTTTGAAGGGGAAAGGGAGAATTTCGTGATTTTTAGCACAAATACAATCTTTGAACTTATCGAAGCTTCCAATAGTTGAAAACTGCCATGTTTTTCTTTTGCCTGCTAATATTCCATTACTAAAAAGGTTTCCTCCAACTTCACGATAGCAAGCATCAATATTGACCCTGATGAGACATGCATGACTGCAGCAGTCCGTGTACTGCACTGTAGCATTTTTTTCCTTCCATTCTGCGCGGTTCACTTGTGTCCGCATCAAAATGGAATTTCTTCTTCGTTGTTATCCTTTCCACTCTACTCTTATCGTTGATTTCTTATTGTTTTAACTAAATAACGCAGGTTGTTGAAAGTTTTAATTTTATTTGTAAATTATTTCCTCTATACATATTTTCTTCTTCATAATTAATAATTTTTACAACTCCGCAAGTGTAAATATTTTTCGACGAAGCTCAATTATGATGTTGTAAAGAAAATCGTCTCACGCGATTGGGTTCGACGCGCAAGTGTTTGTTGTACAACTAGGTATTAATCGGGCGAACGTCAGTTCTATTCAATAATGTATTTGGGTTGAGGGTGTCTTATGGCGGTAAAATTCACATTGCTATTGTAAGCTTTAATATTTAAAAGTTGACAACTTTCCCATTGAAAATACCTTTCCATGTTCATCACTGGATTAATTATTATCACCAGTTGATAGTCATTCGCACAATTTTCAAACTCAGCTCCTAGCTCCGGTTGAGTAATTTTCAATTCTGTTACTCGGAGTAATTTTTTTTTTTTTTTTAAACTTTGTTTTCCAATTTTTAACCGCCTGAGGACACTTATGCCCGTTACCGGATTGGGCTGGACGGCTGGAGCTTTTATTCGAAATGTTTGCTCATAGCAATCGCTGATTTTCCGTCATCATCGATCAGTTAATCTACCGTTTATAGTTGATGTTACCTTTTTTCTCTTCTTCTCTCTTCTACCTTTCTATAGTTCACTAGTGTGCCAAATCGTTTTCGAGGTTGAATATTGAGTTTAACCGTGTGCTGGAATTCTTTTATTGGCAACTTAGGGCCGCAGCGCTTTTTCCGATTGCATCACTCGAATCTACCGTTGTATATTTTATTTTTCCTGTTGGAAATTCGATTGGACTGTGATTTGATTTCGGCCCTTTATTAAAACAAATACGTCCCGATTCGACAAACGTCCACATTGCTTTGTCCATTATACGTCCGCAAGACTCCGCCACTTGCTAAATTAATTTTGAAAATATAAAAATTCTTGATTTTCTTTCTTGTCGATTAAGAAGTTCCATCTGCCTACAAACGCTCTTCGACTTGAGATCAATCGGCATCCTCGGCACTTTTCCTGTTAGAAGATAACGAAACCCGATTTGTGTCCACAATTTGTCTGTAAAATGTCGACGAATTTTCACCATCTTTTTATACTGGAAATTATTTCGTACATGTGTCTTCATTGTTAGAACTATTTAAGAAAGTTACTACCTTCGACACCTACTTTTTCAAGACTAAATTATTATGGAAAGATTTGACGTGTGTGCCTTTGGTATTCGTTTGAATTATGTACGTAAGTGTCTCTAAAATGACTCCTTGGAAACTATAATGACTGAATTGTCCTGATTTTTCGAGAAACGTCAAATTCACGCAGCCGCCGATAGCAAATTTTTCCTGTTGATGTTCACATCCGAAAGATGTTACTTTATTGTCGGCCTCGAACGGCATCAGTTTCGTAATATCGTTCGAGTTAATGAGAATAATAAAACTTACTTTTGAAAAAGCAATGCTTTCCGTGTTATTAATATTTTATTTAATCATCTTCGGTTTTCCCTAACTGGTCAGCAAATCGACCAATAAAATGCACTACAATAAATTCCTTTGAAACTGGTGCTGGGCGGGCGAAATATTTTACAGCTCGATATTATCGTTTATTCCCCGATGAAACCAACGTCGTTTTTGTTTGTATATCCCTGTATTAAGCAAGTATTTTGTCCATCGATGTAAATAACAAGCAGATTGCAATCAATGACATCATAATTTATAGACAATGTAAATTAAACTAGTTAAAAAGTTCACAAGGCAACATCTCTACTGACCAAAGTAGAGTTCGCATGCGCGTGTAAGTGTACCCCCTATGCGCGGAACACGTCGGGAAGCGGTTGAAAAAAAAATGTCAACGGTTTTTCTGCAATTGGCAGTGACGCGACTGTCTTCTTGTGAAAAGAAAAAATCGAATAAGTATTTAATCCGTTTCTCTTTCTACCATCCCAAACGTAGAACTCTTGGTGAAGCCATGTAATGTTTTAAACATTTTCCTAGGGAACTATTTGTTAAGAGCAAAAGAACTTGTTATCATTAGCAAGGTATAAAAACGAGAAAAAAATATAAATGATTTATGCTTACGCATTGTATGAAAGCAATCGAATGTGTTTTTCTCACCCTGTTGTTCCACAACTGAACATGAGCTGCGGCTGATACCGAAGTTGATAAAAAAATTACATGACCGCTAATTATCGACCCTGAAGTTGTGCGAATTCTTTTCGTGCCAATTTATTGATATTTCCTATCTATAGAAAATGGTGTAATCTTCAAAATGATCGAATTCAAACGACGCACATACATTCAATTTTGAAATATTTTGATAGAAGGTGAGACCAACGGTATTTCCATTTACCACTTCAAGCGTGAGGTTTTCATTTTTATTTATTTTTTCTTCCTTTATTTTTCTCATCCAGGCCATAATTATTTTCTTCGGAACTCTGGCGTGGTGATTTCTGTACCTAGTTTATTCATTTACGGCAGCACATTTTATTAGACATCTAGTTGGTTGATGGGTTGTCGTAATCTCGTTGGGACAATCAACATTTCCTTCCGCCTTTGGGCTTTGCCGGCTGTCGTGCAGCCCTCATCAACGCTCTTCTCTTTTCCGCTTCTTCTCTGATTTTCTGTAGAAAGTGAATACCCAAGAATATTAGGTCACATTTTTTCCCCTTAGTAGGTCTTTAGTCGTAAGCTTTTTCTGATTGGGGAAGTATGAAATCGGTTCTTTTGAACTGCCTCCTCAGGTTTGAGGTTACTTAGAAAAATAAGGTGGTAGGTAGAACCGATATTTGTGAATACTACGAGTAGGTTGAAAACGCGAAAAATAGCAAGTTGAAAAACTCGAACTATGAGCGGTAAAATCCAGTTTAAGACTGCAATTCTTGATGAAAATCAACCATTTAATTTCTACGTAATTAAATTTCTAAATGCATTTTAATTCATTTTTTATATTTCATGGTTTTTTTTTTTTTAATTTTGAGGTCTTACGAGCGAAGTGAAAAAATGTTTTAGTACAAAAATGTTGCCGACGAGTAGTAGAATCGATTCCTTGAATTTAGACCTCCAAATGAAATTCACTGTTTGAAAAGTTATAGAAAATTTTGTTGAAAATTGAGAATTACGTGACGATGAAAATGATCTATTTTCTCACCATAGCTTTTTCGCTAGGGGGAGGAGGTCCTCGTACTGGCTTCACCCTGCGTTTTGGAGCCGGTTGACACGATGTGGACGGCTGCTCCGCTGGCGGAAGTTCTCGCTGCAAGCAGGCGAAATCATTCGAAATGTTTAAACAATAATTCAAACAAAATGGAAGATAACGCCTGCCCCCCGATTGCTGCATTCTTGTTCAGTCAACGCTGTATGTATTTGATTTACTGAGGATTAACTAACCTGAAGCTCTGCTAGATCGTATCCCTTACGACTGCCCTGTTAAAAAATGACACGTTTTAGTGTGTTAACCTGGTTATCTATATAGTAGATTAAGTTGGCAGAACTACTTACTTGTAGAGGAGGGCTTCCCTGTAAGAAGAAAATCGTATCAATATTTTTTTTAAATTGATTCACTTAATTCGTTTAATGATAATGGGATGAGCTCAATAACAATCGCCGATAATTTCACACAGCAACTTGATTTCAAAATGTAGGTATATTCGAAAAATAAGGAACGTACGGAATAAGGATTTCTGCGTAAGTGCAGCGCCTGGATACTACGGTAAATTAATAAAGATTAATGGTATATGAGGAAATATATTATTTATATCTACTCACCGATGCTGTTGGCGCACATGCTCCGTCAGACTGAACCGAGAAAGATGTACAATGCATTTAAATGAATTAGTAAAAATGAAAGAAAATGTGCCCTGTGTTCGAACGTTCGTTCTAAAATTTTTGGACTAAAGCGTTCCAAAGATCATTGTTTTCAGCCCCAAATTCGCACGTTTTTTTTTTTAGATCAGGTAGATAACAATGCACAGAAGTGAAAATAATGGACTTACAGCACCAGCTGGAGGGCTTCCCTGGAATCACAAAATATAATGCATACATGTACTTAATATAATGCATTTATTTGAATAATAGGATACCACTTATTATTATAACGCTTTTTTTTAGGTTTTTGACTTACGTAAATCGAAGGGCTTGTCTGGAAAGTATAAAAATTGCGTTATCAATACACTTGGGAAACGATTGGCAGATGTTGGAGACGGAGGTCATAATCTCGCCGACTCAAGAATAGCACTTGAATTTTTTAAACGATTATTAACTGCATTATAGTTAGCTAATATCAGTTTGCGAACTAGCGAATACTAGTCAGCCAATATTTTTTCATTCAGTCAGAATAAATTTCTTTGGTTTAATTTTATGTTTTGGGAAATTATCCCGATTAATAATGGCAGTTCTCCTCTCAGAACAAAAGATTAGTTCTGACATCAAACAAAATGAACGATCCTCCAAAGCTATTTGTAACACCGGTATTGCTAAAGATTATAGTGTTCAGTGCTTCTGTATTAGATGATTCTACTCGTGTAAACGGAACTACAGCTATTGACTTACAACTCGAGCCGGCGGTGGACACGGCGCTCTAGCCGGGCTTGAGGCTCTAACCGGACTTGCGGCTCTAACTGGGCTTGCGGCTCTAACCGGGCTTGCGGCTCTCGCCGGACTTGCTGCTCTCGCTGGACTTGCAGTTCGAATAGGAGGACTTCCCTGTAATCAGAAAGGATAGAAATAACCTCATGATCGATCAATATTTCTTTACCTGTATTCATAACTTGTTTAGCTACTTAATGACTAAGTCTGGTCCTCCAATGGAAGCGTTATAACGCGACGCGATGAGAGGCGCCACGACAAGCGACGAGACGGGCTTCCAGCCCGCCGCGTCATCACTGTTCACCTTCGATGTTTAGACCGCCGCGATAACAGCGATGATCAACCTCTTGAATGGAGGGTGTTTAAGTGGTTTTGAGGGGTCACCTTTGATATTTTCCTGAATTCCCTCTTCAGTTTCGCGAGTTAATAATTGGGGGTTAATAATAGGTATTACATTTAACGCTTATCCGAATTTGACGTCGACACAACGGAAATTAGTCAACAACTATAAGTTTTTTCTATTTTTACGGTTTCACCGGTACATACCGTTTTTACTGTTTCATAATCTTTTTTAAACTTTTTGATCGAGTATACACGAAAAGATACCATTTTTCAATTTTAAAATTATTTTCATCCATTTAGGGCCAAAGAAACGAAGATAGAAGCATATAATATTGATGTACACATCACCATCTATCATTTTGCCAAATTTAAACGGAATCAAAATGAAAAACATTTCACGAAAAAATCATGGGGAGGATCAGTTGATGATTTTTCACTCGACATCCTATACAGATAAAAAGCTGACATTTTCAGGAAAGTTATATTCTACCAACATGTATTTTTGTGATTTTTATCAATCGTCGAACTCTCACAAATCAAACTTACACCGAGTTTTACGGGTTCAAAATTTTTGTAAATCAGTTATTTTATTACGCAGGAGTCTTCATTCAGGAGCCAAACACACGTATATAGCAGAAAGTTTGCCAAAAAAGAATTAAAACAGCGTCGCAGAAATTATTTTCCATAAACTGAGCTCCGGACCGGCCAAAATTGTGAAACGAGTGACAGATCTGATCGAAATCGGATCCGTAGCTCGTCGCTTGCTTTCGCGCAAAACTGACGCTTCGAAACGCGAGCAGTGGAGGATCAGCTTATCATGGGGCTTACACAGCTAACAAAGAGCTCCACTGGAATTAAAAATTCGGAGATTGAAGTGAATAATTGCCTTATGATACACGAGCTTTCCAACGAGTATAAGACGATTTTTATAACTGCAAATATTCTTGAGTTTGTTCAAATTTATTTTGTTTATCATGTCGAATTTTTGACAATCTCAAAAACATCAAAAATATCGACCTCGCTATGGTCTCGTTCGATTCAACGTTCAGAAATCTATAGAAATTTATACCTAATACACTTATTTCTGGAAAACGTTGAAAAAAACGAATTGTCTCTCCCTCAAAATATTCTTAAAATTGAGGTAGCAATTTGGTCACAGAATTCGGCCATTGTCAGACCAAGCTGATTTTTGGTAAACATTGCAGGGTTTTATCTGTTATAGTTTCTTCAGAAAAGTGTTGACTGTGGATGGATATAATTTTTTTTTATTGGATATTCGGATTCTATGTGCCTTGAAACGTAAAGCATCAAATTTTGAGGGTTAAATTTTTTTTCATGGGCGATTACACAGGTTCATCATTGATTAGTATTTCAAATTGGAATCTCAAAAGACATTTCAAGTGGAATTTTATAATTGGACGGTGTTATGCACAAACCGGCCAAGCGCCAAAATGTCAAAAATCGAGTTTTTGGTATCAATCGATTTGTCTCGACGAGTACTTTCAGATTTTTTCGATTATGACGCCGTCTATTGACTTCTTGACGAACTAGGGTTGATAGACTGTTTGTGCAAAATGTTTTTTCGAAGTTCAGTAATTCTCACAAACCGGCCAACCTCCGACGTCTGATATTTGGGGCTTCATGTTCTGCGCACTGCGGCCAAATGACACCACTCCAGTTATTTGGCCGCTTTGTGCAAAACTCAGGTCAGGTTTACTAAGCTGTTTTCCCTACGATCCGATCGTTTCGCTGGATTTTTTTGTTACTTACCTACAAGAAATCGTTCACGAATGGCTTTAGTTCTCTTATATTTTAATGAAGCGTTTTTGAAAATTAAAAAAAAAAAAAAATATGTAGGGCATTTTATCATTCTCCATTTATCTGTCTCTTTCTTGTTTGGTTCTTAGGTATTTACATTCGGAAATGTTCTAGACGCCATCCAAACCTGTACATGCATCAAAGTTTAAAATTCTAGATTTTCTTATTTTTTCACATGAATATGTTTTTTCGAGCTGTCGGCATATGTGGTGTCGTTTAAAATTTTGACGGAGGGGTCTCTTGATCGATTACAACCATAATTCCCTGAGCAATAAATACTATTGCCGCGTCCAGTGTACCAAATTCACAAAACTGTGGCCAAAAATGAGAATAAAATGAAAAAAGAACGAGAATTTTCTACGTAGGCATGAGAAGTACCATTTTTCATATTTTTTGCGCTGCCTAATCTATCGCAAATAGTTTCAGCTCATACATCAGATTTTGAGCCAATGTGAGTAACGAGTATGATCCTACTGAACATTATTGTTCCAAATCTAGAAATGTATGTTTTCTCCCCCTTTTTCCTGTTAAAAATGCTACGGTTGATCTGCACAAACCGGCCAGGCGCCGGGCCTTGGCTGGTTTGTGCAAATTTTTCCGCTTAGCCGGTTTGTGCAAAATATGTTAGTTGATATTTTCGTTTCGCACAAACCAGGTATCCACCATAACTCGCAAAATATTCAAATTTCTCTCGTTTTGACGTTATTATTCGATTCTACGCACCAAAAAACATAAGGGGGGGGAGTTCCATGTTTTTAATCAACACTGGAGAGGCAGGGTAAAAGAAATACCTGAAAAAACTTAAATCGCGTTTTTCTCTAAAACGATATTCAGGCGCTTGGCCGGTTTGTGTATAACACCGTCCAATTGAGCTAGTTAAGCTCATAGATTGCTCAGAAAAAGAAGGGGCTTTTTGACATCCTCCAACATATGGGGAAAATTCTCCGATAAATTCTTCTCTGTATGACTTACCGCTCGAATCGGAGGACTCCCCTGGAACCAGGAAGTATGTAAATTATTTTATTATCATGATACCACTTATCAATTTGTGAGAACACTAATAGCTTTTTGACTTACACTAGGGGCTCAGCGCCCCTGGCAGCTTCGCCGCAAAACCCCCTTCTCGGGGGGCTGCGCCCCCCTCAGCTATCGCGCTCCGGTCGGCCCGTCAGGAGGGGCTTCGCCCCTCCTCTCGGGCCTTACATATTGTTTGGGGGTAGTGTCCTTGTCACTACTATATATATATATAGTAGAGGTATGGTAGTTAATTATTTGAGTATGGAGAGTGGGAATCGGAGCGGGCTATAATTTGGTATGTAGGTGGTGGGGATTGTATTGTACATACCTAGTATCATAAAGTATTGGGTTTTTCAACTGGAGCAAAGTTGTAGGAGAGGTAGACATAACAACTTCAAGTTTTCCAAGATTTGTAACTTGCATAGGGGATAATTTGAACAAAAAGTAGTCAATTCAGATGATTGAATATACCAAACGATAGGTAATTTAACTGTCCACATTTTCCCAATGTAAAGTACCTATCCATTTTTCAACCGTTTTTGCGTTATTCAACAATATTAGCAGACTATACACGAAAACATGACATTTTTCAACTTTAAACGTTATTTTCATCTATTTAGTGCGAAAGAAACAAAGAATGGACCATATATTATTGATATACACACCATCAACTATCATTATGCTGAATTTGAGCAAAATCTATTACAAAAAATTTTTCGCGAAAAATCCAAGGGGTACCCCTTGGATTTTTCGCGAAAAATTGCCCCCTGCGATTTTTTTCAACCGAACAGTTAACGATTTTTTACTTCTCTCTCAATAGAGATAAAAATCTGAAATTTTCAGGAAAGTTGTGTTTTACCAAGATGTATTTTTGTGATTTTTTTTATTTTTCGGAAAAATCTGCTAGTGGTCCAAAAAAATCGGTTTTTGAAAGCTCAAAAATTGACCTTTAACCGTGCTTTTCGGGGTTAAAATTCATGAGAATCAATTGTTTTATTATGAAGGAGTCTTCATTCAAACGCCTTACACACGTACGTAGCAAAAAATTTGGCGAAAAAAATTTAAACAGAGCGTCAGAAATTTTTTTCCGTAAATCGGGTTTTTCACCGGCCGAATTTTCAAGCCCCGCTGGCATCGGTAAGGGTGAAAATTAAATTTTGGTTTTTGAGCGATTTTGAAAGCTGTTCTCATAGGAAATTTAATGCTGAATCCAAATATGACATCAAAACGGCGGAAATTTCACATCAACTATCAGTTTTTGCAGGTTTAATACTACGCCAATCCTACGTTTTTCAACTTTGAAAACCGTTGCAAATACTTACAGTACTGTTCAAATTTGATTAATTAATGATTCCTACAGGGAATTAGACGTAGAATTCGAATTCAAAGTGAAAACAATCAAATTCCAACGATTAGTAATATTTTTCTAATTTTATTCGATTTTCATACTTTTGAAGTTTTAACTTTGGGATTTTTTTTCGTCACGTTCCCGAAATGGGGACGATTAGGTGCTGCGGAAGAAAATGTAGGAAATTTAACGTAGAATCGATTACCAATAAGAAAATGACTACTGTATATGATAGCTCTCGAGATATATTCCACTTTATGTCAAAAAACGTGCTCTGACTTTTCTTCAAACGTTAATAGCTCCGCGGGGACATAACCTAAAAATATAATTAAATACACCAAATTGTAGGATTTTGATAGCTCTTTCTCGCGTCTGATTAATATACTAGTTCTAGTTCTAGTAATAATAGTTCAAAAGTTATTCGCGAAAAACATGCGAAAAAACGCGAAACAGAGGAATATTAAAAAAAAGAAGACTTTTCCAGCCGATGAAGTTCCCTCAATTGAACGGCACTATGACCAAAATTCGATTACCTATTCCCAGTTTCTCAATCAATCGTATACCCAAGGATTTTTGACTTTCTCTTCGGGCCGCTCTATCTCCGGCTAAAATCTATCAACGAACGAATTCTTGTACTTTTTCGTTTAAAGAATTTATCCATGAACAAAATGCGCTCATATGCGCATCCTCAGGGCGACGTGGAGCCAAAGGGCTGTGGACCCTATGGCTCCGCGTCGCCCTGAGGATGCCCGAATGGGCGAAAGTGCTCGGCCAGCTAATAAAGAATTGGAGAATGAGTCGCCTGGTTTTTCTCCACCTCACAACCCCCGGGAACTATTGTAATTTTAATCAATTTTATTTTTCTTATTTTCCTAATTTAAAACTAAATTTTTTGCTTAACGGTACAGCTGGAGAGTGTTTGACGACCATTCCAATGAGTATAGAACGATTTTTATAGCTCCAAGAACTCTCGAGTTATACCCTCAAGTCAAATTTCTGAAAATCTCCCAAATTCAACACAAAAGCTGCGATAACTCGAAAACCAATCGACCCTATCGACCTATCGACCCCGCGATGGTCATTCGATTCAGCGTCCAAAAATCTATATAATTTGTTATCAAATACACATTTTTATGAAAAACCCTGGAAAATATGAATTTTCTCCCCCTCGAAACATTCCAAAATAAACCTTAAAATTGAGCTAGCAAGTTGGTTAAGGAATTGGTCCGTCGTAGGACCGAGATTGATTTTTGGTGAAAATTTCAAGAATTTAGCTATTATGGTTTGGCCGGAAAAGTGTTGACGGCGTACGGCGGACAGACATAATTTTTTTATTGGATACTCAGATTCTACATGCCTTGAAACGTAAAACATCAAATTTCGAGGGGGGGATCTTAGAATTTTTTTCTAGGGCGATTACAATGGTTAATTATTGAATAATAAACCAAAATTTAGGATCATTTAAGGTTCAAAAAATATGCTAAATACCGAACAACTGATGTATGAAAGAAAGTATATTATAACGAAGAAACTAATTGTAGAAAAATTGCTATTATGTTAGTTTTTTTTCTGTCTCTCGCCACCAAGTAATTAATAAAAACCGAGAATTAAAAATTTCTAAAAGTCTTAAAATTATTCACGAGGATCTACGATGTCCAAAAAATTTAAATTCGACGGAAACGCTGGGTTACCGGATGGAAATAAATCGTTACGTGCGCCTTCATGTGAAATACAGCATTACCCGCAATACATAACTGCAGTTGCTGGCGTTGCCTATGCCGATGACTAAGGAGTCGAGCGGACGCCTGACAGGATTTTCCGCCTGTACGGTATCGCTATCGATACTTCCTCAGTCTCAAATATAAAAAGAGCATTTAATCGGTATTTTCAAGAAATATTGAGGAACTATTCTTCTCAAGAGTTTCGATATTATTATGGTGAAGTTTGCACAGAGTTTAGCGACAGCCTTGCAATTTGGCCTACGGGCGACCTCAAAGCTTAGTAAGGGTTTTTACGAATTCGATATAATTATCACAATCATCTTCTATGATTGTTTGGTTCGTTTTCCAAGGCGAATTGACCGAGTCGGCAAAAATCACATGAGACATTGGTTGCGGAAAATTTTACACTAATTCGAAATGGGTAACAATAAAAGGAAAAATTGAGGATCATCAAAGCTTCAAAAATATGCTAAATACCGAACAACTGATCTATGAAAAAAAAGAAATTATAACGAAGAAACTAAATGTAGAAAAATTACTATTACATAATTATGATAGGTTTTTTCTGCCTCTAGCCACCAAATAATTGATAAAAACCGACAATTACAAATTTCTAAGAGCCTTAAAAATATTCAAGAGGATCCACGTAGTCCAATAAATTAAATTAGACCGAAACGCTGGGTCACCGGAGGGAAATAAATCGTTACGTGCGCCTTCATATGAAATACAGCAGTACCCGCAATACATAGCTGCTGTTGCAGGCGTTGCCTATGCCAATTACTAAGGCGTCGATCGGACGCTGGTCAGGATTTTCCGTTTGTACGGTATCGCTATCGATACTTCCTCAGGCTCAAATATAAATCGAGCATTTACTCGGTATTTTCAAGAAATATTGCGGAATTATTCTTCTCAAGAGTTTCGATATTACTATGGTGAATTTTGAACAGAGTGGAAAAATTGCTATTGTGATAGGTTTTTCTACCTCAGGCAACCAAATAATTAATAAAAAACGAGAATTACACATTTCTAGAAGTCTTAAAGTTATTCAAGAGGTTTTTGAAAGCTCAAAAATTGACCTTTAACCGTGCTTTTCGGGGTCAAAATTTATGATAATCAATTGTTTTATTATGCAGGAGTCTTCATTTGAACGCCTTACACACGTACATAGCAAAAAAGTTGGTAAAAAAATTTAAACAGAGCCAGAGAAATTATTTTCCGTAAATCGAGTTTTTCGCCGGCCGAAATTCCGAGCTCCGCTGGCAACGGTAATAGTGAAAAATTAAATTTTCCTTTTAAAGCGATTTTGAAAGCTATTCTTATAGGAAATTTAATGCTGAATCCGAATATGACGTCAAAACGGCGGAAATTTCACGACAACTATCAGTTTTTACTAATTTCGGTACTACACGGTTTCATGTTTTTAAACTTTGAAAATTCGTTGCAAATACTTACAGTACTGTTCAAATTTGATTAATTAATGGTTCTGACAGGAAATTAGACGTAGAATTCAAATTTGAAGGGAAAACAATCAAATCGTGACGACAATTGATATTTTTTGATTTTTTTTCGATTTTCATACTTTTGAAGTTTTAACTTTGGGATTTTTTTCGTCACGTTCGCGAAATGTGAATGATTAGATGCTGTGGAAGCAAATGGAGGAATTTTAATGTAGAATCGATTAAAAATAAAAAAGGCTAGCGTATATAATAGCTCTCGAGATATATTCTACTTTATGCCAAAAAATATGTTTTGAGTTGTCTTCAAGCGCGAATAGCTCCGCGGGGACATAACATAAAAATATAATTAAATACACCAAATTGTAGGTTTTTGATAGCTCTTTCTCGCCTCTGAGTAATATACTTATGTAAAAGCGGTCGGTTCAAAAGTTATTTGCGAAAAACAAGCGAGAATACGCAAAAAAATCGGGTCATAAAATTTCAAGGTTTAATAAAATTTGAACAAAGGCCTAATTAAAATAAAAAAATAAACCGGAGGGCTTGGTTGGACTTTGAGAAGATGAGAACCACTTCAATATAAAAGCCAAAAATAAAATTAATGAAGGCAATTCACTTGCGAAACATTAACTACTTACTTTTGAGTGTCATTAGAGGATCAAAAAAAAAAAAATTGTTTTTGAAAGTTACGATTTTTTTTCCCAACTGAATATCATTAATGAAAATCTAGGATGGGAGGCTATTTAGCTATCTCCGGTATACTAAAAAATATAGAGCTTTGATTAACACCACCAGACGTGCCCACTTCTCGTCTTTTTGTCACTCCCCACTATTGTTTTTAGGAGATTGATGGTAAAGATTTTGTAATGTGAACTGAAGTATTATAGCTATCTGACTCACAGCTCTAACCGGAGGGCTTCCCTGGAATGAGAATAAATTAAATGCAGTCGATCAATAATACTGTTTGGTACCTAAATATTTCCATGAGGTGTTAAACAGCTATATCACTTATGTGAACCGAAGGAGGTTGATGTGAAAGAAAACATTAATGGAATCATTGTTTCTCAAGGTTTATTAGTTGTGTTCATCACTAAAACTAAGCATCTAAGGTCAGTGAAAAGATGGCTCCGTTGGAGGTGCCTTCACACCATTAATGATCCTCGTACCAAAATCGGTGCTAAAGTAATAAGCAGGGACTGAGAATTTGTCATGTATAGGATAGAATTATAGGTATTTGACTTACAGATCGGGCTCCTGGACTTCTCTGTAATCGTAAAGTATTCAAAATAATTAATTATACTTTTAATAAATTATTATCGGTATAATTACTCGTACCTACTTCTTTACCTACATGAACAGAAGGGCTTCGCTATAAATATATAAATAATTTAATTAATTTATATAATTTATTATATTAATTAAATAGATAATTTCCTCATTTTTGATATTTTCAGTACCTAGTAAAAAAAAAATTGTAAAAATATACTATTTTGCAAGAGCTTTTATCTCAACCATCATGGCTACTAACTTTCCATTTCAGCGCAGGATAAAAGTGGTATTACAGAAACGTTCGTGTATTCAAAATCACACAAGTAAGTAAAGCGTCATTTCATTGTTCAGGTTGAGAAATTAAAATTGATTAGTTACTAGAGCTCACCCGAGGACAGACCGCCACTTGCGGCTGCGTAAAGAACAGAATTTGTCCAATTAAAAGTAATCGTTTATTGATTCACTAAAAAATATCGAATATTATTATCATTGTTGTATTAGCTTACCTCTGGAGGACATTCTGTCTCAACCTGTACGGGTGAATAAGTAGAATTGAGCAAAAGAGATTAAAAAACTTTCTAATGCTAACAATTGCTAACCCTTACGCACTTTTTATTTTATGTGTCCAATGATTTGAGGAATATTTTCATTCCCGTTTTGGAAGCCGAAAGGAATTGCTTTGAAACAACCAGAAAATACTAATTGTACTATTTCAATGTCAAC
Source organism: Tupiocoris notatus (assembly GCA_037159825.1). Taxonomy (NCBI): domain Eukaryota; kingdom Metazoa; phylum Arthropoda; class Insecta; order Hemiptera; family Miridae; genus Tupiocoris; species Tupiocoris notatus. The sequence goes on along the minus strand of JASJUZ010000705.1, from coordinate 553,012 downwards.
TGAATTGCTAGGTATGCGTGAAAATATAAAAGCCGGAACGAACCGGCTAATTCTCACAATATTTACACTTATTCTGACTTGAAAAATATCAATATTTACAATTGTTGTAGTAGATCCAGACGACGGACATGTTTCGGTCGGGCATGATTCGGGCGGGCATGGTTCATCTACTATACCAAAGTCCGCCTGATTGTAAAAAAAATAGCAATAATATTTCTGGTAGCAATTTGGCTATTTTGCATTAGCGAGTAACTTATTGAGGTTCACTCACACGACACGTTTTCCGTCCATCTTGACGTTGAACCTGGAAATCAAGGGGAAATCATCAGGAGTTTCCATAGGTAAGTGGAGAAATCTGATTTTTTTAAACTCGACCTTACCTTCCAAGTCGGTTGTAAGCTGGGAGGGCACACCTGTTGCAGCCAATTCTCGAGAGCACACTGAAAAGAAATGGTTGGCGAGTGCAGCATTTATTACAATAATATATATACATACTATGTGTCATTTGTATAATATTCCAGTTATCAATGGTATTAGATTCAGAATCATTCGTTCTTTTACGTCTCTAGTCATAATACGTACCGCTTGAGGTTCATGTTGTGGACAGGGTGATCTATTTGACTCAATAAATTCATCCATGCCCTGTAAATGAGATTATATAATTATTAAAAACCATAATAAAGCGTCGCACGCTACAAAATGTTTCAATCCTGGTAGAATAATTTAGCCTCTTCGGGCACCCTTACAGGTTTCAACCCAGATATTGAGCTTATAAATTTAATTTTTTTTTTCTGTATATTAAGCTCGGAAAATAGCGAAAAAATGCGAAACAGATTAGGATTTTCTTTATATAAATGCGTACCATTGTCTCAGGATATATTATTCCCACTGAGGCGCTTCGTGCCATTTGAAATTCTTCTTCACGGCCGAATAGTGCTTCTACTTCTAAAGGAGTCATTCCTCGGCGCTGTAACATCGTGATGATGGTGAAAGAAAATTGCACCAATTAACCCTTCTCAGTAATACATATAGAAAGAAGACTGATAGTGGTTGTTATTTATGTATTACAAAGATATATGATATTGAGATAAATGAGTAATGATTATGAAATATAATGTAACACATTTTAAATCAAAGATATTCCTCAGCAACAATAATACTCAATTTACCTGTGGTACGTTGCCTCCTTCTTGGACTGGCTGTTTGGAATAGCGCAAAATATGAATTAGTTTACAGGAAAGTCAAAATGCGAGTAGGATAGCGAATTCATGCACTACTTACGTATGGGATTACTCACCGATCTCCACATAGGTGGACGAGGCTGACATGTATGAACTGGTTCGGCCTGGGTGGAGTGAATGGAGTGATATTATAGGACAAACTAGAAAATTTCGGATTTAATAAGAATTAATCACAGCATACAGACGAGACATGGATTTTACTGGACCAAAGTTATTCGAAGGAGTTTATTGTGGGAAGCAATATACAAAATATTGAGAATCGTCCATAGCAAACAAATAAAAATAATAATAAAACTAGCTAAAATAATAATAAAATTAAATATAACTATAATAATAAATAAATTTATTAAATTATGCTTCATATCACAAGTCTATGTTAGTATTTCAGTTACCAATGGTCTTTGCATTGCAGATTGCTTGTAGGCGTCTGGGATGATCTAAGACAGAAGAATGATAAATATTAACTTGGTAAATAACAACGAGTGTGTAGAGTGTATAGATTCCCAATACAACATATTAGCTCACTTCCCAAGGAGCTCTAGTGGCAGCAGGATAAACATTTTCCAGCCAACGTTCAAGTGGTAGCTGCAAAAAGACATAACGTTCCTATATTTTCTTCCTCGATCATACATTGTTGATTAGCTTTTCGCTATAAGGAGTTGGACGAACACGTCAGATTACGAGTGGTAGAACGAGGATCTTTTTAAAATAACTATAACCTGATCAATAAAATGTTGCAGATACCTAAAAGAATTTTTTTGTTCTGAAACAAATAAGCAGAACGAAGATTCAATTTTGCCTTGCTGCGGTCTAATTAGTTGTGTTTTAAGGGTAGTTCATTATATAATTATGCGACACTGGGTAAAAGTGTACCGAATTGGGATCCACTGAAGGACAGTCGCCGGCTGGAGACGACCGACCTGCCCTAGGGCTGCCACGAACCGATGGCGGACGTGGCGATGGACGCGGCGATTGACGTGGAGATGGACGCTGCGCTGGACGCTGCGTTGGACTTGGTGATGGACGTCGCACTGCACAAGGTGATGGACGTCGTGCTGGACGAGGAGGTGTAGGTGTGTGATGTCTCGGTGCTGGTCCGTACGGGTCTAACATGTCGGGGCATCTTTCGTACATTTCACGGTGAGGATCCTGTTAACGGGTTTTTAATCACTAATGAAGTATTATCGTATCCATTATTAAAAATCAAACTCCCTACATAATGCGCTGCAAATATAAAAATTAATAATAAAAAATTGGTTGCTAACTCAAAATTACTGTTTGTCTCTGATGATATTGACGCTCGTGAGACAACAACGTTTGTCATCTTGATGACCAACTCTGTTTGACTATGGATAAAATATTACAAACAGATTGAAAAAAAATCTTTCCTTGTCATTTTCTCCTCTTGGGTACGAAAAAATGCAACACACAGAAAAATGCAAAAAAAATTAAACCACTCCGACCGTCAATTTTCATTAAAGCATACCCGCCTAATGTTTCTCGCTTTCCAATAGTGTACGATAAATAGTCGGACTATAAATTGTTTATTCCAGCTAGATTTTCCAAGATTTCATGAGATATGTTGAATTCGAATGCGCCTTGCTTCAACAGGGATCCTTTATACATTCACTTACCAAAGGTTCTAGCGGCCCGAGTAGATCGTCAACGGTGAAACCAAGAGGAGGCTGCGAAAGCACGTGAATCGGACAAAACGACAAGTTAGATGGATATAATCGGGCGAGAAAGATAATTGCCTGATCAAATATTTTTATTCGCGTCCAACAAATAATGTTACAGCGCAAGATGAAGAAAGTAGCTTCATCCTTGAACTATAGTAATATTTCTAAACGGGTTCACTATGTTTCGATACAAGAAAGTTTACAATACCTATTTATTCTGTTTTTGGTGATTACAATATATTTTTAAAATGTACCGCTCTAGGCTGAAGTGGTTGCATTAGACCTTCACAGTTCTGCAAACATAGGAACGTGATTATGAGAGTTACTTGAAAACAATAACAAATGCGAATAAAATTATTGCAAAATAAAATGTTTAAAAACAGCTTGTACCTCTTTTAAGTTTTGAATTATTGAAAAGATTAAAAGGTTTATAACTCACATCCCAAGGCATATCCAACAATGATGGTTCCTGTAATAGTATCGTTTATCATTCAATAGTTGGATGATCTATTAGTGTACTGGATTACATTAATATTGTTAGAAAGACTTACAGCTGGTCGGCACGGAGAAGGAGAACGGCGCTGAGCCTGTTTAATATGTTAGTACATTAGACAATTGAAAAACCCCCAACATTCGACTTAATTTATACATTTTAATCTTTCTTCAGAAAACCGCTAATTCAGAATACGAGGGGGAGGGGGTAAAAAAACTAAACGGAATGTCCTCGTAAAACGTTCGCTATTCAATATTTTTACGCCGAATTGTGGTCATTGATCACAACAATTCTCGAAGCTTTTTTTCCATTGCTGGAAACAATTTTTAAATTCACTTATCGGAATAGCGTTTAGGCCTTCGTGTTATTTTCTTTTCACCTTCTCGTCAGAGGCGAAACGCTTCCTTTCCATGTCCCTTTGGACTCTGGGGAACAAAAAGAAGTCACAGGAGGTCGAATTCGGTGAGTAGGGAGGATGGTCATGCCGTTTTTTGTCAAAAACTGCCTCACGGAGATCGAGCGCAGTGTGGGCAGATGCGTTGTCGTGATCGGCTGTCGGCCATTACTCGTTTTCGCATAATCGGGAAAAAGATTGTCGAGGGGGAGAAAACCCAGGCCTTTCATACCACTCTACCAAATTCTCCTCCGCCCCTTCGCTTTCCCACGCCAGCCCCATTCCGGTTAATTTTGGTTCCTATCCCCCCTCGTATATGAATGGAATCATCTACTGAAATCAGTATTCACAGGCAAAAATGATGGGCCTTTAAGAACTGATAATGTTTAACAGTAGCTAGAGATATTTATTTTATTCAGAGTTAGACGTATACACACCGGCTGAGCGGCGGGCTGAGGTGGTTGTGGTAAACAAATATTATGCCCTGCTCTAGAACCCGACGGTTCGTCCTGTGAGCACGAAAAAACAAATGAGCGGAAATCGTTCTAGAACACATCATTTCAATTTTCACAGTAGATTAGTAGCGGTAATGTACTTACAAATGTTAGGGAAAACGTTCCTTCAGTGGGTTGGGGCAATCGCGAAGGTGGGCACTGAAAAATATCGTTACGTACAGATTAATTTCGTATGCCCAACCTAACAAAACAGGAAGAAATAGGCCTTAAAAATTAACTTTGTTGTGATTCCTAATAGAGAACAATTGTGAACTTTCACCATTACTTGATGAAAATAAAAACAGAGGGAAAATTACCCTATAATTTTATATAGGTGGACCACATAAAGTGGTACCACATAATCAAACTTACTGGAGGTCTCGAGCTCATAACAGGAGCTTTCACGTGTGGATTTATATCCATGATGTCATTCGGTTGATAGACTTCCTGCAAATAATTTTGTAAAAAATGTTGATCAGACAATTTACCTAGTAAAATGTAACAAATACTAAATTTATATTTAAAATGTATACTTATAAATGTATAATTTTAAATTATTGGATGAAAATTTCAAATATATTATCTGGTCTTAGTATTATTTGCACGAAGGGTTTGGATGTTAGCCGATTATTTTGAAAAATTCTTCATTTGAAAAATCTTAGTATATCGTTCAACTACAATTTGTTGCCCAACAGACACAGTATTTTTGCTCACTATTACGGTTCAGCCACTCGGCTAATCCGGCCACCCAATTAATAATCAAAGTATTCAACCAATTTTTAGATTAATTATTACTCCTTATATACCAACTAACCAATGGCCACATCTGATCTGCATAAATTGCATTCCGCTAGAAACAAGAAAAGAACAATATGAAAATGTACAGAATTTAATAAAATACAAACAGAAGAAAGAATTAGTCACAATTCGTATAAAATGAAGGAAGATATAAGTCCGCAAGTATAGTTGCACCGAAGTCATAGAAAACTTCATGAACAACGCTATTTTATTCACCTCCGCTTCACCAAATTGAAATAATCAAGTTCAAAATGACCGTTAACGTCTTTACGCAAATAATCACAGCATAGCTATAAAACAACGCTGCAAATGATAATACTGTGGTTTATTATTCCTTTGCTTCAATAATAATGTAAGAAGACCATCCATTTACGATAATTAGTTGTTCGACGATTTGTGAACGTTTCCACTTAACGAAAGATTGGTAACTATATGGAAAAATTCCGTTGCAACTATTTAATTATAATATTTTTTTCTTAATTTTCAAATTAAAAGCTACTTTTGTCGTCGAACGGTATAGTTGAAGAGAGTATTTGACAAGCATTTCAACGAGTAAAGAACGAAAATAAATTTATTAGTTGGGTGGTTACAACGGTTTATTATTGAATAATAAACCAAAATCAACAATGAAAAATTCACGTATTCCAACACAATTTCATCGATCGTTCTCCATACCGATTATGTTTCGAATACTTACATAATCCAATTCATGTCGAGTTGGCTGTGAAATGGAGAAAACATTCGTAAAGCGCGAGCTTCATCTAAGTTATACATTAGGCGTTAATTGAAATTTCACGTAGGTGCACGTAAGTTCTAAAAATTCAATCTCGGATTATTCACTTACTGGTCTAACTTCGACAGGAGGAGGGGCCGGACATTCCGCCTGTATAAGAAGAGCAGTGTTTTACATATCGATGCAATATTTAATCACGTTTTACTATGAAAACTAATACTACTCACTTTTCAATTAAGGCTCGAACGTTTACCGACTTATAATGAGTTATTTATAAACCGTATACTAAAAGTATTTGAGAAATTTTAGCTCTGTGGGTAAATACATCATCTATATTCCATTGACAAATATAGAATTAAAAATATGTATACGTTCATACGAAACGTATTAACCACTTGTTGAATATTATTTACTTACATCGAAATCTAACAGAGGCGGTGTATTTCCGGTGCTGACAGAAGGTAAGTATTGCGGAGGAGTCTGTGCCCGTGGTGGTGACGGTGTTCTTACTCGCGGAGGCGGCCGTCGAGGTGCAGCTGGTTGTGGTCGTCGAACTCGCCGTGTCGGCTGAAAAAAATTTTATCGTCATAATTTCGGTGTTTTTTTATTTTATTTTATTTTTTTTTATTATTATTATTTTTTTTATAGCCCCGACTTAAAATGATTTCGCACATTTAAGGCAACATTGGCAAGTTTTAGGGCATTTTGTATTTTTGGGTAACTTAAAGGTAGGAGTTCTGGTTGCTTTAAAAAATTCCACGTCTCTAATAGTCGCCACATAGTTTATGGTTTCGAAAAACAAGAAATTATCTAAAACTCTCCAACGTTATATAAATGTAAAAAATTAATTACCAGGTGGTAACGCATGCGCACCGCTTTAATATCCTGAAACCAAAATCTTCCATGTTACAAGCAATATTTATCCTGCAAATAGACTATAACCGTGATAAAATAGTAAAACGAAACGGAAATTTAATAAAATGTTATTAAATTTATAAATCCATATTTTTTTACACCCTGATTATTAAGAAAAATGTTTCGAAAATGTTACGAGAGATTTCAAAACTTCATGAACCAATAGGTATTCCACATGAAATACTTGCCATTGGCGGGGACTTGTAATTGGCTGGTCGAGGCATGCATGTCCTTTCTGGAGAAGTTGGCTGGTTGGTCTGTTTGAATAATAAATTTCCATCGCATCTTTGTATTATCGTAGGGAAATGTAATTTTAAATCAGGCTAACGAAAGATTATGACGCTTCAATAGTAAGGTAAACGATTTTAAATTAATATCAGCCACATAGAAAAGAAAACCAACATTAATCGGATTGTTGTTCGAGACTTCTCGTGTTTAAAATTGAGCAACAATGTTCGGTAATTTTCCAGTTCAAAAGTTGTTAAGTAACTGTACAGTATGAGAAAGACGTTAGAATAATTCATTTTTACAAAAAGTAGGTGTTACTCAACCGACCGGAAGGCCCATGCGAGCTCCTTTGAGACATGACCGTTTTTGACCCCCTGGTGGGACAACAGCGGACGATTCTGCGTTCTCCATCCTACCCTGCGAATAAAAAATATTTGATTCGCGCCTGGATTGCTCCCTTCTTGTATGATGAAACCTGAAAAATGTGGTTTACCATTTCCAGGTTCGCGTGGTCTCCGAACCGCACTTTCTGGAGCCGTCCGCATGGTGGGGGGAACATGGCTGTCAGTCTAATTCCAGTTGTCTCAAATTCGTAACATCAGTTGATGTGAACGCAATGAATCGCAGAACGAAGGTAGTGTAAGTTAACTCTATTGAAAAATAATGTTATATGATTAATATTTATGCGAATAAAAGCCAAGAAACTAGTTTACCTAGACTTACCAAGGAACACTAAGAAACTACCTACTAAGAAACAAATTGCAATGAAGGCCTAATCGAATTCAACTATGATATTCTTTTGGGTGACGCTCCTTTTCTGATATTGTCAGGATGAGGGGAGATTGAGATTGCGACTTTGTCTCCATATTTTCATTCTTCGGCCGAGATCTTTCGCCCATTTGGGCATCTTTAGGGCTGCATAGGTCCATCTGGTACCTATAACCTACATATGGAGAAAAATCGCAATCTCAATCTCCCCCTCATCCTGACAATAACTATGTTGAAACATGTTCTGCCAAAGGCGTTATCATTCATAGAAGCAACCGCGCATCTGTTCATCAGAAAATCTTCGAAAATCAGAATTGATAATCAGAAAATCGAAAATCAGATCAGAATTGTAGAGGGGTTGTGAGGGGGAGAAAAACCAGGCGACTTATTGTCCAGATTTTCAATGGCTGGCCGAGCACTTTCCCCCATTCGGGCATCTTCAGGGCGACGTGGACCATGTGGACCTCATGGTCTGTTCCACGTCGCCCTGAAGATGCTCGAATGGGTGAAAGTGCTCGGCCAGCCATTAAAAATCTGGAGAATAAGTCGCCTGGTTTTTCTCCCCCTCACAACCCCTCTACAACAAATGCAACGACAACCAAACGCAGATCAGAATTGTATAGGTAATGCGAGTCACAATGTGTTCTGAAGAATATTATGCGCATGCGTTGAGGATACCTTTGAATCTATCAAAATTTATTAAACACGCGTGGTATCTTCTTGAGATCACATTTACCTTTTTTCCAAAAATCTCAAGACTTGGTTCATGATGCGAATTACTGACGATACTCACCACCGACGAATGTCGTTGTTAAATAAATGAGTTGATAATATTTTTATATTTTTCGTTCGGAATCTCTTCCATTCACCCAAATTTCAAGTTCAGCCCTCAATAAATACAAATTTAAATTATTACAATAGCTAATAATAGGTAATAAAAGCTTATTATTCAATTTTATTGTGTAATATTCCTATCTCTCAACTTTTCTTGCGCAATTCTAGTTATTTAAACAGCGGTTTATTATTCCTTTGCTTCAATAGCAATGCAAGAAGACCATCCATTTCTGATAGTAACTATTGCACACATTTATGAACATTTTCACCAAAAACCAGATTGGTAACTAAAAGGGAAAAGATCGTAATTTTAACTTAATTTTCAATTAGGTAAAAGCTAAATTTTTCGCCTAACGGTACAGTTGAAGGGAGTGTTTGACGAGCATTCCAACGAGTATAGAACGGTTCTTATAGCTCTAAGAATTCGCTCATGGCAAATTTAGGAGAGTCTCCCAACTTCTACACGATAACTCGAGAACAATTAAAGCTATCGACCCCGCAAGGGTTTCATTCGCTTCAGCGTTCAAAAATCTATAGAAATAAATGTCAAATACACCTTTTTATACAAAACGTTGGAAAATACAAATTTTCTCCCCAAAAGAATCCTTACAATAAATTGAGGTATCGATCTGGTTAAAGAATTGAGCCGTTGCCCGGCCAAGATCGATTTCGGGTGAAAATGGAAGAATTTAGTTTTTATAGTTTTGCCAGAAAAGTGTTGCCGGCGGGCAGACAGAATTTTTCTATTGGATATTCGGATTCTACGTACCCTTGAAACATCAAATGGTTTATTATAAAATAATAAACAAAAATAAATGAATGAATGTTGACCATGGACAGACAGACAAGTGTTCAGAAAGGGATTCTGAGGATAGTTCTGTGAAAATTCCTACCAATAATAGGACCTCCGTTCTGAATTTGACTGTTCAGACGATCACAGTAACTACCTACGTAGAACATGAAAGTAAAAACAAGCAAAAAAAACTCTCCACTTGCCAAACTTTTTCGGCAGATGTTACTTTTTGTTTTTATGAGTAATAAAAAAAAAAAATTACTGCAACAGTTAGTAGATTTGATTTATTGAGTGGCTTGCGTAGGGTGTAGCGTTTCAGCAGCAATGTGGGTCAGGAAAAGGAACGGCTCTTCGTTGAAAATTCAGCTAGGAAGTCTGCAACAGTTATAAAGAGAAAATACTGAATCTAGTTTCGCTCAGGAAATATGTTGTGGCACAATGTTGAGTTTCCAATTTTGTTAGAACAACTACAATTATTATGAATCACTGTTCAGACCACTTAAGAACCAAAAGTTCTCACCTTAGCAGTAACCACCGCCATTCTGTGAGTATCTTGGAGTCTGAAATTATAGAATAAAAAAAAAAAAAAAAATTATAGACACAATAATAATTAAATTGCTTGAGAATAGATCCGACGCAAATCCGGAAAAATTCCCAAACTCAAAGTAATCCAAAAATGTTCCCAATTCACATTCTTGCGGATTCTTCCAAGTTCCAGGAATAAGTTCCATTTTAGTATTCGGTGATTATTTCAATAATATTTTGAACACTTGACCGAATGAGACTATAAACAAATCGATAGCGGTACTCGAGACATCGCAGCTTTGGTATTATATTTCTATTGGAAGATAATTATATCTATTCATTATTGAGGACAATTAACCGCAATAAGATAAAATGGAGTTTTCCGTTGGAATAAACTTTTTGAATGATCCACTTTAACGTACCTGATCGTAGAAAGAAGGACACTCTGGCGGCTAGAATGACAAAAGGTCATGGATTATCTCTGTTAGTTCGACATGATTAACAACAAAACTTTTCAGGTTAAAGAGGATACCGTTAAAATCTTAACTTATGATGGAAATTGAAAAAGCGCGAGCCAAGTTTTAGGCCACTCGAGTGAAATTTAAGGAGAATCGCTTTACATCGCGACTTATTTTCTCATTTAGTGCGAATTCAGCTCTTGAAATGAAACTCTGTACGACTAAATGAACAACTGCCCAACTTGAAATGTTTTCAACTCCTCGGACGTGAAAAGATCATCGGCCAAAATAGGATAAAGTTTGAATAAGTCACGTTTCAGCATTCAGTGACTCACCATTTCAATATAGCACGCTACTTTGAACGCTATACCATGGGATTATAACCACATCGATATAGCTTCGATATCGCAGCTTAGGTTTATAGCTTTCTATTACCAAATACCAAATTTTTCTTGTTAAGGGGGTGTGAGGGGGAGAAAAACCAGGTGACTCATTCTCTGATTCTCTATTGCTGGCCGAGCACTTTCGCCCGTTCATGGATGAACTTTCAGAAAAATTAAATTTCACCAACCTCTTCTTCGGGGCATGCTTGACGCACCTGGAATGACAAAAGGACATGAATTATCTTGGGTTGCTCAACATGATTGATAACACAATAATAAAACATAGTTTCGATCCTCCATTTTCATCTCTATTTATTGCAAATGCCTAAAAATGATGACAAATATTCCTACCACATTTCAAAGTACAAGATTAATCGTAGGAGAATTTTGGGTCTCTAGAAGTGCTTCATAGTTATCTTGCAGCATGAAGGCAATGAGATTATTTCGCAACCATGGTTACAAAATACTGCTTCCCTAACTGTCGCTCGATACGGATGGATTATTCCAGAAACCCCGGTTTTATCATGATTCGTGAATCATCAGTTTCGTTTTTGTTTTCTCGTTTTATATTCATATATATTCATACTTTGACGTGTAGGTATATATTATTGCCATCGTTCAGAACCCGTTTTTAATGCACAAATTTCCGCTAATTGAATAGCCATATTTTGGTCAGTGTACAGTTCACATTAACTCTAGTGTCATTTCTGCTTCTTTTTTTTGAGTTTCAAAACCTTCTTATTTGTCTGGAGAACTGAACCTCCCACTACGATGGAAAAAATGTTTGTTGAAGTAATATACGAGTGAAAGAGTAAGTTTATAACCGTTAATTATCACGATTAACACTCACTGTTACATTCGGATGTACATTATCTCCAGTCAAGACATCAACGCCTGGACATCGATTCCCCTGAAAAACAGCCAACGTCAACGTGAAAAAATACTCAACTTAACAAAATTTGAGTTGGGATGACAATAACGGGTGGCGATAGCGAAAAAAATTAAAATAATATTACAACAGGAGGCATTTAGCCTACAAGATTACAGGGCAAAAAGTTGTTTTAGACAAAATTATATACATTCATTTCAATATCGAGCCCTATCTTGTTCCAAATGAATACCGTAATTATCACACAGTCATAATTATGAATCAACAATATACCAAAACCACTCATCTCCACCGTTGTTGAACGCGATGGTAAGCAAAAACACTACTGATCCCTAGTAAGTGTTCAAGTACATGAATTTTGACTATCCATAATTTTTTAGAATTTTAAAACCTCCGAATGTCCTGAACACGGGGGAAACCCTCGAGACCTAATACGTATATATATGTTAAATGTAAAAAACAGTGATTACGATCAACACTTACCATTAATACGTCCGGCGAAAGCGCGAATTCCGGTCCACTCAGAAAATCGAAGGCACAATCGTAATTCTGTACGTGGAAATAACATCACATGTCATTAGCAAATTCACAGTTGAGTTGAGTTGAAATTCACAAATTCGAGTTGAAATATCAGTTTTGAGATAAATTTAAAGAACGCTGCGAACGCTGCAGCAATATTACAGGGTAAAATTCGCTCTGGAAAACATAAAATATTTTCACACTATATTGTGAACGATAGAAAAATTTGGTAATTTACAACAGTTTGGATGGTTGCAAATTATTGTTCAGCTGGTGGTAGGGTGCAAGTTGATGATCTCGTACTTAGGGCTAAATACGAATGAGCTAAATATGTAATTTTAACCAGTTATTTGGATTAACACTCACAGCGGGCGCTGGAGCCTGCACTGGCGCCGGAGCCTGCACTGGCGCCGGGGCCTGCACTGGTGCCTGGGCCTCGCACTCGCAGTCGTCTTCTGGTTCCGCAGCCGGAACTACTGGCGGATAGTACTGTTCTCGTTCGCCACGCTGAAATAACCTTCAGATGAACAAGTTGGTATACAAAATTCTCGGCGAAATGAATTGAAAATGTTCAACCGTAGAACACAATAAATTGCTGCTAAAAGATTACTTGACAAAAGTCGACATAAGAGGAAATTATGTCAAAGAATTAAATAAAACACATTCGAGCTCTCCAAGCAGTCATTGGTTGCCGAAAAGCATTTGAAGAATCCCAACCAGTTTTCGTGAATCCTCAAACATTCTCTCAAACAAAAAGTAATACCTTACTACAGGATGTATCTTAGGGCGGAGTCCGGTTATCCTATTAGAATTATCCGTGAGGTAAGTGAGAAGTTTTCTTTATGACGATTGTTATAGTAGTGCCAACATACCTACTTGTCAAAAATCTACTATCAACCGGAAATAGATTAAATACATACAATGTAGAACTGAGGGCGATAATCATGACCACATTTTGTTCTCTCTCTTGCCTGAAATGAATTGTACGTTTCTTAATTTCATTCTGACACATCATACCCCATCCATTTCAAGGGTTATTTGGCAAAATTAATAATGGTATAATACTTGATGAACTAAATCGCTCGCGTTCTAGCTGTGTAATGCCATACAACTAGAAAACGAAGAGGTAGCAAATCGTGTTATATCGTTCAATCGGTTTCAGCGTTTAGACCATCTTCAGTAACAGAGTTTAAGTTTGTTACAGATGGTGGCCTGAGCACCGAAATCTTTCTAATTCAGTCAATTAGTGGACTCATCGTCTCCTATTTCTTGTGAAATTGAATGATTAACGGTTCAAATCAATCCTTACCATTGCGGCTCTATACTCCCGCTGCCTTTGATCCTGAAATAAAAAGTTGACTTTTTAGCTCCTTGAAATCAAATTATTGGTCCAGTTATAGATGGCTCACTTTTTTCTTGCCACATTTTTTGCTCGAAAGGGTGGTTTGTATAGAATAACTTTTAATTGAAGCAACCTTTTTAATATTGCTGTAAAACGGATAGAAACAACCATTTCTCCTTTGAAGAAGAAATTGCGAGAAATTGCTATTTTTCATGGTCTCTGAAGACACGTAAAAGTTGCCTTAATTTATAACCCTCTCAGCCAGACACTACTCGTTATAAAAAAATACTCACTCTTTCACATCGGGAAAACGGGGGTTCCGCTTCCTGAAAGCAAATTTGCACGACTTCAGCCAAATAACTATTTAAAATCGTTACTGGTAAAAATGGTATCGGCTTCGAAAATTACACTTACTAATATTGTAAAACTCACAAATATGGTAAAAATATTTTGATAAAATCCTATTGCCGTACATTATCGATGCTCAAGATTCAAGTGAATCTTAGTGGTGTCTAAGACATAATAGAGCATCTCATAGAAACTTAGGTCGAGCCAGTCAAAAGTGTCCATTTAATTAATTGGAAAAATTATTGATACGTACCATGTTGACATTCCAAGAGCAGTTTCTTGGATCCCTTGCGTGCTAAAAATTGACATCCAAGTGAAAGCAGCGCAATTGAGGACACGTAAATTTGAATTATCACTAGGGTTCACTTTATTGTTCAAGTTTTTACGGAGGTCATACCAAACAGTCAGTGTCAGTTTCGAATCAAAGTCGGCATACCTAATGTTAGATTTGAAGAAAATTGTGTTTTCTCATAATGAAAAAATTCAACACGAAGTGTACAATGATAAACAACCGAAAATTCATTTCCGGACCTGTCATCAATCTTGCGAGCAGATGAACGGGTTTAAGTCACATAATCAGAACGGCTAGGTTAATTACAAAAAAGTCAACTTACGCGACCGTCAAATGTCCTCTGAAACCAATAATATAGCTCACGTTAATCATTCAGTCGTATAGTTTTCTATTTAACCAGGATCTAGATGTACGGTCACTGTGGAAACGATGCTCGGAAGTCGAAATTTCTCGGAGTACTTAAAAAATTATGGAAAACGAGTCGCTTCAAAACACGACTGCTATAAAACTGATCATCCAGAATGAAATTGGCTATGAAAAGGCATAATACAGTCAAATAACAGCCGATAGAATTTTGACGCTCTTCCGATCATGTATGTACAAAGGTAACCCATTAAATGCGTCTACCTTTTCTACAAATTCTCTAGGCTGGAAGACGAGTGAAATGTTACATACCTGTTCTAGCTCTGCGTACGTTGGCCCTGGTTCCTGCTAAACCATAAAAATGAAAGAAATCACAAATTTTGAGCTATACTATCTACGTATTTCAAAAATAACACCTTTACTCGGAATATTTGGGTAATCACAAAACTAATGTACCTAAATATCCATAAAGGTTTATTATTTCTTTGCTTCGATCGTGATTAGAAAAGACCACCCACTTCGTGAACTTTTCCATCTAACAACGTATTGGTAACTCAGGGCGAACTCCTTGACAACAAATTTTTAATGTTTTTATTCTTGGACTAAATTTAAAGCCACATTACCAGCATTGCGATACATCGTATAGTACGCTTTTTGTTACTCCACAAATGGTCGAGTTATACAATCTTACCAAATTATACAATCTTGCAGTTAGTTGCAATAAATTTATGCATACAGCTATACAATCTTGCCAAATTTCTCAAAATGTCAAAATTCCACAGAAAAGCTGCAATAACTCGAGAACCTATCAACCCCGCTGTAATTTCAGCGTTAAAAAATTGATAGCACTTTGTATCTAACACACCCTTGTCTGAACAAACCTAGGACAAAATGAATCTATGCCTCATAAAACCCTTGAAAACACCCGTACATTCAAGAAGCGAATCGGCTAAAGAATTGAGTAATTGTGAGTCCAAGAATGATTTTTGGTAAATATTTCAATTATTCTTTGCTTTTCGTATCGCACTTCCTGATGTCAATGAGATATGAAGAGGAAAAACCAGGGGAATCATTCTCCGGTTCCTTTTTCGGTGGCCTCGCACTTTCGGCGTGAAGATGCCCGAACGGGCGAAGTGCTCGGCCAGAGAATAAATAATCGGAGAAATAATGAGATATCCTTCATTTCGAAAAATATTAGTAGAATTCTGATACTTACTACTACCGGAGGCCTGTATGAATCGAGTGACAGCCGATCCTGAAAAAATTCATCAGGCTAGAATTTTAAGCTCAAAATCAAATTCAGGGGTGATTAAACCAGTGGTATCAATGCCTCATCTCCATTGGAGGAGTCTACATCAGATCAATATACATGTGTTCTTGAGAGCAATATGAATAACGGGTACTCTTAATCGGAACAGTGAACATGGAAGTTGGTCGATATTGGAGAAGTGGTCATAGGAGCAGTCTACATGGGTTTGTTTTCATGCGAGTATTCTACATGGTTCAATTCTACATCAGAAAGATCAAGATAGGAGTAGTCGAGACAAAAGCAATATAAATGAACTTGTCCGTAAAGGCTGTGGTCTAAATTGGATAGCATCAAATGACTAGTCATAAAATCAGAGATCGTAGAGATAATTCTTGTTATCTAAAGCTCGCAGGCTGTCTATCTTTTGACGGAAGTAATTTTCAACGCAGAGGAGAATAGGGTTCAGCTCAGATTTATTCCTTGTTCATAAATTTCAAGATCTATTCCGAAATTTAGTTTCGCATATCTCAGAAAAAGTTGACTTACCCGAGTACCAGGAAGCGCGCG
Source organism: Tupiocoris notatus (assembly GCA_037159825.1). Taxonomy (NCBI): domain Eukaryota; kingdom Metazoa; phylum Arthropoda; class Insecta; order Hemiptera; family Miridae; genus Tupiocoris; species Tupiocoris notatus. The sequence goes on along the minus strand of JASJUZ010000705.1, from coordinate 536,707 downwards.
CTGCAATCAATATTGTTCAATTATAGTCACACGGAATAATTAATTTCAGCGGCTTATTGAATAAATAAATTATGGAATAAATAAATACAACGTACCGTGTACAACTTTCTTTTAAGAAGCAAACAAATTGTAGGCAAACAAACGTGTCTAATTTCACCGTCATTGATATCTGCTCAGTTGATAAATACATTATATACATAGTTGATGCATAAAAACATACCGATTCAAGATCATTATACGACGCTCCGGCTCTCTAGAAAACAAATGATTTCAAACGGTAAGCCCAGTTATAATTCGATCTCTAACTGGACAACGCATTTCAGTTGCGCCAAGATATACCTAAAATCGTATCTATATTAAAAACAAACGTAATTAGTTCAGTACGGCTCGCCTCAGTTATTCAGATAGGCACTTACTCTCTTCGGATTCGCGCAGTAGTTAACCTCTTGACGGGTCTGGAAATAGAGGCTGACGTGAACGATCAAGTGTACCTCGGGTTTTTCTCGAAATCAGAATTTCTGTGAGTCAAGGTGGTTCTACGCCTCATACATTGCTTAATTTCATTTAAACTCGGTCAACAAGAATTACTTACTTGATGTTTAATATTATCCTTTGCCAGGATGCCCTTAACTCTACTGGTTGATGTATCAAAATTCAGTCAATCGATAAAATAATATACAATCACTCGGGAGTACTTCATTTATATTCTACACGCTTCTTGAAACTGAGCTTGCCAAAATGAACTTACCCTCGATCCTGGAAGCGTTCGCTGAAATCAATTTTTTATTCAATTAGAATCACAATATCATCGATATTTCATCGAAAAGATTATGGATTCCTCGACCGTTTAGCCATCGTGCTTCACTCGGCTAGGAAACGTCCGTGCTACGTCGACCGTTACCTTTCAGTTCACTAGAAACCAGTTACGTTTCAAAGTACCTACCTAAATCCGAGTACTTGCACAGAAACTCTCAGAAACACATCGGTTCAACATAGCTCTGAGAAAGCCCTAAGGTGCGAAAGCCTTGGAGAGAGTCATAACAAAAAATGATCTATTATTATACTGTTGAGAAGAAAAAACTTGATGCCTTAATAGTATGGTCAAAATCTCATCAACGAGAAAATGAATCGATACACACCTCTTCGTGCGTTCCAATTGTATGTCTTCTATTCGGCTGGAAAAAAATATTTTTTATGGGGTCAGGATAGTTTTATGCCATTCAGTGAGCAAAATATAACATGATTCATTGATGCTGAAAGACCAGTGACAAAAAATAATTCTTGAATTGTCACAATACTTCCATTTAATATGTAAACATGGAAGTAAAAAATGAAAAAAATATTTAGAATAATATCAACGAATGTAAAACAATATTATTGGCTATACTCACTACATTGTGTCCGCAACTCTGAAATACAGAATAAAGAGCGTACATTTCAATCGAAACATAAGTAGTTAAATTCAATCCATTTCAACAACCAGACGTTTATAAATGGTCATTGATTTGATTTAAAATGCAAACCATTCACTACCCAGGGGTTGTGCGGGGGAGAAAAACCAGGCGACTCATTCTCCGATTCTTTACTGGCTGACCGAGAACTTTCACCCGTTCGGCCATCTTCTGGGCGACGTGGAGCTATAGGGTCCACAGCTTGGGTGGTTCCACATCACCCCGAAGATGGCCAAACGGGCGAAAGTGCTCGGCCAGCCAATAAAGAATCGGAGAATGAGTCGCCTGGTTTTTCTCCCCCTTACAACCCCTGGACATCAAAAAAGGAGACGACAGGGAAGATAATAAACCATTTACTATTATACCTACGACATAATAAAATAAAATAATGTAAGCATTGTATTCGTGATGCACTTACTCCATCTGTTACCCCGCACGCCTGAAACAGGTTGATTCAAAACCAATGCTGTTAGTTCAAATTGGTTTATTGTTTCTTGGGCATTTTCAGGAGTAGTCATATAGCGCTACAATTGCATAATACATTTCATTCGACAAATACTTTATAATGACATCAACATCAAAACGCTGCAAATGATTGTACAGTGGTTTATATTCCTTCGCTTCAATATTGATTTAAGAAGACTATCCATTTGTGATAGTAATTATTCCGAACATTTGTGAACGTTCCCACCGAAAAAGAGATTGGTTAACTATAGGGGAAAATTCCGTAGCAACTATTGTAATTTTCATCATTTTTATTTTTTACTTCCATGTTTATGTAGTAAATGGGAGTATTAAGATCGTCTGAAAAGTCGAATTTGGAACCGAGGCCCTGTTGGAAGAAATTTTCATAGTACTATTATACTCAGAATCACTTTCTGAACAAGTGTCTGTGTGTCTGTCTGTCCGTCTGTCTGTGGTCACAGAATGACATAAATGGCCATATCTTCCTGAAAAAAGAATGAAAGTCACACGCCGTACATCAGTGCTATCCATTAGTTATTTGGATCAGAAATATTCACATTGCCCTAAAGTCAATTTAGTTTAACGTTGAAAAGGTCTTTAAAAGGAGTGTGTTTGATGAAAATTTCAATGAGTATAGAACGATTTTTATAGCTCCAAGAACTCTCGAGCTATACCCTCATGTCAAATTTCTGATGATCTCCCAAATTCGACACAAAAGCTGCGATAACTCGAGAACCAATCAAGCTATCGACCCCGCTATTGTCTCATTCGATTCAGCGTCCAAAAATCTATAGAAAAAGTTACCGAATACATATTTTGCTGAAAAACCTTGGAAAATATAAATTTTCCCCTCTCAAAACCCCCTCAAAAATATCCTTAAAATTGAGCTAAAAATGTGGTTCAGGAATTGGGCCGTCGTAGGACCAAGATTGATTTTTGATGAAAATTTCAAGAATGCAACTATTATAGTATGGCCGGAAAAGTGTTGACGGCGTACGGCGGAAGGACAATTTTTTTTTATTGGATACCCTGATTCTTCATGCCTTGAAACGTAAAACATCAAATTTTGAGTGATTTCGAAAATTTTTTTTCTTGGACGATTGCAATGGTTCATTATTGAATATCGATTTCATGCAATCATCTGAAAAATTGTGTATACTCGGTACAATTCCATTTTACATGTTTTCAGTTTGTTTTTAAACTCACGACAGTCCTAATTGATCTTAGTTTCCCCTTTAGCGAAATTTGTGATTTCATTACAGTTAGAAGTTCTACTTACTGGATTACCACACATCATCTTGATACCGTTTTGAGTTCACTCGTTCCTGAAATGAATTTACTGCTGGTCCGCGAAGTCCTGTAAAATTTGGAAAGTGTCTTCGCTGAATATTATTTCTAATTTTTAAAATATTGGATGGTGCGTATCTATTGAAACCCAATCTATTCAAAAACATATGATGGCGGGTATGAATATTGAACAATTGAATGCTCTCTAAATTGAAGAGTAGATTTAATCGTAGTCAATAATAATCCTGCTCTAATTTTCAATGTACACGACAAGATTTATTTTAAAAAATCACTCAGCATTTGATGCAATCCACCGGAAATGTTAATCCGCAAGATAATCGAAAAACGCCGCAAATGTTTGTACAGAGGTTTATTATTCCTTCACTTCAATAATGATTTAAGAAGATTATCTATTTGTGATGGTGATTATTCCGACCATTTTCGAACGTTCCCACCGAAAAACCGATTGGTGAGCTATAGGGGAAATCTCCGTAGCCACTATTGTTATTTTAATCATTTTTATTTTTATTAATTTCCAAATTAAAAGCTAAATTTTTGCTTAAGGGTACTACAGCTGAAGAGAGTGTTTGAAGACCACTCCATTGAGTATACAAGAGTTTTATAGCTCCACACAAGAACTCTCGAGTTATAATACCCTCATGTCAAATTTCTAAAAATCTCCCAAATTCAGCACAAAAGCTGCGATAACTCGAGAAACAATCACAGGTCATCAGGTCACATTCGATTCAGCGTCCAAAAAATTATTGAAATTGATACCAAATACACCTTTTTCAGAAAAACGTTGGAAAATAGGAATTTTCTACCCCTAAAAACCGCCTTCCTAAGAATACTCTTTAAATTGAGCTAGCGATTTGGTTAAGAACTAAGCCGTTGGGAGGCCAAGGTTGATTTTAGGTGAATCAATAAAAGTTTTCGTCGGAAAAGTGTTTACGGTGGACGGACAGAATTTTTTTTATTGTATATCCGGATTTTACATGCCTTGAAACGTAAAACATCATGTTTTGAGGGGGTTAAAACTATTTTTCTTGGGCGATTACAATGGTTTATTATTAATAAAATTTAAATAATTATAAATTTAATTTATTCAAAAGGTCAAAACTTCCAATAAGCGAAATTTCTCTTTTTTTATTTTGATCTCAGTTGAGGCAAGATGTCGCACCCCGTGATATAAACTGCGTTGCCAATTCAATTATGTTTCAATTGAGCGCCAAAATGTTATTCTAAGTTAAATAGTTTTTTACTGTCAGCAGAACGTCGGTTGTGAGGTGACGATAAAAAAATCCACACCATTTACTTTCAATGTTAATTTATTGAGAAAGAGCGATAAAATCGTCGGCCAAATACTGAGATGTACCTAATCTATTTTTGAGGATTCAGACAACTTCAAGTCATAAATTCCTTGAAACGACTTTATTCAAAAAATAAGAACGAAGCTTTTTCATCAGCAGTGATACGAATTACGCCAACTTTTTCAGCACCGGCACCTGCAACAAATCAGTAAACAATGTGAGGAAAATCTTCTCTTAAGGGCGTTGGGCTCACGTTTTCTAGAGGTTTTCTGTAAATTTTGGATACATCAGTGGACCAATTTTCGTGTTTTAGAGGTATACCCAGGTTGTAGACGTCAGAAAATTAGACCTCAACGCTTGAATAGTTCCTCGGGGCGTACTTTAGAACCTCTATTAAAAAATTGCAAAAATCCACTCAAAAAATGTCGACCTATTACGAGTAGTATCTGCAGTCCCTACGCCATTCTTCCATAAACTCTCCCGCATGAGCGGGGCGGCAGAAGTCACAACGTTGCTAAGTCGCCTCTGGCCAGTCGATCTGGCTACGCCTTTCTCTTGGTGGTCCTTGGTTCGCCCGACAGACTGAGGAACTCTGTCGATCTCACGTCCATCCGCCGCCGTTGCTCTGTTTTCAAGATATTTTCGCCCTTCTTTCCGTTTTCTGACATTGTTTCGTAAACGATCGGGTCTAATGAATAATCTTACATTTTCTTTTTTATAATAGATTAAATTTACTGCAATTAGAGTGCGAAAAAATTTCTCTACAACCATTGGTTACAAAAATACAGCTTTTCCAAATATTAAAAAGTAAAATTGTTGAGTTTTGTATTTATTAATTTTTTTGAGCTGAATTGTGCTCAAATGACAATCGTAGAAATGAACAATTTGTGCAATTATTAGATTAGATTTCGTGAAATGACTAAATCCCGAAGGTAAGGTGGGGGGTTTATCTGGTAATTGCTCTCCCCTCGGGCTATCTTTCTATTTATTTATAATGCACTACAAAAAATGTATATAAGTGCATAATATAATGCACTACAAAAAAAAAAAAAAAAAAAAAAAACGTACATACCTAATGGACCAATTAATAAAATGTAAAAAAAAATGTAAACTTGATCGTAAAATGGTGATTCTAGATATAGTGGTGATCTCACAATCGGCCAGTGACGAAAGGTAGTCAAATTGAAGCACCCATAATTTCTCCTAGCCACACAAGAGCATTGAATTGTTGTATTTAATTAATTTTAATCCTGACACGTCACGCCACACCACACCCGTCTACGGAGAGTATGGTAATGTAACTAAGTCCGGTGGAAGAGTGATTTTCAGATCTATTGGTGCGTTCTCCAACAATAAGGGACCTTGGGCCGAACTCCGTTAAAACTCGATCATACTAAATCTATGTGCGTAAAAATGTATTTGTCAGATGTACTTATGTGGTTTGTTCATTGTTGAAGAGTTAGTGAAAACAACGCTTCCGTTTTTTGTATGGGAGATTTTTTTTGTCTATTCCATTATTGAACTCACTTATTGGGACGTCGCACACCGAAGCTGTTCATTTTGCTAAGGGCTGAACGCCATCTGAGAAACAGAAAAATTCTGATATTTACAGCTGCACGTGAATTGCCGATTTCCGAATATCATTACAAATACAACTCAAATAATACATTCAAAACCTATCTTATCTAAGAGCTAACCATTAATCTATAACGTTATAAGGTAAGGCACGGCTGGAGGGGCTCAGCCCCACAGTTAATCAATAAATTGGAAACAATTTTATTTTAAATGTATCCCTTTGAAAATCTGATCTGAGGTTAGTGTTAATGATGATGAATAATTATCACGATGAATAATTATGCCACTAAGTGATCATGTTGAATCAAATCGGTATCACCTTAGGCTTTGAAGTCGGCGGACACATGCTCGCGAGATCCTGAAAACAAATTCACCAAATTTCATCAACCAAAGCTCATCTTCAAGTAATAATCTATTTTCGATAGTGGTTAAAACCGAGTTTACGTTGATGTTACATGTTTTATTTGAACAGATTTTTAGCTATTTTAGATACTTATAGTCAGCTAAAAAAATGTTCATATGTAGCGTTGGTTTTACCTCATCAGCATAGTCGTCCAAAAACGGGACGGTCACCGCCTGAAATAATACATTATTATTGCATGATTGGTCTGGAAAAACCAGAAAGGCTCATAATATTTCATTTATCCTAGTCAACATCGTGACGGTGTTTATTCAAACTAACTGAAAATTATTCATCATGATACACTGTAAACTTTATCATGCACAACTTTATACATTTATACATGATTGTTCATACATAAATGAATAACACAAGGTACAGGTACAGGATACACACGTTTAACTGAGTGTGCGTAATTACTCGTAGATGCGACTTAAGTAAATCTGTCGGTTGTTTTGACACTTACAGCTCGCTGATAAAATGGAGGAGATTCTGCTTGTTGTTGAGGTGACTGTGAAGAATAGTAAGAACGTCAACAATAATTAGAGTAATGAAAAAACCAGTAATCAGCTGACAGGCATAAATGATAAAACCTTGAAAGCCATGATATATGTGTTCGGCGAGTATATCACTCAAGTATCTCCAATTAGTTACTTACTCTGACCCTTCCTGGAGATCGGTTGCTCGACGATGGAATCTGAAAAATTCTCATTCGTCCAATATTGTTGGAATTTCATCAAATTATGAATAATAAAAGGTACCTATTAGTAAGAATAATAAAAAATATATTAGTTAGAAGAGATTTAATTAAAGATGAGATATTTTTGTTCAGAACGACTGTGGTTAGTGTTAAATATTTATCTTACCGGAGTCGTTTGAGTATATGAGATTTCTAGGTTGGCAGCTTCCTGGAAAGATTGAAGTCTCATTATCAAAAGCAAGTTCTCATTTAGTAACCGCCTACACCACAGCTAAGAGTTTCCAAAAATTTCAATAAAGGTCGCATATTACTCGGTCACACGTAACGTAACGCTTTCGTCCTTGAAGTGGTGCCTTCCGTAAGTGCACTCGTGGTAAAACAATACTGTTCAGATGTGAAGGTATTACTAATATGGAAACCACTAAATTTCAGGCTTATTTCAATATAAAAATAGATTCATACCACATTCTCCACTTCGTAGGGTTCCGACCGTCCGTGGGATGGAGAAGATGTTTTCGCCCTCTAAAATATCAAGCGATCGAGATAACGTAGGAGAAATAACAATTATTGCTTGATAATTAAATTATGGGTTGATAATACATTTATAAGTAACGACGCTTACATAGTGAGAGGCTTGAGGGGGTGAAAAGCCCATCTGAAATTGAGAGTAATCCACGGTATGAAAACACTCTATGGTCTATGGACTATTATAATCCCCGACAGTCCAAGTGTATGATCATGGATAATTAACGCTCGTAAATCACAATGATCACAGAAGGGGGAGGAAAAACTGACTTGGCTTTTTTCCGGCATGATCATTTTTTATGAACAAATACTTTTGACATATGCCGGTACAAAATATATATTTGATTTCAACATATCGGTACGACATGGACTTTTAATTCCAGAACCAACATTTGGACTGCAAAGTATAGTGAAGAGAAACAACCCACGTGGTAACTCAAAACCGCAACAAACATAAATTTACGTAAACGACATCAATCTAATACAACAACGATTAACTCACTGTCGAACTGGATGGAGGAGGTTCACAGTCCGGTCCCTGAAATATTAAGTGGCATTAGTTCGCGAATAGACTGGAAAGAATTGTGGTGATGCTGCTTCAGCTGGTTAATGCTTCAGCATTGATGTCGTTTACATCACGAGAAGTTGAAGGCTTGTACAACGTAGACAAGAATACACAATCGAAATACCAAAACAAAATAAATTATTAAACTTACATAGTTAGCAGCATCTGGTGGATAATAACCTCTTGCCGCAAGCGGAGGAGAGGATGCCATCTGAAAGGGGAGTTAATTGTGGAATAAATGGAATGGCAATACTCGATAATAAAATGGAAACGTACAATCCGCCGCTCCTCTTAATTTATATTTAAGGAGGCTAAAAGCAAGTGACGTTACTGAAACGACTCCCGCCTCCAAAAACAGATAGAAGAGGACAAACGAAAAATCCTTTTTCCAATGGCTAAAATAGACAGATAACAGTCAACTCACTTGCGAACTAGATTGAGGAGGTTCAGAGTCCGGTCCCTGAAATTTCAGATAATGGTACCTTGAGAATCGGTTTCTCTAACTGTATCCGGTTTTTTACTTCCTTGTTTACGTAGTAAATGGAAATATTGTAATCGTCCGAAAGTCAATGCGAAACGGAGGTGAATTTGGAAGACATTTTGATACTACTATACTCAGAAACACGTTCTGGATAAGTCTCTGTATCTGTGTGTCCGTCTGTGGTCAGAAATTACATAAGTCGTCATAATTTCGCGAAAAATGAATGAAACTCAATGAAATTTTCAGAAAATGTTGTCCTAATGATTGTGTAAAATCAGCTCTTTCCGGATTTTGGATAAAACACAGTGCTTCCGAGGTATAAGCGTTCCAAGTTATTCTATTTTGATTTTTATAGGCTATAAGAGTCATATTTTTAAACGTTTGAAGTTTTAAAATGTTCACCTCAAACCGATGGAAGCACCTCAAGCATGGAAGTACTGTGTGATCTATGCACACCACTGGTTTTAGATTGGTATTATGGCAGTAAATTTGTCTCGACCAAAAGGAAGCAATTCTTTCAACCGATTTACAATGTCGAGCGACGACCATTTACTCCGTGTCCGGTGTAAATTTTGAATTGCCGTCATGAAAGTGCCTTATCGTTGCTGTAATTTTCACACTAAAGGCAATCACTATGCTTAAACCTCTGAAAGAATATTACTTACATAATCAGTATATTCTGGCTGATAATGACCTCTTGTTGCTATCGGAGGTGAAAAGGCAGCCTGAAATTATGTATTAACCTTAGTATTGGTACAGGTTGATGACATTGCATAAATCATATCAATAAAGAACCGGTCATTATAATACAGCGAATAATAACAGTTGTATCGTCAGTAAATAATTAAGCATGATAATATCATAAAAACCAATATTATCGTCAGTTGAATACAGTTGACTCACCTGTGAACTTGGAGGAAAAGGTTCAGAGCACACTTCCTGAAATTGAAGAATCGGTTTTCATGGAAGTTTACAGAATTTAAAAATTGGAGACACAAGATATGTAATGTTTGCTAAGCTAATGGCGTAAGGAAATTGTCGAATTTAAGGTTTGCCGTTCACTTGACTCCTCAAGCTTTGTCTCAGAAGCACAATTCGCGTGTAGACGGAATACGCGGGAGGAACGGAATGCGATCGGATTGGTCGAATAAGTCGAGTGAGGATTTGACTTCGACCAATCGGATCAAAGCCTTTCTATTTTGCGTCTCCACGTTTTCGGCGTGATTGCAGACTCAGCTGCATGTAGAAACAGTGAAGCAAGATTTAGTATTCCATTCCAGTATGACCTATGTCATTGTCTCGAGCATTGTCAACCCGATTAAGATCGACGAATGTTGGTTGTTACGTTGGCTCATGGTGAAGGTTCGTCATTCAGATATGTACTAACAAGAAAACCACTGAATATAGTTTATTTTGAAGTACGCAACCGATTCGCGAAGAAAACTCAAGCAGGTCCTTCAATTTTGAAAATTATCGCGGGATAACAAAAATATGACCTCAATGAGTTGGGAACTGGGAAAATGCTAACTTGTTTAATTATATCTTTACTATTATTTTTCTATCTTCAGGGCTAGAAAATTTTCAACTTTTTTTAGTCAAAAAGCAGCGAAAAGTTGGAAATTTTGAAAAATTGCCACTTCACAGTTCGGATTAATTTATGTTGGGATAATACAAGCAGGATTATTACCTTCTTGGAAAAAATTGATCTTGTTTTGAAGTTTTTAAAAAACTCAGAATTTCAAAGTATGAGAACTCCAAACTCATATGCATATTGTGAAATCCCAACGTTCAATTCCTGGTTCTTTCCCTTCTCGTTTGCCCTCTCCCTTTCTTTTTTCTTAATTTTGTTATTTATTTTTTTAATTTAATTTTTTTTCACTTATATTTTTTCCATCTTCATGACCTCAAATGAACCAACTTTTTTTAGACGAAAAATCACGGGGCCCCCCTATGGCGACAGCCTTATGTTCGTACCTCAATTCCCACATCGTGGCCGCCGGACTGATGGAGAGGAGATGACGGCCGCGACTCCTGAAATTTCACGTAATTAAGGCAGCAATGGTTCATTCATTCAATTGATACGGGTTTTTATTGTAACATCCATCGCGTTTACTTATAAACAGTTGTCAAGTCTTAATACACTGTAATGCATAAATTTTAACCAGTCCTGTGTGCTCTGAAATAGTACACGAGGTAGTTCATTTCAGGCAATCTGTTTTGGTAACTTGTAAAATAGTGAAGAAAAGGCCAAATGTTTATGTCTGATGAGATGAAGGAGTTACTAAATTAGGAATGAATGTATCTTGTAAGATCCATTTCGTCCTGTGAATTTCTATAAATTGAATACGCAAAACCAGCAATAATCAATTACTGTCGTATACAGAGGAATTCAAGAGTTAGGAGTACTTTCCCCCAAATTTGCCACCACCTCCGAATCCCAATCTTATCTATCACCATTTTAATTAGGAACGAATTCAAAGAATCTTATTCTGCTATCAGCAGTATAATGCTATCGTTACCCGGGATGGAGTTTGTGGATGGAATGAGAATGGATCTCTATTGCCTGGATAGACTTGTTGTATCCACGAGAGTAAGTCGGAAACCTGTAAAAGACTCTGGGTCGATATCATTTTCATTATGTTCACTATAAATTGTGAAAAAGTGAACTTGATGTATTACATTTTCCACGACTTTCTGCAACGATGGTGGTTCTCCTGCGGTCTGTAATACAGGTAAATTCTACTGTATTCTTGACAGATGCATTGTGCTAAACTTCATACGAGTAAAATAATATACAATTTACGAATATAATTTTTTTTCCAAATAATCAGCTCAAAAGGAGATACCGTATCAATATAGTGTTAATTAATGTAATCTATAGGATTAAAATCGACTTGACGCGCGGTCATGTGCGTGTGTGAAGAACACAGTGTGCGAATATGTTCGTTTGTCGCTGTGAAGCTTTGGGAAGTCGCTAAGGACTCCGAGGCGTTGGTCTTAACTGGAGCGTTACGGAAGTTGGAAAATTATCAGTAGCACCATTATTATGATAAGGGCTCGAGTTAATAGTCCAAAGAAACTTATAAGTTGATTATCAAAACCCAACTTCACACTTCTTTAAGCACTTACCTCGCACTCTCCTCCAGGTTCATCAATCGTCGACTGAAAAAATGAGTTAGACTATAATAATAATTAGGTCGATTAAAGGTTTTCATCCCGCTAATATTTTCAGAACCAAAAAAGGATTTATTTCAAATAGAAATGCGTAGAAAGTAATAACGAGGATTCATAAGAGTACCTGAATAACCGATTCAGAATACGAGATGTGCACATTTTCAGTTGATGGAGGAGGGGAGAAGGCCATCTGTAAAATATTCTCCCATTTATTCAAGGCGCTGCATTTGAGAATTTGAAATTTGAAGTGCATTTAACAATGAGAAAATCACATTACCTATCGAAAACAGTTAACTCACTTGCGTTCGTGGAGGAGGAGGTTCAGAGTCCTCTCCCTGAAATATGATATTCTATCAAAATGAACTAACGATTATACATTCACGTTGTGTTTAACGATTAATTAGTGATTCGATAGCGTAAACGGTTCGTGGAAGACCAAAAATACGGAATGCGAAAAATGAAGAAACACTCACATAATCAATATCTTGTGGTGGACAGTAAGCTCTTGATGCTTGAGGAGGTGAAAATGCCATCTAGAAGTCAAAGTTAACCTAAGTTAAAACATTCAATAATTATTTCCTACCAAAAACCTTTATTACTATCTTAAAAACGCTGCAAATAATGGTAGAGTTGTTTATTATTCCTTCGCGTCACAATGATTTAAGAAGACTATCCATTTGCGATTGCAATTACTCCGAACATTTGTGAACGTTCCCACCGAAAAACAGATTGGTAACTATTGGGGAAAACTCCGTAGTAACTATTGTAATTTTAATTATTTTTATTATTTTAAAGTTCCTAATTAAAAGCTAAATTTTTTGCCTAACGGTACAGCTGGAGAGAGTGTTTGACGACCATTCCAACGAGTATATATCGATTTTTATAGTACCAAGAACTATCGAGTAATACCCCTCATGCCAAATTTGTGAAAATCTCCCAAGTTCAACACGAAAGCTGCACTCGAGAACCAATAATGCTATCGACCTCGCTATGGTCTCATTCGATTCAGCGTCCGAAAATCTATAGTAATTGATACTAAATACACATTTTTCTGAAAAACCTTGGAAAATATGAATTTTCTCCCTCTCAAAACCTCCCAAAAATACCCATACAATTGAGCTAGCAATATGGTTCACGAATTGGGCCGTCGTGAGACCGAGATTGATTTTTGGTGAAAATTTCAAGAATAGTTTGGCCGGAAAAATGTTGACGGCGTACGGCGTACAGTGGACAAACCGAATTTTTTTATTGGATATTCGGATTCCACATGCCTTGAAACGTAAAACATGAAATTTTGAGGGGGTTGAAAAAATTTTTTCTTGGGCGATTACAATGGTTTATTATTGAACAATAAACCAAAAATCAGAAAGAGTTTGACTGGGCGTTTTTGCGATTTCACAATACATCCATTTACGTAATACGTAAACGTGGAAGTAAAAAATTGGAACACTGCTAGTTATCGACAAAATTTCACTGTCTTTACTCAAAACTCGTATTTTTACTCATTCAAATAATAAAAGGTACTCACTTGTACTCTTGCTGGGGGCGGTTCAGACTCCGCTCCCTGTAATAAGATATTCAACCAGCTTAAAAATTTTCCTAAATAATTTGGAACGCGAAAGTATTTCTCTAAAAAATTGGAAATGCAGATGAAGGAGTAACACTTACATAGTCAAAGTCCTGTGGAGGACAATAAGCCCTCGACGCTTGAGGAGGTGAAAAGGCCATCTGAAAGAGGAAGTTGATCACGATTTGGTAATGGAAATATTCAATAATTTCGCCTCCATGTTTAAAAATTAGGGACTCGCAATTTGAGTATTGTGTAAATGCTGACAATGCAGCTGACAATGTGCAAATAAATACTACTATTAAACCTGGTTGCCTGGGGGCAAATTATGGTTTGAGTCGGTATGGCCGTACGAGGGCGAATTGAGGACGGCCATGTCAAGCCGCCCAAATTTGGCTTATAAAATTACAGTTGCACATTTGTCATAAAATAATTTTATTATTATCAATTAACTTACTTGTGTTCGTGGAGGCGGAGGTTCAGAGTCCTCCCCCTGTAATAAGATCGCAAATAATAAGGAATGCGAAAATATTTCTTCCGGTACAAAAAACAAATTGGGAAATGCAAATGAGGGAATAACACTTACATAGTCAATGTCTTGTGGAGGACAATAAGCCCTTGATGCTTGAGGAGGTGAAAAGGCCATCTGAAATTGCGAGTGAAAAACCATCTGATAGCAGGAAAAACAAATAAATAAAAAATGAAAAAATAGGAAAAAATGAAAACACATTTTGTGTTAAGTATGAGTGTGGAAAAAGTTCAACATTTGTCTACTTTTGAAAAATAAATTTCTAACCTACGTCAAAATTTGTCACAACGTCTTCGTCATTAATTCATTTTATAGGTTGGAACCATGTACGCTTCCGTTCAAGCCAAATGCCCATCAATACAAATCAAATTCGGTCCAACTTATTTTTTTTTTTTTTTTTAGTATTGACGAAACCACTCATCAATATCATGGTTTGATACAAGTTTCGAAGGATCTCTAGATTTCACAGCGTTTTCTGGTTGTTGATTCTGTTCAAGTGTATTTTGATGGCTGTTTACAATGTGTAAATTGATACTACTGTTAAACCTGGTTGCCTGGTGTCAAATTATGGTTAGAGTCCGTATGGCCTTACGAGGACGAACTAAGTTAACGGTTTGGACGGCCAAGTCAAGCCGCCCAAACTTGGCTTATAAAATTGCAGTTGCACACTTGTCTTAATATAATTTTATCATTATCAATAAACTTACTTGTCTTCGTGGAGGCGGAGGTTCAGAGTCCTCTCCCTGTAATGTGATATTCAGCCAACTCAAGGATTCGCATTTATAGTTTTAAACTAGGGGCCCCTTGGAGGGGGGTTTAGCACCCCTCAGCTATAGCGCACGGTCGGCCTTACATAATATTTTGTGGGGTTGTTGTCCTTTTCACTACTATAATATATAGTATAACTATAGTATATAGTAGGTATAGGTATAGGTAGGTAGTAGTAGTTTATTATTTGTGTATGGAGAGTGGGAAACAAAAGAAGTATTTATCGTAAGTAGTACCTAGTAGTTTCTATAATTTGGTATATTGGTTGAGGTGTTGTCATGTACTTTGTATCATAAAGTATTGCGTTTTTCAACTGGAGCAAAGTTATAGCGGAATTAGACGTAAAACCTTCAACGGCAATTAGACATAATAACTGTAAGTTTTCCAAGATTTGTAACTTGCACAGTGGATAACTCAAACAAAAATTCGTCAATTCAGATGTTTGAATACACCAAAAGATAGGTAATTTTACTGTCCACATTTTCCTGTTAATGTACCTATCCATTTTTCAACCGTTTTTGCGTTATTCAACAAAAATAGTGGACTATACACGAAAACATGACATTTTCCAACTTTAAACGCTATTTTCATCTATTTAGTGCGAAAGAAAGAAAGAATGGACCATATATTATTGATATGCACATCATAAACTATCACTATGCTGAATTTGAGCGAAATCTATTACTAAACATTTTTCGCGAAAAATCCAAGGGGTCCCCCTGCGATTTTTTTCAACCGATCAGTTAACGATTTTTTACTCCTCTCTCAATAGAGATAAAAATCTGAAATTTCTAGGAAAGCTGTGTCTTACCAAGATGTATTTTTGTGATTTTTTTTATTTTTCGGAAAAATCTGCAAGTGGTCCAAAAAAATCGGTTTTTGAAAGCTCAAAAATTGACCTTTAACCGTGCTTTTCGGGGTCAAAATTCATGAGAATGAATTGTTTTATTATGCAGGAGTCTTCATTCGAACGCCTTACACACGTACGTAGCAAAAAATTTGGCAAAAAAGATTTAAAAAGAGCGTCAGAAATTATTTTCCGTAAATCGGGGTTTTCACCGGTCGAATTTTCGAGCTCGCCTGGCATCGGTAAGGGTTAAAAATTAAATTTTGGTTTTTGAGCGATTTTGAAAGCTGTTCTCATTGGAAATTTAATGCTGAATCCGAATATGACGTCAAAACGGTGGAAATTTCACATCAACTATCAGTTTTTCCAGGTTTAATACTACGCCAATCCTACGTTTTTCAACTTTGAAAACCGTTGCAAATACTTACAGTACTGTTAAAATTTGAGTATTTAATGATTCCTACAGGGAATTAGACGTAGAATTCGAATTCAAAGTGAAAACAATCAAATTCGAACGATTAGTAATATTTTTCGAATTTTTTTCGATTTTCAAGAAATTAGCTATTATGGTTTGGCCGGAAAAGTGTTGACGGCGTACGGCGGACAGACATAATTTTTTTTATTGGATATTCAGATTCTACATGCCTTGAAACGTAAAACATCAAATTTCGAGGGGGGTTCTAAAAATGTTTTTCTAGGGCGATTACAATGGTTAATCATTGAATAATAAACCAAAATTTAGGATCATTAAAGGTTAAAAAAATATGCTAAATACCGAACAACTGATGTATGAAAAAAGTATATTATAACGAAGAAACTAATTGTAGAAAAATTGCTATTATGACAGTTTTTTTCTCTCTCTAGCCACCAAGTAATTAATAAAAACCGAGAATTAAAAATGTCTAAAAGTCTTAAAATTATTCAAGAGGATCCACGTTGTCCAATAAATTAAATTCGACCGAAACGCTGGGTCACCGGAGGGTAATAAATCGTTACGTGCGCCTTCATACGAAATACAGCATTACCCGCAATACATAACTGCAGTTGCTGGCGTTGCCTATGCCGATGATTAAGGAGTCGAGCGGACGCCTGACAGGATTTTCCGCCTGTACGGTATCGCTATCGATACTTCCTCAGTCTCAAATATAAAAAGAGCATTTAATCGGTATTTTCAAGAAATATTGAGGAATTATTCTTCTCAAGAGTTTCGATATTATTATGGTGAAGTTTGAACAGAGTTTAGCGACAGCCTTGCAATTTGGCCTACGGGCGACCTCAAGGCTTAGTAAGGGTTTTTACGAATTCGATATAATTATCACAATCATGTTCTATGATTGTTTGGTTCGTTTTCCAAGGCGAATTGACCGAGTTGGCAAGAGACATTGGTTGCGGAAAATTTTACACTAATTCGAAATGGGTAACAATAAAAGGAAAAATTGAGGATCATCAAAGCTTCAAAAAATATGCTAAATACCGAACAACTGATCTATGAAAAAAAAAGAAATTATAACGAAGAAACTAAATGTAGAAAAGTTACTATTACATATGAAAGGTTTTTTCTGCCACTAGCCAACAAATAATTAATAAAAACCAACAATTACAAATTTCTAAAATCCTTAAAAATATTCAAGAGGATCCACGTTGTCCAATAAATTAAATTCGACCGAAACGCTGGGTCACCGGAGCGAAATAAATCGTTACGTGCGCCTCTTCATATGAAATACAGCAGTACCCGCAATACATAGCTGCAGTTGCAGGCGTTGCCTATTCCGATGATTAAGGAGTCGAGCGGACGCCGGATAGGATTTTCCGATTGTACGGTATCGCGATCGATACTTCCTCAGGCTCAAATATAAATAGAGCATTTTTACTCGGTATTTTCAAGGAATATTGCGGAACTATTCTTCTCAAGAGTTTCGATATTATTATGGTGAAGTTTGAACAGAGTGGATAAATTGCTATTGTGATAGGTTTTTGGTTTATTATTCAATAATAAACCATTGTAATCGCCCAAGAAAAAAAATTTTCTAACCCCCCCTCAAAATTTGATGTTTCACGTTTCAAGGCATGTAGAATCCGAATATCCAATAAAAACCGCTGCAAATGATTGTACAGTGGTTTATTATTATTTCGCTTCAATATTGATTTGAGAAGACTATCCATTTGTCATTTTAAATATTCCGAACATTTGTGAACGTTCCCACCGAAAAACAGATGGTAACTAGGTATAGGGGAAAACTCCGTAGCAACTATTGTAATTTTAATCATTTTTATTTTTCTTAAGTTCCTAATTAAAAGCTAAACTTATTGCCTAACGATACAGCTGGAGAGTGTTTGACGACCATTCCAATGAGTATAGAATGATTTTTATAGCTCCAAGAACTCTCGAGTTAATACCCTCATGTCAAATTTCTAAAAATCTCCCAAATTCAGCACAAAAGCTGCGATAACTCGAGAACCAATAAAGCTATCGACCCGGCGATGGTCTCATTCGATTCAGCGTCCAAAAATCTGAATAATTTGATACCACGTACACATTTTTCTGAAAAACCTTGGAAAATATGAATTTTCTCCCCCCTCAAAACCCCCAAAAATACCCTTAAAATTGAGCTAGCAAGTTGGTCCAAGAATTGGGCTGTCGTAGGACCGAGATTGATTTTTGGTGAAAATTTCGAATTTTTAGCTCTTACAGTTTGGCCGGAAAACTGCTAACGGCGTACGGCGGACGGCGGACGGCGGACGGCGGACGGCGGACGGCGGACGGCGGACGGACAGAATTTTTTTTATTGGATATTCGGATTCTACATGCCTTGAAACGTAAAACATCAAATTTTGAGGGGGTTAGACAATTTTTTTCTTGGGCGATTACAATGGTTTATTATTGAATAATAAACCAAAAAGCTCGAATTAAGTTAACAAAAATCAAGATGACAACTGATAAAATAACAATAAAAAGTATAAATAATAAAAGCAAACGTAATCTGCACACCATTAAGAACATATTTAGGTATTTAGGCTGATGTTTGTTCGCAAAGTGATCCTTAGTATAATACTTTGAAAATCCCTTCCAAATTCACCCCGTACCAAATTCGACTTTTCGGACGATCACAATATTTCGATTGACCACGTAAACATGGAAGTAAAAAGACTAACACTTACATAATCAATATCCTGCGGAGGGCAACAAGCACTTGAGGCTTGTGGAGGTGAAAAGGCCATCTGAAATTCATTGTGGTTCTATTTATTGTAGGTATGAGATATAAATATTACAAAATGTGTCATCAGCGTCATTTTTTCACTAACTCTTCTAAATGAAAAACTTTAAAAATTATTTTAAATCGTCAATTTTTTTTTTTTTTAGTTGTTCCGACTTGGCTCGAAATTCGACTTTTCGAAAATAATTGGTCTGTAATTATTGGTCAATGTATGCTGCCTTCATGAAGCCTTCTGTGCCATTTACCAAAATCTTTTAACCTGAATGTATCCTAATATGGTAGTTAATTGCACAGTAAGTCAACAGTCTGGACTCTTAACTCACTTGTCTTCGTGGAGGTGGAGGTTCAGAGTCCTCTCCCTGTAATATTCACTCAGTAAATGATTTCAGAGAAGATGTGTTAAACGCTTTTCAAAATTGTTTGGAACACAGAACAATAGTTCATGTGGTTTGTCATCGAGAGTGTCACGTATTATAAAAAACAAAATAGGAGCAACGCTTACGTAGTCAACAGGTGGGCAATAAGCCCTTGATGCATGTGGAGGTGTCAAGACCATCTGAAATCGAGAGTATGGAAACATTCGGTATGGGAACATTTGGGAACAGTGCGCCAGGGACAGTGCTTCTAGTGAGCCACTGAATATAATATATAGGCAGACAATCAGTGAAACATGATGAAAACTGTTTACTCACTTGTCTTCGTGGAGGAGGAGGTTCAGCATCCTCTCCCTAAAATATTTCATTCTGTCAACTCACGAAATAGCGTTTATAGTTTTATACGATCGTTTGGAACACAAGAAATATTTCTTGTGGTAGTGTTTCGAGGAAGACGCGTGGATTCAGAGATTTCACAATTCTTTATTTTCTAATTCGATTAAAATTTGATAAGTCGCCTATGTCAGAAGACGTGTGAGCGGGTGTGTGCATAAATGTAAATCCATTTATATAGTTTTTTTCAGTTTACACAAATAACATACACAAACACTTACATAATCTATGTCTTGTGGTGGACAATAAGCCTGTGATGCTTGAGGAGGAGAGAATGCCAACTGAAATTGAAAGTCAACAAAGGTATGAAAATAATACATTCGATGATGACGTTCGCAAATTAAGTTTCAACGATCGACACGTCATTGATCGCCATTTTTAGAGGTTGAGGGGGAGACAGTTAAGATGGCTTATTCTCCGCGCTATAATTTTTGTCGTCCAAATGTTTACGACCTAGGTCATTCGTACCAATAGCTTGATGATGGGGCGAAATTACTTATTGATGATAACGCGGAGAAGAAGTTACCTAGTCATCCTCCCTCAACCCGATTCACTGTACATAATACGACACATAAAAGGAATTCTTATAGTTGACTGAAACTCACTTGTGAACTTGAAGGAGGAGGTTCACAGTCCGCTCTCTGAAAATTGACATACTCTCATTCGGTATTCTTTGACGAGCTCGGTTACTACCAATTGGAAGTAAGACATAAATGTATAGATTTTATATTTAGCTCTAGCCACAGATAGAAATTCGTGAGATACAAAAGAACAACCGTTAAAAACTGCTGCTCAAGCATTGTATTCAATTCCGGGTTGAGCAATTACGGGCGATAATTTCATAAAATTTTATCCGATACAGATATTCAAACAAACATCAGTAGGAAAACGATTTCATCATATGAGAAAGTTACATTTAGTTCCCGTACTTATAGCCTGTACTTAATTCCTGTAGCCTGCATCTCGAAACGTCATAACCGAATAGTCCTTTTTTTTGTTCATATATATCCGCGCGATGCAGTGAATTGAGCTGAACCTAAGTTAAATTATGTCAAACACCAGCAGACATGTTGCGCGATTTCGGTCTCAGCATGTTTCTGAAGAAATGTCAAACCCGGTCTACAGATCTGTTGTGAGATCAAGATTCGCAGGTCTCAACTCTCCAGTACGGACGCTAGACGAAACCAACACTTACGTGGTGAGGGCTGGCGTTGAAAGAACGAGGAGGGCTAGCTCTTGGCGAATGTGGGCTGGCCCTAGGTGATGCCATCTGAAATTTAGGTTTCACGAACTATAGTATCGAAATCGTAGAAAGAAAATATACGCATAGCGCATAAGGGCCATGTTTGAAACGACGTAATTAAGGTTTCTGTTCCCGTTTAAATTATTGGCTCAATTTCTAACAATTTTTCCATTACTTTTATCAATCTGATATAGAATTATTCAATAGATGTTGGTACTACAATATTTTACCTGACATCTCGGTGATCTAGAAGGACTTCTTCTTGAGGACAGCTGGAATAATTAAAAATCTTTGACAATGAGGGGGCAGTTGGATTTAGCCACAGGTACCCTTGGTCCTATAATGCCCCGAAGAAGCCCGAACGGGCGAAAGTACTCGGCTGAATTAAAAGAAAGAAAAAATGGAGAAGAGGTCGCCTCGTTTTTCTCCCCCTCATCCTACAGAAAGTTGGATTTAGGTTCGGCGATAGGGATATGCATTATGAAAATTTGTGCAACCCATTTGGAACAATCCATCGAATTGAATTTATTTCTTCATCTTTTAATGAAATGAAATGAATGAAAATCGAATAAAATAATAAATAAATATATTCTGGGTTGACTTAATTGAAATCTACAAAAAATATCATAATGTAAAATACTATTCGAAAGAAGTAAGACAATTTTCAACTATCTTACTAGTGGCCCATCAAGCAGACGTGGCATTGTTTGAGCGAGAAAGTCTTGCAAGTTTGTTAGCTGAAAATATGAGCACAATGCAGTTGTGTTGAAAAAGTGACGAGAAAAAGAGAACTACAACGTATTAAGAGCTACTCTCCAGCAAGGTGAGTTGCGTCCTCAAGTGTCGAATTCTCTCTCAACATTACGGGGGTTGAGGATTAGGGTTAACTGGCTTGTATTATATTATGTTCATTCAAACGAAGAGACATCACTTCTAAGAACAATGAGACTCTATTTTTTTAAATAACTCTGCCCTCACCAAATTCAAAGGCTTGCGCGGAACTGGCGCGGGACTGGCGCACGCTCCACCCTGCAATTGTGGTAACATTAGAAATAATAACATAAATAGGTTCATATTATTGAGCGCTATTAATAATATTTCAAAGATTAAGGAAATCTATATTTTCCCTGTTTAAAAATCAAAACAAAAACAAATTTAAAAAAATATTTATCTGAAAAAACTCTTTATCTGATTTCTTCCCACGTATAGTGAAAATTCAAAATTTTCAATTACGAAACTACTATAATTGCAGTTAAATCACTCACAGGGTATTCTGGCACGTTAAACTGCTGCTGTCCAGACTGTGGGAATGAATTAGAAAATTGGAAAATACCAAAACTATTGAAACAGCTCAACTGTATGTGAGAAATCATTGGTATTATGAGAAGTATACTTTCAAAATTGATACGACTCACTCTAATTGGGGGACTCGTCTGGGAACAAAACAACAATTAAATACATGAGTGTAACAATTCTTCGTCACCGCCTTTGAATGCATTTAATGGACCAATGACAACGGTTCAGGTTCAAAATATTTGAGTAGAAATTCTCAATGTGGACAATACATTATCATTAATACCTTCCACAGTTGCCATAGTCAATTACGAAACTACTATAATTGCAGTTAAATCACTCACAGGGTATTCTGGCACGTTAAACTGCTGCTGTCCGGACTGTGGGAATGCAATTAGAAAATTGGAAAATACCAAAACTATTGAAACAGCTCAACTGTATGTGAGAAATCATTAGTATTATGAGAAGAATGCTTTCAAAATTGATACGACTCACTCTAATTGGGGGACTCGTCTGGGAACAAAACAACAATTAAATACATTAGTGTAACAATTCTTCGTCACCGCCTTTGAATGCATTTAATGGACCAATGAAAACGGTTCTGGTTCAAAATATTTGAGTAGAAATTCTCAATGTGGACAATACATTAACATTAATACCTTCCACAGTTGCCATAGTCATTTGTGTATAATCTATGTAAATTTTTTTAAATAGTAACTATATTAATCGATTATAGCATACTTATTTCCAAAAGAATCGTGGAATGTTAGATTTCAGTTGTCCGATGAACATAATATGTCAGGTTTTAAAAATTTACCCCAGTGGGTACTTGAATATTGCGGACAATAAAGTAATCTCTAAAGATTTCCCAAATTTGGCTCAACTATTTATTCCAGTTAGTACTTAATTCTTGGAACGATGAAGTGATGTTATTGTTTCAACACTCACTGGATATTCTGGTACGTTAAACTGCTGTTGCGTAGCCTGTCGGATTGTAAACCATATCATGTAATTGAGAAATGAAATGAGAAAGCAGAGAATTCCAAACAAACCCAGCAGTATATGGCCAATTACTGGAATCAGATATGTATATTTATATCAGATATTTATTTCAGATAACGGTGCAGTGGAATTAGACTCACTCTAATTGGTGGACTCGTCTGGGAAAACAATATCATAAAATGTGTTAACTTCGACGGCATTTAATTGGAAAAATGAAAACAGTGCTGAGTGAAAGGGGATATGTATAATATATAATGAGATCAACTCATAATAGCGGAAAAAGAGTTTCGTAATTCGGCTCAAGGCTCAACTATTTATTCCAGTTAGTACCTACTTAATTCTTGCGAAAAATGAAATGATGAAGTGATGATATTGTTTCAACACTCACTGGATATTCTGGGACGTTGAACTGCTGTTGAGTAGCCTGTCGGATTGAAAACAAAATTTTGCAATTAGAGGAGAAAGCTGAGAATTTCTAACAAACCCAACAGTATAGGATCAAATTAATACAGGTTCTAACAGTAGTGCAGTGGAATTTGACTCACTCTGATCGGAGGACTCGTCTGATAAAAGAGGGAATTAAATGGCATTAATTAAACCAATGAACGCGGTGTTGTCACAAATATTTGGAATAATGTTATATATTATGTGAATGAAATTATTATAACGAGTTCATAGCATAGTCATTTCCATACAAAACAGTGAATGGTTACTGGTGAATGATTTTCCCAATTTTTTGCTATTCATTCCATTTGGTATTCATGAGAAAAAATTGAATGACAAAAAGATGTCTAAGTAAAACACTCAGTGGATATTACGGAACGCTGAACTGCTGTTGTGTAGCCTGTTGGAACGTATAATCAAAGTTTGAAATTTGAAGAATACATATGGAGTGATATTTTAACAGCCTCTATTTTGTAAGGGCAATTATGGGTATCGTGAATTATTTTTAACAGTCTTGGTGGAATGGAATTGGACTCAGTCTTATCGGAGGACTTGTCTGGGAACAAAGTTATCAATATTAGTACGCAGGCATCGGGTTCGGGTTCCTTTATTAGAGAAAATGTCGATGGCAGGAAAGTAGATTATCGATAAACGTGGGAGCCTTTGATTTTGATTCTAGTTTTTCTCACTTTCGAAATTGGCATTGTTGTGTTTTGTTGACAAGAATTGTTCTAGTTATTGTTATTTCAGTGCCAAAATATTGCTAATCTAAACGCTAGATTCTCAATTCTAAATCTCTCTCATGTTATGAGTAATTTGCCACTTATTTATAAGTACTGAATATCAAAAACAGTTGATACTTTCAATAATTAATAGCGCAAAAGAGTATTTTAATTAGAACACTGACCGGATATTCCGGAACGCAGAACTGCTGTTGTGTAGCCTGTTGAAATGCCAAGTAATTTTGAAAATTGAAAATAAACGGGAACTTGATAAAAACGTACAAGAATTGTGATTGGTATCATTAATTATGACGAATCAAATGCTCTTGGAATTGATTTTACTCACTCTAATCGGAGGACTCTTCTGAGAACAAAATTATCAATTAAATACACTGGTATCGGATTCGGTTTCTTTTAATAGAGATAGTGTCCATGGCTGGAAATTAGACTAATAAACGTGGCAGCTTACGATTTTGATTCTCATTTTTCCCACTTTCGAAATTGGCATTTGTCAATTTATTGTTATTTCAGTGCCAAAATATTGCTAATCTGAACGCTAGATTCTCAATTCTAGATCTCTCTTATATTTTGAATAGTATGCCACTTATTTTAAATATTAAGAAGACAAATATCAAAAATGTTGAAAGCAGTTGATACTGTCAATAATAGCACAAAATAATATTTTAATTAGAACACTGACCGGATATTCCGGAACGCAGAACTGCTGTTGTGTAGCCTGTTAAATGGAAGCGCATATCGGTGTCATAATTTATTCGTGTGCAGAGGCTGAACGGTAGAAGCTTTTTTAATGCAGAAACATTCGCATTTATCCTTGTCATAAGATAACGTTGCAAAAAACTTGGACGGCATATTCAACAAAAATAAAATGTGAGCTTATAATCGTGTCTACAAATATCGGTGTCCAAAGTTTAAAATACTATTCTTTTCCGAAATTCCAAGTAATTTTGAAAATTGAAAACAAACGGGAACATGATAAAAATGTACAGGAATAATCATTAGTATCATTAACCATGACGAATCGAATACTCTTGGAATTGATTTGACTCACTCTAATCGGAGGACTCGTCTGGAATAAAAAAATCATTATTTATGCGTAGTTGCATATACTGGACACATTAGAGGATAACATAAGTCGGGACGTGAAGAGTAAACTCGGGTCCAACCTTTTTCCTTATGTACTTGGCATTATACTACGAGTATAATGTAATAAAAAATGTTGAAACGAGGATGTAATGGAGCAATTGAAATTAGAACTCACAGGAAATTCTGGCACGTTAAACTGCTCTTGAGCAGCCTGTTGAAATGCAATTATATTTGAAATAGGATATTAAACAAAACCAAAAAAATAAGCAATGAAGGAGTATAATAAAATTAATAATAGATTGTAATGTTATTTATGGCAAGGCAAGAGCCGTTAGAATTGGTTGGACTCACTCTAATCGGAGGACTTGCCTGGAAGCAAAAAATTGTTTTGATAGATATGGTCGAGTTTAATTGAGGAATTAGTTGATGGCTAACAAAGCCAGTACGATTTTTTCATCTTTGATTGTGTGTGAGGTGTACTCACCGGAAATTCCGGCACGTTGAACTGCTGTTGCGAGGTCTGAGTGGAAAATGAAAAAGTTTTTGAAACGGTGAATTATAATAAGATAAATCGCAGCGATTCGCACATGAGGCATAATAAATGTCTCGTGTACACCAGGTACATAAACTTTTTCATGGGCAGAACATCACATTAAATTGGAATGGATGATAAATTTCATATGGGCTTTTTATAACGAAAGATGTGAATCATACTGAACTGATTCTATTGAAAATTAAAAATTGTTGCAGAAATGGAGCTAATTTTATGTACAGGAAATTGAAAATTGAATAAAAAAGCAACTTACTCCAATCGGTGGACTCTGAAAAAGAGACATGGGTGTGTGGGAATAAAAATAAGTTTGTTTAATCGTAAAGTCAATATTGAGCTTTACAATTTTCTAAAATATTTAAATATTATTTCGTTTCAACTAACCCTTGGAGGGCTCTTCTGCAATAAAAAAAAAATGCAAATATATACCACAATATACAAACGTTAGCCCTAGTATTTACAATAAATTATATTAGGCTCCATTGAGCCGAAAACGGCCGAGGCCGTTGGCAAATAATCGTACATTTGACCCTAGCAGAGTTGAGAATAAAATCAGAAAGTTTCAACTCACTCGTATCGGAGGGCTCTGTAAGAAAGAGATAAGGCATGAAAATATTATGATACACATTTTCGTGTGTTTTTTATTATACGTTTAGGTTACTATCAGAACCATATTTATGTGAATTTATGTGACTTACTCGTATCGGAGGGCTCTGTAAGAGAGACACGGAATGATAATTTTTTGTTATTCAGTTTCGTTCATCATTGGTAATTAGTGTTAAGGATGAAATCAAAAGTTTCAACTCACTCGTATCGGAGGGCTCTGTAAGAGAGAGGCACGGAATGATAATTTTTTGTCAATCAGTTTCGTTTATCATTGATACTAAGTAGTGTTAAGGATGAAATCAGAAAATTTCAACTCACTCGTATCGGAGGGCTCTGTAAGAAAGAGACATGGCATGAAAATATTATGATACACATTTTCGTGTGTTTTTTATTATACGTTTAGGTTACTATCAGAAATATATATGTGAATATATGTGGCTTACTCGTATCGGAGGGCTCTGTAAGAGAGAGACACGGAATGATAATTTTTTGTTATTAAGTTTCGTTCATCATTGATAATAAGTGTTAAGGATGAAATCAGAAAATTTCAACTCACTCGCATCGGAGGGCTCTGTAAGACAGAGGTCCTAAGCCACGGCATAGGATTTTTTAACCTAACCTAACTTGTTAACCTTTACCATGGTATAAGATTTAAGGATTATTGCATGAGAGTAGTAGGATCAATGGTTAAATGAAGAACCGTCATTTCCCAGGAGATTCTTCCAAAATTTTTTGATTCTTTGATTGAAAACATGTGTCGTTTGCTTGAAAAAATGGGTTTTCAAATAATTTTTCTAATTTTTTCAGAACATACGTTAAGAAAGCGTCTTCTATCTATATATATAAAACTACACAACCAGGAGGAGGAGAAGAGTATTGATAGAAGAATTTGGCAAATGAGTTGAGTAGAAACCAGTGGTGTGCATAGATCACACAGTACTTCCATGTTTGAGTCGGTAACTGGTATGACCAATTATAAAATCGAGAAAATCGTACAAAGGCCGAAACGTGACCCTAGCGGTAAAGATCAGGCATCATTCACTCGCCATTACAAATATTTAATACCTCTAGTGTCAAATGTATTGATTTTTGCACCCTGTAAAAAGCTCAACAGCGATAAACGGCGTAGGGCGGAAGTACGGTATGTGATCAAAACAAAACATGATCGTTGTTGGTCACATTTAAAGCACAGACCTGAAAGTTACAAGAGCGCTAGAATAAAATAACTGAAATCGCGTTTAACGAGGTAGTACTGCACGTGACCCCGATAATAAAAATCAAGCAAAATTCAACTGTCATAAAAAAATTTGAAGTCTAAAGTATATTCACTCTTGTGGTCTATAAAAAATCTCTAATGCAAAAAAACGGCATAAGGCGGAAGTACTGTGTGTTATCCAAACTATACAAAACAAGTTCTGTGAACGTGGTCAGAGTTGGTCAAATATATAGCAAACAGCCCCAAAAAGTACAGTAACTGAAAATGCGTTTTGCGAGGAAGTACTGCAGGTGACCCCAATAATAAAAAACAAGCAATATTCAGCTGTCATATAGAAAATTTAAAGTCTAATGTATATTCACTCTTGCGGTCTATTAAAATCTCAAAAGTTAAAAAATGGCATAAAGCGGAAGTACTGTGTGTTACCCAAACCATACAAAATAAGTTTTATGAACGACGTCAAAGTTGGTCATATTTATAGCAAAGAGACCCTAAAAGTACAATAACGCTTACTAAAATAACTGAAAATGGTTTTACGAGGAAGTACTGCAGGTGACCCCAATAATAAAAAACAAGCAATATTCAGCTGTCTTATAGAAAATTCAAAGTCTAATGTATATTCACTCTTGCGGTCTATTAAATCTCAAAAGTTTAAAAAAGGCATAATGCGGAAGTACTGTGTGTTATCCAAACTATGCAAAACAAGTTTTGTGAACGAGGTCAAAGTTGGTCATATTTAAAGCAAAGAGACCCAAAAAATACAATCAAAATAACTGAAAATGCGTTTTACGGGGAGGTACTGCATGTGACCCCAATAATAAAAATCAAGCGATATTCAACTGTCATATAGAAAAATTTTAAGTCCTCCAGCGTTCAAATATATTTATTTTTGTGGTCTATAAAAATCAAAATGTAGCAAATGTGCAAATAACGCGGATGTACTGCATGTGACCCATTTGATAAAAATCAGGCATCATTCAATCGCCAACCCCAACATTTTAAGACCTCAAACATTCAAATACATTGAGTTTTGCGGCCTGTAAAAATCAAAATACAAAACGTGCACTTGTGAAATCGTGAAAAACGCTCATAACGTGGAGGCATTGTATGTGACCCACTATACAAAAAATCTAGTGTTTTCTGCTTGCCATAACCGACATTTCAAGCCCTCAAACGTTGAAAAATATTGACTCTCATAGCCTGTAAAAATCGAAACAGAAAAAACTTTGAACGCTTATATCTCGGAAGTATTGTGTGTAATTCGAAATCCGGAAAAACCTAATTTTGCACAATCACTGGGAAAATATTCCCTGAAAATTTCATGGGGTTTCATCCATTTTTCAGGGAGATATGGCGATTTATGTCAGTTTGTGACCACAGACAGACGGACAGACGGACAGACGGACAGACGGACAGACGGACAGACGGACACACAGACACACAGACACACAGACACACAGACACTTGTTCAGAAAGTGTTTCTGAGTATACTACTATGAAAATTTCTTCCATCAGGACCTCGGTTCCGAATTCGACTTTTCAGACGATCACAATACTTCCATTTACTACGTAAACATGGAAGTAAAAATTATGAGTCGGAGTATCGGAAGGAAGAATAAACTTTTTTGTGCGACTGTAATGAAAAACATATTTTGGAACCCTATTAAATTACCTAAATACTTCTGTAGAGGTGAATTCGTATAAAAATTGACTCACTCGTTTCGGCGAGCACTGTAAGGAAGGTTACGAAGCATGTATAAACATTTTTGTTATGGCTTACAGTTGATCTTTGAGTAAAACTGAATGATTTTCTCATGTATTAATAAAGGGTCTCCACTCACTGGTCTTGGAGGGCTCACCTGGAAGCAAAAATACGCACGAATATACCTAAACATAGTGTAATACTGATATTTTTCACGTACCCATCAGGATAGTATTATTAAATCGAGACTCCGTTAAGTGGCTAATGTTAAGCTGCAAATATTTCTTATAATGATGACGTTAAAAAATAAATTTTGCGTCATCCTCGTGAATGACATAATTCCGGTTCCTGACCTCCTTGTAGTTAATATTAATTCAATAGAATTGACTCACTCGTTGCGGAGGGGTCTGGAACAAACGAAGATATTATCAGCAAAAATCAAAGCACATAAAACATGCCTAATGTACATACCTAATGTGTGTACGTACATGTACATACCTAATGTGTTAGCCTCAATTGGTTGAGATTATAAATAACTCTTGCTGAAATATTTTTCGAATTTATTACATGTTTTTTAACAATATAAATAATTTTATTACAATATACATTATATACATTAATTACTCAAACCACTCTGCCCCACTACACCTTTTGAAAATGGCATGCTGCACGACTAGAGTTTGATTCTTGAAATTATTCTGAAAATCTTACCGGATAGGTCCAGATGAGAGGTTGCGATGGCAGTGGCGGGGGAGTCGGCGGTAAAAGTGACTTAAGGGGTTGTTGGCGCATATAGGGAGGACTAGGGGGCCCCCTGCGACGAGGATACGGTCGTTTTGCTCTCTTCGGTTGTCTCGGTGAAGGAGCAGCATAGGGATCGAAGTGGCGGGGATCTCGCTGATATCGGTTGTACGCGCCTGCAACAGGACGAGGATGCCAAAGTGGCTCGCGAGGTAATCTCGGAGGTGTCGGCGGTTCGCACTGAAACAATTTAAAAAAATAATAATAATAAAATTTTTTTTCGATTTCACACGAAAAATGATAAGCATTTTCTCGAGAGCGAACAGCGTATTTACGCACCGCTGCTGCCATGAGGTCATCTTCCTCTTGGCGCCAGTATTTTCTGGCAACCTGTAAAGTGAAAGTATACATTTCAGGGTAAAATATCGTCTGTATATTGATCGTTTTTAACGATTACATGAACTTGCCCAGACATTGAAACGGAACGTCAGAATTTCTCATTGGTAAAAATAATTCATTTGATAAATTGTCAATTTACTGAACACTCGTAGTCACTCGGTCTTCGCAAAAGGACCTAAGGTTGTCTAAAGTATGTATAAATAAGCTCAGTATACCCTAACGGTTTTATTGAGTTACCAACTGGATCAACAGTCGGTAAGCAGTTCAAAAATACTTACCATGAGTCGATCATCCTGAAATAATTAAGGTCGGTTAGTACGAAAAACTCTCATTCTTAAAATTTATTTCTTGAGGTACGATGGAAATTCTTGTTATAAGTCAAGTTCACCTAATAATTACCGAATAATTATCTATTTTCTCAATATCAATGATTAGGCAATCAATAATCACAAGATATACATAAATATTTACCAAGCAGACTCAAATACAGAAAAAAAGCAAAACATTTGTTCAATTAATTCATTTTTAATGTTCTTAATTCAGAGATATTATATACTTAGTTTAAAGATTTTAGAGAGAGAAAAATTAACATGCACTTACTAAATTGTATGGCTTTGGGAAATTGGCCACTTCGTAAGGATCTAACTGAAATGTAAAAAAGTCAACGTTGATTATTTCATCGCATCAATTCATTCGTTAAGAAAAAGTGCGCTCAACAAACCAAAAATTATTTACAAGCATGAACGAATTCACTTACCGAATCACCGGCTGCTGGATGCTGAAAATAAATTCAGAACGATTATTCTTAGGCTATTTAAATGTATTAAACTTTCATAAAAATAATTCAATCTCATCTGTACTGTTGTGACAAGACTAATATGAGGATACCGCACGTTGTCTTTCAACTGAATTGAATTCATATTGTACTCACTCCTTGAGGCGCCAAACACGAATGGGGGCACTGTAAAATGCATTACGGTTCAGAAATTAATTGAATTAGAAATTTATTTATTTATTGCAAATTCGCGTTAGAAAAATGTTTTCGCTCATTTTTTGCTTGACAACAACTGGAAGTTGGAATCATGAGAGTTTGACATAATCTAAACCACTTACCGGAGGAATGTAATCCATCACATATTGATTTCTCTCTGCCATGTCGGTCTGTGTACAAAAATCACAAAATTGTATTGATTTCTTTCAATGACGCTTGAATATTTCGGATTTTTTTTCCGTTCGGTCATAGAAAACACACATTTGTCGGATAACAAAAAGCTATAGTCTGACTTAGTTTGAGAGGAAAGTTTACTTACAGCGCACCACTGTTCATCATCTTCCCACAGGCCTCTTCCTCCTTGCTGTAAGATAAATCGTTCAAAGTGATCACATGCTTTGAATCTTGTAAGGGTAGACAAAAAGCTACCTACGACATGAACAAAAAAAATTTTATGCTACTAAATTAATAGTATATTGAAGTATTTAACAGAACCAACGGGTACCAGAATACAAATTTAAAGTTTTACAGTTAACAAATATAATAGACGAGTAATTTATACCTGATCGAAGAATACGTCGTCCATCAAATTTCCCTGTGAATCGAAAAAACGTCTGAGTTCTTGATAGATTCTTCCCAAATTTAGGACAGAATATAAGAATGATAAACATTACTAAGACAAGCAATTAACATGACTAGATGCAAATACAGATGTAGTCAGAATTAAGTGTCGGTAGGTATAATAAATTGTGATCAATTAGTATTTATTTACCCCGGAGCCGGCAAAAATTGGTGGAGGTAAGTCCTGAAAATTGAATAGCAATTATTTCTATATTGAATAAACATTAACTTGATATAGATACGTAAGTATATACTTCGTAGTTTTATGTTATACTATGGTTGTGTTCAGGTGTGATAAACACTAATAGCAAAGTTACCTCATGCGCCAGGAGATCATCGCCAAACTGATAACCCTGATAGAACAGAATGAGTAAAGAACTATAATATTATATCATTAACGACGTACCTACCCAAAATTGTACCTAAATTTACCTACCTAACTTGAAAGTGGCTAATCGAGTAGGTTTTGATTCATAGTAAGATAAGATACACCTAGGTTTATAACTAATGTTTATTCTATGAAAATTTTAATTATTAGTACCTAAGAAATATGTGGAGGATCTAACTATATTCAATATAGAAATAAATATCATTTTACCCCTTGGCCCATCGATGGTGGTTGACAGTCCATCATCTGGAGAAAAATATAATTCTCACTATTTTTTATTCCGCTATTGAAACAGAAAGCAGTTTAGTTTTTATTAGATAGAGTCAAATATTACTTACAGGTAAATCAATCAATTCACCCACGGCAACCTCTTGGCACACCTGTTCTTCGTTTGGAGCTTGCTGTAACATGTTTAACGAAAACATCAAAACCTCGACGATCAAATGTATAAAAATTTAATTATTTATAAAAAGTCGACCGATACACTCATAAAATTTTACTTAGAATCACGTTCAAAGTAATTAAAAATGTACTGTTAAATGTATAAATGCAAAAATGCACTCGAATTCAGGCTCAAACTTAAGAACCTTTTTCGATGAAAAAATCGTTGGACAAAATGTGACAACATTAATTTTTCATTTCTCAGTTAGATTTAGCTACAACTAATTAACAGAATATGACTTTTTTTTGCTCATTTCTGCTTTTTTACAGGTATGTTCTCGAGTTCCTCTTGGTTTCTTTCTTGCGGAGGGGCCGAGGGAGCCCATGGAGACGTATCGCCCGGATAATATCCATAACCCTACGAAGAAAAGCAGTTTTTATAATAAATTCGGAGGAAGGCAGTTCCTAATCGCAACTGCGACTTTTATACCAACGGTTTGGATCTACGACAAAGATAAGAAGTTGCAAAATATCGGCATATTTTGTTTGGATTACTTAAGTGAATGGTTGAATAATATTTTACATAAATATACCGCCAATGCCTCATCATTTCATGTACTAAATTACATACTGGCAATCCAATTAGTTCTCCGACCGGGCATTCAGCCACTGGTGATCTTTCCCGAGGAGGCATGTCAACAGGTGACAAATTAATTGGCGAACCAGTCGGCATTGGCAGGTCAAAGCACTGAAATATATACATTTTTTCAAGGTAATTATTGACATGTGAAGGAATATCAGCGCTAGTCATCATGATTGTCGTTCTACTGCAACCGATTCAATGTTCAAGCTACTTTTACGGTGAATACCTCATTATAATCCAAATCAGCTAGTTGATCTAAATTGAATTCTTCTCTTGGCGGATGTACAGCACATGAACCCTAGAGTGTAACAAAAAAACAGACAAATCTGACAACGAGCGAAAAAACATTTGACACGGACAAGCATGTTTTAAATTCTGTACCGATTAGTACTGTATCAAACACTCACCATTGCAGTTAAACTAAGTACGTGTCTCTTTTGTCATAATCCTTGTATTTACTTTTTTTTTGAATATTTTTTCAGCTTAGACTTCATATACTTTCCAGTAGAGAGGTCATATTCATAAATTCATATTCATTGTCATATTAGGTATCTTCGATCTTCTGAATTCGTTATAGTGGGAATTTGCATCTAAATTTAATTTATTTAGAAAAGATATGCCACGGAGATAACGTAGTGATGGCTCAAACGCCTGAAATAGTGTTTGTGGAAATTACAGATTCTCGTGAAGTTTTCACGTTAACCGTTGAAAAATGACTCGAACCAAAGGGAGCTAACACGCCACTAGTTCTCCAGCCTTGGGGATAGGGCAGTGAAGCGGTGTGGTGGGTGATATGTGGGATGGAGTGTATACGCTCTGTGAGGTGAGACTGGGCTTCGGGCGTAAGATATTCGCCTCTGATTACCGCTACTTTTCGATCACAATCCTTCCCTGACGATTCATAGTTAACTTTTTTTTAAGATTTCGATTTCACATGGAAATAGTATCTTTAAGGATGTATAACACTAAGTAATTATCTTATTCGTAAAAAAAGAAGAAAATTTTCCGATTCGATTTGTAACAGATGGCCAAAATCTCGAAGGTCCAATATAACTCACCGGTGTTCTAAAAGGTGAATATGCACGCGTTGGTGACCTTCTAGTTGGCGACCCTTTTTGGCAAAAAGGGTC
The DNA here is from genome assembly GCA_037159825.1 of Tupiocoris notatus. NCBI lineage: Eukaryota > Metazoa > Arthropoda > Insecta > Hemiptera > Miridae > Tupiocoris > Tupiocoris notatus. The sequence goes on along the minus strand of JASJUZ010000705.1, from coordinate 501,905 downwards.
AAACTGAAATGGAAAAATAATTATATAATATTTGCTACACAAAAGCGTTCAATACGATTTTTAGATGAACCATAATCCCCCGTGTCGCGTGATTTTTAGTCAGATTCTCACAAGTTGGCGCAATACGAACCCAATCCAAACCCTCCGATTCCGGCATTTCAATCCGTCGAAACGGAGATTGGTACGGCAAAAGCGGATTACGGACCGGAGTTGGAGTCCTGGAGGGCTGCAATTGAAAGAAATACGCTTAATATAATCACATTAAATCTGTCAATGTTCAGTATAGATCAAACGGTCAGTTTCTCATTTTTTCTAAATTTAATTCAAATCTATTTTTTTAGTAGGGAATAAACATACGGTAGCCACAAGACAGCCACACTGCAAAAGCCTGTAAGTGCAGTTTTTGCCGAAATCAAGGTTTTGGTTCCACCCTCGAACTTACAGGATTTTGCATCAGTTTTTTACGTAAAATAACCTTTTTCCACTAACTTGTTTGACTTACAGGAGTTTATAAAGATTGTTCAAGGTATCAGAAATTTACTGAAAACTATGTTGTTTTTTTAAATTGAATTATTATAGAATGGGCTTGAAAAGTCGTTGCATAATGATTCATTTCAGGAACCATATTACGCACTGTGTTAGAATCAATAAAACCTCTATTAAAATATCATCTTAATTGCATGCTTCAATCCCTAGGTAGGTATTATTGCACACAACATTCAGTTGCCATTCAGTTACTTTAACAGAATTGTTCATTCATTTCATTAATTTACGCAAAACCTGGTTTTTAGGGAGAATCGGGAAAATTCTCGAAAATTCTTTTAAAGACGTTAGACTGCAGAGTGCAACAATTTTTTGTGTCATTATTCATCAATAAACCTTTGAAATCGCCAAAAAAAAGCTTGTCCTCTTCGAAATTTGATGTTTTTGAGGGCGGAAAGTATCAAAATAATTATAGAATAAAAAATCTGTCTGTACGCGTCAACCCTTTTCTGGTCGGGATGCTCTCTTCTACTATATCAAAGAGAGATCAATTTTACTAATTTCAAAAAATTTAGTCATTTTGAAAAAAATGAAAATTTTTAAGAAAAAGTTGTCTTTAGGGACAACCCCAAAATGGGGTCAATGGCCTCTGTCCGACCGAGACTATGCGTTCATTGAATTGGAAGTACACAGGTTTTTGGCCTCCTGAACATTTTTAGTTCTTGCACATACTACAGGCTTTTGCAATGTGGCTGTCGCACTTGAGATTGGTGAGACGAAGCAGTTGGTGAAAACGCAAGCTGGAATACGACAAGATTGACTATTCATTCACTAAATACTCTGTGACAAAAATAGGACCATGATGGCCCCCTCTGCCATCGTGACACAGTAATTAAAAGTTCATCAAAAACTAATATACATCTTCAGTCAGGCAGGCTTACGAAGGTGCAGTCTTCGTGTATATATTCATCATTAAAAAAAAAAAATAATAATAATAAAATATAAGGAAAACAAATTAAGCGTTACCCAATCACAAGTTTTGATTTAATACAATTGTTTTGAATGAGCTGACAGAAAGACAATGGTCGAAAAATTGAGTCTAGCTATTGTAAATTTTGATGGCTTGAACAGTGAAAGACGGCGTTGAACAGCTGATTTTGAAGATTGATAGAGACAAAATTTAACTGGCCCTATCATGATCATAGATGGAAGGCATTGCTCAGAAAGGAACCAATGATTCAAAAATGTTTAACCGTCAAATTTTCTGTCGAAAAACAAAATTTTAGTAACGAAAGATAACATTTCGATTGAAGAACAATAAATTTTATACGGAAAACGTCCGAAATAATGAAATGCAGATCCCAATCCAAAATTTTACTTACCCCTCTTCCGGCTGGAGTTGCTTCACATTCCTTAAACGATAGTCAACAACCGATTGTTCTCATTGATCCATATGAATCAAATTATATATTCTGCACAGGTGATTACGTTACATTAATGTACTGGATTGAACAAACTAAAACCTCTACCTGTTGACCTTGGAGCGATCGAGTATGTGAATGACTAGGAGGAGTTGAAGCAAGCTGAAAACCGAATAATGTAACTAAATGAAACGCAGTTGTAAACGGAAATATACAAGAACAAACGATTATCAGACAAGCCATTGAGACCGTCCCCAAGTGCCACTTATGGCGGATTTTTCCAATGATCCGCTCCATAAAATAAATTATATCAATGAAATAAACATTAATCACCTAATTAAACAAGCCCATTTCAACCTCTCTGCTCTGTCTGAATTATATTATTCCTGCCGGTGTGAAACAATACTGAAGAGGATCTAAGGATAGTGAACTTACCCCTCTTCCGGCTGGAGGCGCTTGAAACTCCTAAAAACAAAAACCACAAATTGAAATTCTGTCAAGATTTTTGAATTTCTCTTTGCTATCACCTTCAAGTCAATTAAATCAATTAAATCAATTATAATTCTGAACTGTAGTTTTCACATAATTCGAATGGACGGGAATGTACTTACTAAATCGCAATCATCTTGAGCTTGGAACCCCCGAGGGGTCGCCTGGCGGGGTGGCGTATTCGCAAGCTGAAATCGAATAGAGAACAGCAAAATAAGTAGACCGTTTTTTGACACGCCTCTGTCTACCAGAATCGTGCGGAGTCTGGGATTATTGAACTCACCCCTCTTCCAGGTGGAGGCGCTTGGAATTCCTTAAAAATGAGGACCATCAATCAAAAATAATAATTATATTGAATTAGTTAATATATATTGAATTAATTATTTCGTTTTTTTCTTATTCTGAATAGTAAGGTATTTTATATAACTAGGACTTGTAAAGAACTTACTAAATCGCAATCATCTTGACGTTGAAACGACCGAGCTGGTGCATGACCGGGTGGCGAATTTGCGAGCTGAAATCGAGTTGAAAAAAAGATTTAGTAGGCATAATTATATGCAGTAATTTTCTTATAGATGTAAATAGTTTTAAACTCAGGTGAATTCTTTTCAATCCAACCCATTGAGCCACATGAGGAACATCCGTATTATGTTAACCTGCACTTTGCCAAAGGACGGTTCTTCCGGCCATAAATTAAGATTGTGTTACAGCACAATAAGGTACTCTACACTTCCATAGTTCAACTATTCCTACTTCAGTTCCAGAACTGAATTATAATTTCACTTTAGACTGAGTCTGACAGAGTCGTACGGAATCTAAAAAATGTGAACTCACCCCTCTTCCAGGTGGAGGCGCTTGGAATTCCTTAAAAATCAGGACCATCAATCAAAATTGTGTTGAAATTTTTAACTCTTTTATTCTCTATATTTGAGTAAATTTAATGAGTTTCTTATTCTAAATAGTACTTGTAAATAACCTACTAAATCGCAATCATCTTGACCCTGAAACGACCGAGTGGGTGCATGGCCGGGTGGCGAATTTGCAAGCTGAAATCGAGATGAAAAAAGATTTAAGAGGTATAAATGATCAGTAATTTACTTATAGATGTAAATAGTTTTAAACTAAAGTGAACATTTTTTTTTCTTTTCAATCCAACCCATTGATGCCACATGAGGAACATCCGTATTATGTTAACCTGCACTTTGCCAAAGGACGGTTCTTTCTGCCATAAATTAAGATTGTGTTACAGCACAATAAGGTACTCTACACTTCCATAGTTCAACTATTCCTACTTCAGTTCCAGAACTGAATTATAATTTCACTTTCGACTGAGTCTCACAGAGTCGTACGGAATCTAAAAAATGTGAACTCACCCCTCTTCCAGGTGGAGGCGCTTGGAATTCCTTAAAAATGAGGACCATCAATCAAAATTGTGTTGAAATTTTTAACTCTTTTCATTCTCTATATTTGAGTAAATTTAATGAGTTTCTAATTCTAAATAGTAAAGTATTTTATATAACTAGTACTTGTAAATAACCTACTAAATCGCAATCATCTTGACCTTGAAACGACCGAGCTGGTGCATGGCCGGGTGGCGAATTTGCAAGCTGAAATCGATTTGAAAAAAGGATTTAACAGGTTTAAGAGATCAATAATTTACTTATAGATGTAAATAGTTTCAAACTAAGGTGAACATTTTTTTTTCTTTTCAATCCAACCCATTGATGCCACATGGGTAACATCCGTATTATGTTAACCTGCACTTTGCCTAGGACGGTTCTTCCTGCCATAAATTAAGATTGTGTTACAGCACAATAAGGTACTCTACACTTCCATAATTTAAGTATTCCTATTTCAGTTCCAGAAATGAATTATAATTTCACTTTGGACTGAGTCTCACAGAGTCGTACGGAATCTAAAAAATGTGAACTCACCCCTCTTCCAGGTGGAGGCGCTTGGAATTCCTTAAAAATCAGGACCATCAATCAAAAATTGTGTTGAAATCTTTAGCTCTTTTCATTCTCTATTTTTGAGTAAATTTAATGAGTTTCTAATTCAAAATAGTAAAGTATTTTATATAACTAGTACTTGTAAATAACCTACTAAATCGCAATCATCTTGACGTTGAAACGACCGAGCTGGTGCATGACCGGGTGGCGAATTTGCGAGCTGAAATCGAGTTGAAAAAAGAATTTAACAGGTTTAAGAGATCAATAATTTACTTATAGATGTAAATAGTTTCAAACTAAGGTGAACATTTTTTTTTCTTTTCAATCCAACCCATTGATGCCACATGAGGAACATCCGTATTATGTTAACCTGCACTTTGCCAAAGGACGGTTCTTTCTGCCATAAATTAAGATTGTGTTACAGCACAATAAGGTACTCTACACTTCCATAGTTCAACTATTCCTACTTCAGTTCCAGAACTGAATTATAATTTCACTTTGGACTGAGTCTCACAGAGTCGTACGGAATCTAAAAAATGTGAACTCACCCCTCTTCCAGGTGGAGGCGCTTGGAATTCCTTAAAAATCAGGACCATCAATCAAAATTGTGTTGAAATTTTTAACTCTTTCATTCTCTATATTTGAGTAAATTTAATGAGTTTCTTATTCTAAATAGTAAAGTATTTTATATAACTAGTACTGGTAAATAACCTACTAAATCGCAATCATCTTGATCTTGAAACGCCCGAGCTGGTGCATGACCGGGTGGCGAATTTGCAAGCTGAAATCAAGATGAAAAAATTCGACTTTTCAGACGATCTCAATACTTCCTTTTACTACGTAAACATGGAAGTAAAAAAGATTTAATAGGTATAAATGATCAGTCATTTACTTATAGATGTAAATAGTTTAAAACTAAGGTGAACATTTTTTTTTTTTTTTCAATCCAACCCATTGATGCCACATGAGGAACATCCGTATTATGTTAACCTGCACTTTGCCAACGGACGGTTCTTTCTTCCATATATTAAGATTGTGTTAGAGCACAATAAGGTACTCTACACTTCCATAGTTCAACTATTCCTACTTCAGTTCCAGAACTGAATTATAATTTCACTTTAGACTGAGTCTGACAGAGTCGTACGGAATCTAAAAAATGTGAACTCACCCCTCTTCCAGGTGGAGGCGCTTGGAATTCCTTAAAAATGAGGCCCATCAATCAAAATTGTGTTGAAATTTTTAACTCTTTTCATTCTCTATATTTGAGTAAATTTGATGGGTTTCTAATTCTAAATAGAAAAGTATTTTATGTAACTAGTACTTGTAAATAACCTACTAAATCGCAATCATCTTGACGTTGAAACGATTGAGCTGGTGCATGACCGGGTGGCGAATTTGCGAGCTGAAATCGAGTTGAAAAAAAATTTTACAGGTTTAAGAGATCAATAATTTACTTATAGATGTAAATAGTTAGAGAGTATACTTCTATACTCACTGGGTATCTACGACCTATAATGGCACCATGAAGAAAGAATCGCCAAGTTCGTATAACTCTCACCAAAATAAAACTATGTGAACAACTGCGACAAACATATTAAGATGAATTCTCATCACAATCACGCATTTGAAAAACAGAATGGGAAGAATCTAGGAAAAGTGGACTTACCCCTCTTCCAGGTGGAGGCGCTTGAAATTCCTTGAAAATAAGCCCATAAATCACAATTTTGTAGGGATTGTGATCAAGAGTTGAAATGGTTTTCATGTATCAAGTTTGCATAAATTTAATTCCGTGAATCGTAGATTGTGAAGGGGAGAGAAACCAGGCGACTGGTTAAATCCACGATCGAAAAATGCAACGTCAAGAAAGAGATAAATATAATTAACTATACATTCGGAATAGTAGGTAATGCTTAATTAGAATACTGGTAGGTATTGAAGAACATACTACATCACATGCTTCTTGATCATGGAATGATCTATTGTGAGACTGGCCAGGTGGCGAATTGGGTAGCTGAAATCGAATTGAAAAGCGAGTGGCAATATAAGGTTAATGGTGCCATAAATTGCACATTAAAGAAATAGCGCCTTCCATTATTCAATTATTCCTTCTTCACTGCTTAAACGGAATTCTTATTACACTCACGTCGATGAAAAACGGAACCGTAAGGAATGTAGGATAAGTCAACTTACCCCTCTTCCAGGTGGTGGCGCTTGAAATTCCTTAAAGAGAGTACCATAATCAAAATAATGGAGAGATTTCCATCATGTATTCAACTATTATTCTTTATTTCGTACGTTACTTTTGGATGACCTCAATAAATTCTACATTCTGAGCAGCAGATTAGAATAAATAAATTAGAATGAACTTGCTAGATCACACTCTTCTTGAGCTCGAAGCGACCGATTGTGAGCCTGGCCTGGTGGTGAATTAGGAAGCTGAAATCATATTGAAAAACGACAATAGGGTGTTATTGCTACCATACAGTGTAATTCTGCTAGTAATAAAAATAAAATATTTCAACTAGCAAATAAAAAAAAAAAATAAAAAAAAAAAATACTTCCCAACACTGATTTCTAATTAGACTCACGCCTGTGTCTAACAAAATTGTACTATATAGGAAGAGTGAACTCACCCCTCTTCCAGGTGGAGGCGCTTGATATTCCTTGAAGGAGAGATCAATCAAAATTATGGAGCGATTGTGACTAGGAATCGAAATATTCGTCTTTTTTCACAAGTGGTTTTAATTCATTAATTTATTCTAATATACATGCTAAATATTAGGTTTTACATAATTAGAATTTAGGTAAGTACTCAAATGGGCATACTAAATCACACTCTTCTTGCGCATGGAATGACCGATTGTGAGCCTGGCCAGGTGGCGAATTGGGTAGCTGAAATCGAATTGAGAAATATCACGAAGGGCCTGCCACAAATTGAATCTGAAAACTAGTTAACCACCAAAGTCAGGTTTATACTACTTCCTCAACTCAATCCTAAAGGCACTCACGCGTGTGACGAACAGAATCGTAAGGAATCTAGGAATAGTGGACTCACCCCTCTTCCAGGTGGAGGTGCTTGAAATTCCTGCAAGATTAGGACCACCAATCGAAATTAGGTAAGGATTGTGATCAAGTATTCGATTTTATTTTGTGCAGGACGTTTTGATGAATGCTAACCAACTATACATTCTTAACAGTAGCTTGTGAAATGAACATACTAAATCACAATCTTCTTGAGCATGGAATGACCGATTGTGAGCCTGGCCTGGTGGTGAATTTGCTAGCTGAAATCGAACCGAAAAACAGCATAAAAGGTCAATGCTACCACGAAGGGTAATGATGTCATAAATTGAATTTGATAAATAGCTATTTCCATGATTCGATTTCATTAATGTCAGTTCCTCAACCGAATCTTAGTTGCTCCTACGACATTGTAGAACAGAATCGTATGGAACCTAGAAAAAATAGACTCACCCCTCTTCCAGGAGGAGGTGCTTGAAATTCCTGCAAGATGAGGACCACCAATTAATATGACAACATTTGTGATGCAGTATAGATATTATGATTGGTTCACCAGTAAACGTTGTAAATTCTGTGCCGTAGAATGGGGAATTTGTATCGAGCTTTTTCATTTTTTTCGAAATTAGGGTAATTGAATGATAGCTTGAAGTTCTGAAATTGCATCTGTCAAAATCAGGGTTTCTAGTGAAAGTTCGAGTTTGAAAAATGACTCGAACTGATGGGACTACTACGCTGTCTACGTCAGCCGTTTTCTAGTCTTGGTTAGCAAGGCGGTTGGATGGGTGGTATGTGTGATGAGGGTAGACCTTCTGTGTGGTGAGACTGGGCTTGTGACGTCTTCTGTTTCCCCCGCTACGTCTCGATGTGTTTCTCTTCTCTCCACGCTGTTTCAATAATTATTTTAGGATTTCGATTTCTCTTGAAAATAGTATTTATAATGATTGGTGATTATCCAAGTCGGAATAATAATTCGATGCGAATTCCCCTTTGGCATTGAAAAATAATAATATCCTGAAATGAGCATACTAAGTCGCATTCTTCTTGAGCTTGGAGTGACTGAGCGGGTACATAGCCGGGAGGTGAATTCGGGAGCTGAAATCGAATAGAAAAACGGCAAATGGGAATAAATTTTCGATCGCATATTGACGAAAGTAATCAGCTATGAAGAACAGCTACTTCAAATCAATCATCAAATCTCTTCTGCTGCGTTACACGAACGTTTCCATCACTGCAGTCCTTATTTCGACCTGTACTTTCTAGACCAAATATTACAATGACATTTCTTTCACATCATTCCCACTTTCCAAACTATATTCTAGTCATGCATGTCGTGCATGTGTCCTTCAGCATTGTATGGGATCATGGAAAATTGACTCACCCCTCTTCCAGCTGGTGGTACATCAAATTCCTTCAACGAACCAAACCACCAATTAGAATCATGTCGAATCAAATGATTAAGTGTATGAAATCGATAAGTTTGAATCAACTTAATCAATTCTTTTCGCGAGGTAAATTTTCAATAATGGCGGACTGTTAGAGGTCATTAGCAAAATATAGCTGAACTCTAAATTTCTGGAAATGTTTAATTGGTGCTCACTCTGGTGTCGCATGTTGGTGATCTTGGGCGACTCATTTCTGTATAACTTCAGATGAATTTTGAAGCTGATTGGACGTTCTTGATAAGTGTGAGTAAGCTGAATGGTTGTTCGGAGTGTGCTCGAATTTAGCCTCTACAATTAATGAAATAAACAGTGTTACTATTGTGTATAAATCATTATTTCTTCGAAACTTGTAGCTTAGAATACGAGTTACCTTAAATACAAATCTCTAAGTTTGACACTACATTCAATGGTGAACACTAATAAATGAATTCAATGGTCATTGAATTTTTTCTTGTACGACTTAAATTCACCGAAATAAATCAATAACGTGTATAGTATTTATTTTATAAAATAATTTCTAGATTCATCCCCGTTCCAAATTCGAATCGTCAGACAATTTCAATACTTCCGTTCACCCCCTACGTCCACTAAAATGCTAATGGAACAACTTTTTCCTTCTTTGTGAAAGTTACATCATTTTTGTGGTTCAAACGTTCCAGCAATTCTGTCGAATGAACGGGATGGTAACCGATGGCTGTTTGGCAATCCCTATGGAAACAGATCCCGCCCTTTCGACGCTTTTATTGATAAACAAAACATTCGAAGGAAACCTGTTTCGCGATCGACCTGGTACTAATTTGAGAATAATCGGAACAGAAATGTGAATTATTGTTTTTCAGTGATCAATAGTCAGTGTAAAAGAATTCTGCTTGAAAAATGGATACAAGCACGAATTCTCTCGGCGGTAACGACTCGAAAGGGTCGATTTTCAATCGATCAGTCAGTATTGGAGACCGGAAAGGTTCGAATGACACTCCATCATTACCAATTAAGGCATTACCAATTAATTATGAATTATTGATATTTGTTGTCGAGTACAGTATTGATCACTTTGTTATACAAACTGAGATTTGATCAAGTCTACCAGTTATTTAAGTTAGTTATTTTTTTACATCGCTTACAACTGTTTCATTGTGTACACTTACCCCAGGAACGAATGAAGCGAGCATGGATGGGATGAACGAACATGTTATCATCACTTTGGTGTGTATATTTACATTAATGTAATCTAATGTGATATTTTTTACTGCACGATATTATTTCTCAACATGACATGGTACCTATTATATTCTTCGAGAATCATCATCGCTTCTAAAACTGAAGGTGTACGTAATATAAAATGAAAATCATGGCCAAATCATCAACACATGAATAATTCAATTAACTACTTGAATAATCGAATTAGTATGTAAAATAGGTTATGCTGCCAACAACTTTTTTTATTCAAAACGCATTAATTTTTGGAATTTAAATAGTAATAATTTTGCAGTTGTTGAATGATTATAGGTCGTAATAGAGATATAACACTTGCCTTTGAATGTTGTTGAAACTTGCGTAGTACGGACGGTTTCTACTGCGGATATTTATCAATGTTGTTCTTCTTTTTACTTCCAAGTTTACGTAACAATTTACTTTGTAGACGAATATAATAAAAAATATAACTACTCTGGTCGACCTTCAAGAAGAAGATTGGAACACGGACTGCGAATATGTCATCGAAAAGTACCTCCGCAAGTCAGATTTTCAAACGCTGACGATATATTTTGATCAAGATGATCTCAAAGCGAGTATCGGTTTTCCCGAGTGTAGGTGAGCTAAAATTGCTATAATACTCAGTTCAAGGATCATTTCCTGGGAAAATCTTTATATTTAGTGTAGGTAAAATTCCGTAATACTCCGTATAATAAGAACCGTAGATAAAACTTCTCATTCTGATTCGATTGGTGCAGGGTCACGGATTTACATGCGTTCTACCGAAGAAAATTGGGAGTCGAATTGAATCCGGAGAACTTCCACGATTTAATGGGGTGGGTAACATTGGACGGGAATCCAGAGCAGTCAATTTACGCTATAATGAATGGCCTTCATGCTCCGATGATGTATACAATCAAACATTGGCCGAACCGTATCCTTTAAAATAATGCAGTAAATATTTCTACGTTAAGAACAGACCTGGAGTATTTTCGTTAAATTAAATCACTAAGTTATAGGCCTCTTCGTCATAGGCCTCTTAGGCTGTAATATGAATTTTCTAATTCTTATATTATTGCATTAATAATGAAGAAGAACCAAATCACACCAAATTATGGAATCCGTATTTTCTTACTTCATCGATTTCAGCTCCGAATATCATGCATAACAATCCTTAGCTAGATTTGCAGTGATAAAAAACAAGTTCCTGCTTCAGTGTACCAAGTTTAATTTGGATTTGGCTGAAGTGAAGTACAACATGCTTGGACTAACTGGGATTCACGTGCCGATGGAAGCCTGCACAGTCTCTGCTGAAAAGGCACCGGCTGATCGTGGTTTAATAACGCGTTTCAATAGTAATGTTTGAATGTAACTCTTATCTAAAACGTTTATAAAAAATAATTTCTTATGTATCACGATTAGAACAAAAATAGTCTATAATGTGGTTGATATAATCACAATTTCAAACTTTTGTTTTATATCTTTGAATTTTAGCTGTGATACTTCAATGGTACTCGCATATTAACGCCAATATAAAAGGCCTGGAAACGCCTAGCATATTGGACAATCCGCTTCCAGTGGACGAATACAAATTCTGGGTTCACCGATGTAAGATAGTATTCTTACTACCTACTAATTTTTCGTGAAGGGCGAATCTTATTGAAGTTGTAACTACTGTTCCAACGTTTCGATGATTTGCTTATTGCTTGCCCCTAAAATGTTATAAAAAACAAATTAATGTTGAATCTTGCCCCATTAGCAGCATTTTTATTTGGATACATATTGTTAGTACAAACCTTAAATCGTCCTACACTCGTAATACATGTCAATCAATAAATATTTTTAAAAAAATTTTGGGCCACTTGAGTTTGGCTCTTCTCTGATTGAGAGACTTGGCGAAATGTACATTTTGGAACGGCTTTCGATTTTCTGTCTTAAAAATCTATAACTTTGTATTGGTTTTATAGATGATAATATGTGCGGAATTTGGGACCAATTGAGAGACCCACAAGTGGGCCACATTGTCCGAATATTGGTCGCAGCTCAATCAGAATACGTCGAGAGATTTATCAAAATGATCAGGGATTTGAAAGTGAGTGAAGCACTCGGAATTAAGGCAATTTCGAAGCTGTAATAATGTATTCACACGAAACAAAATACTTAAGTACCAAATTCTTTATTATTATTGACTAAAAAAACTAATCAATTTGAAGCAAAAAAATAATATATATATAGTAGTTACTGTACCACTAAAAGCATCAAAATACGTAAGCTACTTATTAGGTAATTTAATTTCCATTCTTGAATGAACCAATAAGAATTCCTTTAAATTTACAACTTGACATTTATTTATTTTTACTCCCATGTTTACGTAGTAACTAGAAGTATTTTTTTTTTTTTTTTTCAAGGATATTGTAATGGTTCTGTCTTTTGAATTCGGTAGGGAGCAATTGATGTAGCTGAAAGTAATAGACGGTACTTACACCTACTTCTGGAGCCATGCAGCCAATTGGAACAGGCGACGGAACTTGACGCTATTCCTAGTGTGATACCTCAAATTCTGTTCACCTTCAAATTTATTTGGGCCAACTCGCCACATTATAACAGCGAGTATGTCGACTGGAATTTTTAGCAGGAACTTGAACAATATTTGGGGAAATCGGAGTCGAATCGTTCCTTTTTTTGTTGCAGCAAATTACTAATCAGGCAGTTGCACGCTTTGTGCAATCAAGTTGTGACGAAGTGCAAAGACACGGTCAACTTAAGAGTCGTCTTGGACGGTAAACCACGAACTGGTATAAAAATGTTCAAAAAAATAGTCCACTGTTTGGACAGTTTTCAAAACATTTACAACAAGGTTGGCTATCTTATGAGCTACTTTTTAGACAAATTGGCATCCCCCGCTACAGGAACTTTATGAATGCAATTCGTTAATTTTCAGGCAGTCGGAATGCACAACCAGTATCACAAAAAAGTTTGGGAGGTCGACACGGAGAAAATATTCAGTCAGATTAGTACTCTAAAACAGAGAGCCGAAGATGTAGTACAGATTTGTGAGGCCATGAAAACATTCGGGAGGTAAGTGTTTTGACTCGTTCGTAGGTCCTTTCGATATTTACAATACAAAATATCAAAAATGATTAGCTGCATCGATTCTGAAAGTGTCTGAAAAAATTAATAAACCACTAGTAAAAAATGCTCCTTTCTACGACAGATGAGTTCTTCGTCGTTCGGGTGTTGAAAACAGTTTCAGAGAGAGTACTTTTTCACATGATACTTCTTGTTTATTGACACGTGTCACCTTATTGCAGGATCGACGAAAAGGTCACAATCGTCAAACCGACATTTGGATGGACAAGGGCCAACGAATACCAAAAAGTTATTGATCTAATCGAAGACAAATTCAATGAGCATTTCATGGACGTGAGCAAAAGTCAAGACGCCCTTATAGAACTACATTCGAACACGTGGCCTGGTGCTATGTTTCGGTTTGTAAAATACCCTAAACCAGCAAAATAACATATTACGAACTCATTATCTTGTATCAAAAATAGTGCTCTCCAGTTGAAAATACATTCAACTCCATGAATTTCAGGTTTCGCGAAGGACTTCGTGAAATAGAGGTTATCGTTGAAAATCTTATCGATAATTCTTTCTCAACAGTGAAAAATGTTGAAGAAGGCGTCGAACTTTTGACAATTCTTCACCATTATTCCAACAGTGAACATTTAAGATTGACATTTGAAAAACGTACGACTGATGTAAGTTGAAAATATTGTGGGGGAAATTTAAATAGTTAAAATCAGCGGTCAGGCTTTTTATACTTTAATTCGATTCCAGGTTCATAGAATATTCTTGAAAGAATTGGACGAGGCTAAGAAGGAGGTGATATTCGGGAAAAGGCGCTACATGCGAGGGACTCCTCGATACGGAGGACGTGCTGTTGTCGCACATCAGAAAAAACAGAGACTTGTCCTACTTTACAAGGTACTTCAAAATTAAAAACACGTTTGCATATCCTACGAAATAGAAAATTTGACCTATTCGCAAATTGAGATTACTGAAAAGAACCCATCAGCGGACTTGTTTTCTGTGAGCCCCTTCTTTTGCAATCAAAGTGGAAGCCGCATGAGGTGAGGCTGGTCGTCCCATTCTGTTACTGATAAAAGTACTCAAAGCGGGTAGTTTTTAATTTGCGTCACTGATCAGTTCCTTTCTGGTAGCTCTGTATATACATTTTTCACTGGTTCACTTTCGATGTTTAAGACGCTAGATGAAGCCGAATGGTTGCCAGAGACCGCTCTTGAGTCTGAACTTCGGGAGAACTATCACAATTTAATTGCCGACTTGAACGAATACGTTGACCGTCTCTACGATAAATGGATCAAAACCGTTCCGGAAAATATTGAAGATAAACTGAGAAAGCCACTTTTCGCCCGCGCATCGACTCCATACCTGATTGCCGTCAATTTGGACAGGTTTACAATTTTAAATTTCTTAAAAAGCTCTCATCAATGCAATTGATATTGAAAGATTTATTTTGCAGCTCTTTGAAAGACATCGCTTCCGAATGCGAGTACTGGTTGCAAATCGGTAAAGTTCTACCCCAGAACATCATGAATTACTTCCGAAGACGGTATCAGCCATTGTGTACTCTGTACAACAGAGTTCAAGCCTTGGTTTTAGCCCATAACAAAATAATTCTGTGTGCGTATATTTGACTTTAATTGCAGAAAAATTATTAGGTAATGCACTTTTAATTCGGGATTATTCCGAAATTCATACGAAATCGGCTCTTTTTTTTGTGCGTTCTAGCTCTTTCGAACTGCGAGAAATTGCTGTTCAAAGAACACCTACTGTATCTCCGGAAGCAAACGGCGTCAGGTTTCAACGATAATTTTCACTGGATCAATGATTCAACGAGCCAGTACGTCGAAGATGCTACTGCCTTCATAACGAACGTAAGAATGACTCTGGAGCGCTTTCTAAACCTGGAGTGTCTTCGTCTAGTGGTTGAGCGAGTTAATCCAGATGAGCTTCATTATGGTTATGCTATTCATGCTGCATTTCTGAAACCAATGACCCAGTACGCCCATTATTATTGAATCCATCCTAATCCAAATTTTGAACAAATATTGTAGATGCTAGACTTTGTCGAAGATTTTAAAGAATGCAACTATTACATTCGCGACCTCTGCCATGACATAGCTTGCACTGAGTTGTTGGACATTGAAAAAGGAACCGACTACGGTTTGACAGATTTTGTTGACGCTCTCAACGACAGCAGGTGGGAAACTAATTTACAGCTACGCTAATTATGTCGCTCAATATGGGTCGCAATTAATTATAATTATTTGTAGGAGCAAAGCAATCAATGTGATCGCGGAAAAATTTAAACTCATCAATGACTTTCTTTTGGTGGTCTACGATGGCTTTTATGGGACGCAAAAGAAAGTGAGCGCTTGGGCATTTTAAATATAAACTACTATATGATTTTTTGGTTTTATTTTATTTAGTTTTTTCGTGTTTGGCTGTGAATTTTTAATTCAATTTTCGGTGTATCATCAACTATTTATGTGTCGTAGATTAAAGGATATTGGATGAAATACATAGAAGGGATCGATATGCTACTGGAAGAAGCTTTTCTCCTTTGCGTACGTCGATCGCTCAGAAGTCTTCACGAACTAATATGTACCTCTAAAGATTCGGACAAAGTTGTCTATCTCACATTGCTGACCGACGTAAAAAATAAAAGGGTAGCTAGGCTGATAACTTTTAGTACACGTAAATAGATTTAATTATGGCCATTTTTTACTTGCACGTAAACTCATAGGTGTCTTGATTGATCTGAAACATAATACCTGTTGAATTCAGTTAGAATATTTATTATCCAATCCGATTAAGTATAGGTTTAAAAACTGCCATGGAAAGGAGTTATATGGCGAATGACGCACTTAACTCTCAACTTTGGTGTGAGTATAGTCATCTATTAAGGAGCAACTATGCATGAACCAATTTATAGGCAAACATCAATCGTTTATATTAGTCAATTTAAATCTGACCATAACACCATTTGCACCGTATTATTTCTATCCAATTATATAGTATGTGACCGGTTCTAGATATTGTTTCAACCAAGTTTGTTGGAAATCGGCTCTGTCTTGAAAGGCGTTTTTCTCAATTTCGCTACAAGCTTGGAAATATTCCCAAGAATAAGTGAAAAAATGAAAATCAAGAGGATGAAAAGGTTGCCTCCATTTACAGCTGTCATTACAGGCGATAAAGATTGTTGTCATCTTAGCTCTTTAATAAACGATGGTAAATTCTATTGTATAATACTCACGATTATTTGTAATAATTATATTTCTGGAGCCGAAAATTCTCGTAATAATTTCTTTAAATTTTCAATAAACCTAATATTATCTTGGTTTCAGTGATATCGTCGACGTTTCAAAACCTACAGCGTTATTTAGACGAATGGTTGACGTTCCGAGGTATCTGGGAAACAGACAAAGACCTATTTTTTGCGAGGTTCGAAAAGAGAAACCCAGGGAAAGATGCATTTGCACAAGAGATCGACAAGTACAATGTTTTTTTAAATTATTTATAGATACACTATTCATTACTAATAATATCACAGTACAGTTTTAGTATTACATTATTATTATTCGTCGAATAATTTTTTGTTCTATAATCCATTCTATAATTTTTATTATTTTTTTTTAGATTAAACAATGTTTATTTAACACGGTGGTCGAGTATGGGAGGACGGTTGCATCGATTGGGGAAAACTGAATAAATAAATAAAAATTAATTTTTATTTAATTTAATTTTAATTTAAATTCTATAATTTTTATTCCAAAGAACGATTGTTTCACTAGTTTACGCAAGGCATGAAACATCGACCTAATCAAACGTATTTTCCAATGGAAATAATGAGTATATTTAATGTAATAACACATTCTTTGCAGAACACAGTAGACACTCGCTTCAAGCTTTACATTCGTTACAGATATTTTGGGTTTGCAAGGCTCATCCGAGATATGGAACACTTGAGTTTTTGCAATTTTTTGCTTATCAATAGTATGAAAATAAAAGAAACATTAATCAAGCATTGCGATGTGTGGACAAAACGGTTCAAATATCTCCTCTTCAAAAGCACTGCGAGGCATATAGAAGAAGTATACAAATACTGCCATCAACTTGGAACGAGGTGAACAACTTGATATCGTTTTATACGTTTTATGATTATTTTCGAATTCGGATTAACCGATTTTTTACTTCAGAGTTAACGAAGAACCTGCGACCCTGCACGAACTTCCAGATGCGCTTAAACTCCATTCGATTCTGGCAGCAGACGTTCCAAAAAAGGAATATTGGTTTCCTGTCATTTACGACCAACTTGAGATGCTAAGTAAAGAAAGTTGTTGGCTTTGATAAAATTATAATTTATGATCCAAAACTTTTATCAAGTTCAAGGATTCCTCCATTTTACAAGTCCGTCAATTTGAATAACTTTATCCGAATAATGATGATCCTTTCGTAATTGCAGTGTGGTATTCGGACGATGTTCCGGACGAGATCCGTGACCGAGCTGAAGGAATCAAACAGACCTGGTCGGATTACTTGGATTGTCTAAATGAAGCCGAAGAAATGCTTGAAGTTTCAACCGTAAATATGCCGCGATAGCGTTTGATTAATCCACTAGGAGACAATTTTGAAGCCTTTTTTCTTCCTGGAAGAATGCAGGAGCTCTCTTTCGAGTTTAACAGTTCTGCTCAGGGGGTATTACTCCGATTCCTTTCTTGTTTATGAGTGCAACTAGGGGCTGAGCGCCCCTGGCGGCTTCGCCACCCAACCCCCTCAGAGGGGGGCTTCGCCCCCCTTAGCTATCGCGCACAGTCTGCCCGTCGGAGGGGCTCCGCCCCCTAGTATATAGTATAGGTATAGGTATGGGTTTAGTAACTAATTATTCGTGTATGGAGAGTGGGAATCTATAGGTATTTTTATAGTAGATAGTACTTAGTAGTTGCTATAATTTGGTATGTTGGTGGTGGTGTTTGAATGTACTTTGTATCATAAAGTATTGGGTTTTTCAACTGGAGCAAAGTAGGAGCAAAATTAGACATAATAACTGTAAGTTTTCCAAGATTTGTAACTTGCACAGTGGATAACTCAAACAAAAAGTCATCAATTCCGATGTTTGAATATACCAAAAGATAGGTCATTTAACTGTCCACATTTTCCCAATGTAATGTACCTATCCATTTTTCAGCCGTTTTTGCGTTATTCAACAATATTGGTAGAATATACGCGAAAAGATGACATTTTTCAACTTTAAACGTTCTTTTCATCTATTTAGTGCGAAAGAAACAAAGAATGGACCATATATTATTGATATGCACATCATCAACTATCATTATGCTGAATTTGAGCTAAATCTATTTCAAAAAAATTTTCGCGAAAAATCCAAGGGGTCCCCCTGCGATTTTTTTCAACCGAACAGTTAACGATTTTTTACTCCTCTCTCAATACAGATAAAAATCTGAAATTTTCAGGAAAGTTGTGCCTTACCAAGATGTATTTTTGTGATTTTTTTTAGTTCTCGGAAAAATCTGCAAGTAGTCCAAAAAAATCGGTTTTTGAAAGCTCGAAAATTGGACTTTAACCGTGATTTTCGGGGTCAAAATTCATGATAATCAATTGTTTCATTATGCAGGAGTCTTCATTTGAACGCCTTACACACGTACATAGCAAAAAATTTGGTGAAAAAAATTTATACAGAGCCAGAGAAATTATTTTCCGTAAATCGAGTTTTTCGCCGGCCGAAATTCCGAGCTCCGCTGGCAACGGTAATAGTGAAAAATTGCATTTTCGTTTTAAAGCGATTTTGAAAGCAATTCTTATAGGAAATTTAACGCTGAATCCGAATATGACGTCAAAACGGCGGAATTTTGCCGACAGCTATGTGTTTTTCCGGGTTTAATACTACGCCACTCCTACGTTTTTCAACTTTGAAAATCCGTAGCAAATACGTACAGTACTGATCAAATTTGATTAACAATGATTCCTACAGGAAATTAGACGTAGAATTCGAATTCAAAGTGAAAAAAATTAAAATCGTAGAATTAGTAATATTTTTCGAATTTTTTTCGATTTTCATACTTTTGAAGTTTCAACTTTGGAATTTTTTTTCGTAACGTTCCCGAAGTGGGACAGATTAGGTGCTGAGGAAGAAAATGGAGGAAATTTAATGTAGAATCGATTAAAAATAAGAAAATGGCTAGCGTATATGAGAGCTCTCGAGATATATTCCACTTTATGTCAAAAAACGTGTTTTGTGTTTTCTTCAAGCGCGAATAGCTCCGCGGGGACATAACATAAAAATATAATTAAATAACCAAATTGTAGGATTTTGATAGCTCTTTCTCGCCTCTGAGTAATATACCTATGTAAAAGCAGTCGGTTCAAAAGTTATTTGCGAAAAACATGCGAAAAAACGCGAAAAACAGGGTCATAAAATTTCAAAGTGCAATAAAATTTGAACAGAGGCCTAATTAAAAAAATAACACTTTTCCAGCCGATGAAGTTCTCTCAATTGAACGGCACTATGACCAAAATTTGATTACCTATTCCCAGTTTCTCAATCAATCGTATACCCAAGGATTTTTTACTTTCTCTTCGGGCCGCTCTAGCTCCGACCAAAATCAACCTACGAACGAATTCTTGTACTTTTTCGTTTAAAGAATTTATCCATGAATAATATGCGCTCATAAAATCTTATCGCGTTGTGGGAATTTTTCGAGAAAATCGCTATCAACTGCGGAAAAACGTGGTTTCGGAAAACGTCAACTTTTGTGAGTGCAATATGAATAATGTTAGCAGAGCATTACTGAAATGTATAGAAGCTCTGTTGCATCATATAATCGCTTCATTACTTAGGGGGAAATTTCTATTACAATGCTGAAAATAATTTTTCGTCAACTATTTGCGAATAGTTAGTTATTTTCTAGACCTCTTGGCCCTTGTTGATCCTGTCTCTACTTCAAGTTCCTGCTGGGAATGTTTTCAAATAGTAAAAAATATCTCTTAACAGTGAGGGACCGGATGAGAAACTTTCATGGTCAAAGCACAAAGCAACCGGGTTAACCTAACCCTAATTTCAAACCAGCATGGGTCAAACTAGGATAATATGTAAACTTGGGCCGACAATGCCGAATATCTGTCAATAATAGTCGTTTTTGATAGGTATCATTTAAAACCACTCAACTCAAAGAAATGGACACTTTCAAAACCGACATGATCAATTTACTGAAGGACTTCCAGAACAACGCTCCTTTTACCGCCGAGAAACCTTCAAATGGTAATATACCAGTAACATAATTTATTTTTGTACTACAAAAAAAAAAAAAAAAAAAAAAAAAAAAACTACACCAAAATGCGTTTTTCGTGTTTTTTTTTTTTTCAGTTTCATTGCAATGGGTGAATAGATTCGCAAACACAATTCAAGAGGCGCAAGTTCGTGAACAGGAGCTTATCAACAATTTGAAGATATTCAATATCAATCAAGAACCGTCCGAAATCCTGAAGACCTTAAATAAGGTACGGAATGGAAAAATCGCGTGTTTGCACTGTCAGAAAAGTTCAAAAATTAAAACCGAAAATTTATCATTTAATTTGATCTAATTGGAGTTCATTTAATTTGGATGCAATCTTTATCATTTACCTACATTTTTAATTTCAATTTCATAATTTAAATTTTTTTTATATAAGTTCGATTTCAACTTAATTTGACTATTATACATGAAAGTATATTTTCTATGTTCTCGTTTCTTAATTCAAATTCTCACAGATGGCTGAAGACTTGGGAGTCGTGTGGATTCTAGGGAACGAATGGGACGAACAGTACAACCGTTATAAAACTTTACATTTCAGCGAGTTGGATGTCGACGGTATGGAAATGTTCGCAAACGAAACATACAAGAAGTTCACACATCTGATGAAACTTTATCGGTTCGTTGGTGAAGTAACTAATTTAGTTCGGTAATTCGGATTGAAATGATATAATCGCAGATTTGAAATACACAAAACCGTGAATCGATTGAATTTTTTTCTTCTGCTTATTCTTCACTCGGAATTGAGCTTAAGCCACGCTATTGACATTGTTCACCCAATTCTTTATTACCAATTTTTTCACTCAGGGATAAAAACTGGCCAGCTATTGAACAGTTACGGAAAAGAGTAGATGCGTTTAGGCGCGCTATCCCGATGTTGGCGGATCTGAAAAACACCAATCTCAAGAAACGCCATTGGGACCAAATAAAAGAATTAATCGGAGTGTGCGTATCAATTACCTATAATTTACGCTTACCGCGAACTGCAAATCATTCAGATTAGTATCACGATGAATCTTGATTTCAGACAATTCGACGAAACTTCTTCGGATTTCACATTGGATGCGATCATGAAGATGAACATAATAGACTACGCTGAACATATAGCCGATATTTCCAACGCAGCGACAATGGAAGTTGGCATTGAAAATGTGAGTACATATATCAACACCAGATAATACAGACATAATTGATTCCCACGTCCTGAATTTGATTCGCATTTATTAGATCGTTCAAGACTAGTGATCGTTACATAGCTATTAATGTCTAAATGAACAAGAGGATACAGGAGGAAATTATTTGAATGAACAAGTATTTTATGGTGTTTTAGCCTTTTGAACTACAAAAGATTGGCATCAAGTACTTCCTGCAATGAACTACATTAAATTCAGTTTATTATTGTGCAACACATTTTTGTTGCTGTGTGGTACCTACTTGTACTTTAAATTAACTAATTGAAATAACTAGTAGGTACCTTAAATTACTAGTAGGTACTTAAAATTAACTAATTTAAATTACTAGTAGGTACCATAAAAAATTTAATTCAAAGGTGGGACGTTTAGACTAGGTACTGAAAATTAATCTTGAAAAAAGACGATTCTAAACAAAAGAATTCGAAAGTCTAAAAAAATACAATATTGGAGTTAAAAGTCAAATATACGAAAAAATAAATCAGTAAAAAGCCAACAAATAATTCTCAAGTTTAAGCAAAATCAAAATGCTATGCGTTTCAACAGCAACTCAATATGATTCGTCTCGCGTGGCAAGATGCCGAATTGCAAATGGAACAATATAAGGACAAGGGAGTCTACAAACTCAAAGCAATGGACGATATTTTCACGCAACTCGAAGAACATCAAAATATTTTGAGCGCGATGAAAGGGTCAAGGTACAATAATAGAATGCCCTCGTCTCGTACGTACAGCAATTTCCAAATCAGCAACAATTTTGGAATATTAAGGGAACCCCAATCAAATTTCCAATCAATCCAAAACCAACCTCCAATCAAATCGCCTTCAATTTAATTGTGCTCACCCACAGAAGAACGAATATCCACGCTTCCTGTTCCCAGCTATGATTAAGTAATCGCGAGTTTTTTATTTTCTATTTTTCATTTGATTATTCGTGGTAGGTTCTTCAGTCATCTCCGTTTTCATCAAAATCGAAGAACCAGCATATTTTTTCTCCAAAAAGATTTAATTGGTATTTATTTCACTAATTGTCAACAGATTTGCTCAGCCTTTCATGGACCAAGTTGATTACTGGGAAAAGACCTTAGGAATTGTTTTGGACGTTCTGGAGCACGCCCTGATTGTACAGAAAAACTACATCTACCTTGAGGTTAATGCAAACTCAATCTGCCTATAGCCTTGTCGGAAACTAGCGGGTAATTCACCAAACTTTCTCAACATTTTCAGAACATATTCACAGGAGAGGATATCAGCAAGCAGTTGCCGAAAGAAGCGGATAATTTCGATAGAATCGCGCGCGAATGGAAGTTCATTACGAAACAAATGCACAAAGCCAAAATGGCAATCAAAGCGTGCATGTTTCCAGGTAGTTTTTCTGCACGCTGAAAAACGACAACTTATTGTCAAATCTAAAAGATTATTTTTAAATTCCCTTCTATATAGTACCCGACACGAAATTCGGTGGATCTGAATAATTGCGATGTTGCTTGCTTGGAGCACAGAGAACAAATTGAGATACAGGAATTGTGGTCGAGTGTGGACAACGTCGCTACCTGTAGACGATTTTAGGCCAGAACTGCTCACACAAAACGCACCAACACACAGCAAAAACGCCCACCCGCCTAATTTCGTGTCCAACACTATTCTATGGAAGTGAAGAAGGGATCGGTATTTAGTAGATAATGACGGCCTGTACCAATTATTTAATTTGGTTTGTAAAACATAGCGCACTACTCCAACGAAATGTGAATAAATATTTCTCAAAAATTTACAAGCCATAGTTTTTTTCTACCTCTTTCCCTTTTCAAACGCTAGGCCTTGTAAGAACGGAGAAGAAACTCATTTACGGTCTTGAAATCATAATGCGAGCGTTGGAAAAGTATTTGGAAACGAAACGCCGCGTTTTCCCCCGATTCTATTTCATCTCAAATGACGACCTTTTGGAAATTCTGGGCAGTTCGAAACGCCAAGAGAACATTCAGCCACATTTCAAAAAATGCTTCGACAATATAAACAGAGTCAAAATGCAGAAATCTGTAAGTTTTTAATAAATTAGAGACAATAATATGTTGATTAAAACCCGTTGTTTTACTCGCATTTTTTTGCAGCAACTACTGTACAACAAAATGGAAGGTCACGGTATGATTTCGGCTGACGGAGAGTACGTCGCTTTTACCAAAACTATAAGTCTCGAAGGGCCTGTTGAAGATTGGCTTTGCGATTTAGGTAAAATTTTCTAAGGGGATAGTGAAGATTGCTACCTACAATACCATACCTAGAAACGTTTACGTCTCGTGAAGCTCCCGTCAATGCTATCCAGATAAAATTTTTATCATGTACTAGGCCACTCTGAAAGAGCAATAAGCTACAATATTCTGTGACAGGTAGTTTTCCATTTGTTTTTTCTTCTTTGTAATTCCGAAATATTTGTATACTATTCATGAGTATAGAGGATACAATGAGAATCGCGTTGCGAGATCAGCTGAAAGTCGTCAGGATCGATTTAAAAATGAACCTGAAAAATAGAGACAAATGGATCATGGAACATTCGGGACAGTTGTGCATCACAGCTAGTCAGGTACTGTGGTGCTACTTATCAACCGAAAATAATAATAATGCCGATATTAAGATAATACGTTTACCATTGAATTACGTTGAATGATAGTAAGTTCTTGAGTATAACGATTGAGCTGTATTGAGTGCTCAAAAATAGTTATACTTAGTCGTTTTCTCATACTCCATTGACATACCGGCTAATTCATAAACATCCGTTTCGGCCGAGTGCAGTGAGTTAAGTTGAAGTATTATTGGATATCCCACGACATAATGATATTCCATTTTTCATTTCTGTATTTTTAGATTCAATGGACTACTGATGTCACCAGGACACTCCATCAGTGCAAAAGCATTGAGAGCCGAGCTCCAATGAAGAGGCTGAAGAACAGACAGGTTGTTATCATTGTTACCGCGCTTGCATAATTATTCTCCATACAGACATTAAAAACTATCAACATACTTAACTTGAACGAAATTGGAAAAAAAAGTATTATCCTCAATAACGCCACAGCCCTTCTGATTTTTAAATCGATCAGTTGACTATTTTAGCACAACGTTCGAGAGAAAAAAAAATTGAAATTTTCAGAGCAGTTGTATTTTAGTAAAATGTAATTAGATTTTTTGCAATTTCGACCACCAATTTTGATGAGATTGTCGCATATTAAACTTATTAATTAGTATGTAACTTGATAAAAATATAACGTCTAATTAAACCTGCTTGTCCATTGTTTATTTTTCGTATTTCCCAATATGGACAAATTTTCAGATGCACGTTCTGCTGAAATTTTCCGATGCTGTTCGCTCCGATTTATCGCGACTCCAGAGAGCTAAGGTCGTCGCTCTCGTCACGATTGAAATCCACGCGAAGGATGTGATTGAAAGACTGTATAAAGGAGGTATAAAAGGAGAATGTATAAAGACTCTGAATTAATGTATCAAAAACTTAAGATCCGATGAAACCGGCAGAGGAACTCGATTTTAAGTTATTAATTTCAAAATATAAATGGATTCTATCATCATTATTCACGACGCTGTATTGAATAGAATATTTAAATTTTCAGGCACGATGAACACCCAAGCGTTCGAATGGTTATCACAACTTCGGTTTTATTGGGATAAAGACATTCACGATTGCATCGTCCGACAGACGAACACGTTCTTCGTATACGGATACGAATATTTGGGAAACTCGGGACGTCTTGTTATCACTCCTCTTACAGACAGGTATTTTGGCAGTCGTCAAGAACGGTTTTTATATGCGCCAGTTTCTTTATCCCAAAACATCAACTTGTCTCAATATGATTAGGTAGGGTCATATAACATTTCTTCTAAAAAATTCATTCGTGTATAAATTATTGAATGACGTTTATTATTTAAAGTTGAAAATTTATTTCTAAAGTATTAGTAACTAAATAAGCAAGCCATCAATGGTATTGACAGATGTTACATCACACTGACGACTGCACTTCACTTGTACCGTGGTGGCAGCCCGAAAGGACCAGCTGGTACAGGGAAAACAGAGACAGTGAAAGATCTCGGAAAAGCCCTAGCTTATTACGTCATTGTGATCAACTGTTCGGAAGGGCTTGACTTCAAGAGCATGGGGCGAATGTTTTCTGGCGAGTATTATCTTTGCATTGAGAAACAGAGTTGAATAATCAAACAGAGTCGGCCTTTTGTTAATCACTGACTAGGCATTGTATTAAATGTATACAAACAAAAAATGTCTAGAAAAAATTTAGATTACCACCATTTATATTTCATCTGGCTCCAATATTTTAGGATTCGCGCAAAGTGGAGCATGGGGGTGTTTCGACGAATTCAATCGTATCAATATCGAAGTGCTGTCCGTTGTGGCTCAGCAAATTTTGTCAATTCTGGTCGCCCTCGCAGCCAAGAAAAAGGCATTTACTTTCGAAGGAGTCTCAACCAAGCTTGTATCCACTTGCGGCATATTCATTACAATGAATCCAGGTTAATTAGCCAAATGACTATAACTCAAGCTTGGGAAAAATTGGAATTATCTCCCACTTAAGTCTCAGGGTTGAAAATCGTTCGAGAAAATCTAACTGAAAATTTGTATGAGTAAGTCGAAAGAGATGGATTTAAAACATTTTTCTTTCCCAAATTAAGGTTACGCCGGGAGGACGGAGTTGCCTGATAACCTGAAATCAATGTTTCGACCGATATCGATGATGGTGCCTGATAGCCGGCTCATTTCCGAGATAACTCTATTCGGAGAGGGATTCAGAGACACGAGAAATCTGGCTAATAAGGTAAATTGAGATTTTCCGGCATTTTCACGCCAATAAAATTGTTTCGACTGTTCAGCATATTTATTTATTGGCCTTCCAGTGCTTCACTTTGTTCAGCCTATGCAAACAGCAATTGAGTCACCAGGATCATTACGAATTCGGCCTCAGAGGACTAGTCGCTTTGCTCAGGTATTCCGGCAAAAAACGTCGCCAACACAGCGATTTGCCCGAAGATCAGGTACCTAAAGAATTCGAGTACGAATTTTCTTGGTCGTTTTCATGACTGGAAGCCGAATTCGGTTTGTCGATAATAATGTTTCCAGATACTTCTTCTTGCAATGAAAGACATGAATATTGCCAAATTGACTTCCGACGATCTTCCGCTTTTCAACGGAATCTGCAAAGATCTTTTCCCGGCAGTTGAAACGCCGACAATCGAGTATGAAACATTGCTTGGTGCCGTTAAGGAAGAAATGACAAAATATAAACTTCAGGTGAAAATTTACAGAACTGGATTCGTAATATCAGTATTACTGAAATGTTTTCTTACTAAAGAATACTTTTCTATTCATCTGAGTTTTTTTTTTTTTTTTTTTTTTGTTTTTTTTATACCAACGATTCTGTTACAATTTCAGCCGGTCAAAATCGCACTGACGAAAATCATCCAGCTTTACGAAACTAAGAATTCCCGCCATTCGACCGTCATCCTTGGACAGCCGGGATCGGCAAAAACCGTCACCTGGAAATTGCTCAAACATGCGATGATAGTTTTACACAACAAAGGAGTCACAGGATTCCAACAAGTGCAGGTGCTTTGCGGTTATCAACTTCACAATGATGAATTTTTCGTATTATCATTTTCGTCATTTGGATCGATATGATTACTCTCTCCTCCGTCGAGCTAGTCTTCCCAAATAGGAACTTGAAAAGTCCGATAGAAAAAACCCTCTCGACCCGACGTATTGAAAGATAAATCTAATTTTGTACCAATTTAGTCAACCCCGGTTTTCGCTATAAATTGTCTTCATTTTGTTCAGTTTTTTAAAGAAATTTATTTTCAGTGAAGTTCAGATGGTATAAATTTAATTTTTAAGATAGTTTTTCTGATCTAACAGAAATTCGGCTTCGAAATCATACAAATCATTCTTGATGTTAATAATTTAAATTGCTTATTTAAGAAAAAAAATTACGTTGAATTTTCAGGAATACGTCATCAATCCGAAATCCGTCAGCTTAGCCGAACTGTATGGCGAGTATAATCTTGCCACTAATGAATGGGCGGACGGAATTTTATCGAATGTCATGCGCAAGGCGTGCGCTGGTAATTAATTTGATAGCTTCATAGAGCTCTGAAGGCTCAATAATCATAACACGTATTTAATAATGAGATGATGCGGCATCAATATTTTTTATTATGTACTACAAAATAGAATTTTATTCATCACCCGTATTGCATGTTACGAATGTAATGAGCATTATAAAACGCCAAATTAGGTCATTATTGGTAACTTTTAGATGAGACACCGACCGAAAAATGGATTCTCTTCGACGGGCCAGTAGACGCTGTCTGGATTGAAAATATGAACAGCGTTATGGACGACAACAAAGTCCTAACGTTAGTTAACAGCGAGCGAATCACCCTCGCTGAGCCAGTATGTGTCGTCAATTGCTGAAAAATTAATTAGCAATGGTATCCAATATTAGCAGCGAAGTTATGGCCGCTTGGAATTATATTTTATGTCAGCCCATGGTTTATAATTTAGTCACATCAATGAGGCTTGAAATAAAATCGGATAATCTTTATCAAAAGCCGCTTTCATAAGCCATCAAAATGTGATAAAAAAATGGCTTCATTCAATGTTTTTCTTAGGTGTCGCTGGTATTCGAAGTGGAAGACCTTTCGCAGGCTTCTCCTGCGACTGTTTCCAGGTGCGGTATCATTTTCAACGACTACAAAGACTTCGGATGGCGACCCTACGTCGACTCATGGTTGGACCATTTCCCTCATAACGCCTTTTACCGATCTTGCGTAAGAAAAAGTCCAGTAACTGTACAATTTTCCATCCAACACATATTTCCAATTTCTGAAAAATTGTCCCGAATATTAATTTTTTTAAACAAATCAGAAATGTAACTCAGAATTAAACATACCTGATTTCTACGTAGATCTTATTCATACAGTTGTCAATACAGTTATTGGGACAATACATGGGGAAAATGATTTTTACAAGCTAGAATGATTTTATACTTCCTCTCCCAACAAAAAATTGACCGAGTTTCATTTCAGATGAGGAAACACTTCGACTCATGGGTCGGAGCAGGATTGCAATTCCGTCGGCTGAAAGTCAAGCAAACTGTGGTGGTACCTGAAATTTGCAGTGTTGTGTCGCTTTGCAAACTTCTTACAGCCTTAGCACCTCCGACAAAGTGCGCTATGATTGGCGTAGTCCCAGAAGAATCTTACCCCATTTTGACGAGGCTATGGTTCTTATTCTGGTCAGGATAATTCAATACTGATCAACAATTGAACCGAAATCAATACATAAAAAAATGTTGACTTTGAAAATCGGGTACGTTTTTTGTTTCGCAGTTTCGTCTGGTCGATCGGAGCTCCAATAAACGAAGACGGTAGAGAGCTGTTCGATAAATGGCTTAGAAGCTTGGCATACAATGTTTATCCCTCTAAGGATACCGTCTATGACTATTACGTTTCGGTTAAATCGGGAGTTATGCATCATTGGGAGACACAACTGAACATCGGCTGGTCATTCGATCCCGAGTAACTTGAAATGAAAATAATACAAAAGCCATTCGTAATGTACCAAAAATCCAAGAAATTAATTTTTAAACCATGCTCAATTTTTTTCGCAACAAGGTCTACTCCGTTTCACAAAATTATCGTGCCTACGGTAGACACAATCAGAAACGAGTATCTTCTATCAGTGTTGGTTGGAGGAGGCCATCCGACCATGATTATCGGCATTGTAGGCACCGGCAAGACGTCAGCAGCGTCAGAGGCTCTAGTTAAACTGAACCCTCTAAAATACTTGGCCATCACGCTTAATATGTCGTCGAAAGTGAGATGAAATAGTTGGATTTTCAAATATTTTGCCAAGATAAACCTACCAATAATATTCTGATGACTAATATGTCCTATTGCAGACATCATCCAGCATAGTACAAGATACGATTGAAAGCCGACTTGAGAAGAGAACCAAAACCGTTTTCGTCCCAGTCGGAGGTGAATTTATTGGTGACATAAAACAGCTGAAAATTGTATTTTCATCGAGTAGATCATTTTACATCGATAATCACGTTATCATCTATGTTGAATATTTGGCTCATTTCAGGTAAAACGATGATATTGTTTATGGACGATTTTAATATGCCCGAAAAAGAGATTTACGGAGCGCAGCCACCGCTGGAACTCATTAGGCAGTGGATTGATCACGGATTCTGGTACAATCGACAAAATCAGCAAGTAACAGCTGTGAGGGTAAGCGTATCACTTTGTAGTAAATTTACTCAATAAGTTACGTATGCATAACTGATTCTGCATGATGACAATGAACCTATAAATAGCTAAAATCATATTGCATTTTTGGAACAGGATATGTATTTAATGGCTGCGATGGGGCCACCAGGCGGAGGGAGAAATGAAATTTCCAATCGGTTACTGGGAAAATTTTGCTTCCTGAATTTGACGTTCCCGACGGATTCGCAAATTCTCCGAATATTCAATACAATGTTCTCAGTGCATTTAACGTCGGTCAACCCAGCGTTATCGCATCTAAGTTAGTTAAAAACCAGGCAAAGATAGAGCGAGCACGACACGACGGCACATTTTTAATCGGTAATATTTTCAGCCACACCAATAACAACAATGACGTTGGACCTGTACAAGAACGTTTTCAGAGCGATGCTGCCAACTCCTTCAAAAACACATTACATATTCAATCTAAGGGATATTTCGAAGGTATTTTCAAACCGTTTATCAGTAATTCTCGTTGATCAGTAATTTTCAAGATGAAAGGAAGAAATTAAATGGCTTGTGTCGTAAAACATCAAATTTCGTTGGGGGTTATACCTTTTTTCTAGGTTGATTACAATTGTTTATTATTGAAGAGTTAACAACAAAAAATAATTTTAATTGCTACGACTTGTTAAAAAGGGCAAAACATAATCAACTACATAATACATCCAAAATTAGGAGTTGCATCGGTTTTCTTAATCTAAAATTATTTGTTCTTAGCTGCTGAAAAAAAAATTTTTTTTAAAAGAACATCACCAACGCGTATAAGAATCTCACCAAAGGTTTCTTAATTTGCAGGTTTTCCAAGGGCTATTAAGAAGCCACGCTGAAATGAAAACCGACGAAATAATTTTAAAACTATGGGTACACGAGAGTTTCCGAGTGTTTTCCGATCTGCTCAACGACGATGTGTAAGATTATTTGTAGTAAATTGTAGATTGAGCTGAATTTAGTAGACTAATTCAATCGACTGTTATTTCAATGTTCCTTTTATGAAATAATTTTTCTAACTTTAGAGATCGACGGTGGTTTTATGATGCTGTCAATCTCAAATTGGACGAAGTATTCTCCACAAACATTTCAAGTCTCATCGGACCCGGAAATTTGGGAATATTTTGTAAGACTTGAACCCGCCGTTAAATAATTGCACGCATTCCTTCCTTGAACAAAAAGTAGATATTCACAGTCTGATCATTTTATATCCGCGATTCCGAACACAATTTTCTAATCAAACGATCAGTACGAGATAATTGGTAACATTTCAGGTGACTTTATGAACCAATACGGCTTCTACGAATGCGTAGACAATATACAGACGCTCAAGTCTTATATCGCTCAAGAAATGGAGGAATACAACCAAGCGCCGGGCAACTTGAAACTAGACCTTGTCTTCTTTACTGACGCAATCATCCACATTTGCCGAATTGCTCGCATCGTTTCTCAACCCAGAGGAAACGCGTTGATTGTAGCTTTGGGTAAGAAATAACAGTAAATTGTCCAGTAATTTTCAATGGCGACAATCTGAAAACAATCTGGTGAAAATGAGTAAGATTAAAGTACATCGTTCCAAAAATCTTAGAATAAAGTTTCCTTACGTCCAGGAGTAGATTTATAAACACGCTGATTTATCCAAGTAGGTTACTTACTTATTTTTCTTTCTCTTTCTTTCTTTTTAATATTGTGGTTCGTTTATATACGCAAATCATCAGTAAGAAAAAAGATTAGTAAAGTATTCCAGAATTCATTTTAATTTGGGAAATGAGGAGTGAAGCTGTAAATATTTTAATAGACTTCTATTTCAGGTGGAAGTGGAAGGCAATGTGTCGTTCGCGTGGCGGCCTGGCTATCGGGATTGACAACTTTCAAAATCAATATTAGTAAAAATTATCGCGTAAACGAGTTCAGAGAAGACCTGAAACGTGTGTATTACTCATCGGGAGTAAAAGATGTGCCGACAGTTTTCCTGATGACCGATTCGCAAGTATGTTAAAGACAAAAAACAAGTCGAGTTCTCATCATACACAGTATGCATTTTTGAATTGAAAATACCTCTTCAAAAAAACCAAGTGATACTTTGGACCGACTTGAAACTTGAAATTTGACCATCGGTTTAGATAATGTAATCGATGAAATGTTTTAGTTGGTGGTAAATTTAGTTAGTGCATTTTGACATAGAATACACTTAGTCCAGTTGCCGAGTAGAAGTCACTACTCAGCTCAGCCAAAAGACAACGAATTGCCGAAATAATTTGTCAACTATTTCACAGGTGACCGATGAAGGATTTTTAGAGCTTATCAACAGCATATTGAGCACAGGAGAAGTGACAAAACTTTACCGACCGGAAGAATATGATGAGGTTGATTTACTTAAATTTATATTGAGTCAAATAACTTACCTATTTAATTAAATCAATCAGTGGCTATTGAGCAAAACGCATCACTCTCTCTCAATTGAACGTTACGATTTCCAATCAATGAAAATTATTATCCAATCAATTAAATTTTGGTTAATTATTCAATAATAAACCATTGTAATCGCCCAAGAAAAAAAAATGTACAACACCCACTCAAAACTCGTTTCAAGTTTTTCATGATATTCAGAATCCTATTATCCAATGTAAAAAAAAATGCTGCCCGTACGCCGTCAATACTTTTCAGAAGAAACTCTAATAGTTAAATACAACTAAATTACATTTAAATTACATTTTTCTATAATGTCACAAAAAAATTCTGGTATCGAATCACCGACTTGGGCCAGTCCAACTCAGCATTCGGGTAAATATAATCTTTCGAAACCAGGCGCAGGGAAGGACAGAACTGACGGAATAAGCTATGGACAGGAAAGGGAAAAGTTATCAAGTTCGGAAACTCTGGAAAAGACGGAAAATTCCTCCCCGTATAGCTCATTTATTCCACGTCCATACTACATCAACCAACTATCTGTACGATAACCCTCTTCTAGCACTTAGGTCCTTGGACTCGCTCTCATCCGTAGCGAAGTAAATATTTTTACTGATTCTTATACAAAACTGATCACCAAGCTCAATAGATCATTTCTATAATAAACGGGAGTAATGTTGTTTATTTGTTTAATTAATGATCATAATTGCTTCCACTAAGCTATCATTATTTTTCTTGTGTGTACGATTGTACTAATAAAATTTTGTGCGTAATTTTTGGCTCTCGAGCCCGTGACAAATTAAATAAATCCGAAAAGCCTGGACGGACGGAATGGTCAGAAAGGATGGAGCGTCTGGAAAAAGCGGATAGTCTGGAAAATACAGAATGTTCCGTGAGTGGAGCATGTCTGGAAAGGATGAAATACCCGTCCTTCCGGCCTTACCGGTTATTCCGTATTTTCAAAACATTCCTTCTTTCTGGCTTTTCTATCCTTTCCATTTTCTTCGGCGAGTTAGCTACTTAACTAATTACTAACCAATTCCACACGCTGAATGTTTCATTCCACAGATTAAGAAAACCTTGTGGGATGTGGCTCGAAAACGAGGTCAAAATTTAACCAGTCAAGACGCCATTCAAAAATATTTTATCGAAAGAGTTCGCACGAACTTGCACATTACTCTATGCATGAGCCCCGTAGGGGATGTATTCAGGTGACAAAGTTCATTTGAAAGTACCAACATTCTACGAAAACTCTACCAAAGTTCGCGTAATTAATTTCATCCACCGGTAAATTCCGTAACGAATATTATGATTTTTTAGAGCACGGTTGAGACAGTATCCGGCCCTTGTGAGTCGGACCACTATCAATTGGTTCACCGATTGGTCCCAAGAGGCTCTTTTAGAGGTCGCTGTCAAGTTTCTATCAGACATTGACCTTCTGCAGACCAGCACTGGCAGGGTAAATCCACCAAGCATGACATTTTTTCAATACCCACTAGAATTTCTAACTATTCTATGACAAAGCATAATTTCAAAATCGGACCAAAAATTTTATCCTTATTTTACTATAAAATATTTTCGTTTCTATATATTTAACGCAGTAGAAACGCTGAAAACCTCATACTCGCATCGCATTAACTCTTTGATTAAAGATGAAATTGTATTTCACGTCCGTCTCCCAACGTTTGACGTAAATGTTGTCCGAAATCGAAGCAATGAAAATTGATAAGTTTTTTATTCAACAGCCTGACATGTCAGAAGAACAACTGAACCTCAAACAGGTATTCACCCGATTCCTACTCAACAAAGTGTTTATTACATCGTGCCGAATAAGCACATTTGCTATATTTGTGCTATTGAGCAGTTGGTATTGAAATAAGAGATAATAGTGATGGAAATCTTCGTTCAACTACCTACGAGTCTTTAAACTCACAGCTGTATATTAATGGGTGAAATGTGATTCGTACTGACAATAGAGCGAAGAATACCTTAACTCTAACGGTACTGAGCCCGAAAATAACTTAACAGTGAAATACGTTCTAAACTACATTTAAATAGAAATGAGCTGATGTCGAATCGTCGTTTTAGGAAATGACGGTTGCTGCAGTGGCTAAGATTTTCTCGACAATTCACGTCTCAGTTCAAATGTACTCAACCATCATGCTGAAAGAACTTAAACGTCACAATTACGTTACTCCCTCGAGCTACCTTGACGTCGTTCAGAACTACAAGAGGTGAATCACTCAGAGTTTCCGACGCTTTATATAGTTCATTCTTTTCTACGAGGACATTTACTCGAATAAATTCAAGTTTCGCTATCGATGTAATAGGATGTTGGAGTCGAAAAGAATCGAACTGGCGACAGCAGCCAACAAATTGCGAGGTGGTCTAGACCGTATCGAAGACACAAAGAACAAAGTATCTGGACTCACAGCGGATTTGGAAGAAAAGAATAAAGAAGGTAACAGATGAAAGTCTTGGAAAATTTATTGATAAACGGTTTCTTATATAATAAAAAGTTGGAAATTGGCTATGATCGTATTTTGAAATTGCCATCTGGGAAAGGTTAAATGGGAAATTTATTTATTAGGATTTACACTTTTATATTTTTTAAACATTTTGGTTGCGTAAATTGGAAATAGTGTACCATTGGGAAAAAATCAAATTAAACGCCAGTTTTCGCCAT
Source organism: Tupiocoris notatus (assembly GCA_037159825.1). Classification (NCBI taxonomy): domain Eukaryota; kingdom Metazoa; phylum Arthropoda; class Insecta; order Hemiptera; family Miridae; genus Tupiocoris; species Tupiocoris notatus. The sequence goes on along the minus strand of JASJUZ010000705.1, from coordinate 466,896 downwards.
CGGTACAACTTCTAGTAAACAGCTATATTATGATTTACATTTTAGTTTACGTCGCAACTGTCGAGTGCGACGTTGTAATGCAAAAGATTATGGTGGACCAGAAGGAAGCTGACGTTGCGAAGAAAGGTGTGGAAATTAGAAGCGAGAAAATCGCCAAAGAAGAGCAAGAGTGCGATAGACAAGCCAGCGAAGCGTTGGGATTGTTGGATGAAGCTATGCCGGCCTTGGAGGAAGCGTTAAAAGTGAGGAACCAAGCGAAATTTGTAATATTGGAGCAGAACATAAATATTATTCGAAAATGTAAATGAATTTTAAGTTTTTTTTTCTATACTTTCCACGCTATAAATAGGGAAAATTGATTCCAATAATTCAATGTTGCATCACTTTAGCAACCAGTTCCGACGAATTTCTTTGGAATGTCGATTGAAAGTCAGTTGAAAATGAAAAACACGTTTGGGATCGAAAATTCTTGAGCCAACTAAATCAACTCATTACCATTTTAAGCATGATTTTCTTCGCCTTTGACAGAGTAAAATTCATACAGCTCTCATCATTAGGCATTGGAAGCCCTCAACAAGAAGGATATTGCAGAAGTACGCTCCTACGGTAAGCCACCGTATAAAGTGGAAATGGTGATGGAAGCCGTGTGTATTCTGCGAGGCACAGAACCTACCTGGTCTGAAGCAAAGAAAGATCTGGGTGACGTCAATTTTTTACAGAAGGTATAAAATTGCCAACATCGGACTACACAATGTATCGCTTTTTACATTGAGCTATATTTAATTTTTGTCTGCCAGTTGAGAGAATTCGATAAGGACCACATAACTGATAGGACGTTAAAACGTATCGCCGCCTACACGAATAATCCCGAATTTGAGCCGGACAAAGTTGGAGTCGTCTCAACAGCAGCCAAATCTCTCGCCATGTGGGTTATAGCGATTGAGAAATATGGCAAAGCATACAAGTGAGTATTTTTACTAATGCACGTATCTGGCAAATGTATTTCACGCGTTTATATATTTTTTGTCTACATTAAATAAAACCAACGTCAAAAAATCGTACACCGACTGCGCTACTTTTTTACGACTAGAAGCTGCGTTGGAAAGTGCACAAGGCAAAACAAAAACTATCCATGTATTTTACAAGAATGAAAAATATGCATTGAACTTTATTAATCTAAAATGCAATTTTATAAAATGATGAACGAGTTGTTGAGTTTTTTATCAACCACAATCAATCCCTTCGCATATAAGAATCGTAGCACCAAGAAAGGCCAAATGGGAGGAAGCGATTGCATCGCTGAGAGAGAAACAGGAAATGCTGCGCAGGGAGCAAGAAAATCTTGAAAAAATCCTATCTCGAGTTCGTGAATTAGAAGCTCTTTTCACTGCAAAAATGCGGCAAAAAGACGATTTGCTGCGCCAAGTAAGAATTATTAAACTGTGGCTTTTTTCCGATCAGTTTTCGACTCAGTCTCATGATTATGATAAAACCCTTTCTATTCAAGGCTGACAAATTGAGGGCGAAGTTGGAAAGAGCGTTTGGATTGGTTGATGGCCTGTCAGGTGAAAAGATTCGATGGGAGCGAACTGTGGCCGAATTAGACGCAAATTATGTTTTCCTGCCGAGCGATTGCCTCGTTTCAACAGCATTTATCTCCTACTGCGGCCCGTTTCTCAGCGCTTACCGGGATCAACTTCTGGAGCAGTGGGCCAATGTTGTACGTACAGCTTAATGCAAACTTTAGATGTAAAATTTAGAAAGAAACTAAATCGCAACAGAAGCTGTTGGTAAATTAAAATAAAAAGAGTAATAAAAACTGGACGCATTTTCGTTGCGGTGGCCCAAGGGCTATTTCAAGGCATATCGAATACGTAAACTTCGAGCACCTACAGAAACCAGTAGGGTTGAATGACCACACACCTCCATACACGTCCATGTTTGAGTCGACAGAAAATTATAACTAATTATTTAATCGAAAAATTCATTCATCGGCAGCAACAATATAATATTTTTCAAAAACAAAAAACTACCAAGGGGACCTAAAAACCGGAAATTTCACGAATTAGGTAGGTAGATAACGCGGAGCTACGGTGTGTGAGCCTTACGATGCAGTTTTGCGTGATGGAGCATTTTTACAGCACAACACATTTTTACAACAACCGAGAATATAAAAACACGATTAAAATAACGAAAAATACGAGTCAGGAGGAAGTACAGTGTGACACTAACGATAAAATCAAGCATCATTCACTTGCCGTTTCACTCGCATTTCTAGACTTCAAAAAATCTTCTGCAAAAATCAAAATACCATCAATGTGCGAATAAAACGGAAGTTTGGTGTGTGGCCCAGGCGAAAAAACCAAGCGTCATTCACCGTAACAAAATTTTCAACACCTTAAGCGTTCGATTATATTGGTTTTTGGCGGCCTGTAAAAATCAAAATACTAACATATAACGACCACAACCACAGACAGACGGACACGCAGACACTTGTTCAGGAAGTGATTCTGAGAATTGTAGTACCTATCAAAATTTCTTCCGAACTCACTTCCGTTCCGAATTCAACTTTTCAGACGATCACAATACTTCCATTTACTACGTACCTACTCATGGAAGTAAAAATGGTCGAATAGTGAAAAAGAAGAAGAACAATATTAGAACTATTCTCATTTGCAGATGAAGGACGTCGGCTTCAACCATTCGCCCGGATTCGATATGCTGGTATTCCTCGAAAGACCGCACATAGTGAGGCTGTGGAACAAACTCGGCCTTCCGACAGACAGCTTTAGCACGGAAAACGCAATAATAATTACGCAAAGTTCGAAATGGCCGCTGATAATCGACCCTCAGTCGCAGGCGTTGAAATGGATTAAGAACTCGTATAATAGGGGCGACAGTGGGGTAGTATTAATTCTTATACCTAGAAAGCGATTTTTTAAAATACTAATTTACGAATTAAAATTTACTAATGAACTTGAATTCACAGAAGCTGTACGTCATCGATTTCGGGACACCGAAGTACTTGCAGATTCTTGAGAAATCTATCAAAAAAGGCTATCCCTGTCTGCTGCAAAATATTGGCGAAACAATAGATCCAAACATAATTCCAGTGTTGGAGAAAGTCATTGTCATGAAAGGTGGGTAAACGAATAATGCAGTAATATTAATTAACAAAGGTTGTACTTCTTAAGCATGATGAAGAGCGAAGGTTTCAACAACTACATATCATTTTGATAACTTACTTTTGGAACGCTCGTCGTAGTAAACGAAGACTAACAAATTAATTTTAAAGTTACTATAAATCATGAGAAATGGAAAACACATCCGAAATCAACCAATATTCTTACAGGAGGCGAAACGTTTCTCCAATCAGGCGACAGGTTTTTGGAGTACGACGAGAAATTTCAATTTTACATCACCACCAAACTCACGAACCCTCATTATCTGCCCGAAATAGCGACGAGAACGGCGATTGTAAATTTTGCGATTAAACTCGAAGGTAATAAAGCAGGCTGAGTTGAAAATATACGCGGCAAAGTCAAATGGAGTTTTCAATTAGTGATATAATTGCCCAGGATTGGAAGCTCAACTTCTCGGCATAGTAGTCGGCAAAGAGAAGCCAAAACTTGAAGAGGAAAAAGACGTGATGGTAACTGAAATAGCTCAGGGTCGAGCACGGCTTATCGAACTCGAAGATGACTTACTAAGGTAATATGGAGAAGCCAGCGAGAGACAAACAATCAAAAAGCGCTATTTTTAAATTATAAAATTAGATGGTGATATTTTATTAATAAAGGTAAATGCTTATTTAATGTGTTTCGATTTAAGGCTGTTGACAACTGCATCTGGGTCTATACTCGACGACGAGGATTTGTTCAAAACGTTGCAAACCTCGAAGTCGACAGCGATCACCGTTAACTCGCATCTCATATCGTCGATTGAAACTGAGAGAGCCATCGACAAGGCTCGAAAGTTAAGTACCAAAAAAAAATTAAATTAAATTTAAAAAGAACGGACAGGAAAACCAGGGATGAAAAATCAAATTCGACAGTTTTGAATTAATGTTCTGGAAACTAGAATTTTCCTCATGTTCTATCCCTAGCGTTACTGACCGGTTGAACAAGGAGGTACATTACAATTAATCCTTTCTTTTCAATTTAAATTTAGTTGGACTTGATAACACAAACAATTAGTCACGCACCATCAAATAAAGAAACAAGAGGTTTGACATGTCAACTATTATAGTAACTGTTAAGAGTCCGGCTGTTTTTTTAAAAGGTCATTTTCAAGAACGTTGATTTTCAGGAGTACGATCTGATCGCCAAAAGAGCTGCTTTACTTTTTTTCGTTCTCAAAGACATGGCTCTCGTCGACCCCATGTACCAATTTTCCCTCGACTCTTACACTTCCCTTTTCGAAATGTCAATTAAAAAGAGCAAAAAATCTGATGAGATCAGAGAGAGGATAACGCTATTGAATGAATACCACTCAGCATCCGTTTACAGGCAAGAAACTCATGAAACTGTGCCAAGAAAGCTTTATTCATTTCAAAATGTGAACTTTCTTGGCTATCGAGTTGATGTTCTTTTGATAATTGAACTTCGATCAACAGGAACACATGCCGAGGATTGTTTGAAAGACACAAGCTCATGTTTTCGTTCCTTGTGTGTTTAAAAATCGTCGATGACACGGTCGACAAAAGCGATTTCATGTTCTTGCTCAAAGGCGGCGTCGTATTGAACAGAGACGCACAACCGGATAATCCTTGCCCAGGTATCGTTCGCCTGACTGTGTGATCTCGTCATCAATCCAACAAAACTATAATTATGGTCCAAATGTATTCTAAAGACACCATGACCGCAAAGCACGTTACAGCAAAGTACTTTCGGGATTCATGTATTCTAAAACGTGAGAGCGAAAGCCTAAAATGTTGATGAAGAGCCACCAGTGTCCTCTTCGACCAAGGACCTTATGACTTTTACCATTTACTAAGAGCATAATATGCACCATACGGTCCAAAACCACTCTGCACACCGGCTAATTGATCCAAACATCGCCAACACTTGCTGTTCTAGAATGGATGAGTCCTGAAATTTGGGACAACATTAGCGAACTAGAAAAACTGCCGGAGTACAAGGGGATAGGACGATCGTTCACTCAGCATCGCAAAGACTGGCAAAGCTGGTATTTGAAAACCGAACCAGAGAATGTGCCACTAATTGGTGAGTTCTTGTGAAAATTTCGAATCCATTCCTGAAATCGCTTTTTTAGCAGAAAATTGTAAATGTCTTTGAATCGTAATCAATCTTTGGAGACCGGTTCTTATTTCAGGCGAATGGGAAACCTGCCTCACACAGTTCCAGAAAATTGTCGTTTTAAGATGCTTGCGTCCTGACCGCCTTGGCTTTGGCATAGCTCGCTGGATATCTGCTCGCATAGGGCCCCAATTCACAGAACCGCCAGTTCTAGACGTGTCCGCAGTTCTAGATGATTCCACCTCGGTTGTACCTCTAGTGTTCGTCCTGTCACCAGGTGTCGACCCAACATTGAGTCTTCTGGCCCTGGCTGAGGCTCGCAAGATGAACAAGAAGTTCAGAACATTATCTCTTGGACAAGGCCAAGCTCCTATTGCAACAAAGTACTGAACATTATATTACGAAATCCCATTGTACAGTACAGAACAGAAAGTAGCCTGAAGACTCATCAGTAAGATCTAATGAGTAACTATCCACTTTTCAGAATGATCGAGGAAGGGGTGCGCGTAGGACATTGGGTGTTCCTCGCCAACTGTCATTTGTCATTGTCATGGATGCCAAGTCTTGATAAAATCATTGAAAATCTACCAACTGCTTACTGCAATCCAGAGTTCAGGTATCTTCATCCTACTACCAATAGGGCTAGTGATTAACAATAGTACGAGTGTTTACAAAAGTTTAAGGGTACAAAACGGTGCAATTGGAGTCTTGTGAATCGATGCCCCGGAGAGGTCCTGGCGATATCAGTATGCCTGAGCCCAAATCATAAATGCTAAGCTAGCTCTAAGTTACTAATCCTCCCAGCAAACAAAAACAGCTGTAATCGGCATATATCTTAGGCATATATCGTTTAAGTGTAAGTAAACAAAGGAGTTTACAGTGTAAAATTGCCAGATTGTTACTGATGATGGCCTAATCCCCGAAATCTATTTAACAATATAACTCATTTAAAATCAGTGGAGTTTGTGTCAATTCTCTGTTTTCTATCTTGGTATCGTTCACAGGTTATGGCTAAGCTCCAACCCACATCCTGATTTTCCTATATCGATTCTACAAACTTCCCTGAAGATGACAACAGAACCTCCGAAGGTAATGATCTGATTAGAAGCCTCGGTGGATGTTGCAATTCAGTCGACCATTCACTCATTCCATCAGAAGCCACTGGAGATGTTGCCATTCAGCAGACATTAATTTATTTGGTACTTCGCAAATTTTAATACTTTTTGTGCGTTTAGGGATTAAAAGCAAATATGAAGAGACTTTACAATATCATCACAGAGGATAAATTGGAGTCGTGCAAGTGCCAAGACAAATTTAGAAAGCTCGTGTTCTCTTTGTGCTGGTTTCACGCGATGGTGATCGAAAGAAAGAAATTTCAAATGCTCGGATGGAACGTTGATTATAGCTTCAATGATTCCGATTTTGAGGTAAACTTTAAAATCATAAATCGTTTTTACACACCCATTAAGCATTCTCGTTGTGACCTGGTTTATCGTCGGTGGCAGGTTTCCCTCAATATATTATCCATATATTTGGACGAGTATGGTTCAACGCCATGGGACGCTTTGAAGTACCTCATTGCAGCAGTTATGTACGGTGGCCATGTTACCGATGACTGGGACAAACGCCTTCTTGGCACATATATCAACGAGTTTTTCAACGACGACGTAATCAGTGTCAAAAATTACAAGTTAGCCTAGAATCATCAAACATTTAGCATAGGAAAGAAATAATATTGGTTGATTAGAAAGCGGAATAAAATTATAAACGTCAAGACAGGATACACAAGCATCTGTCACCCGTTTATGGGTTCTTCATTCTGATTTTTGCTATTCCAGGTTATCATCCATGCTGAACTATTACGTGCCAGATGACGGGCCGTTGCAGATGTACAGAGATATAATCCAGGAATTTCCAACAACAGATCAACCACAGGCGTTTGGGCAGCATCCAAATGCAGACATTGCCTCATTGATAGTGGAAATTAAAAAATTGCTGACGACAATGATGTCCCTGCAAGTCACTGAGTCCTCCGACGATTCTTTGATGGAGGAAAAGGTAGGTACTTGACTAGATGAGAGAGAGAGAGTGAGAGAGAGATGATGAGAATCACAACCAGGTTTCAGCAAATGTGTAAGTTAGGATAAAAACTACCAAGTGAGGTGTAAATATTTTTATGATTCACATTAAGTGGGAAAAACATAAGAAAATGACTGATATTTTGATAAAATGTTCCAGGTGTTGAATCTTGCAAGCGACATGCTCCGAAAGCTTCCAGCGACTATCGACTATGAATCAACTGCAGACAAGATGGGCCCAACGAAGTCCCCCCTGCAAGTCGTTCTCCTTCAAGAAGTAAGCCATGATAATACCGTCGTGTTTAGGGCCAACTAGCAAAACTGTCATTTTTGCTATTTTCAGCTTTTGAATGATATTGAACCATCGATGCACATACTGTATAATTTTCACACCCATCCGTTGATTGAAACCAGTGTTATGTAGAGTCCGTAATAGCGAATTAGCAGTTATTTGTGGGGGGGGGGGGCGCATGATTGTACAGTGGTTTATAATTCCTTCGCTTCAATAATGATTTAAGAAGACTATGTGATAGTAATTATTCCGAACATTTGTAAACGTTCCCACCGAGATAGAGATTGGTAACTAACGGGAGAAACTCCGAAGCAACTATTGCAATAATTTTAATCATTTTTATTTTTCTTAATTTCTATATTAAAATCTGAATTTTTGCCTTACGGTATAGTTGATGAGAGCGTTCGACGAGCATTCCAACGAGTATAGATCGATTTTTATAGTCCCAACAACTATCAAGTAATACCCTCATGCCAAATCTGTGAAAATCTCCAAGTTCAACACAAAAGCTGCACTCGAGAACCAATAAAGCTATCGACCCCGCAATGGTCTCATTCGATTCACCGTCCAAAAATCTATAGAAATTGATACCAAATACAAATACACCTTTTTCTGAAAAACGTCAGAAAAGACTAATTTTCTCCCCCTCAAAAATACCCATAAAATCGAGCAAGTAATGTGGTTCAAGTATCGGGCCGTTGTGAGACCGAGATTGATTTCCGATGAAAATTTCAAGAATGTAGCTATTATAGTTTGGCCGGAAAAGTGTTGACGGCGTACGGCGGACAGACAGAATTTTTTTTAATTGGATATCCGGATTCTACATGGCTTGAAACGTAAAACAACAAATTTTGAGGGAGGGTTGGAATTTTTTTTTTGCGATTACAATGGTTTATTATTGAATAATAAACATGATATATCATATCACATATATATCATGGCAGTATGAAAAGCACAGTAGAGAATCTGCCATTTTCGTTATTTTGTTATGAAGTAGGACAAAACATTTCCAAAAATAGTAGGTACTATAGCAAACGACTGAGTGTGATAGTTTCGTTATTTTCCCACGCATGACAAGGCCTATAGAAAATAATATAGTTCTTAGCCAACTAGCGAATGTACTAGATAGGTTACACTGCTGAGACGGACTTACTGTGTTCAGCTTCCGAGAGGTACGGCAAGCTTGCGGGCGCGTCACATTCGTTGGTGAACCACGAGCATACCAAGCGGTTGAATGGCGAATCTGCTTTTCTGCCAAGTTCAGAAGGGCTACTTTTTTCTTACACAGTAAATCGTTGTCTACATGAAAAACGCGAAATTTTGAAACCTCAGCCATTGCAATACAACGACGGGCTGATTTTTCGCAGACGTTAAAAGGGTTTTTTGGCTCTCCTAAAAAAGTAGGATTTTGAAGATTCGATAGTTTACCGTAAGCACGCCGATATCTGTTCATAGAAAGACTGCTCAATCAAACATTTATACTAATTTTGAAATCCATCCTGGTTTAATTGTAATCCTACTACTTACATTTGTTTGATTATTTAGATTCAAAGGTACAACGTACTACTGAAAGGTATTGAGCAGTCAGTGAAAAACCTGCAAAAAGGAATACAAGGCTTCCTCGTCATGACACCCGATCTTGAGAACATATTTGAGTGTTTGTACAAAGGCAAAGTACCAGCGCAGTGGTTGAAGGGTAAGCGGATGGGTAGACAGTATTCACAGACACATCAGAAGAAGAAAAGCTTCAAGAGAAGTACATTTTACGAAATCCATGAGGTTCATTTTCACCATTCATTTCTAGCATATCCTTCCATGCTGAGTTTGGGCTCATGGACGCGGGATCTAATAAACCGAGTGGATCACTTCAGCAAATGGGCAACTACGCTTACACCACCACTGACATTCTGGCTTTCAGCGTTTACATTTCCAACTGGTTTCTTAACCGCTGTCCTTCAGGTAAGATGAAAACTTGTGAAAGGGAGAAAGAGGCAGATAAGCCCCGAATGGAAATTTTCAGGAAGGTGATCATCGTCGGACCAAAATCGATAACACAAAATCGATTTGAATTCCTCAAGTGGACTAGTTTTGTTAATAGGTTCCTGCATTGGGCATTGTACTCTATGATTAGTTGTTTCCTCTAGTTTTAAATTCACATGCCTTTTCTTGCAGACTGCAGCACGAAAAGACAGTAAATCTATTGACCAGCTTGTATGGGAGTTCACACCTTTAGAGCAAGCTGCAATCAAACCACCAGCCGTAAGTTGTTTATTCAAATCTAAGAAGACACATTGATTGGCGCAAACAGATGTATACCATAAAAGTGTTTGCAGGATGGAGTTTATGTGCGAGGAATGTACTTGGAAGGAGCATCATGGAGCAGAAAAGAGCAGACTTTGATGGAGCCCGGTCTTTTGGAACTATTTTGTCCGCTTCCCCCGATACACTTTCTTCCGGTTGAACAGACGAAGCACAAAACCAAAGGTAGAAAGGGGAAAGTAGACTAGCTCATAGACAGTCTAGCAAATGGTTAATACCCATAATCATGACTTTAGTATGATCCATTTCCAACACCTCAAACTGCTTACCGGATTTTATTCCTCACTGCTCTCATAAAATGACACTCAAACACCTCAACAGTGATCGGACCAAACTGTTTCAAACCCCCATTTGTGGGTGAAACAGTTGAGGCGTTTGTTTCGACTCTAAAGGGCTTGGTTATGAACCCAGGCAAAGGTGTGGGAGCTCGGTGAGAAGTTACCTCTAGCCATGGAATTTGGGATCTGAGCTCTTTCAGATGTAGAATAGTAGTTCACAACGAGAAGCCCAGCAGGTCTTGAAAAAGTGACGATGAACAGCTTGCCCAGCCACAGCAGATACAATAGATCCACTAGGAGGTCGCAGTGTCCATGAACGATTATGAAATCATTAAGCAGGAGAGTCGCTCATGAGCTAGTCGCCCACCCTCATTCATTCTTGTTCATGTGTATGTACAAGTATTTTTACTTAAAATAAGTTTCAAGCCGCATATAATATACTATCTTTTTATTACAGGCATGTACGAATGCCCAGTTTACTATTATCCTCAGAGATCCGGCACTCAAGGTCGAGCCGCTTTCGTTGTTGTTGTTGAGTTGAAGTCGGGCAATTATACCAGCGAATTTTGGATAAAACGCGGCACAGCAATTCTGCTCAGTTTGCCCAACTAACAAAGGGAACGCTCAAAGAGCAATGTACCTACCTCAATTCTGATCTTGTAGACATTTAATTTCTGATAATAAACGTTGTTATGAAATACTTTCTTTTCTTTTTTTTAAAGCCATCAAGAAAGAAAGCTATAGAAATTGATGATAAATACCATAAAAACTCATTAGAAGGTATTCAAAACCATAAAACCAGATTTGACGCAGGACTATTTATTTTGTACCAACCAAACATGATTCCATAGGTACACTGGGATAATTTTCGAGCAGAATAGTGCTTAGTATCTACAAATTGTATTTTAAAATCATTTTTACAGGTAGTTTGCCTACGATTCGTTCAACGGATTGGGTGGAAAGTTTGGAAAACTTCGCCAACTCTTTTCCTCTCTGAAACAAAAACACCAGAATACTGCAAGATAAAACTGCCTTTAAAACACACTTAAAAGTGGTAAAAAAATAACAATAATGCTGCATATGATTGTACAGTGGTTTATTATTCCTTTGCTTCAATAATGATGTAAGAAGACCATCCATTTGTGATGGTAACTACATTTTACCAAATAACGGATAAAAAACTCATAAGGGGAAACTCTGTAACAACAATGGTAACATTAATCATTATTATTTTTTCTTAATTTTCTCATTTAAAGCTAAATTTTTCTCCTCGTGGTACAGATGAAGAGAGTGTTTGATGAACATTCCGAGTAAACAATGGAGGACCTAAAAGTAAACAAAATGGGGCTGGCGTGGGAAAGTGCGGGGGAGGAGGAGGAGGGAAGGGGGAGATTTTGGTAGACTGGGGTGAATGGAAACATCTGATAAGTCTCAGTGCCAAGTTTCATTGCTGAGGGGTGCAACGGTTCGTCCTTGAGAAGTTTTTTTGTGAACCTCCTTTTCCTGTTTATGCAAAAACATGTGATTGCTCACAGCCGGGGGCAACGTGCAGAACTGAAATTTTAGCTTACAACAGCTTTAGGGGATGCTGCTACAGGGAAAACTGACTTGCTATGGGGCATTATGTAGACTTTTGGGTTCCCCTTCATTGAACGATTTCAATAGCTCAAAAATTTTCAAGATACCTTAGAGCCAAATTTCTGAACATCTTGCGAATACTACAAGAAAGCTGTGATAACTCAAGAACCATTAAAGCTATGGACCTCGTGATGGTTACATTAGATTCAGCGTCCAAAAATCGATAGAAATTGATACAAAATACACCTTTTTCAGGAAAACGTTGAAAAATACGAACTTTCTCCCGCTCAACCCCCAAAAATACTCTTAAAATTGAGGTAGCGATTTGGTTAAAAAATTGAGCCGTTGTCCAAGACTGATTTTTGGTGAACATTTCAAGAATTTAGCTTTCAGAGTCTCGTTAGAAGTGTCAAAGGTCTACAGGGTACGGGAAGAATTTTTTATTGGATATTCGGATTCCACACGCCTTGAGACGTAATACATCAAATTATAAGAGGGTAAAAAAAATTTTTTTTTTTTGCGATACAGTGGTTTATTATTGAAAAATAAACCAAAATCGGCGACTTTCCAACTAAGCAGATCAAAGCACCGATATAAATCCTAGCTGTGACAAAAAAGAGGTGAGCCTTACCAGGGAGTGGGAAATCCTCTGGGTGTAATTCGATGTAATGTCTATACATAGCGTCGCGGTCGCTGTTGTACCGTACATAACGCAAGTATGCAAGGTGGCTGAGGCCAGCTCCAGAACCAGCCCACATGATATGATGCTGAATGCCTGAAAAATAAGGAATCAACACAATAAATATTCAACTGTGAATAATGCAGCTATGGGACGACTAAGTTTATCTCCTTCCACATTCTCTCCTCCCCAACGTAAGAATAGGGATTTGAGGGAATCAACTTAAACATACTCACAAAAATCGACATCGATAGAAGCAAAAATGTAAACGGCGAGCGAAAATTAGAAATATTTATACTCACCGCTATAGACAGGTCTGCGAGCGAGGTATCGACTCAGGACGATAGTGAGGAATCCAATTGAACCGCCAACCATAGCTGCAAATTTATTGCCCAGAAAGCTTGGGATAGCGTCTGGATCCGGCAAAAGTAAAGTTCTAGGGTCTGGAGAGCAAGCCATGGCTGCGAATTTCAACAATTCTCACGGGGTAATTGATTTTTTTTTTAATTTTGAAAATAGATTTTAACTGAACGTAGTTAGTAACTGATAAGGAAAAATAACCTGATCCAGAATCCCCTCAAGGAGACTAGAACACAAGTGGGCTCGATCCGATACTAACCCGCACGGTATGACGTCACTGGTATAAAGACTAACACTTCTAGTTAGATAGCTTTTCACTAACCTTAGGCAGCGGAATTTCATTAGGTACGTACAATTAATTATCAATTTTTTTCTCGATAAAATTTTTTTATCTATAACCATACTTGAAATTAAAAGGAACAAAAATAATCTGATAGAATTCAAATAATTTAAAAATTGACTTTTAAAATACCTACTTAATCGTAAAGATTCAGATATTTTATTTTCGAAACACTATTTTTTCATTTCTAACGTTCTTCGCTAAAAACTCGAAATTTTCACCAAAAATCAATATTGGTCCTACGACGGCCCAATTCTTGAACCAACTTGCTAGCTCAATTTTAAGGGTATTTTTGGGGGGTTTTGAGAGGGAGAAAATTCATATTTTCCTAGGTTTTTCAGAAAAATGTGTACGTGGTATCAAATTATATAGATTTTTGGACGCTGAATCGAATGAGACCATGGCCGGGTCGATAGCTATATTGGTTCTCGAGTTATCGCAGCTTTTGTGCTGAATTTGGGAGATTTTTAGAAATTTGACATGAGGGTATAACTCGAGAGTTCTTGAAGCTATAAAAATCGTTCTACACTCATTGGAATGGTCGTCAAACACTCTCTCCAGCTGAATCGTTAGGCAATAAGTTTAGCTTTTAAATCAATATTGAATCGAAATAATAATAAACCACTGTACAATCATTTGCAGCGTTTTTTATTGGATATTCGGATTCTACATGCCTTGAAACGTAAAACATCAAATTTTGAGGGGGGTTAGAAAAATTTTTTTCTTGGGCGAGTACAATGGTTTATTAGTGATAATAAACCAAAAACCTATCACAATAGCAATTTATCCACTCTGTTCAAACTTCACCATAATAATATCGAAACTCTTGAGAAGAATAATTCCGCAATATTCCTTGAAAATACCGAGTAAAAATGCTCTATTTATATTTGAGCCGATCGCGATACCGTACAATCGTAAAGTCCTATCCGGCGTCCGCTCGACTCCTTAATCATCGGCATAGGCAACGCTTTCAACTGCAGCTGTGTATTGCGGGTACTGCTGTATTTCATATGAAGGCGCACGTAACGATTTATTTCCCTCCGCTGACCGAGCGTTTCGGTCGAATTTTTGGGACAACGTGGATCCTCTTGAATAACTTTAAGACTTTTAGAAATGTGTAATTATTGGTTTTTTATTAATTATTTTTTTGGTGGCTAGTGGTAGAAAAACCTATCACAATGGCAATTTTTCTACTCTGTTCAAACTTCACCATAATAATATCGAAACTCTTGAGAAGAATGATTCCTCAATATTTCTTGAAAATACCGAGTAAATGCTCGATTTATATTTGAGACTGAGGAAGTATCGATAGCGATACCGTACAGACGGAAAATCCTGACCAGCGTCCGCTCGACGCCTTAGTCATCGGCATAGGCAACGCCAGCAACTGCAGTTATGTATTGCGGGCAATGCTGTATTTCGTATGAAGGCGCACGTAACGATTTATTTCCCTCCGGTGACCCAGCGTTTCGGTCGAATTTAATTTATTGGACAACGTGGATCCTCTTGAATATTTTTAAGGCTTTTAGAAATTTGTAATTGTCGGTTTTTATTAATTATTTCGCACACACTAGGTACATCTGGTTTTCCCATTCCTTACTAAAAATGATTTAAAAAAACCTTGATGAAACTCTCTATTAAAACTAATAAACTGTAATAAAAAATCTCGGCGTACACAAAACATTCTCATTGAAAGGAAAGCGGAGAAGTAACGTTGTTGCAATGGAATTCGTATGCGGCTATGAGGAAAGTTTATACCAGTGACGTCAGAGAAAGCTGCTCCTTAATGATCGAGCCCACCTTGTCATTTATACACCTTGGAATCCCCTCACAATGTTATCTATGAACTGGTAGCTTGTCATATTGGCAGAAGTAGAACTTACAATATTATTTTTCAAGCTTGAGTAATTGCGAAGCTAATGATCCACTTACATGTGGTGAGTGAATTAGATTGAGATAGGTGAATACATTTTTGCTCCCGATTGGAAAAATCCTAAGCTCATAGAAGAAAAGCTCTTAGAAACGTAGATTCGACTCATAATTCAGTAAAATGAAATTTTTATAGTTTAAATAAAATAATATCTCTTGTTAGAATTATAACCGCCATTTCGATTAGTGAGGATATTTTTTCACACCGACGAAGTATTTATTTTGTGTGGGCCATGTCAACTTTCTAAACAAAAACTCTAACCGGATGATACTGATTACAAATCGATTGCAAGATCGATAGTCAGCTCTTTGATTACTTCATCGAACAGATCAGTTGCAAGGTCGATGAGATGATTCAATGATTGATGATGTATCTAACATCCACTTCGAATATTAAACCACATTAATCATTAAATCTCGGCAAAAAAATCAACATGATAGGAATTTCATAAAAGTTACATTCTAGTTTTTCTATATTATCGATTCATAATATCGACAATCGATATTTCATCTTTGACAAGACGGACCATACCATAATATTATGTCACGTTGATTAGAAGCTTTGTTTTGTATTTTGGTTTTCACTTTTATATTCCAATTTTTCGTACGATTTCATGATTTTTGCATTGGCATTTGCATTTTATTGATGGGTTCGTAAAAGAACTGCACAGTGTCATAAATAATTTTTTAAATTTGTCTTTCAGCCGTATTTATTTCAAATGGCGGCCTCCGTAAGTGGTAAGTTGACGTTGTAAGAGTACTACAAAATGAGTGATTCCCATAATAACATGATGCTATAACCACGAACTGCAGTATGAAATTTTTAAAAAATACATACGTGCATTTGAGAATCATTTTTGTACAAAATGACGAGAGTTTCTTCAAGTTGGAGAGAAGGCTCATACTCGTACTTGAAGATAATAAGTTGTAATTTTATTCTTTTTTCTAGTAGTTGGCATGCACTCTTCGGCTGGTAACGACGAAGAACCGGAGATAGTAATTTATGACGAACCAGTTGTCAGCCGGGCAAGGGCATCTCTTCCGACGAAATTCCTGTACTTGAAGAATTTCGGATCGAAATCCAAACGAGGTGCCTTTTCTCGATCGGATGAGGAATATCACTCTTTTTTTCGTACCGTCGTTCTCGAAGTATTTGGTGTATTCTCTCTACTTTTTTATCTTCAGGCGTTGGAGTATTCGCTAGAAAAGAAATTCCCAGACGAACTCTTTTCGGACCATTGGAAGGGCAGATATTGGACGACGATGGCTGTCGAGGTCGGGAGAAATTCCAATTTCTAGTCGAAACGGACGGTGCTTTTCGCAGGATTGACACTAGTAGTGATTGTGAGTCATCAACTGAATAACGAAGCTATTATCATCTTATCATTAATGGCTTGAATGTAAATTATGAACTGTGATTGTTTCCTATTATAATAGGTTATTTTCGTTATTGCAACACGATGCCTCGATATTATCTGAACATGTTTTCAAGGTATATCTAATTGTTCAGTCCCAAAAAATACATTTCAGACAATCAAGAGATTATAACTCTTTAGTTTTTTTTCTTTTTTTTTACAACCAGAAACAATTCGTAACTTTCTAACAATTCCCCATTCTAGATTTGTCGAATTGGATGAAATTTGTGAAACCTGCGGATTCGCTACGCGAACAAAACCTCGTCCTTCAGCAGCAAGGGAAGAATTTGTATTTTTGCTCAATCCGAGCAATTAAACCGAAGGAAGAACTGAGAGTTTGGTACGGCAGCAATTATGCAAGAGTGCGTAATATTGACACTGATCCAGTCATGTGCCAAAAAAACGGAATCAGCTCAGCCAAATCTTTATCAAGCAATAATGATTGGTCACACGTGCAAGATGGGTCTACAAAAAATTTTACACTGAACGAACTACAGTAAGCCCTTCATTTATTTCAATCCTTTGAGAGGGAATCACTTGACTACTAATTGTCAAATTTATTTTGTTTATTCATTTTGTTCTTAGCTCACACTGGCCCTGCTCACATTGCTCAATGGTCTTTGATTCTGCTACTAAACTCAACTTCCACACGCTTACTCATGCAGCTGATGATATTGAAATTAATGAGCAAATTTTATTACAAAACGAGGTGGCGACTTTCTCTTCCGCGCCAATACCATTCTCAGTAAGTCTATGGAAAAATCTTACCACTTAGTTCCACTTTCCTTCTTTAAATTTGCCTAATATGTGTGGGTTTTTTTTCATGTGCATTATCTACTCAAGGCGCTTTATTTTATCGCTGATGAAAACAAAATAATATTTAGCTCTAACACATTGTGCCTTTTGTTTCAGGAGGCTCCCAGTGTCAGTGCTGATAATCTGGACAAACCTAATTTGAAAGGTTGGTAAGAGCTCTATAGATATTTTTATTCTTGTAGTGATTATCGTGCTCATCTCTGACTCTATAATGAACGTTTTTTCAGAAGAGAAATCATTCCAATGTCCGATATGCGAAGAAATATTTATTCGAGTTTCGTTACTAAAAGATCATGTTCATGGCCATGCTATAAACGGAGTTTACATTTGTCCAAAATGTGGAAAGGTTTGTTTGGGTATTTTATATTACGGACTGCTCCATTGTAGTTCTGCAATTTTGGAGCCTCTTATGGGATTCTAATAATGCCAATTTTTACCATTCATGACAGGAATTTTCAAGTTACAAGCTCATCAGGAACCATATTAGAGTCTACCATGGCGAACGGAAATTCTTCTGTACCACGTGTTTCAAAAGATTTCCAACACGTGATAAGCTTAAGTCGCACAAAATGAGGTGATCTTACTCTACAAATAAATAAATTTTTATCTCTTGAATTTTGTATTTTTTAAAATTATAAATCGTTCTCCGTCGATTTTCGTATTTCCAGCCACACGGGAGTCAAACCTTTCTTATGTTCCAATTGCGGCAAACAGTTCAGGAGGCGCGACAAGCTGGGAGAGCACCAAAAGCGCATTCATCAAGACGATGGCATCCCTGCAAGGAAGCTGAAAAAATCTCGACCGAGGAAAGTTTTGACAAAACAGTTAAAGGTATTACATTTTTCGAAAAATAAATGGGTGTTACAAGAGACTATTTTTTATCAGGATCATCCGTAGTTCGTAAATTTGTTGAAGGCGAGGGAAATAATGAAGAATGGTGTTGAGCGATCATTCAGGTGCGATCTCTGCTTGATCGGCTTCAAGCGGCGAGGAATGCTCGTGAACCATATAGCGTCCAGGCATCCAGACGTCGTCATCGAATCTGTCCCAGAATTGAAACTTCCCATCATTCGAACTTCTAAAGATTACTTTTGCTCCCACTGCGAAAGAGTTAGTTTTGATTTTCAATTTAGCCATTCAATCGACTGTAGTATTGGGTCATTAATGCTTTGACGACTCTTACAGTTGAATAATTTTCTCCACCTTGTTTTTTAAGGTTTACAAAAGCGCCTCTAAACGGAAGTCCCATGTACTGAAGCACCATCCAGGAAAGGAAGTTCCATGTGGTGACCGGGAAATGGTAAGTTACATTAATTTATATCCATTCTTGTGCAAAAAGTATTATTGTGATTTTTTTCATATTGCAATAGCTAATAACTTACTACAGTTATTACTTGTTACCATTTGTGGGTTTTGGATAGTAAAAACTAAGCATGAGTCTGTGCTTATAAGCATTAACGTCTCCTGTTTCATCCTGTCTTACTTTGTTTGAATTATCCTTTACCTTTTTGGAAAAGTCTTCAAAAACAGGGAAGTCGCAGGATTCCAACACTTTATCCGAAGAATGTGGAAGCTACACGATAGTGCCTCACAAATGCAGCTGGTGCCATAGACAGTACGCAACTAGAGCGAAACTCCTCCAACATCAGCGACAGAAGCATTTGGATTTGATGCCGAAATCGCTCAAGGTTGTTCTATTTGTCTGTCATCGTTAACGGAAGTACATTCGTTCTAATAAAATATTCAAAGAAAGCGTTGGCTGCTGAAAAACTGAGAATTTTCGTTTGTGTTATTCATGTTCAAACGTTTTTCATTTAGGAACCTAAGAAACCAGCTCAAAGTCGCGATTACACTTGTCAATTCAAAGAGGGAAATCAGATCGGCGATGCGCAGGATTCAACCACCGCTGAAGAAGAAGTGCTCATTCTGGAAAATCCGCTTGAAGAAAATCTGTCTGGTGAGTTATTCGATCTTTACACGTCAGAGCTCTATTGTATTCCATTTTTGTGTAAATTCTGTTATTGCCATGATGCCGTCAATAAATCACCCGTACATTCATTAGAATAATTCAAGCGATATTGTCAGTTGTCTAGAAGGTAATGCGACGGATATATGTGTTAACCTTAAGAACAAATCGAACTAATTTAATTCATTACTTAATTTTTTTCAGAGTATGAATTCCATCTTGGGGAAAAACTAGTCGGGGAGAGAGAATTCATAATTGATGCTCCAACTCTACGGAAGGTGTTGAAGGTAAATTTTTTTACTGTGCGAAATAACATTAGCGTATCCTTATTTTAATTAACCATTTTGTTGAGATGTATCTTGATATGATATAGCTTGATGATTATCATGTTATAACTTGACTTTGTATTACAGGGTGACGCCATCTCGACCGATTGTTCTGCCGAAACGTTAACCGACCTCAATCAAATTTTGGATACTCGTCCGGACCAGTATTTCCGTATCGTTCAAACCGCCAATGGAATTTCCTACGCACGTCCGATTGAAGTGTGGGACCCTTGTCAACCGTTGAGTCCTGAAGGCCCCGATTCGTCTCTTCTCAGCTGAATATCCACATGAATACTCTTTTCAATTTTTCCAACGCCTAGCATGCATTTTTCAAATAAAAAAAAGTTACTTTTGCGTCTGCAAGTTGGCTAAGTTAGAATGAGAGAGTCGATTTTTTACCAGAAGTAATCGTAGTTGATATATCTTTTATTTCTATTATGTATCTGTATAAATCTTATTTATAGGTTCTAGGAACCTCATAATTATGAAGTACATGTTTTTATCTAAATCATGTAAGAAGACTAGACTTTTGTATTTTGGACCTTGAAATCTCAAGAATGGGGATTTCAAGAGGCAATTATTGGAATGAAATGTAATTAAATTGCTTTATAGATGGTTGTATTGTCGCTTAATTAATTTTATTATTTACCTCGTCTACCGTTTACGGCGACTAACGTTCCAATCCCATAAGGAATCAGTGTAGGAAGAATGTGGAATTTGATGTCTTCTATTTAGCATTGCTCTCTTTAGATCAAGAGTTTCTCGACAAAAGCAATTTTTCAATCACTATTCCGGGTTTTTCCCTAACGATGACGCCAATAGGTTCGCTTGTGTACGTTCTGTTTCTCCTTCGAAATTCCTGTATTTATTTACCATTCATCTTAGCGCTTGAGCAACAAAGAAAGATATACGTTTCTCGCCACACCTTGCACATTACACTGGTTGACTTTTCCACGTAAACGGCATCGCTAGCTTATAACTCACATGTGTCGCAATTATGACCTTGAAAGCTGTTTTCGAAGTGTTGCATTTTTTTCATTGAAACAATAGGAATGAATCGCTAATTGATGGACTTGATAGGGCGCCTTTTTCAGTTAGATGTATTTTGAGTTTTGCTATTGTTTTACATTCGATTTTCGGCCAGAACGAGATTCTATAATCAGTCATCTTATTTTTCCATAGGAGTTTTCCCACTCCATCCCAATCCATTTAATATTGTCAGTGGAAACATAAGGTTTTTTCTTCAACATGCGCGGTTTTTAGTTTCAAAAGTAATTTATTCTATACGAAACAATAACAAAATTTAATACACCAAAAGTAATTTTTGGGTCGACAATCACTTATTTCTTCAGCCAAATCTCACCTTTCACCCTGATCCAAGAATTCAGCATAATACGGTTACTCGAGATTTTTTTTTATAGATGACGATTTTTTCATACTAGATGTTCGTTTGATTTTAGGACGAATCGAATGAGTCCAGCTTCAAGAATGCTCGATCTGCCAGTTTTGTGAGCTTTACCTTGATCTAGAAAATTTCCTGCTTATCGATGAAAAATAGATGTCGATCATCGGGATTAAAAACGATCATAAACAGCGGTTTTATTATTTAAAACAGCGGTGTGCATAGATCACACAGTACTTCCATGGTCCTAATTTTATACATTGGCTAGGAAAACGTTCTCTGAGAATTTCATCGAGTTTCATTCATTTTTCACGGAGGTATGACATTTTATGTTATTTGTTGACGACAGACACTTGTTCAGAAGGTGTTTTTAATTATATTACCGTAGAAATGTTTACCAAATTCATCTCCATTCCGTTTTCGACTTTTCAGACCATCTACTGATTTACTACGTAAACATGGAAGTAAATTATTACAATCCATTGTTTTTTAGTTTTTTTTTAAAGATGGGCACTTACTGTACTTATATTTTTTGAAACTCGCATGTGGTTACTCTGAATAAATCATAGTGTAAGCTATTGCCAGAGTTGCTGCAACCAGGAAGGGAAAATCCTCGATCTCTGAAAGATGGGTTGGGATCGACCAAGGGCCAATGTCAAGTTCGAGTGGTTCTGTGTGCTAGGCTGTGTTGAACCACAGGATGGGCTCGAGTTCACGTCCGCCAAGCACGTTGCGCAACCCACGTAGGTACCCAGTCAAACCTGCAGGCTCTTTCTTCTAGGTCATCCAGTTCCCCTTTCTGGGAATATGACGGGCGAGCGAGAAAATTGGGGATCTTCTTCGAAAACGCGAATGTCGCGTCAAAGTTTTTTTTTTATGAACAGGAAATAGCAGCCAAAGCCTTATTGGCCAGTAAGATACGAGAGGAAATGGGAGGAGAATGAGCGATGCTTATAAAGTTGGAAACACAACTTTCAGCCTACTGTGAATCAGTCTGATTTTTCTACGAATATTTAATAATAATATTTCTAGAAGAAAAAGGAAAAATCTCGACAAATCTTCTTTTTTGAAACCTAGAAACCTAAAAGAAGTGAGAAAAGCCGAGATTGAGTGGCATTATGTAGGTATTAAGAATCCGTCTTTTCAATAATTTTTCGAGTCTTACTTGTGGTTATATTTATTCACTTTCGTTTTTGTTATCATCTTTCTATGCATAAACATACTTAACTACGTTGCAAATCATTTTAAGCTAAAAAAAAAGTTACAATTGTTTAGTTTTTTGTTTGCTATAGGTTTATTAAAAACGATCGTGCACAATGTTATGGAATACATTTACAATGTTTAAACCTTTTTTTAAGGCATCATTCTTGAGATTAAATTGAGTTTTTTTCATATACTATTGATTTTCGATACATTAATTTACTGTGATGTTATAGGGAATCAAAGGTTTGAATAATACGCTCTAAGATCAGGCCTTTCCTCCTTGATGAAAGAACGTTCGTGCGGATCTCGGTTCCTTGGTTTGAGAGGGGCTATGAGGGGTAGGAGGAATTCTTGCCCTCCGCGTCCAACTCGGAGTTCTTCAGATTCGTCGAGTCGCCGGTATAGGTTGAATTGTTCATCCACAGTCCGAGGTAGTGTCGTCGGTTGAAACGTTTTTCTCAATTATTCGTCTTCCATTTAACCTCTTATACAGGTAAGTAAATGGAATGAGAATGGCAGATTTTTATTCAATGTTAAATTAGATAGAATAAACATATTGGATCCCCCAATTTACTACACACTATCATGATTTCCGTACTCCGTAGGCAAGACTTCTGAACAGATAACGTTTCGACATAACACTGAAATCTTTGCTAGAAAAAAATCATCCTCCAGATAATGTTCGAGAGCGTTGCTTCTATAGGGATGTTATTTCTATAGGCGAAAAAAAAAACAGTTTTCCCTCGTAAACCGAGCGTTGGTTCTGTCCACATTTAGTATTAGCCAATGTACTATCAAGAATTCAGAAAACAATAAACAATATTTAATAAAATAGGATTAAACTATCAAATCCTTGATCTGGATATCAAATTGATTATTTTCTTTATTTGTGTTGAGATTTAGGTGCTCTGAATTTTTTTTGCTTTAGAGCTTCAGTGAATCGAAATTTTTGGGTGACATTCGAACTTTTGGGACCAAGTGATATGCATAGGTGAATATTGCTCAATTTCGGTCCGATAACTGCAATATTTTTTAGGAAAAAACGGATTTAACCCGATATACCTATTCACATATAACTGTCATCATAATCACGTTAGGAGTTTCCACTGAACACTATGTCCGTTATGCATATTCATTCTCTTGGTAGAGTATATATTATACTCCATCTTAACCTGAACAATGCTAATGAGTCCATTATTAAAAGATTGAGATAAACACGCCTATTACAGGGTTGCTCGCCTTTCGTTCCCAAACCAGTGTCGTACATCGGTTCCTCGCATTAGCGGGGCCCAAATACGAATTGTTTTTCGAGCCAGCAACGACAAACACGGTTCTAGTCCTTGAAAAATATCGCACGAGGTGAAAATCAAAACAAGTTTCTTCTCATCTCTAGATAGTTGGCCTACTTATTTTCCAGGGTTTTCGGCTTCGTATGATCGTATAATTATAATACATTAGGTATTAATGCGTATTAATTAGCAATTGTAGGATTTTTTTTCTCAAAACACCAATGCAGGGAAGTAAATGATATAGGTGATCGGTACCAGCCCACAAAATCGAAGTTCGTCTCAATTGTAATAACTTAATTATTCGTGGACACTCTCATGACCAAGAAGAGCATTAGCTTATACCATGCAATGGCAACCCGACTACTGCGCGTTTCCCATTCGTTCATTTCTTATCGTCGAGCGCACACCGAAAAATGGGAAGCGAAGAAAGGCATTAAAACTCAAGGAAACAACGAAGTAACGACTTCATAATGTCAGTAGCAGTGGCGGATCCAGGGGGGGGGCTAGGGGGCTGAAGCCCCCCCCAGAGCTTCGAGCTTTGCACTAGATATTTTGGAAAATTACTTGGAGTGCAACTATTGTACTATTATACAGTGTTTAGTAAGGTATATTTTCGGTAATAATAAATATTTTTGGTTTCTATTGAAACTGAGTACTTTCTGAAAATTCGTTCCCACGTGGGTCATGATCCAGCCCCCCCCAGAAATGATTTCTGGATCCGCCCCTGGTCAGTAGTGATTAGATTTTGGCGAACAGAATCGTCGTTGCGATTTCGTGATATAGAGCGATTTTCGGGCCTTCGTGCGATTAAAACTTACAGATACAATAGTCGGTCGTTCTTGCTTTTAATCGTTCGAAGACGTTTGCGAGATTTTATTTTTACTTTCCTGATTTGATTTTGAGCAGATGGTTTTCACAAATTAGCGTACGTCGATTTTCTTCTTCAATTTGTACGAATTCACGTCAATAACGAGTATCGGCTGTCATAATTATAACCCATAAATACCATTTATTTACAAAACTCAGTTTTTATTTCTTCCGTGATACTCTCAGTAAAAAAATAATCTCATAATGATATTATTATTATAAACTTATATCATATTTTCGGACATAGATCAGAGTGTATGGTCTACTTTAAATAAAAAAATAATAAAAAATACAAAAAAACATGAGGGATTATCTGTTGCTTTGTGATATGCAGAGTAAAAACTCAAACGGAGGCTATTGAGGATCATTATCTTCACAAATAAAATAATATATACCTACTATTAATTTTTTGCTATGTTGGTATTCCTCGTGAGTGTATCACTTTTTTTTGTGCTATTTAAACTTTTAAAAAATTTAATAGAAAATAATTTACATTTCAACTGATTAACAACTTCTTGAGAAACGCATTTTTCACCTTTCCGGTGCTATCAACTTGAGAAAATTTCGGCTCCATACCCAACGCTAAAGAAGAATTATCCAAGATCAATGGTTTCCAACGCATTGAATCCCCGTTGAATATGGATGAGTTGCCGAGAGGCTCAACCTTGAATCAAAATTTTCAATTTGGATACGTCGTGTAAAACATGATAGGATAGGCAGCTGAATTGATCACATAATGTATTTTGACAGTGGTTCGTACGCCTCTTTCGTTTTCGATTGGCTATCAAATTTAGATGTCCGTGGATTGTGAGGAAGAGAGAAACTAGGCGACTCATTCTCCGATTGTTTATTTTCATGCCAAGTACTTTCGTCCGTTCGGGCATCATCAGGGCGACGTGGAGCCAATGGTTCCACAGCCCACATCAAATTTAGGTGCACGCTATTGGTCACTTACCCGAAGTTCAAATGCCACTGAGGATGCACTTAGGTTATTTTCATGGGATAAATGTAATTTCCCGCGCATTATTTAAAGTGATGGTAAAATCAAGTCACCGACTGAGCTATCGTTTTTTACTACCATGCTAAAAAGTCATGAAGGTATTTTAGGTGCCCTCTTTTCACCGGAAAAAATTAAGTATGTTTTCAGTTGGAATTGGGTATGCTTTGACTATCCACTGAAACACAATTCGCAACCTCACTTCATCTCAACTTGAGGGTGTACCGAACAAAAGAAATTTCGCGACCTTGTCACGTTAACTGAGCGCGAGGTACTCAATATTCCTGCGTGACTCGAATATTGTTTCACCATTGTTCAATTAATTCACACTTAAATAAACCTGATTGTGATTCTCAACAACAGGCGACTCCTTTGACTTTCAATGCTACCGACATTTGCCAGGACGCTTTTCGTTTCAAAGATTTACTGTCATTGTCCACCCTCGCATGAGAATTCATCTGTTTTAAAATATTCGAAAGGAATAGGCGATTCAAGGAAAGCTATCGCATTATTTGGATTAACAGAAAATATCTGATTTTCTTTCAATTTCAACTGTTTGGTACTATTATTTGCATTTTAAATACGTAAAACACTTCTCAAGAACTAGATTTTCTTACCGTCCCGTCATGTGGATGTACCTCATGAGTTCAACACGATATTAATTTAGAACCTTTGTAGCAAAAATCCTTCGTTTGGTAAATACCTGACTAACCCATCATTTGAATAATGAATTCATACGCAACAGTCACCAGTCCCTTACGATTTCATCATTATCGTAGTATTCATTAATCACTCCAAATGCGATCATGCTTCCTCACGAGGTCGAACTTATTGAATGCCTGTGACACAAGAATATCAGCAAGATCATTAATCACCCGTATCTATTCGCAATCCACCCTCACCTATTATTGAACATTCATGGTCACTTTCACCACTGGAGCGTATATTTCGGAAAAAAGGATTGCGAATTTCAAACGCGGACGAATGGACCAATCGAGGTGACAAAAATGAAAGCGTTCATTACTGAGATTGCCAATATCCCGATGATTCGTACCATTGTCACCAGATCAATTCAACCGGATTCCACGTGTCGTAATTTTGCATATGGCAGTATAGGAAATGATCGCTGTGTTCCCATTGTACGATTATTTAGGCAGTCGCACACTCAGGTGAGGATTTCGACAGAGTGGAACCGTTCGCATCGACGACCAAAGAAATAAGTTACACTGCTCAATACACACAATATCAGCGATCCTTCGTCAAAACTCATGTGAATTTTTTTGGAGTAGTATGATTTATATTGATTAGGTTTGGCCTATCCGCCGTACCGTTTTTTCATTCATTTTTTTATTCAACTTGCAGTTCTTTCTCCCAGTACCTTTCAGGCCAGAACTTAACTGTTTAACGCCTTTCGTAACATTATTGTATCAGTATTTTTACACAACTTTCGCAACGTTTTAGCCGAGATAACAAATCCAACTTTCAAGTATCCTAGATTTGTAACTTGCACAGAGAATAACTTAAACAAAAAGTCGTCTATTCAAATGTTTGAATACACCGAACGATAGGTAATTTAACTGTCCACATTTTCCCCATTTAACGTAGGTACCTATCCATTTTTCAACCGTTTGTGAGGTTTTCAACGATGTTGGTGGCATAGACACGAAAACATCTCATTTTTCAACTTTAAACCTTCTTTTCATCTATTTAGTGCAAAAGAAACAGAGAGTGAACCATATATTATTGATATACACATCATCAAGTATCATTATGCTGAATTTGAGCTAAATCTATTCCAAAAAATGTTTCGCGAAAAAATCCCCTGCGGTTTTTTTCAACCGACCATTTAACGAATTTTTACTCGTCTTTCAATACAGATAAAAATCTGAAATTTTCAGGAAAGTTGTGTCTTACCAAGATGTATTTTTGTGATTTTTTTTATTTCTCGGGAAAATCTGCAAGTAGTCCAAAAAACGGTTTTTTGAAAGTCCGGTGCGGTTTTTGAAAGCTCGAAAATCGGACTTTAACCGTGATTTTCGGGGTCAAAATTTATGATAATCAATTGTTTTATTATGCAGGAGTCTTCATTTGAACGCCTTACACACGTACATAGCAAAAAATTTGGTGATAAAACTTTAAACAGAGCCAGAGAAATTATTTTCCGTAAATCGAGCTTTTCACCGGCCGAATTTTCGAGCTCCGCTGGCATCGGTAGGAGTGAAAAGTAAATTTCTGTTTTTAAAAGCTATTCTTATAGGAAATTTAATGCTGAATCCGAATATGACGTTAAAACGGCGGAAATTTTACAAGAACTATTAGTTATTTCACCGTACTACACCGTTTTTCGTTTTTCAATTTTGAAAATTCATTAAATACTTAAGTGCAATTCAATATTACTTTATTACTCATTCTTATAGGAAATTAGACGTAGAATTCGAATTTGAAGTGAAAACAATCATATTCCAACGATTAATAAACGTTTTCAGTTTATCCGTTTTTCGTACTTTTGGAGTTTTAACTTTTTTGGTAAAAAAACATGTTTTGGGTTTTCTTCGAGCGCGAATTGCTCCGCGGGGACATAACATTACTATATAACCAAAACACCAAATTGTAGGATTTCGATAGCTTTTTTCGCCTCTGATTAATTTACCTATGTAAAAGTAGTCGGTTCAAAAGTTTTTGGGAACAATAGAAACAAATTCCCAAAAAATACGGGGTTATAACATTTCAAATTGAAAATGAAGACCTATTAAAAAAAGAAAAAATTTTCCGGCCGATGAAGTGTCTCTATTTTACGACTCTATGATCAAATTTGATTACATTGCCCCAGTTTCTCAATCAATTGTAGGTATACTATGGTTTTTTTGGAGGTCGCTTCGAGCCGCTCTAGCTCAGGCAAAAATCGTCGAACGAACGAATTCCTGTACCTACTTTTTCGTTTAAAGAATTTTTGCAAAAACGACGTTTTTTCGGTACATTTTGAATTTTTTCAAAAAACGGGGGCTAAAAATCGAAATTATAAGATTTTTACAGGCGGTGGTCTTAAATTCTAAGCATACCCTATTTCTTTCATCCAAATCCTTCCAACCATCTCCTCAACTAATCGTGTCCCTCTCCTCCTCCTGGTGGTGTGAAATAGTCTCAGTCTCCAAATCGAAAATATAGTGTCCACAAAGTGATAGCTCGAGCAGAAAATTTAACTCGAGTTATCCCTTGTAAAATTAATCTGATACCTCTCCCTCTATCCGATGCTGTCTGCTCCAAAAAAATAATAATCACCACTCTCTTGAAAATTATCGTATTGGGTTGATCGCTCTGACGAGGAAACCGGTTTGGCTTTGGATGGAACTAATAATTCATTCCAAATGTTGAACGCTGCTGAAATTTTGTCAGTCGTACGCAGTGACCTTGACTTAGTTGAAGAGCTATTACTTGTTTTTCGAAATGTCCCGCCTCGTAACCTTGTTCCGATCTTTTCAGACTATTGTAGATTAAACTCGTCTTTGGATCAAAAATGACGACGTTGATTCGTTGACATGACTGAATGGGACTTTTCACTCATCGTCAAGTTGTGTCATCTTGTAATTCCCAATAATTAAATCACTCTTCATTTCGTGTCCTATGACCGTGAAATCAACAGCTCTGTCAAGTATCACGTTTAAACACTCACCTTTTCCATTCCACGTTCTACGGTTTTGACTTCGTTTTCCCCATTATGGCCCAAGCTGCGAGGTCTGTCGGTTAAGGTTAATCACATAGTTGACACAAGCGGTTCCTATCCGTCATAGACGTCGCGCCTTTGTACCCAAGGAATCTTGAAACACTTGTCCTTCTTCGCCATGTGTCAGTTCGGTGTACACCGCAGAACCACCTTTATTTGAACGTTCCAAGGTAAACGTAGTTTGTGAAAGATTTCACATTTACGAAGAGAAGTTTTCGAGTTGGCCGGAAGTTTCGAAAACCCTTTGATTTTCACCTTTGAACTAACTACCCAAATTATACTTTACGAACCTCGATGATCACTCTTCTGTACGAAAATGTTAATGATCTCAAAATAATATCTTTACGTAAGCTCAATAATTCTATAGTCGGGCGTAATTATTGATTATTTATTTAAGGATTTGGGATGGGTAAATAATATATTGTGATGATAATAATAATATAGGCAATAATATAGGCCTAAATATTAATAATAGAAGCAGAAAACTCTAGCGAAGCCAACTACAGTCATGGCATTTCTTTTGCGAGGATCAACGAAACTTTAGAAAGCACAGCATTTACCTAATAAATTGAATTATTTTCTTCGCGTATATTCACCTCATCGGATGAGGTTCACAATTTGAAGTACAGTTATCTCGGCTCGCAAGAGCATGTGTATCGACTGTAGACTAATTTCCTTTCCAGTCTACCTAACTTGGAAAATAAAGTGATCGTTCATTCGGAGCCGAAGTTATTTATAGTTTCATGACGAAAGGGGAAGTTGGGAATGTATATCCGGGAGGCGACAAGTGCGTTTACTTACTCGCTTGCTTTGTCCTCGGAACCTTACAGCGGTCGAACTAATTAATTTTAACAATGCGGAATGTGTTGCATGTTTTATTTTCTTATAATACGTCCGTGAAAAATAAAAGTTTGACAGTGTTGTTTTGCAAGTGTTTACCTTATTAACGATTTGTCGTAGAGGTATTTTATTGCTGAGTAAAATAAAAATCCTTAACATGAGATTATTAGATTAGGTAAGCTTGAATTCACATTCAGGCTACAATAATGCACCTTAAAAGAATTGGGAATTTAATTTAATCCAATTCAAAGGCCTTTAACGAATTTGAGGGATTTCACAAACAACGAGTTTGTCCCTATTTTGATGAATATTAAGCACTCATTTATTATAATTACTATCAGTGTAGATGAACTATAATAATTACAGCGTGTGTTGGCTAGTGTAATTAGTTCGAATGCAGTGGTTCGAACCATGTAAATAGCTCATGGCCTTTGAAAACGGAGCAGTGAAGCTTTCGCTCCCTCGGGCAATTCAAACCCTACATGTGAATTCGTATGGCTCTTCTAATTATGTTTCGTCTATTTATGACACTTTTTGGCATGAGGGAATTCGGATTTGAGCCAATAAGAATTCGAAAATCGGAAGTAAACAAGAAAACAGTATTTGGCGCACTTAGTTCCATCTAAAATTCGGTGTGAAAGTGAATAAAATAATTTCCCTGTTGACAATGACATTGGCTTTGTATCGATCAGTAGCGCTACTCCTCAAATTACTATTGAGCAATGACGGAGATCTGAGAGGTACGAAATAATTAGGTACAGTGTACCATTTATAAAACTGAGATTTCATATCATTGGTTTCTCGTTCCAGGAAGCGAGCCATGTCTTTCGATAACAGAATGGACACATCTCCCGACAACGGACACGACAGCGCTGAAATTTCGGCTAACGTCGGTGCCGGCTTCGTCGGCGCATTCATCCACATGGGCACTCACAGTTCATTCGTCAACATCATCCACTTCGTGCCGCATTTGCTCATATTCTTTATGACTATGTTCATCGGCGCTCTCGTCGGTGTCATTTCGTTCACAACGTTACTCTACACATTCTTAGCCGCAGTTGCAGCCCTCGTCGCGTTACAGAAAATACTTCAAGCCATCGACGAATCGCAGAGATCTATAATTGATAAGCCTGCGACCGAAGTGCCAAAAATGTCCAAATGGACAAACTAGGGAAATTGCTGAATTTTTATTTATTTTTTAAATCGTTCTCAAAAATGTCCAGTTCAGCTATAAGCACATAAGGTAAACGTCGGATCATCTCTGTAAGATTTGGGTGGGTAAGGTAAAAACTTACAAGCCTCGATATAGAAGTTTTATATAACTTTTTTGGGAATACATGACAAAGAGCGATTGAGGCGATCATCACCGTTGAGTCAATCCATATCTTGTTTAAATATAATCCTTTATTATTCGAAGAGTAATAATTACTTTCCTAATTGTGTGCCCCTGTGCCTTCAAACCTAGTCAGGCTCTGGAGTAAAATATAAATAATAAAAAAAATTGAACTCGGATGAAAAAACTCTTATAAACACTAAAATAGACACAGATGAAGCAGCTCTTCAATGAAATACCGTAGCTTCTATTCTAGCTTATTTAAAATATTTTCAGTTCAGGCCAAACGTTCTCAGCGTATTATAAATGGAAAATAACTCGTTCGAAGAAGTTAATTTTACTGTCAAATGATTCGGCCGCACGAAGCCCGAACTATTACCCGCCATCTGATCCTCGATTTGTTCTACCATGAACCTGCTATTAAACTCTCGTAAATTGCTATTTGTTGCGGTTGGTCAATAACAGGAAAGTTGGATGTTAGTCCAGAAAAAAACAGCACCGCCACTGGACCGAAACGGAAAGACATGGAATAATGCGAAATAGAAAACGTGCAGCGAAGTTCGTTGATCTCACGACAAAATAAGTTAATATTAAGAAAAAAAAATTTTGGTCTTGCAGTTTTTTCTCGACGAAAAAAGAGGCAAAATAATTTTTTGAACACAAATCAATTTTATCGAGTACATTTGAGTATTGCCTATATTTACGTATGAATGTGTGATGAAAACATGGTAGTCAATGCTCGTTATAACTAGGTTCTTTTCGCTGTCGGTTTACAGAAAAAAGGTCATCCTGTTTATGCTAGATGGGTTGAAAAATGAATAGCTGTTGGCTCAGCTAGTCATAGCGGCTCTTAGCTTCATTATTATTACTCTAGCCACCGATGGGCAAAACACATGCGACTACCCGGTGGACCGCATAGATTGACGGGTATGGGACCTTCGTATTCGGATCAGGAAGTCAACACTCTTCTTCGAGAATTTAATCAATGAGTTTAAGCTACGTTTAGCGATCATCGAAGCGAAATAAACGACGCACAAAGTACAATAAAAATGCATAAAGACTGGCCATAGACAAATTTTTAACCTATCATCTCGGAAATTGAGCAGCGTATCGGCGGGTCCTCGGTGTCGGTGACGGGTAAACTCGCGTATTCCTACAATTTGGTTATTTAATTATATTTTCATGTTATGTCCCCGCGGAGCTATTCGCGCAGAAAACACAAAACACGTTTTCGACATAAAGTGGAATATATCTCGAAAGCTATTATATACGCAAGCCATTTTCTTATTTTTAATCGATTCTACATTAAATTTCCTTCATTTTCTTCCACAGCACCTACTTAATTGTGCCCATTTTGCGAACATGACGAAAAAAATTCCAAAGTTGAAACTTCAAAAATATGAAAATCGAAAAAATTCAACAAATATTATTAATCGTTCCAATTTGATTTTTTTCACTTTAAATTCGAATTCAACGTCTAATTTCCTGTAGGAATCATTAGTTAATCAAATTTGAACAGCACTGTAATTATTTGCAACGGATTTTCAAAGTTGAAAAACGTAGGAGGGCGTAGTATTAAACCTGGATAAACTGATAGTTGTCGTGAAATTTCCGCCGTTTTGACGTCATATTCGGATTCAGCATTAAATTTCCTGTAAGAATAGCTTTCAAAATCGCTTAAAAACAAAAATTTAATTTTTCACTATTACCGTTGCCAGCGGAGCTCGGAATTTCGGCCGGCGAAAAACTCGATTTACGGAAAATAATTTCTCTGGCTCTGTTTAAAGTTTTTTCATCAAATTTTTTGCTATGTACGTGTGTAAGGCGTTCAAATGAAGACTCCTGCGTAATAAAACAATTGATTCGCATAGATTTTGACCCCGAAAATCACGGTTAAAGTCCAATTTTTGAGCTTTCAAAAGCCGATTTTTTTGGACCACTTGCAGATTTTTCTGAGAAATAAAAAAAATCACAAAAATACTTCTTGGTAAGACACAACCTTCCTAAAAATTTCAGATTTTTATCTGTTTTGAGAGACGAGTAAAAAATCGTTAACTGATCGGTTGAAAGAAATCGCAGGGGGACCCCTTGGATTTCTCGCGAAAATTTTTTTGAAATAGATTTAGCTCAAATTCAGCAAAATGATAGTTGATGACGCGTATATCAATAATATATGGTTCATTCTTCGTTTCTTTCGCACTAAATAGATGAAAAGAACGTTTAAAGTTGAAAAATGTCATGTTTTCGGGTATAGTCTACTAATATTGTTGAATAACGCAAAAACGGTTGAAAAATGGATAGGTACATTACATTGGGAAAGTGTGGACAATTGAATCACCTATCTTTTGGTATATTCAAACATCTGAATTGACGACCTTTTGTTTGAGTTATCCATTGTGCAAGTTACAAATCTTGGAACATCCAAGTTGTTACGTAGTCTAATTCTGCAACAACTTTGCTCCAGTTGAAAAACCCAATACTTTATGATACAAAGTACATTCAAACCCCTCCACCAACATGCCAAATTATAGCAACTACTACTACCTACTATAACAACAACTAGGTATAGATTCCCACTCTCCAGACACAAATAATAACTGCAATACCTATACCTATACTATTATACTATTATACTCTATACTATACTCTATACTATACTATATACTATACTCTATACTATAGTATTTACTATACTATATACTATACTATATACTATACTATATACTATACTATATACTATACTATATACTATACTATATACTATACTATATACTATACTATATACTATACTATATACTATACTATATACTATACTATATACTATACTATATACTATACTATATACTATACTATATACTATACTATATACTATACTATATACTATCCTATATACTGTACTATATACTATATAAATATTATAGTACTATATAGTAGTGATAAGGACACTACCCCCGTGAGATTTATGTAAGGCCCGAGAGGAGGGGCGCAGCCCCTCCGACGGCCGACGGGCCGACCGCGCGCGATAGCTGAGGGGGGCCCCCAGTGAATAATGAATAATAAACACAAATAGAGTAGTTATAAGGTAAATTGGGATTATCTGACTTAGATATTGGAGATCGTTAATGATCTTACAAGGTTTTATCAATATGCCTATGCGCTCGTGCAAAGATACGTCACCATTCATAGCGAAGAGATACAGTTAGCATCTTGTTAGTTTTCCGTAGTCGAGCATCACTGAGCTCCGACCAGTCCCATTCTAGTTCGTTAGTTTCCTGCAGCCAGTTCGCATTGATATCCATTCGGTTTGAAATGAATTGTGATGGGGTGTGTTGTAATGTTAATTTTTCCATTTAATTCGACCCAAGTTTTCTGCGGCTGTGTTTTTCGCGTTTCTCACGTTTCCGAACTCAATGGACGGCAGCTGATGTGCTCGAAATGTCGACAGTATTGATGCTACATCGCCTGGAGACTCAGTGGTCGATTTTTGGCGTCTGATAATGGTGCATGTCGAAGGTAAAATTACTATTTTTTCCTACGAGTTATTTCAGTTCACCATCCTAGTTAACAGTAATGACGCCCTTTGATATTTTCGCAAGGTTTCACAATTTGACGGTCACGAATAGTCGTATTTTTCCACTCAAATGCGAACGATTTTTTGATAATTTGCCGTTCGAATCTTGGACAAGATTCACATCCGAAGGGACCGATTTGTCAGGAAGGAAACGCGTTGGAGGATTTTTATCTCGCATCCGGCCTCCTATTTAGAGTAGAATTTTTCTAAAGGAATTATTCGTTCCCCTCGGCCCTTGGAAGAGTGAACAAGATCTGTAGCCAGTCCCGCCAAAGCGGAAGTGAATCACTTCGTCTGTTGCCTTCGACAATCGTTAGGATTCAATAGCTGTCACGGCTACTTCATCTACGTCCGTGGACTGCCTTAAAGCCTATCAATTTAGGAGTCGAGAAGACGGCAGGAACTCTTGATACGCAGTACGAAACTGAGTGTTAATTTCTCCATCTTTCCAACCGATAAGTCTCCCGATGCTTCATTAGGGTTTCCGTATGGCATTATTATTTTATTAGCATGTCCGAAACTAAATCTTCCCTTAAAAGAGGTCGTTAATTCCCTAACTCATAGCATGACTCCTCTCAAGTCTGGTAGAACTCCAGCCGAAGTGTAGTACAATCGACTAATGAGAGCTTAATTGCATGTGGATCGGAAACAAATGAATTGACGTCGGAAAAATTGAGGAATTCCTTTAACCTGGTGTCGAAACTATCAATATAATCCTTGTGAATCTTGGGAAACACTTCAGAAATAAGGAACTAAAAAATAATAAAACTCCTATGAAAGGCTTGAGAAATACTCTTCATAATCATCCCCTCTTTTGTTTCAACATACTAATAATGCAAATTACTGTTTTTTCCTCAAGCACGTGTTACCAAGTCCCATTTTATTTTTCAGATCACTTGATATGGAGGTTCGAAAAACTTTTCTACGTTATGATGCTAAGGATGCAGGCTAGTCTTCTGGTTGTTTAATAATTTCAAAACGATAGAATGGCTTCGGTCAGCGGTGCCCAGTCTTCCAGGACATTGCTTGACATTATCCCTATGTACACTAAATCGAAGGTCAGTTTGATGAACTACGAATTTTATATTAGACAATCTTGCACCTTTTGATAGTCACCAGTGATGTAGGTGATGGAAATTTTTAAAATTAAATCTATTTTATAGATACTTTTCCAGCATCATCATTCAAATTGGGGGGTTTTTACGTGAATTACTCGGAAATATCTATGTAAATGATCTGTATTGTAATTAGCTCTGACTTATTTCATTTCAGTCCCTGTGTATCAATGATTGGAATTTTAAATATTTATACTTCTGTTATTTTTTGTTAGTTCTTGATTTCCATCTTCTCTATAATCTGTTGAGCCAGCTGTACTCAATATATTCAAGTTTGTAGAGGTGTATACATTTTATTTCGTCTGAAGATACTGGTTATATATTTCCAGTCGTCCAGTGATGTTGGAAGCATGCGTCTCAAATCTATTGTGGGCATTGGCGGCAGTGTGCAAAGTAATACTTCTCGATTTCCAAAACTCGAGGAATGTGCTCATTTCCATTATGAGCACGTCGACTTGCAGCCTGTACAGGTATGCCAATTTAAACGAATTCACTTGATATGCTATCTACAGATTTGCCAAGCCAAAATTAATATTTTTGTAGTAGAGGGGTTGTGAGGGGGAGAAAAACCAGGCGACTTATTCTCCAGATTTTTAATGGCTGGCCGAGCTGGTTTTTCTCTCCCTCACAACCCCTCTACTACAATAAATGTGACGACAACCAAACGAAGAATTAATATTTTTGTATAATATTTTATACTTAATACGCTCTTCCATATAATTTTCCTCTTATATTAAAAATGTAGCACATTGTTCCTTAAAATATAGCTAAACCTTGACCTCACATTCAGAATTATAACTCTAAACGAAAATTCCCGTTCAGGGACGTTTTATGAAAGCATTTTATGAATAAGCTTAAATTTAATAGTATATATTGTGGTTTATTAATTAAAAGACGGGCTCCTCCAAATTACCGCCAAATTATTTGATGTTAAAGATCAGATCTATAAATAATCAGGACAAAAATCAGGTGTAAAAGGGCCTCAAGTTATTGATGTAGCCTGGTTTCTGCACCAAACTCGGGGCCAAGTGTGTGACATTTGTGGCACATAATGCATGTTTAACTAGTAGGAAAGTTTTCATACGCTTGCCGTTCGTGTTTTATTCACCCAGAGTGTATCAGACGAATCCTAAACACAATATTATTATTTCTGTATTAAACTCTTGTTTATATTCAGCTTTTTTATTCATGCAAGCCACTCAGGAATCCATCCTTTCAAACCTCTTACAAATTGGAGCTCGACCTGCTAGGATCGCAGAAGTGCTATGCCTTTGCTTAAAATATTAATTTAATTTATTCATATGCGCAAACGTTGTTGGTCAATGACAAAGATTTGTCCCATTTGAATGTTTAGATAGTTTTAATCACCGACGAGAGCACGAAAGATGAAGACAGTTTTACACTTAGAGTTACCAGTGGCAACGAACGGTGGCAAATCCTCCGGACGTATGATCATTTTTGCAAATTGGACGGACAACTTCATCAGTGTGTGTTCGATCGGAAGTTCAGCGATTTGCCGCTGCTGTCTCAGCTTTCGTCTGCAAGTACTGTAAGTATGGTTAAATGCTTCTAACCCTCATAAGTTATTGATCTCAGTTCGAAAGTGGTGTGCAAATGTGGACCCATGTATGTCAGCTTATTTGATTTATTTATTGGTTTTAGTCCGACAAGAAGAATATTTTGGACAAATACGTCCAGCGGTTGACTTGCATCTGGCCTGATTGTGCCATGAGTTGTGGCCCAGTTTTGTCGTGGTTTGAACTTGATAACCGAGGTCGAAGGATTGTCGCTTCTGGCCATGGCATTAACACTCCAGCAGTTGCGGCTGCCTTTGCAACTACACCCTACACAGCTAATGCCACTGACGAGCTCTCATTTCAGGTTAGTCTGGTGCAAACAATGCTAGTCTTATATTTAAATTAATTTTTAATATATTTTTTTTTTCAATCCTGACGGTAATTGTTTTTATTTCCAGATAGGTGACATGATCTCTGTGATCGACATGCCACCTGCTGAGGAAAGTTCCTGGTGGAGAGGCAAAAGGGGCTTTGTCGTTGGTTTCTTTCCGTCAAACTGTGTAGCTGTTATCACTGATAAGATACCGACAGAGATAACACTGGCTGAGCCCAGCAAACCTGTTTTAAGGTAAAGAAGTTGATCAATTTTTGCCTAATTGACTAATCTCTGGTATGCATTGAATGTTGATTTTATTTTATTCAAATTTTCTCCACCCTTCAGAAAGCATGGCAAGTTAATTGCGTTCTTCCGTGCTTTCATCCTGTCGCGTCCATCTCGCCGCCGATTGAAGCAAACAGGAATCCTGAGAGAACGTGTGTTTGGGTGCGACCTGTCGGAACATTTACTCAACACAGGCAGAGAAAGTATGCAAACTATTCTACACAACAATATCTATTTTGAAACCCATTCTGCGTGAAAATAAAGCCCATTCTGCAATACAATTTTTTCTTTCTTTTTTGTTCACAACATCATTCTCATCGTACTAGGTTGGTGAGGGGGAGAAGAACCAGGCGACATGTTATCCGATTTTTTATTAACTGGCCGAGTACTTTCGCCCCTTCGGGCATCCTCAGGGCGATGTGGAACCATAGGTTACCACGGGAGCCCTGAGGATGCCCGAAGGGGCGAAAGTACTCGGCCAGTTAATAAAAAATCGGAGAACATGTCGCCTGGTTCTTCTCCCCCTCACCAACCTAGTACGATGAGAGATGCGACGACTCAACCAAGAAGAACATCATTCTCGTTTCAGTTCCATTGGTGCTCAAGTGTTGTGCTGAGTTTATTGAAGCTCACGGAATCGTCGACGGCATATATCGATTGTCTGGTGTTACTTCCAACATCCAGAGGCTAAGGTTAGTTATGGTTTTTGAGCCTTGGCTGTTTCAGTTATTCATCAGGAATTCTGTATAGTATTGTTGACCTTGTTTTAGATCGATATTCGATGAAGATCGTATTCCGGTGCTGGAAGAAGATAGTGGCTTGAAGCAAGATGTTCATGGTGTGGCTTCCCTTCTAAAAATGTACTTTCGGGAGTTGCCCAATCCTCTGTGCACGTATCAGCTGTACGATGATTTTGTGGCTGCTGTCCAGTCGCCGAATGATCAACGATTGGAAAATATGCGGAGAGTCGTTCAAAAACTGCCCCCTCCCCATTATAGGTGGGTGCGATAAGAGAATCGTGATATTATGCTTTGAGCAGAACTTCAAAACAAAAAAAGAGACTTCTTAATTACAATTGAAGGTGCGTAAAGTTTCTACTGTCTAGTTCATTTTCAACTGATTTTAGAACACTGGAGTATTTGATGGGTCACCTTGGAAGGGTGTGTGGCCACAGTCGTGGTACTGGCATGACTGCTAGGAATGTGGCCATTGTCTGGGCGCCGAATCTTCTCCGATGCCGTAGTCTTGACCAGGGAGTAGCTGCTTTACAAGGTGTTGGCGTCCAAGCTGTAGTTACCGAATTCCTCATTCTCTACGCTCCTCTTATATTCAACGCTTTAGAAGGTCAGTATAAATTGATCGGTGCTTTTTTTCAATACTCATGTTTGCAATTTTGCTACAGTACTGATTTTTGCATTTTTTTGCAGGCGATAAAATCCATCTAAGGCCTAAGTCATTAGCTGTTAGCTCCCCTACAAAACTCCTCACCCTTGAAGAAGCAATGGCCAGAGGCCAGCATTCGCCGGCAACCTCATGTAAGACTAATTCTTTATTTTTTTCCACAAAATAAAACATTTACCGAAGATCACCTCGATTTTGAGAAGGGATGTAGCTTGTTTTCTCCCTTCTGGCCGTAGCTCAGTGGCTTGATTCACCCTGTACAAAAAGGCCAAGACGGAAACAGCATAATGCGATTTGATTGATTAAAGCCATACATAGTGACCTCTTACAACCTACTTTCTACCTATTAGCTTGCAATCTGCAACTTCCGTTTCCACGTTTTTCTTCGGGATATGAATCCAGCTTAAGATCAGTCTCAGAAAATTAATGCTCACTGTTATAACAGTTATCAGTGAAATGCCAGTTGATGAGCAGACGTCTGGAGGGCTGAATTTCCACACAATCATCGATCTTCCGAGAAAAAGGCAGTCGTTGAATTGGCGTACAATTTTCACGCCTCGCCGCAGCCTTCAACCAAAATCTCCGCGACGATTCAAACGAGTAAGTGCCTCACTTTGAACAGATTTATATTTCAATAGCCAAGAATGACGCCGTTTATGGGTCGTTGACTTATTTTCAGAAGACAATCATGAAATCAGCTGAGTTTTTGAGTTCGTCGTTGAATGGAGATCGCCAAGGTGTGATTCCAGTGTCCGGCCCTCCTACAGCAAATCATAGTAGGTCTGTCTCGCATGACTCCTATTTCGACAACAATATGGAGCACAAGTCTACGTCATCTCTTGTGGAAACTCAACATGAAGGCAAGCCGTTTCTGAAATTATTAAAAACTGACCTATTATTTTGTACGTTCCAGTAATAAATTATGTACGAGTAATTTGTACAAGGCGATCCAGTTAATTATTGTTCCTACATTTTGTTCCAGGATTGTCCCTGTCATTGGATCTGAGTGAACTCCAAATGAATTTTGAACTTGAAGAAAGCGAGATGAGAATATTTTCAGAAGACGAAACGAACCAGCTGTTCAGTTCGGGGGCGAGCATTGCATTCGGCGTGCTTGAAAATGATATGAATTTAGAGAAACGATTTTCAACGCAGAACCTCCGCTACATTGATAGTTATTCGCCTGATCCAATGGACAATGACACTCCGTCAGATGGTGCTCAAACGCCTGGTTACCAGCCGTTGGTCACTCCCGGCTCCTATGAAAACCTCCGTGTCAGCTCATGTTTTGATTCCGCCTCTTCACGCAAATCGGACGGCAGCACATTCACATACGAGAAACTAATGGAGTCTCCTAACAACACTTTGGACTCGTTTGGTGTTGCACAGCGTCGGGAAAACGACTTATATGAACCTTGTACAACTCCAAATCGGAACTCTGTGGCCAATGTGTATGAATGCATGGACGTTGAGCAGGAAGAGCAGGCAATTTACGAGCCAGTGGCCAACCCGAATGCAATTGAGCCCGCATGCGTTTTGGATGAAGCAGCTATCCACTATGAGAATGACACCATAGCGAGGGCAATCGCCTCTGCTGAGGAAGCGCAAAATAATATTTACGAAGTCATACAAGTAAGTTGACTTGTATTCAGAATATTAGCTCGTTTTTTATTAAGTGAGATAAAACATAAATGTACTAAAATTATTTGCTTGTTGTGACTTTTAAAAATAATTTTTCCAGTGCGTCTCTGCTGACGAAGTCTATGAACAAGTATCAAATTTCCGAAATTCAGTAAACGAGGTGAACAATTTGGCCAATGATGAACCGTCAACTCTTGTCAAAACTATCTCTGAAATTGGTGAGTGGTTATGAACAATGCTTGCAGACCACGTATTCAACTTATAGGTTTGTGCTCAGTTAAAAATTTCAGGTTCTAATTTTTTTGTTCGCATCAGAGAAAATATTCTGCTACGATCTAACAGTTTGAAGGACAATACCCATTGCAGAATGCTGTACAGAATTTTATGCGAAAGAAAAACACGTGAATAGTTTGTTAATCTCGTTTCAGATGGCCAACATCGTAAATTTTCCGAATCTTTGAGCGAAGCGTCGTCATCCACTTTGAAGCAGAACTATGTCGGTGCTCCGCCAACTGTTAAGACTGATTCGCCATCGAGCACGCTCTCTTCTAAACGTAGCAACTCTGCCACATTATGTGACGAGAAAGATTTCTTCCATGACAACATCTACATTGAACCATCGTCGTTGTCGACATCCCTTGTAGAGGACATCAACAACGACGAGCCGAGCGCTCCGGAGCGTGATCTTGTACCTGAATCTATAGATCTGAAGGAAAGATCTGATGCAACTTCTGAGACTTATTACCAAAATGTAACTTTAAGCGGGACGAGAATCGAAAATGACAGGACGTCATCTTCCACAATCAACCAACACGCTGATGAACCAAAATTAAATGATAATTTAGTAGCATGTGATAGTAATTTAAGTAATCCTAGTATCGATGATAATTGCGATGACAATAACGATATAATCGACAGCAATTTTGAAAATGAGAGTCACACGTTGGTG
Source organism: Tupiocoris notatus (assembly GCA_037159825.1). Taxonomy (NCBI): domain Eukaryota; kingdom Metazoa; phylum Arthropoda; class Insecta; order Hemiptera; family Miridae; genus Tupiocoris; species Tupiocoris notatus. Next base: position 424,755 of record JASJUZ010000705.1, on the reverse strand, counting down.
AACGAGCTGTCGCGTCCGAGCTGTGTTATCGTTTCTGAGTTTTTGAAACAGGAGACTGTCATACGTATGGAGGAAGATTCGATTGTGTCCTTGAACGATTCTATAGATACTACAGAAGATTTGGGAGAGCGTGAGAGCAATTCAAAGAAACTGGAAACATCGAATTTGAATTCAGGCGTCTGTGATGGTGGTGCTCGATCTAAACTCCACCTAAACCTAGGCTCTATGTCCAACGATGCCCAACAGCCGTCATCAGTCGAATCGGACCATGAACGCCGGGAACGCATCGAAAGGTACAAAGAAGAGAGGAGGAATTTTTTCAGAAATAAATACAAAACGGACGCCCTGAATAATAATGATGAACGTGATGAAGAGCTGATTCGGCGAATAAAACAAAAAACAAAAAAAGATGGCAGCAATCGTATGGATGTAAGCCCAGCTGATGATGGTGCGGTCTCGATTGTTGACTTCCACTCGAAAAAGTCACCGTCAAAGACAATGATGGTGAATATCTCTTATTCACCGACCAAAGCTAAGGCGGATTCTGAGTTGGATGAGACGTCGCCTGATGCAAGTGATGCGTTCGATATTCACTCGAGGTAAGCTCAAACTTGTAATTTTCTTTTTGTACTTAAAGTGATTGCTGTGAATGATTTCTAGCTGTGAAAATTAAAAAGCTTCTTGCAATAGTTTTTCCAAGTTCCTTTACTCTTGTTTTTTCTTTCATGTTGTGAATTTTTAAATTATGCCAATTAGCAACGCTGTATGATTAAGAATCTATAATTAATATCGGGAGTAGAATCAATTTTGAAGTTGTCTGAATCAAGAATTTGTTTCCCTGGGGTTGGAATTGATCTCACTGGTGTCAGAATCTAGAATCAATTTCTCAGGTATGGAAATCGAGAATTAAAATCGCAGATGTCGGCTGCATTGGAATTGAGTTTCGATTTCACTGCCATCTATATTGATCATAAATTTATTTGTGAATCGACCCTCTCTTTCAATCGCAGTCATTCTCGTTCAAAAGTCTTTCCAACACATCTCATTCGCTCTCCTTCAAAATTGCCAGATTTCCTGTTTAAAGCGATTTTATTTTTTTATTTTCAGATTCAAAGAAGATGGTAATTCAGCTTAATCGATCAGGTTAATTCGTTTCGCTCTCGTCTCATCTTGGAAAAAAAGCTCATCTTTCCCTTTCCGTTTAACATTTTTCACTAAAAATTATACTGAAAATGTCATTTTACGCTTCCTTAATACTACTTATCGTTAGCTTATGCTCACTGTTAGTAGAACTACTACGATGCTAAACTCGACTCGTGAAGAGAGGAGTCTCGAAGAAAATATTTATTTACTACTTAATGTCAGTGCTGTTATTTTAATGAAGATATTGTCATAGGAAAATGTATAGTGTTATGATGTATATAAAGCGAGCATTTTTTCTTGTTTCATGCAAATTATGCAGATACGATGATTATGTGCGCCTTGTTGAACTCACCTCGAATTATCTTTTTGTATTTCACGTTATTCAACCTTCGGTTTTTTGCGGCATGCCGTTGTGCGCATATTTCGCTATGTCCACTGAGCCATTGTGAATGGCCGTTTGGAATTGTGTTCACCTTTTAATGTTTTTTATTTTGATACAATTTAGGACAGATTAGGCTTCCAAGCTAGAGTTGGTGTTCCTTTTTCCATTAGAAGGGAAAAAAACAATCGTTATAATATTGTTGCTACCTCGTTAGCGTGTTATACCATTTTAGCTCTGTAGCAACTTTTTCAATCTGCAATTTGAGTTGCGAAAGTTGCGACGGGCTTCAGAAACGTTTTGTGTTGAAAAAGTATAACTATTTTCATTTTTTTCTACGATCTTATTTCTACAGTTCTCTTTTTTACGATAATACGAATCCAAATTGTTCTTCTGTGAGGATTTTTCACTTGTGAAACACATTGCTTTTGTACTATATTTGCACCCAAATTAAGTTTACTTTAATATTTGAAGTACCCAGACGATTCGGCTGTTGGTTAAAAATTAAACTCCGCTTTGCTTGAATTTTCTGTGGTCAAGAGGATACTTTTTTTCACCAGTATGATGTTAATACGTGTGATGTGCCGTTGATGTTTTCGCTCATTTGTCAATGATAAGGCGATATAGTTTTGTCTCCCTTATTGTAAACGGTTGACTGAGTTCCCGTTCAGTTATTGAGTTGTTACAAAGAAAATACAGCCCACCTGTCGAATGGTACATATTAATTACTTTCTTTCTGTTCTTGCCCGCAGTGGAACAAAATTTCAATTTCACTTGCCAACTTCTACTGTACCGATCTCATTTTCCAAATCAGAGTTTTTCGGCAGTCGAATCACGAATGGTTCCACACCCTCGGTAGATCTAAAGAATAGAGCCATATTATGATCTGTTGCCAATGAAAATAAACTGGCCATTACCCACCGGTATTGAGGAATTTTATTGATACTCGTCTTTTGAAAAGCGTTTCTTTTTGTCATTGTGGTTTTGTAGGCTTTTAACTCAATGTGGAAGCCTGAGTAAAACGGACTTTATATTATCCCTTTCTCAATAATGCTCTGTTGTGTGCCAAAATTTAACAAGACTGCTTTTTTTTATGTTGAACTTGATTGGAAACAGACAGTGTCTGTTTCACAATAGTGAACGCTCTCCACCTTGTCGTAATCTCCGTTTGGCTTAGCCCAATCTTGACATTAGAGGAAAAAAATCTTGTTATGAAAATTTATGGTTAACTTAAGCGTCGAGAATTAAGAGAGAACCTAAATGGAAATTGTTTAGATGTTTATTCGTTGCATAAAAGATGAAGTCGTTGTTAACTCATTGAAAAATATGAGGTAAAAAAATTGTTAATCAACTTGTTGATATATCTTTTTTGAAGTTGAAAGCATATTAACCGTAATTTGTAACAAATTTATTCAGTAGTAACAAAAACGTAAAATCCTCTATCTTCTACTCTAAAAACTATTCCGAATTAAAAGTCACTTTGGATTGTCAAAAATCGCTATTTTCCTTGAGATTCTTGTTATCAGGAATACTTCAATTGAATATGACTTAATTTTACATTTTGGGACGCTTCAATGATTTTTTTCCAATATCGCTATTTGCATCGATCGGATACTCCGTTTGAACCAAAAACCTTGCTCAGATTGATATTTTACTTTTCTAATCTTTTTGATAGAGTATCTTGTCTTTTCAAATTAACACCTCTAACATAGCTGATGGTGTAACACCAACTCAGTAGTAAAATGCCAATAAAATTGATGTAACAAGCAAGAATGCTTTGTGATTTTCCCCAATTTCCTATTCTTATCAGAGTTTTGCCGCTTATGGTTGATGACCACGCAACATAATTCTTGTGAAGCTGTAGTGCGTGATCATGATGGCTGTGAACTTGAGTTACTTTGGTGGAATAATTCAACTAGCAAACTTCATTGAGGCATTTTTTCTTTCATATCAATTCGTCCATAGTTGTTAAAGGCCGCTATTTATTACTAATATAGCACCTCTATCAAATTATGACTATATCATTGAAGTATCCATGTAACAGTCTTCATATGATACGTAAATTCTTAGAGAACAATCAAGTTTGCAAGTTTATTCTGTTAATTTGGCCTTGCCTATTATTCACTTTGTTTACCATACGAATTTGATCAATCAGCAGATAAATAATAATGATGTCTCAACCGACCCCTTCGGACACCGAAGATGGTACCGAGGTACACATTGTTGATTTTTAAATATTTACTCTATTGAGGGGTTCAGTCTGACTAATGACGTAGTTGCGTTTGAGGATTTACTCCAGATTTGAGCTAGTTAGGCGACAATGCTCTGAGATGCCAGGCTAGATGGCTAGATGCTGTGCACATCATCTTTTAAAATTACTTTAAAGACACTTTAATATTCGTGGTCTTGAATAATTGTGGTCGTTCCTTTCATTGACCATGATTGAATCTTATTACCACAGCAAGATCTTGAAGTGCCCTTTGATCCATTCTTTGTACCAATCGACGACCCAGAGGGCTCTGACGTATCCATCGATCTCAGCGAAGACGCGTCATATGAAATCGAAATGGAGGAATACTTCGAGAAAATCATGGCCCTACAGGAGGAGAAAATCAAGGCTCAAAAGGCCCAAATGGAGGCCGAAATGGAGGTAACTTGCAGTTCCTGTATATTTGTACTGTTTGTCACCTTTACTTCTAAAACCCTTGAGCTCATTGTTGAAGTTGAGATTTCCATGAGAGCCAAATCATTTTATGCTTCCACTAGGCATGCAATCACTGCTATATAGAACATTTTTCAAACCATTGCCAGTTGTTAATACTACAGTGCTTCAAGATGAATACACTGCAGGTAAATAATTGCAGATCCTAGTGTATGATGATCCAAAGAAGAAGAAAAAAATGTTGGATGACGACGATGTTGTTGCTGAAACAAAGGAGTACACTACTAAAAGCCTGTTTGCAAGGCCTGAACCCCCTCCGGCGGATTCTGACGGGGACGAAGGGGGTCATCTTGTTTTCTTAGATGAGTCCATTCCCAAACGTACTGAAAGATCCTCAGGTGCGACCTCTTCAAAATTTGCCTCGCCTTGGTCTGAAACCTAGTTTAATAAAAACATGTTTTCTCTGTGTTGTGGTTGCTGTGTGTTTTATGGGTATTGATTCAGTACAAATATTTCCCTTAGGAAGAGCACAGACCGGTACGGTGGAAGCCCCCCAGAGAACTGCGGTACGGATTTCGGTCGGTGACGAATCAGGTGAACCGCTAGATATGGTAGAAGAAAAAATTGGAGCCCCTCCAAAACGACCATTTTGCGACATGAGGGAAATTCGCCTAACCAAAGAGGTTGAAATAACTTTTACCCTAACACTGACTTCACTCCTGTTAGACCTTGTCAAACGGCTTGAAAATCAAGTGCTCAATGAGCAAATTAATTTTGTCAGGAACTAAACGAACCCTTGCAGCGAGGCTTAATTCCAAGAGATGCCGATGAAGATCCATTCAGGGCTGAGTGGAGTTTCAGAAGATCCGAATGGGTGACGCTGCCACTCGTGACAGGGGAAGTAGAAATATTTTCATTGGAAGGAAATTCATTTTACATCGCACCGGAGGATGTCGAACTGAGCGATGGTAGGGGAAGCGATTAGGCACTCCTGAAATGATTTACCATTTCAAATGATTTATAAAAAAATTGATATCACTCATGCTCTAACCTGAATTCTTGAGTGCAAAGTTGCAGACATAGGGGCACGTTAGCACGTCTTCAGTAGCTGTTAGGCATTTGTTTCAGGGCATCATGCCATTAATATTAAGCTCGTCAGTCCCTAATATTCTTTTCAAGACTGAAAAATCCGTATTGTTCCAGATGACGTTCCTGAATACGATTCTGACGGAGCTCTCTTGCCACCCTTGCCAAAAAAAGATACCGGGTTACCGTTCTACGATGATTCATCATCCGAAGAAGAAGAGAAAGCTGTTCAAAAGGAGGTAGGTGAAGATGAGGAGGAAGAAGAAGGTGAAGGCGAGGGTGAACCTGAAACTCCTGCCGAAGGGGAGGCTAAAAAGGAGCCGGAGAAAGAAAAGTCGCCACCGCAAGAAGAAGAAGAGAAGAAGAAAAAGAGAAAGAAGCCAAAAAAACTCTTGTCAAATATGTTCAACTATGCGGACCGTGAAGTCCTAACAGTCAACTCTATTACTATGGTTTGTATCAAGAAATCAGCCGAACATAAAACGAACTGATGAATCATTGCTGTATTGCAATTAGGTAGCTAACTATTCTTTCCTTCAAGACTATTTCTTATTGTCCAATCTTTTCCAAAATTTGTTCGTCCGTTACTTACCATCAACTGATCATGAATCAAACCTCTCGAACATCATAAAAGGTGACGACAAGGAAAAGGAAAACCAAATAGGTATCCTAATTGCAACCCCTGCTCATGTAAAACTGTGCGTGTTGAATCATCTTATCTCACGCAGGATGACGGCGTGCAAACCGTGCCACCTCCAAAATCAACGTTCCGAAATTTCGTTGCCCAATGGAACATTAGCGACAGTTACCAAAAAGACCATGCTGCCGCTGTAGCTGCCAAAGAAAAGGAAGCTAGAGAAAAACAAGTGTTTCAAAGGTATAATAATTATAAATTTGCTTCGAAGGGACGAAATCTGGTAAGCAAAAATTGCCATGGCTACATTGATCCTTCATATTCAGTGGTTCATTCCGTTTAGAGTAAATCCAAGTTAGACTTTGTGGCACAATATTGCTTCAAGTCCTTATTTTATTTTTTAATTGCTGAGTGATTTTCTACTGTGACTATTTGGTAGGGTAGAACTACAAAATCCCAATGAAAAGTCTGTGGCGTTTTCACCTGAGGAAGCCTACGCTTATACATATTTGAAAGCTGTTCAACTCCTGGAAAGACTCATGTCTCAAAACACATACGAAGATATTGCTTTTGGTAATATAAATGTTCAAGTGACTTCTGGAGCTAAAATGAAACATTACAAACTCGCTAGATTGAAAAATTCCTATTTTTATCTTAGACGCACAATTCTATGACGATCCATCTGATAAATACAAAGATCAGGAGGGGACTCTTCTTCCTTTGTGGGAATTCGAACACGACGAAACCAGAGGAACGACTGTCACAGACATCAAATGGAGCCCGCGGTATTTCGACATGTTTGTTGCGTCATTTGGAACGTGTAAGCATTAAATGCACGTTGTGAATAAGTTAAGGATATAGCTATCTCCAAACTTGACTCTCAATATTAATTGTTATATTTCGAATCCACACAATTTTTTAGATAGCGTGAATGCCTTCAGACCGAAAGGAATGGTTTGCGTTTATACGTTAAAAAATCCCTCTTTCCCCGAGTACAAATTCAAATTCAAGAGCGGCTGCCAAACTATTGATATACACGACAAGGAACCATACTATTTGGCCATCGGCCTCTACGATGGCTACGTTGCTATACTCAACATAAAAAACGAAGGCAAACCGTTCCGTCTTGAGAGTGACATTAATAAAAAGCACGTTGGCGTCGTTTGGGAGGTATAAAAATGAATTCTTTTGTGGAATCCAATAAAAATTTGGATTCACTATGATGTTGAACTGATTTCAGGTGCAATGGTGCAACGATCCCAGAGATAGGCAGTTGGGATTTTACTCGGCCGGCTCAGATGGACGAATTTTCAAATGGCTTGTCAACACTAATGAACTAACCATGACACCAATCATACGGCTGGAATTAAGCGCTGCAATCGCCGGATTCAGCAGAGTTCTTCCTCATCAAACGGGTATTGTGGTTGTGAGCTATGTTGGCTGTGTAGTGAGCATTATTCATCAGTGCTTTTCAGTAACTCCCTGTGTGAGACCCGGGTGAATAGAAAGGAAGTTTGTATGAGATGAATATTGCTGAACACGCCAACTCTTTAATGACCAAGGACCGAATTAGTGTGTGCTATGTACGTATTACATCTTAGGAAGATTATTTTACATCATAGTGACAATGTTTCAGCTCACTTGACCAGCCTCAGCTTCAAACCGGACAATTTGGAAATATTCCTCGTTGGAACCGCTGAAGGAACAATATTCCAGTGCAGCAATTCATACGCTTCGTCCTATCTGTATGTCTACTGGGCTCACGAATTGTCCGTTTACCGGATTGCGTATAACCCTTTCTTTACTAAAGTATTTGCATCTGCCAGCTGCGACTGGAAGTTAAAGATTTGGGAAGAGTGTAAACCGTACGTATACATTGTTCAGCCTGGTCAGAAAAAAAACCACGGCTCCAATATTTTATTTAGCATTTTTGGATTGTTCTTTTTGCATCATTATAGCGATCCGTTGTTCATATTCGACCTGTATTGTGCTGTTATGGACGTCCAATGGTCACCTTACTCGAGCACTATCCTCGCTGCTACTACTTCAGATGGCCGGCTGAATTTGTACGATTTGAATGTTAATCAACTTACGCCTATCTGCGTCCAATCGGTCTGCCCACCTCAAAGCGGTTACACCACACGACTGCGCTTCAATTGGAAACTCCCATTCATCTTAGTCGGTGACAGCAAGTAAGTGTTTTTGTAATTTTTCCGGAAATTTGGCAATGATTCTCAACTAGTCGCTTGTAAAAAATGTATGGATTACTGATTTGAGAAAAGATTTGAAGCGATTTTTCTCGCAGCGTTCCAGATAACATAGGTAAAACAAGTTTCATCGTATCAATTTTGCACTTTTTTAATTTAATAATTTCAGAGGCTTGCTGGTCATTATGAAAGTATCGCCCAACTGTAGAAAACCGACGGTTCTTGGTAAGAAGAAACAAAGAGGAAAAGATAAACTCAAGGACGATCCAAAGCGGCTCGAGTTGATGAAATTCAAAAGGATATTTCAGTATGTTCGGGAAAAGGGCGTTCTTCAGACAGTACCGGACGTCGATACTCGGACTCACGAGGAGAAGCAAAGACTTGCGGAAAGATGGTTGCAAACTGGCTTTTGATTGCGTGAAATACCTTACCAATGTGTCGATAAGCAGTCAACATCGATATGGTCGGTATTCAGCGCACAGTGTGAAGATTACAGCGTTCGCGTAGAAATTTATGCGCAATAAAGATGTGCGGCGTTTTCATTTGAAAAATTTCTCATTGACTTAAAATAGCCGAAAAAAAATTTAATCTAAATAAATGCACTAAAGAAATGCGATCTAACGAGTGATATTCGAGATAAATATATACTTTTTATTGTTTGTTCGAAATTTACTTCACAATTTATTAACGATAAATTCGTTTTACAAAAAAGGCATTCACAGTCCATCATCGTGTTCAAGAGAGCTCTTGATTAGAATCTTAACGCGCTAAAATAAATTACGTCTAACTCTACGTTTCCACATTAAAATGAAGATGCCAAAAATTTCTATTGAACAACAACTATTTATAAATTTTTTGAATACTAGAAAAATTATTGTATACTTCATCCCTCAACATGCCGTCTTCGTTCATCCGTGTTCATGTTCATCCTTTTTCATTTTGCCAATTCAATATTCCAGATTAAATAATTCTAACTAGAAATCTGAGTTGAGAAAGTATTAAGAGACTTATAATGGACTAGGATTTACAATAGATTCTACCATGCTATGAGGCTAAAATACGCTAGAATCTTGGACATAAATTGGAGTGTTAGCAGAACCATAAATTATGCAACTTTGCTACTTGAACTGCTTGCAGAAAATCACATTCAAACAGTTTAGAGTATGTTTAAATTGATTCTTATTTTTCACTTAATGAGCGGTGACGGAGGCAAAGTTGGAACGGGTAGTACTTTGGGTCCATTTTTAGGAACCATGAAATTGTGGTCTTCGTCATCTTCAAAACTCATTTGCGAGTACATCGAATCTTTGGGCGACTGGCGTTTTTGGATTTTGGGTGAACGAGTGACCCTGGGAGAAGTGACCCGTGGGATCCGCTGGTTCATCTTCTTTTCAACCCATCGCAACATTGTCAGAACTTCGTCGGGGCCAGCGAGACGGAAGTCGGCCGCTGTTCGTACAGTCGGTGACGAGTCAACTCGGAAAGTACAAGCGATACCTGCGCCACAAGAAATAGTGATTAATGTGACATTAATTACAATCATCAGGAATTCCCATATCGACAAGACAGGTGATCACGTTAAGTGATCGGAAAGTTTTGGCGTTCCACTGGAGTTCCTTGAACCCTCAACGGATTTGCTGGGATACCATAAAGGAATCTTGATCTTCCCGGGTCTCTATAATTAACTCCAATTTGGAAATTTGAGTGACTTAGAGGAGAATATTCTTGTAGGACAAGAGCACTTATTTGGGTATTATTCAGAAAATATCAAACAACCAGTTGTCTGTAGATCTTTGGAATCAACACAAGTAGTTGCATCATTTGATGCTAGGTTTCTGTAAATACCAATTAAAATGTGTACTCACCTTGCAAAGCAGCCATTGCACCTTCGTTGCCAGCATAAATGATCCGAACCCTTTCTGACCAGTCAACACCATACATTGTTCTCAGCATATAAATAGAGGCTCGTCCTTGGTCCCAGGTGACCGGGGGTTTGGCCTCTATAGCCATGTTGCCCATGTGTGGCTGGAATCCTGCCTTGTCGAAAATTTGGCATGCTCTTTTGACAATATAGTCCCGCATTGAAAGCGGTGTCTCACGATAGTGATATGTCAGGAGGACGCCTTTATTTTCAACCCATGCACCATCGTGGCATACTTCATCTTGCAGAGAGCGCATAAGGTCCCTTAGTTTTTCTGCGTAAGCGTTCGGCACTGGATGCATGAATTTTGTACCATCCGGGTGAAGGATCTCAAGACCGTGAGAGCCGGCGTAGGTAATGCTATCGATGCCAACCATGTGGATGACATTTTCCAGAGTACGACCTGAGATAACAGCTATGTTTACATCTGGCATGTTTGCCAACCGTTCCAAGACTTTTTTTGTTTCGGAAGGCAGAACAGCCAGATCTGGATGAGACGTCAACTGAGCTAAAGTGCCGTCATAATCAAGAATCAAGCTCAACTTGCTGGTATCGTCAATGTGATTGTTGAGGAAATTGTCGAAATCGTCAAGCGACAGAGGTAACATTTTGCTAACCAGAGGGTCATCGCGTTCAGTCGCAAGGGCTCCAATCGATGCCAAAAACGATTTCATCCAATTAGTCACATTGTGGACTTGTTCTCGTAGACGGAGCTGTTTCATGCGAACAAGGCGCTCATCTTGTGGCATGTTCAAAGCACGATGTAGAACATTTGCGGCATCGTCGATCTCATAAGGGTTGACCAGTAAAGCCTCATGCATCATCCCTCCTGCTCCGGCGAAAGGTGACAAGATTAGAACTCCTGGATCTTTTATCTGACAAGCGACGTACTCTTTGGCCACCAAGTTCATGCCATCCCGAAGAGGAGTAACTAAAGCGATGGCTGAGTCACGATATATAGCCGCCAGTTGGTCTTGATTGATACAGCCATAGATATACCTAATAGGCGACCAATTGGGTCGGCTAAACCTTCCGTTCACTCTGCCAATCAATTGGTCGATTTCCTCTTTCAACTGCCTGTACTCTTTGACGTTAGTTCTGGACGGAACAGAAACTTGAAGGAAGACGATTTTTTCCATGTGTTCCGGGTGCTTTTCTAAGAGACGCTCGAATGTTAGTATTCGGTGGATCAGACCTGGAACCAAAGGGAAAAATTATATTGATAGAGAAGTTGGCAGGTAAAGTAAATGTGACGTCTCTGAATAAGAGGGAAGGATTTTTAAGTTCAAGGCAACTTTGAGATGATAGTATTCAGTGAAAATAATCATTTAATGAAAATAACATATGGGGTTTATTGAAAGTAATATAAAAAAAAATTCTCATGAGCTGACCTTTGGTGTAGTCGAGCCGATCAACGCCAAGTATGACCCTGACTTGATCAGTGTCTTTGATGTAAACCGGTGCTGATTGAGCCAACTCCACAAATCTGTCGAATGGTATCCCGATCGGCAGGGCCTTCACGTGAATCGTACGGCCGGCGAGCTCGACTAACATTTTGTTCCTGTCAACACGGCAACCCAATCTCCTGGAGCAGCAGTCAAGGAAATTGACACAATAATCTTCAATGTGAAAACCCACGAAGTCGCAGGCTGTAAACGAAGAATATAATCAGTAAATGGTCAATTCATTTATGCAAGTATATTCACTCAGGTATAGCTCGTGCCTAAGCATGAACAATTTGATGAATTCCAGGCAAGGAAGTGTTTTTGGAATCGGTTGACGACGGATGTGTTTCCATTTTAGAGGGACACTTGGTTCAGGCATTAATGGTAATCAGAAAAAAATCGGTAGAAAAAACTGTGGTCAATTGTTTTTCAGGAAAATAAACTAATGTTAGCCTAAAACCAATGTTCTACTATTTCTTCAGTTGTACCCTTTGTAATATCTGTAGTAAAATGTACTCCTTTATCAGAGCAGCGCTTCGCTCTAGTTTTCAAGGTGGATCATACTTAGTTCGTTTGTTCACTTTCAAACAATTTGCAGAAAATTGAGCTGCTATAAAGTTCAAGCATTAACAGGAGGATGTATATAATTTTTCATTTTATTTCATATTTATTTATTTTTATTTTCATAACTAATTGTTGCTTTGTTATAATGATGCTGAAAAATGTGCATTCGATGTTAGTAGAATCCAGGGATGTTGGAAAAGGATTTACACCATTATGTTTTTCAGATCCTACACCAACTGTTACTTTTCACGTTATAGCGTCAAACGGACGTTAATTGCCAGTCAGACATATTTGTCGACCTTGAAGTTCTACACTTATTCCGCCATTAACTATTTTCTAGTTCAAGAGAACTGCTCTCTACTCACCCATAATGCCCTGGAGGATGACGTCATCCCACGGGAACAATCGCATGATATCCCAGGATGGGAAGGGAATGTGTAGGAAAAACGCCAGTTTACATCTGAGGTTCTCCTCTTCGCAAACCTGTCGTATCGTGTTGGCTGCGACAAACAGTTGGTAGTCGTGAATCCAAATTACCGGCACGACATTTTTTTCACCCCGGGCATCTAAATCTCTCAGGGTTTTTCTCAGCGCCTGCAGCGTGCACTTGGCAAATTCTTCGTTGACTATACAGTACGCTTTCCATTTGTCGGCTTTGAAGACAGCTCGGTCAGGCATCGAGTGGAAAAGCGGCCAAAGCGTGCCATTGCAGCAGCCAGTGTAGAATGCTTCGAATATTTTTTCTTCAACGTGAACAGCAACCACCTGTACAATATTGAAAAAAAATTGTAAAAGAATATCAAAGGTTCGAAGAAAGTTAGTGATTGTCAGCAAGCGATACTTGTTCCCTTAAAATTGCTGCATTTGGCCAAAATACTTCCAATTAGTTTCAACTAGACAGGATGGTAACAAGAGCCTGACCGATCGCGTTTATCGCACAGCGTTAGCAAAACGTATGGGACATTTTTATTTTTCACAGCTACTGATTTCTCATCATTACCTATTTCTTGTTTATTCTGTTTGATTTTTTCTTCGATTTTGCTCAAAATTAAGCGTTTGATCCATTAGTACTTATTTGTAAAGCCTCCGAGAATTGATAAATGTTCGAGACAAAAGAGTCGATTCGTGTTACATTCAGAAAAAATACTCAAGCGGTGCAATATAAAACACGGAAACTATTTGACATTGGTTTAATTCGAAAAACAATTTCTCTTTAAACGCTCGTTGCTGGATAATACAAAAATAAGGAAACAAACAGGATTTTCATTAGAACGTTTTCAAGAACGAGTTTGATGGAAATGTTTGCAGATGCAAGAATACGCTTCGACTGCAAATACCGCGGAAAACTCTAAGGCTTAAACGTTTCCATTTTTGAAATATTTTCTTCTGATTTGAAAGCATTGCGATTAATTTTGAAAATATTGCCAAGAAGTCTTTCAAAAAGGGGGCAAGTTACCTGTTCAGATTTTAGGCCAGCGGTTGGGGCTTTGTCTTCAGGATCGGCTTCAGGGATTTTCGTCTTTGGGTCGAGATCGTACATTCCGGACCACCCAATCCACAAGCCTTTACATTCGATTACAACTGGCGCTACTGCTGTCACTAAGCCGCCAGCACTGCGAATATTTCCGAGCCCAATTTTGTCAACGATAATAGTTTTTGTTATGATTATATGTCTGAAATCGAATGCGGAAATTTACCTCGCTTTCCGTGACAGTTCTCCTTTTTCGTTCCTGTGAAGTACAAATGGAAGGCGGTTGGAAACAACTATCAGCGGCGCAGACACCTCCACCGTGTTCTTATTCGCCATCTCCCGGCCTCTGGAAAATTGCAGTCCTTTTAAAATCCTCATACTACTTTTTGTCTATCACCTGTAGTGAACGTAATGAAGTAGTTCGTGAAATGGCGTTTCTTGTAGGTTCCTCATTGTACCCAAATATTGGTCTGAATTCCATTGCGTATCATTTAGCCTGCTCCTTTGCTCCTTGAAGAAGACAATAACGTCTATTTGTTCGTAGATTAACTTTATCAGAATAAATTATCACGTAGATTGATCTATTCAGACCTACGTGACCCTCGGTGTCAACGACAACGATATTCACACAAAGAAGGGCTGATACTATAAAAAATGAACAAAAGAAAGCAAGAAAATGCGCGTTCATTTTTTACAATAAAAACATCTGGTAAACTGTGGTGAATGTGTTTTCAGCGGTTCGTTCCTTTCGTTATTTATTATCATTCAGCGTCCGCCGACCCGAACTAATTAGCTGATGAGCGAATTTTAACGAGTTGTAGCGGTTTTTAATGACAGTCAGTCATATTGCTCAATCGAACGACAGGTCAAAAAAAATATCGAGCCTATGAAAAACCAAACTAGAATAGAAATATGTTTCAAATTCTAGCAAAATATTTACGAATTTGAAGCGGGCCCAGCTCAAACTTTTGTTTCTTTTCAATCATTTTTTTCTTCTTTCAATGATTTGGGCAACGAGAAATAATAATTTTTATATTATTAGGGGAGGTGATCCAATCAATCAGGAAGTAGCAGTCAGCAGAAAAGTAGTCCTTAAAATGTATAGTTGAGGATTGAGTTGCAGTGGAGGTGGGACATTTTTTGTTATTTTTTTCCTTTTCAGAGTTATTTTTAAAGGCAAATAATTTTAAAGTCGGTTTTATTAATTTCTTTAAAAGTTTTATTTCTATGACTCCATTTGGATTAGCGATATAGATTCTTGATTGAAATTTTTCTTTTCATACATTTCAACATCAAGAAAGGAAAAAAAAGAGAATTTATTTCGCGTTGAGGTTTACTAGTCAAACAGAAACCACTGAGTGCTGATAAAAAGTTCACAGAAAACAATGTAATTTTTCTTGGTTGAGTCGTCGCATCTCTCATCGTACTGGGTTGGTGAGGGGGAGAAGAACCAGGCGACTTGTTCTCCGATTTTTTATTTACTGGCCGAGTACTTTCGCCCCTTCGGGCATCCTCAGGGCGATGTGGAACCACCATTACCACCTGGTAACCTATGGTTCCACATCGCCCTGAGGATGCCCGAAGGGGCGAAAGTACTCGGCCAGTAAATAAAAAATCGGAGAACAAGTCGCCTGGTTCTTCTCCCCCTCACCAACCCAGTACGAATGTAATTTTTATTTGAAAAAAACCATCAACGATTTTTAGTTAGAAATTCAAGTTTATTGTACCACATTGTATATTATTAATAATTATTCTTTGCAAAAGTGTGTAAAATTTTAATGAATTATTAAAGCTCTTGATCTCATCAGACACCATTCAACCTATACCGTTGATTACGTGGTTGTCGTAATGATGAGCTGCTAGTGTATGCATTATTATTTGTAATAAAATAATAAAAATATACCAATCTTACCGATGGACCACTTACTCCGTTAGATCACTGAAAATCCGAAGTTGTCCGATCAGCTCCCAACACCAGACTGTTCGATAAATGTTAACTATTCAGATTTGTACCCTTTGTCTTATCGGCCACCAACTAACGGACTCTTAGGTTGACCCGGCGTACGCCCTCGCTTTATCCACTATCCTCTGAGCACCTCATCATCCCCCACCTCATCAAGGAGTTCTCAATTTTACCCCTAGCCTTTTAGAATGTCCACGACCACCGAATTTTGTTGGGAGCTGAATATACCTGGTAAACAATATGAGAACGTACGTTCATTTTATCGGTGCGATGAATACGGCTTTCGCCGATAGCGGCCTCGTCAGGAGACTAATCAGGTTAATAATATAATCCCTTATGAGGTATGTGAAAGGCAACCAACGTAATAGTGTGAGGGGTCAAGGATTTCACATAACGCGTTACTTCTTCAACGTGAATCTTCATTGTTCTCGTAACGTTCACAAATATTTTACTTCCGTGTTATTCGCTTTTCTCGTTTGTTTTTCTATTTTCGGGTCTCCTCGAGATAAATAGAATATTCAAGTTATGAGCCCACAAATACCGACTGAATTTTATCGGAGCAAGAAACAGAGTTCTTCCATTATATCACAACAAACAATCCTCATGTGGAAGGAATGCAAATAATTTTTTTTTTTTTCTGTACAGTTACTGCCTTACATTACTGCCTTCTCTTACAACCATTCACAGATATATTTATGTAAATTAACTTCCACGTCTACTCAAGAATCAGTCCTAAAGAATAAATAAATAATTTGGCAATTTCTTATTATCGTGCAAAGATCCAAACTTTTGAATAGAAAGAAACAAGACAAGATAAAACAAAATTTCTTTTTCGGTTGCTCATAACCTATTTCGCAAATATATGATATACTGAATATTATCTCTCGGACGAATTGCTAAAAGTAGATCTTATTTTTCATAGCACCAATCAGATTATCATGGCAAAAAATATTTCAGCCGGGAGTCGGGTATGGGGAGATCATCACAAACCTTCACGGGTACTCCACGTGATATCAAACTTTACAGGGACAGATTTCAGGATAATCCATCATCTCGTCTACGTAATGGCACACCCTCGAGACGGACATGAGAAAACCACATTATAACTTTATCTTCATTTCCATAGCAATATTAATTATGCTAGAAGAAAAATATTACCAAGGAGGCGCGACAGAATGGATGACCCCCTGGTTCATCCAACCCCGGCGGCCCGGAGTGATAAAAATTGACCCGATCTTAATCGTAGAAGGAATTGAGGCTAATAGCGTCCGTGAGACTGCCCTAATCTGGAATATTCCAGATTTCAATATTGTACGGAAAACGTCGGGTATGGGCAACTGTTCAATATTCGTTACCCATATTGATAACTGATTTGTCGAGTCATTTCTCGACAGGTATTTACTGGATGTATTGCCGAACTGAAAAACGCCATTTTCTAAAAACAGCCTTTTAGATAATGTATGTTTGATCACGCAAGATAATTTCTGCAATAGCTCAGTGTTGTATAATAATTATTTTTAAATGTTAATTGGTACCTTGAAAAGCAGAGTGAAAAGTAATTAAAACGATTGGATTTCGTCAGTGTTAACTTATTATTCGGAATCTGCGTTCAATTTCCTATAAGATAAAATTTCCATTGCTTTGTAAATCGAATTTCATTTATCACGCTGTACAATGCCTGTCGAGCGAAAAACCTTAGTTAGTTTGGGTTTCGACCCGGGAAAATAATTTCTCAGGCAGCGTGAAAAATGTATTGGCCGAACTTTGTGTTACGTACGTAAAAATTAATTCTGGCCCGCCGATGTAAATCGGTTACACCTGTGTGTTAGTATATTTGTTTACAAGGGGAGTGAGAACTGAAGTGAGAGGTTGTATGTATTTCATCCTATCCTATTATATCCTAAGGCTATCGAGAATTCGCCGATATAATTTCATGAACATTTGTACCCACACTTTTATACTGTAGATGAAGAAAAAGTGAATTATTTTATTCCAGATCTGATCCCCATGAAAAACGCAATCTTCCCCGTTTTCGTCCTTCTATCAGTAGATATGTTAATAGTTTATTCAGTTGATATTGACGTGTCGTATCACGCCTTAACCTTTACAAGCGTAAACAGAACTATTAATCATTCTGATAAAATATAAATGGTTTTGATAATGCACGTACGGTACATAAAACGAAGTCACATTTTTTTACCTCATTATGCCTCAAATATACCAACCTAATTCGTGTGCTGTTCCAGTTTTCAGACTGGTGGAATTTAACTTGCGAAACCACTAAATTAATGTTCGTTCTAAATCTGAAATTTCACATGAAGACAATAATTCGCTTTTAATTTAATGTATTGCTGTTTTAATCTAAAACAGCATTGATACCCATCCATTTCTATCAACCAGTTCAAAACCAATATTTAATGCCAATTAAACATCTGAATTCTACTTCTTCACTTTGTTATAAACGTTCCGCCAATTTCAGTTGGCCTCATCAACTTACTTTTCAAACCACGTATCAAACTTTCTTCATCAGTTCCTATCCACTTTTGTCAATTTCCTTTGCTTCCAATTTCTTCAATATACTTCTCATTAAAAATCTGCAACCCAAATCATTCTTAGAAGTATCCATTCCTAAGTTAACTATCATAGTAAAAATTATTTTCACTGAAAAGGTATTTTTGTATTTACACAATATCCTTCTTGGCTGAAATTGATTCCATTCAGGAAAGAAGTGATGATATTTAATGGAGCCAACAACACAAAACAAAAAACATCGTCAACAAAATTTATTTGATAAGAAAAAATCTAGTTTAAGTATCGTAACTACTATGAACCACTGAGACTATATTTATAGAAAGCAAAAGCTGTAGTGTGAGACAGAATAAGTGAACAAAAATTAATTCGTTCTCTACAGATGAACTAGATCGTTTCTTTTCAACTCTCAGCACAACTGTTTTCTTCTTTCAATTAAAAACCCCAGTGCAAATTATTGTGCATTGTTTCTTCTTCAATTTAATATGATATAAGAAAAAGGTAATCAAATCACCTGACCCATAATGGAAGTTCTTGTTTGATTCTAATTTGAAATAAATAGTACATTTTCCCCTCTGAAAAGAGATATGGTGAGTTTTAGTGCATTTCGTGTTTTTTGAAAACTTGTGTTTTTACTTTCTTAAATCATACGTTTCTTATGGTTACCGCCTAGTCGATGGCGGGTTTTGATGACCATTAGAAACATATGATACAAAATATCCAAAACTCCCACGTTTAAGTTTTCAAAAAAAAAAAAAAAAAAAAAAAAATGAACTGCACTAATTAACTGACTAATGGCGGAAGGAGAAAATTTTTTAATCCGAAACTCGGATTCGGAACAACTTGAAATGTAAAATATCAAATGTTGAGGACATTTGAACAATTTTTTCTTGACCGGTTAAAATAGTTTATTATTGACAATAAACCAAAATTAGCTCGAGTGAGGTTAATCCTGTCTCACAAATGGCATATCAAAGGTGATACTGTTGCAAAAAGATAGCAGCCTGTCAGATTGATGCAATAGTTACAGACGATCTGGAACGTCCCATCAGACGCCCGGCGCGTGGTCGTGATTCACCTTGGATTATTTAACTATGCGGGTTCGCAGAATCGGCTGCTGTTGTTTTCCACTCATCGCTGTCATTATGCTGATCTAAATGATGTAATTAATTTTGGTCTGTAATTTATCAGTGAATCAGTTGAAAACAAAGAAAAAGTATCTGGATAAAATATTTTATAGTCTCCCTTAGTAGTCTCGTACAAAAAGCGTTTTAAAGATATAGGCTGAAACGTTAGGATATAAATAGGGAGAAAGAAAAGTTCGGATATCTCCCTTGCAAAAAAAAAAAAAAAAAAAAAAAATGGCCTTATACGTACTGATGGGGGAAAGGGGTGTGCAAAACTTTATAGTGATAATGCAATCAATTGGAACTAATATAAACAATTCAATTAACTCTTCACAGGATGATTCAAAGTTAGAAACAAGCTAACATGAACATTAATTTCATCTTACATTTACAAAATTTCGCTGTCGAAAATTTGGTGAAATTGTGTAAAGTTTTATTGATAATTTAATTAAATTATTTATTACAAGGATCCTTTCACATTTGCGCCAAATTTGCGTCGCCGAAATTTTTACTCCCACAGTTACTCTATTTGTACGAGTGCCTACTTAGTTAAAAAAAAAAATATTATGCATATTAAGTAGGTATATATAACGTGAAAAAAGTTAAATTTATAAAAAAATCCCGTCTTTAACGAAACATTCCCATGTACAGAAAAGATCCTGACCCGTCTCATTTCTCGATATCGAATGAAGCAATCGGTCATTCAACCGTTGTTTTCCTTCGACACGAACGTTCCATTTGGACGGTCTGTCGTGGGTACGGAAATTATGATATGGGTTTATCCTATAGTTACAAAGAGATGGAGGCTATACTGTTCCATCCACGGAGGAGATTTCCTACTTTCATTCCAACTACAATTTATGTTTGTAAATTCCCGGAAAAGCGGCCGAATCCTGTCAATATTTATGATTAGCATCAAGGTTGATACTGGCGCTCAGAAATTCCGTGTAAGGAAAGTCAGTTACACTATTTAGTTGTCTTCTGGAACCCCCAAGCAATGTCACTTGTTTTTATTAAATATCTATTATTATCGAGGAGTCAGCAAAAGCCTTGATAGTAGGTTGTAAAATATTCCTAATTTCTGATAATATAATAATTATATAGGTACCTATTAATAATTGAGATCTAATAATATAAATTTGAAGCGGCCACGACGATTCTATCCAGGTGAAATCGACTTCCAAATGTCTATTTATTTGCTCTCTCCGAACATATTGTTGTTACTGTCCTTGATTCGTCCGTATAATTCGTCATCGGTTTCGAAATCGTTTGGTCAGGTGTCGCAATTTGCGTAAATCCGCTATGAATTAAATCTTGGTTTTCTATATAAATCAAATCTCTGATCCGAATTGGTCCACTAACGTTCACAATGAAATTCTTCTCAGCTGCGCTTCTTCTGACGGTCGTCGGTATTGCCGCTGGCGCCGAATTTTCCTTGTTCGGCACTAAGCCCGCTGCCAAACCCAAAACCACTGTCACCACTACTGCTGCTCAAACTCCCAAGGCAAAGACCACCAATGTAGCTCAAGTTGCCAAACCCGCCACTGTCACTGCTACCCAAGTCGCAAAACCCGCTACTGTCAATGCTGCCCAAGTAGCCAAACCTGCTGCTCAAACTGCCAAACTCACAACTGCTGCCGTTACTTCCGCTAAAGGTACCAAATGATCATAATTTCTCCAGAATTGAGAAATGAGAAAAGTATGTAATAAGGTAATTTCAAATCTTCAGCTTAGGATCACACACAGCTGTTGAAAAAAAAGATTAGATGATGATAAAATTATGATCAAATGTAATTTTTGATTTATTATTAAGTCATAAACCATTGTGATCGCTCAAAGAAGGAAAGAAAAAAAAAACACAAGATTTGATGTTTAGAGGTACGTAGAGTCCTAATATGTAATTAGAAATATACTTGTTTGAAGAAACTGTAAAAGCTAAGTACTTGCAAGTAGCACCAAAATCATCCTTGTTGTAACAATGGCGGCTCAATTCCTCAGTCAAATCATTACCTCAAATTTAAGTGTATTTTTGGGGGCGGTTTAATGTGAGAAAATTTGAATTTTCCATTTTTTAATTTTAATTATATTTTTATATATATATTTTTTTCTAATAGGTGTGTTTGATATAAGTTTCTATAGATTTTCTATCGCTAAATCAAGTGAGACCATAACGGGATCGATAGCTTTAATAGTTCTCGAGTTGTCACTTTTGTGTGAAATTTTCGAGATAGTGAGAAATTTTGCACGCTTTGTGAATCAAGAATTTGTAAAGCTATAAAAATCGTTGCGTACTTGCTGGAATGTTTGTGTTTGATGAGTTTAGTTTTCATGATTTAGCAACTGGCGCTTCAGCTGTGGTTGGAACTAAAGTTACCGCAAAGGGATCCGTGGCTGCAGTCAAAGGGGCTCAGGATGACGTCAGTAAGTTTCTTTGAACGCAAGCAATTTTCCCTTATTATCCCTGGTAATATGGCATATAATTGAGAATCGTCTCATTTTTTCCATGAAGAGGTTGCATTTGAGAATGTAAAATCTTCGATCGGAAACCTGAAAAGGAGCATTATCAAGAAACACCCACAACTCGAGAAGATGCTGAATCAAGTCGAAGAGTCTCTTTCCTCTGGTGTCAAGAAGGCAAAGGAAGCTATCGACAGCGAGCTAAAGAAGCACAAGCATGTTATTGATAAAATCCAAAAAGTTGGAACTCAATTGCACAAGGTCATCCAGTTCAGCCAAAAGTTCGCGGTGAAGAAAGCTAACGCCGTCAAAGGGCCGTTCAGCTTCGCTTTTCAATCAGCCAAAACGGAACTGCCCAACTGGACGCAATCTCTCAGCAAAATTGGAGATTCCCTTAAGAACGCCCTATCCTTCAAAACCAACGAGAAGAAACAATAAGCTCTCTATGTAGTACATTATATACTCTATTATGTCATTCTTAGGTAATTAAAAACGTTTAATAATGAGCAAATTGACTCGGTACTTAACCTTCGATACCGAGAGTGGTAATTCCCGAACTTGAAAAATGAAACATGGAAATACGCAGAGGGACTGATAGTTTTCGGAGATAATTATTCCATTTTGGCTCAGAATTCCTTGCGTAATATATTCTCTATATGGTAGAACGGGTACTCCGAGGTTTACATCTAAAAGAAGATTTTAATAGTAGTTTACACATTGTTTTGGGTACCATTGGTTTTATTTTTTTATTTTTTTTATTTTTATTTTTTTATTGTAGAACCATAATTAGGTATTACAAGATTGGCACCATTGGTTTTATTTATGGACGCGAATATGACGTCAGGATGAAGCGTCTCAAGTGCTGGGACAGTTTTTTTTCCTCTGATTTCAACCTCGAAACAGTCAGTTGAGGATACATTTTTCGAATTAACTCCGATTAGATATAATAGTTTTAACTGTAAAATTTTTGAGAGCTTGATAAATTTATTCTTACCTACAATTCGATAAGAAACCATTTGTCCACAAATGTCAAATTTTCCTTCCTTTACTAGGGTTTGATCTTGCGATCACAAGTGCAGCAAAGTTTCAAGGCCACATAATGATCTTTTTGTTGTTTTTATTGGCATGCTGAATACACATTAAGTATCCTCATAAATCGTTTGTAGATTTGTAACGCTGGCTGTCTGGCTGTATTACAATATTGTATAATTAAATGCAAGCGTTAAAATCATGAACGCGGATTTGGGTAAACAGCGACTGAAGACCGATAAAATTGACGCTACGTCAGTGTAATTGTTGACTGTGAACTGATATTCGGTGCCGGCCTTGATTCCTCTTTCTATCTACATGCACGCGCTTTGTTTAGCCAGGTGTTGGTATTTGCATAAATACGCTATATTAATGAAATCGCAGTCTTCTTTATAAATCAAACTCCTAACATCAATTGGTTCACTTACATTTCACGATGAAATTCTTCTCAACTGTTCTTGTTCTGACGGTCGTCGGCATTGCTGCTGGCGCCGAATTTTCATTGTTCGGTATCAAGCCTGTCAATGTCGCAAGCAATATCGCTCAAGCCGCCAAATCTTCTGTGACTGCTGCCATTTCTTCCGCTAAAGGTACATAATGAACTATAATTCCCCCGATTTTTCACAGAGCCAAGCAATTTAAAAGAAAGAAAGCAAGTAATATTTTCAAATTGCGAGAATATTTAGAATACCCATTCGAGCTGCTTCTGATTTTTGGTAGCAATAATAAACGCCCCGTAGTTTTTGCTCTTGGGCGCTGAGGCCCCAATTCGGTTTACCTAAGCAGCCGACTACAATGCAGACAGACTTATTGGTAATCGGTTGTATTTCAACCAATTTCGAAAAGTAGATTATAGAATTCCTAAATTCCATCGTATATTCGAGCAACTGCCGCCATGCTAGAGAGCCACTATCACTATTTTCTAATAGAAATTTGCATCAACCAACACTTGAAATCTCCGAGATTCATCATAGCTATTTCATACCCCGTTTTGTTAAAATTGCCTGTATTAAGTTTGATTCTTCAACAATTTGCATACCAACATCCAATGTTTTTAATTTTCACGATATATCTACTGCTACTTCAGCTGTGAGCGGAGGTAATGGTGCAGCAAAGGGATCCGTGGCTGAAAGCAAACACACCATTGGAAAATTGGTGAACGAGGCTGAAGAAAAAATCAGTAAGTTCAATTAAATACTAATAATTTATCCCTACTCCGTTGCCTGTAAGCTGAAAATGGTTTCATCTTTTTTCATGAAGAGATTGCATCTGGAACTGCCAAAGCTGCGATTGAAAACCTGAAGAACAGCATTTCTAAAAACCACCCGCAAGTCGAAAAGGCGATCAACCAAGTTGAAGCCGGTATTAACTCGGCTAAGCAAGCAATCAAAGACCAGCTTCACAAGAACCCAAAAATCGAAGCTCAAATCCAAAACGCCGAAGCCAAATTGTCTCAGGCTATCTCGTCCGGCAAAAAGCTCTTCGAAAGTAACGCTCCTGCTATCAAAGAAAAGCTGAACTCAGCTTTTGAGTCTGCCAAGGCTGAACTGCCCAGGTTGAAGCAATCTCTCAGCAAACTTGGTGAAACGATCAAGAACGCACTGTCCTCGAAACTCAACGAGTTCAAACAATAAGCTTTCAATACAAGTACGAAATGCCTTCTCAGTTAATAAAATGCGTTTTAAAACGTGACGAATTTTTGGACTGAACCGTAAATTGCGAGGGTGCAAGTTTTCGAATATGAAACTCGGAGAACGGAGTTATGAGAAACTGTAGCAATAAAAAAGTCTCATTTTGACTCGAAATCCGACGCTGACATTGAAATTTTATAAGCTTTAGAGAAACGAATTCGAACAATATTTTCAATATGGCCTAAAGGCATGTTTTTAGGGAAAGAGGGAAAACGATTTGACACGTATATTCTTTAAGTTAAATGACGGAAAACAATTTTTTCTCATATAATTCTTCGACGATATGAAAACCAATTATTCCGACGTTGTTTCGTTCCAACGCAGAAAACTAGACGATCCAGTTTTTCCACTAAACATTCGTTCCAATAGCAAATGCGTTGTAGCCTAGTGTAATCAAGGACGTTGACCAGCATCGCACTTTTATCTCGCCTAGACCTCCAGTCAGATTCATCACAGAGAAACGTTATTTTCATAATACGATTCAAATAAGATTTCGAAAAGAGGTGGTGAGAATAAATCAACAGTAAGTATACCATTAACAAAAGTACGTGACTACGGATTAATAGTCTTTCGTGTAATAATAATAATTTAAAAAAAGTTGTTCGCAGTAGTTAGATTTGATTTTTGTTTAGATTGGTGATAGATTATTTAACTTTTTCACAGAAGATGTGACGAAGAAATTAATTTGATATATTAATTGCTCAGCCGTCAGTTCTGATTAGTTTTTCTGATTTTTATGGAATTATTATGGTAAGGTGGACATTAATTACTAGAAGGTTTGTAGTTGTGATTATTAAATACGCCAAATCAAGAGGAGAAGTACAGGATTTTCACTCGCCATGATGAAAGTAACTACTCATAATGATTATTCAATCAATCCGTTTACTGCCAAAAACTGTTTCAAAATCAAAATGTTTCAAAATTACAACTACCATTATTGCACAAGTTGCAGTCGTCCGTTTCGAGACTACGGTGTACAAGTAAGCGAATGCCTGAGCATGTCATCATCTACACCACTTTACCTCTGGCAATTATCGTCCAATTGCCACGACTAATGGCAATGATTGTAATTCCATAGCTGTTATTTGATACGCAAGAGTTCTCTAGTATTGAGTAATCAATATGTATATCGGAGCTATATGGGTAGATCATTACAGACAAATTCGATATTCCAACGCTTCTATCATTTACAAGGTAGGAAACCACATCAACCACTTTGAGTTACCATATGTACTTGTGCGTATCAAAGGACCCGTTTCGGTTCAATCTTCAGTATGATCAATCTCTACGGATTAGCACTAGTTCATTGTCGGAAAGGCAGGTTACATTTAGGTTTATCATACCACTTGGGGCCCCTCCTACCGTCCTTACTTTTCGTTGGGGTATTGTCCTTTTCACTACTTACTATGTAGTTTTTACTATCTGTATTGTGAAGCGGAATCTATAGTTATTATAGTAGTAACTATAATTTAATATGTTGGTGGTAGTGCTTTCAGGTTTTTGTATAAAAAGTATTGGTGTTTCAACTTGCGCAAGGTTTTAGCCGAGATAAAATTTCGTACTTACAGTACGAATATTCGTCAATTCAGATGTTTGAATATACCAAACGATTTGTAATTCAACTGTACACATTTTCACCCAGTAATGTACCATCCATTTTTCAACAGTTTGTGCGTTATTCAACAATATTAGTAGAGCGAAAACGAAAATATCACATTTTTTAAAATTTAAACCTTTTTTTCATCAATTTAGAGCAAAAGAAACAATGAATGCGGCATACATTATTGATACACCCATCATCAACTATCATTATGCTGAATTTGAGCGAAATCGGAATCAAAAAATGTTTCACAAAGAATTCAAGGAGTCCCCTGCGATTGTTTTGAACCGATCAGTTAGTGATTTTTTACTCGTCTTTCAATATAGATAAAAATGTGAAATTTTTAGGGAAGTTGTATCTTACCAAGATCTATTTTTGAGATTTTTTTCAATTCTCGGAAAAATCAGCAAATGGTTAAAAAAATCAGTTTTTGAACTCTCAAAAATCGACCTTTAATCGTGATTTTCTTTAGTCGTGGGGTGAAATATATCAAAATTTTGTTTTTGAGCGACTATGAAAGCTACTGATTCTTCTAGGGAATTTTACGCTGCATCCGAAAGTGACGTCAAAACTACGGAAATTTGACGACACTATTATTTTTTCTCAGTTTTAGTACTGCACCGAATTGATGTTTTTCAACTCTGAAAATTCATTCCAAATACTTACAGTACTGTTAAATTTTATTTCATTACTCACTCTTATAGGAAATTGGACTTAGAATTCGAATTCAAAGTGTAAAGGATCAAATTCTAACAAATAATAAATTTGTTTAAATTTTTTCGGGTTTTCGTACTTTTGGAGTTTCAACTTTGGAATTTTTTTCGCCAAGTTCGCGATTTTAATCGTTAAGGTCACATACCCTACTTTTTTGTTATCAAGATTGTTGGCATCTACGATGCTTTTCGGCTGCAAAAATAATTTGAAAGTCTAAGAATGTTCGTGAACGGCGGGGAATTATGCAACTAAATTGATATACAGAAATGATAATATAATTATGATTATGATTGGTTTTCATTTGGAATTGAACTGATGAAACATATTTCGGATTGAACATTGTGAGCCTAAAGAAGCTTTTGGATCTGCTTTGTTTACGAATTTACGACTTGATAGTTTCAGTCGAGTGGTGAAATCGGTGACTCTTCCGGAATGAAATAAATAACCCATATAATATATCAGTTGGATATAGACATTCATGGTTTCTTACTGAATACCAGTGTTGAATAGTCTTTCCCCTTAATAATGCCACTGTCAAAAAAAAAAAAAAAAAAGGAGAGAGAGAGAGAGAAAAAAACTAAGAAATGGAACCAGAAATAAATCGTGGTTTGAGGTTTGGTTCATAGCAATATTTAACAGTTCAAGTAATGGCACATGGTAATACAATGAAATGTTGAACTTATTTTACTACATAATTTTAATTTCGCCGAGAAAGGCCGTTTTACTGCACCTTTCCGGGGACAATACCAAACCAGCAACTGTCTAGTGTTCTGAAGGTGAGGTATACTCAATGTTCCTTTCGATTAACCTATAATAATAATAATACGAGCAGGCTAACTGCCCTTCACAACTGATGAACCATAAATTTAGTAACATAATTATTATTACTATACAAAATTCGTTCTGACTGGGCTTAGTCTTGACTGGGGCAATAATAGATACGATAGTTAGACTCGACAATAATAGACTCGTATATTATTCGATAGTTACAAAAAACTTGGTTTAAGCTCAAATCGCAGTATTGAACTGCTGAATGAACCATAAGAGTGGGGTATGTTATAAATAACATCGGAAAATTCTCTAAAGCGACGAAGATCGTGGGGAAATCTGTAGTAGAAAACCGAATCGATTAGCGTTTTTTTTTTCTCGCCTGAGAATTTTTAATACACGCTGGAAGGAAATGGTCGAGACACGAGGGAATGGGAAAGGCCATTATGTGTAACGCAAAGCTCGTTAATCACTAGCTCATACCGACGCCTCACGTCACACGGTTTCACCGCCGTTTACAGTGAAATATGATTTTTCAATAAAGGGGGACTGCTCCCTGACTGAAAATCTCATCCTTTTGCCGTCATGGATCTTATTCTTCGGTATCCACGATTGCGGCGAATTTGCAGTTAGACTCAAAATTGATACATTGATTTATTTCTTGCGATGAGAAGAAAGCCTAAAACGCAGTTGACCGAGAAAAAACATTTCTTCGGTCGATACCTGGTAGCATTTATTTTAATGTTACTTTTTCTATTGCTCGAAAATTCATTATTGCTCACAATTTACAACGAGCTGCCTTAGTATATCCGCCGCGAAGAAGGTCAACGGTGGGCGGCATTTCTGCGTCCCATGGCACTGAGGACTTCATCCGTTTTCTCATTTGACTAATGGCCGTACTGATTACATCCTCCGGGAATGCGTACGACCCGGTGAGAGGGTATGGTGGTCGGGTAGACCCGGCAGGAGGAAATGTTGATATGTTCTATCGAGGAGTTGGAATTTGGAGGAGCAAGGCTAAATGGCAGATGACTCGAGCTAGGTAGGATGGCCTGTAGGAGGGGGTTAGTTGACAAAGAGGTCAAGAGATAAAGAAGAAGGGAAGTTAGTTAACTGACGGTACCACCGTTAGTATGTATATACCCCTACGGCCTCTGAGATCGTTCCCGTGGCCATAGAGTTAACGCTCGACCTTCCCATTAGCTCGCCTACAAACGAAAACTCGCTTCTAATTTACCAACCCGTTCCCAAGTCCATCTTGCAACCTTAATTGCAGACCCTCATGCAAATTGTCGGCATATCTCCTCTCTCGGTTTTCCTTTTTTTCGGCCAGAAAAGCTTTATTTTCCCAAACCCAGAGAGGGGCTCTTTTTACTTAAGTGAAGAACGAATCGAGTAACCGTGAGTTATAGGTTCAATAACGGAAATGGTTTGGGTCAGCACCTTTTTCGTAACCGGCCATTACTGGAGCGAATGCTAGGCATATCAAGGAGTCAACTTTAAACGTTTAATGTGGAAGTATCTGTATCTACGGACCCTTTGGATTCGTCGAAGGAAAATTGCCTCACCACCGCTAGCAATTTTTTGTCAGTGAAACCTGAGATAAGAATTATCCTCAATATTTATCCCTGTAAAACTGAGCTGAAATAACGCATCTCATGTTGAAAAAGTGTTAAAATGTCAGCATTTCACAGCTGTTGCAGTCCAATGATTCGTATAATCCATTTGTTTCAGGGTGAATGGAATAGTCAATTCAACTATAATATCGATGCGATTTTACTGATGGCAAAAATATTGTTACGAATTTAATGTCAACTAGAAACATTTGCGTTACTTTAATTTCCATGTCTTGTCGAAGCGCTAAATTACACGGTGTTTCCATAGAATATTAAAACAAGGTCAGAAGACAACTCATTACTTCTGCCGCCGCCTCATCATTCGAATAATAGGAAAATCAAAAGGCTTTCTTCGAGGTAATCAAATTATCGCAGCGGATTTAATGAAATGCGACTGTAGACACAACCGTGCAAACAAATTAGCAAAGGAGATAATCAAATTGCTGGTCCTCTTTCCGACAACGTCTTGTCTTTTATTTTTTCTTTTGCTCAGGATTCGTCGAGCAAAAAGAATTAAAGACGCGGATTCAGAGCACGTCTTTCCATTCCGTCAAGACGAGAGAGCGAATGAATAAAGAAAATACGATGGAGGACGACGAGTTAGTAAATTAAAACGCTCAACCGGATGACTAGTTCCTGGATTTTGTGCTTTTGAAGCGATAAGTTTCGGCAAACTGTAAATAATACGAAAATTAAAAAAAAAAATATTGTAATTTGAAACTTTCTGAGTTTAAACTATACCGAAATTAATAGCTACATATCGTTCAAGAAAATGAAAAAAGTTTACTACCTGATTTATTTTAGCACCTTTTCCAACATTACGGATTTTTGAATGCACTAAGAGGTCTTGAGCAGTTCAGCTTTGTTCTTGTAACGATGTTGGGATTTTCATTTCTCGAGCTTCCATAGGCGTCCTCAGTATTAGAGACCATTGCGACGAAAATATCATTATCCATATGATTTATTCATACCCTTGGCCAGGCATCATTATCATCCTAAAATAGCTACTCTAGTCGTAGAAGAACATCAGAAGAGGGGATGGACTATAACTACATTTCATATACGGGCGTTTGTGTAACCTGATATATCTTCAACGATATTCTGACCAAGGCTTTCCAACTAGCGGCATTAGACTGAACCCATAATTTGCCTAATTTGTAATTATGGACCCTCTTATTGGAGAGGGCAGCGAATGTTGGTGAAGGAAGAACCGCAGCTCTTGCCGAGCTAACCCCGAAGGGCCAAGACGCCATTCTCCAGTACCCTTTAATAGAAAGAGTATTCCACTCTGTCTGTCCACATGATGTGATGGTGGATGGAAGCAGCGAACAAGAGGGTTTTAAAGGCGTAATGGACGGTAAGGGAGACCTTAACCACGGGCTTCGCGTCACGTGACCTGTCCCCAGGGCCCTGAGAATTCATCGCCACCCTTTTTGGACAGTGGATCCGCAATTTACATGTTGGAGGCCTGCACTAGGAACACTGTTCTCCCATGTGCTCCTGGCGGTTTTCGCCCCTTCCACAAAGCCGGAATTAATTGATAATATATGTCAGGGGTGAGGATTAGCAGAAGGGCTGAGGGACCTCGAAGCATCAGCTCTCAAGCCTGCCTTCATCCGTTCAAAAATTATTGCTTCCCAGGCTCAACCAAGTTGGTACGCATGACTGAACGTACGAGAGATAGCATGATTTCCCCGAGAAAAATGCCCTTATTTTTAAAAAGGTGAGAACAAACTGCTGGATAACAATATCGAGTTTCCGGCGAGACGATTACACGGAGTGCTCAATTGTATGGAATTACGTTCCGAAATGGAAAGAAACACTGTCTCTAAAACATAAAAGCTGGTTACCGTATCAAGGTAAAGTTGGTCGCAGCTATTGAACTTCAGCAGAGTCTGAAGTGAGAACCAGGCAACCGACTGCTGACAAAAATGCATGCCTTATAAAGAGGAGATTTTTTTTATAAAAATACTATATTTTTACTTCCATGTTTACGTAGTAAATGGAAGTATTGAGATCGTCTGAAAAGTCGAATTCGGAACCGAGGTCCTGATGGAAGAAATTTTCATAGTAGTATACTCAGAAACACTTTCTGAACAAGTGTCTGTGTGTCTGTGTGTCTGTGTGTCTGTGTGTCTGTGTGTCTGTGTGTCTGTGTGTCTGTGTGTCCGTCTGTCCGTCCGTCTGTGGTCACAAACTGACATAAATCGCCATATCTCCCTGAAAAATGGATGAAACCCTATGAAATTTTAAGGGAATGTTTTCCAGTGATTGTGCAAAATTAGGTTTTCCGGATTTTGAATTACACACAGTACTTCCGAGATATAAGCGTTCAAAGTTTTTTCTGTTTCGATTTTTACAGGCTATGAGAGTCAATATTTTTCTACGTTTGAGGGCTTGAAATGTCGGTTATGACAAGCAGAAAACACTAGATTTTTTGTATAGTGGGTCACATACAATGCCTCCGCGTTATGAGCGTTTTTCATGATTTCACAAGTGCATGTTTTGTATTTTGATTTTTACAGGCCGCAAAACTCAATGTATTTGAATGTTTGAGGTATTAAAATGTTGGGGTTGGCGATTGAATGATGCCTGATTTTTATCAAATGGGTCACATGCAGTACATCCGCGTTATTTGCACATTTGCTACATTTTGATTTTTATAGACCACAAAAATGAGTATATTTGAACGCTGGAGGACTTAAAATTTTTCTATATGACAGTTGAATATCGCTTGATTTTTATTATTGGGGTCACATGCAGTACCTCCTCGTAAAACGCATTTTCAGTTGTTTAATTTGTATTTTTTGGGTTTCTTTGCTTTAAATATGACCAACTTTGACCTCGTTCACAAAACTTGTTTTGCATAGTTTGGATAACACACAGTACTTCCGCATTATGCCTTTTTTTAACTTTTGAGATTTTAATAGACCGCAAGAGTGAATATTGCATTAGACTTTGAATTTTCTAAATGACAGCCTAATATTGCTTGATTTTTATTATTGGGGTCACCTGCAGTACTTCCTCGTAAAACCATTTTCAGTTATTTTATTAAGCGTTATTGTACTTTTAGGGTCTCTTTGCTATAAATATGACCAACTTTGACCTCGTTCACAAAACTAGTTTTGTATGGTTTGGGTAACACACAGTACTTCCGCTTTATGCCATTTTTTAACTTTTGAGATTTTAATAGACCGCAAGAGTGAATATACATTAGACTTTAAATTTTCTATATGACAGCTGAATATTGCTCGATTTTTATTATTGGGGTCACCTGCAGTACTTCCTCGCAAAACGCATTTTCAGTTACTGTACTTTTTGGGGCTCTTTGCTATATATTTGACCAACTCTGACCACGTTCACAGAACTTGTTTTGTATAGTTTGGATAACACACAGTACTTCCGCCGTATGCCGTTTTTTGCATTAGAGATTTTTATAGACCACAAGAGTGAATATACTTTAGACTTTGAATTTTTCTTTACGACAGTTGAATTTTGCTTGATTTTTATTATCGGGGTCACGTGCAATACTTCCTCGTTAAACGAGATTCAGTTATTTCATTCTAGCGCTCTTGTAACTTTCGGGTCTCTGCTTTAAATGTGACCAACAACGATCATGTTTTGTTTTGTTTTGATCACATACCGTACTTCCGCCCTACGCCGTTTATCGCTGTTGAGCTTTTTACAGGGTACAAAAATCAATACGTTCGACGCTAGAGGTATTAATATTTGTAATGGCGAGTGA
Organism: Tupiocoris notatus; assembly: GCA_037159825.1. NCBI lineage: Eukaryota > Metazoa > Arthropoda > Insecta > Hemiptera > Miridae > Tupiocoris > Tupiocoris notatus. The sequence continues at coordinate 392,004 of JASJUZ010000705.1, read as the reverse complement.
ATGACGCCTGATCTTTACCGCTAGGGTCATACGTTTCGGCCTTCGTACGATTTTCTCGATTTTTAATTGGTTATACCAGTTACCGACTCAAACATGGAAGTACTGTGTGATCTATGCACACCACTGGTTTATTTACTGGCCGAGTACTTTCGCCCCTTCGGGCATCCTCAGGGGCGAAAGTACTCGGCCAGTAAATAAAAAATCGGAGAACATGTCGCCTAGTTCTTCTCCCCCTCACCAACCCAGTACGATGAGACATGCGACGACTCAATCAAGAAAAATACTATAGTATACTATATTTCAGGCAAAAAATGTATGGAGTACTTGCAAGCATGCCATCGCTCAACAGACTGTCAGGCAAATCGTCCTCACAATATCAAGTTAACATTGTCTGAAGAGTTAAAATAGCAGTACTCAGTTACTTCAGTCAGTAGCCATCAAAACGAACTAAACTGGCTCAGCCGAAAGTAGAAATATATATTTTTGGTTTATTATTCAAAAATAAACCATTGCAATTGCCCAAGAAAAATTGTTTTCTAACCCCCCTCAAAATGTGATGTTTTACGTTTAAGGCATGTAGAATCCGAATATCCAATATAAAAAAAAAAAAAAAAAAAAAAAAAAAAAAAAACAAACGCTGAAAACGATTGTACAGTTACTATTCCTTCACTTCAATAATGATTTAAGAAGACTATCAACTATGATTTAAGAAGAGCCATCTTAAGTCGTCACATAAAGATGGTTTTGAACCCAGTTTAGCGCCTATTTTGTTCGAATAGTTGACTGGCAAGCATGGTACACTTGTTTTGAAATATTCCTAAGAAAAATAAATTATTGAAATTAAAAAAAAAAAAAGACTGGGAATAATTCATTTTCAGCTTTTACTGCGATTTTTCCTCGACTGATTACTGTCTCTTAAATGCAGTGAATATCATTTAAATGCTACATTTCTGTAAATTTAGAGCTCATGCAATACAAAACGTCAAATTTGCTTCCTCGCTGTGTGGCTGGCGATAAAAAAACAAACAGGCCGTAAAACGAAGACGGCCTCGAAATAAATAATCTAAAGAGTACTGGGGACGTTTTCCTTTAACCCTTTCAATGTCCGGGATTTGTAGAGTGAACTGGGCGCGTTGGGTCCTTCCTGGTTGAATTACGAGGCGAAGCTGGGCCGCTAGTATCCCTCCTAGTTCTCATGTTGGCGCTGCCTTCTGCCTTGCAAGATGAATGGTGCCCAATAAATCCAATGAAGTCGCACTCTCTGTGAGTTTTGGCTTCAAGCGTAAATCTCCGCTGAAGCGCCGTTGTTTTGGTTTAATGGCCTCGCCATAACTATCAATCAACGTTTGTATTCAGCCGAGGAGCGGTTTCTGATTCACTATAATATTCTCGGAGCCTGTCAGTGACGAAGGAAGCTCGAACGGAATTGCAAATATCGCCATCGCACCTGCGTGGTTCATAAATTGGTGAAATTTGAGACCAATGCCAGCAGTGCTCAATTTGGGCGTATTCCGTTGACCAGTTGTACTTTATAATAACCTAATTTGCAGCAGTTGGCTTAGAGCGCGTTTACACGGTCGAACCTACCATGAGTTTGATACCCCTCCAAATACATAGGAGGAACCGTTGTCGGAGTACGAAACGCAAAGGTTATAAAAACAAAACAACCTACGCTTCCGCAGCGACAATGTTAGAGACCGATAGTTATAAAACAAAGGTAAAATATAAACAGAGAGTAAAAACTATCACATATGGTTGAGATGGGGGAGCTGATACGAACAAGAGCAGTAATAAGATTTATACTAGCTACTGAGTGACGTGGGTATAAATTATGTTAAAGTACTATATTTCCTTGAAATACTTTCGGATGTCTTCAGGGAAAAAGTCTCAAAATCTGCGGGTTGCGTGATCAAGTTCTGCACGATCCAAAAACTGCCTGTTCAACAACGTTATTGCGTAATCGCGTTATATCGTATTTCACACGCACAGTAACCGGGCCTCTCCAGCTATAAACCAAAATGTTGGCCGTTCCGTGAGCTGAGGCCCTTCACGTTTCCAGTTGGTCCAAAAGTTAAATGAGAGCTTTGCTAAACGGAACTGCAACTTGTCATTTCAGGCCTGGCCACAACACCTTGCCAGGAAAACCCCAATACGGAAGTTTCACGCCTTTAATTATGTTACTCGTTAAGAAGCAAAAGCGGAATTCCCTCTGCGGAGGAAAAGTGCGATTTTTTTCGCTCGTTAGTAGCAGGAAACAAGCAACACTATCGAAACGGTTCTCGATAAGAGAATACCTCTAGTTTATTCAACAGAATGAAGTTCTAGAATTGTAGATAACGTGGTAGAACATTTTTTTGTTTTTTTCTTTATGGCCGCCGCGACCGAAATTTTATTGTATTAAAAGATCAGAGGCTTCCTTAGGACGTAATTGTAATTTTGTATGCTCCACCAGCTGGTAATAACGGCGTACATTAATACTCGTTCACGTTTTCTTAATTAGCCCCAGAGGCACTCGAATATTTGCAATTAGAAAAGGCATTCGTACCGAATATTTCTTATAGTTTGGTGAGGTCGTCGGAAAAGTGTATCGCCGTTCGCATTGTTCGTGGCGCAGGTGGAGACAATGAGATTGGAAGACTCCGAAGAGTCATAAGAAGAGTAATAAGAGGAGTTTTCCGTAAGGTGAAAATTTCTAACGATAACGGACAAATAGTATCAGAGGTATGTAAATGATGATAATACAAGACAAAAAATTTTGACCTCCACGAATGCTGAGAATTCATCATGTCTCTTCATTTGGAACGCCAGAACAGCTAATGTAATTGAAGAAAATACTTATAAGACTGATTCTATATCCTATTTTGATTCGTATGAGGTGAAATTATAATTTAAATTTATTAATTTAATTATTAAATTATAATAAATTGATCAAATAGTCGATAGCTAGGTATGAGGTATTAGTTGAACCGGGTGGAGAACTATTTCTTAAAATTTATTCCCAATACATCCTAATCATGCTAGCGAGAGCTGGAAAGCGTGAAAAAGAAGAGACGATTATTCCCCTAGCAGAGCAAAAAAGTTTTTGACTGGAAGGGGACGAGAATGAAAAGTTGATCCACGAAAACCGAATGCGCCGGCTGCACGATTACAAACTCAGAAACAATCTTTTAACAAAGCTCTCCAACGAGCAGGGCAAAAACGAGACAGGGATAGAATTAAAGTTAGGGAAGTGAAAAAAGTGGCAACGATACTACGTCTGTGTGCAGACGACATTTATATCACGAGTTCCTCCGTAGGAAGAACTGAGCGAGAAACCCTTTAGTGTCAGTTGACCGCGCCTTCCAACAGTTTTTACCCCCCCGACGACGAACTTCCAGGCTAATCTCCATCTCAGAAGAGGGATCAGTTGAGAAAAATGATGTTCAGGCAATGAAACTATAAAACAGCACTCTCAAAAAAGCGATCTCATCGCTCTGCTTTTGAACAAACAAAATATTTTATATACGCCATCCAAGGGTGGTTTTCTTGAGGTTGGTTTGAAAAGGGGATGAAAATAATTCTTGGCAACATGTTTTATTCATGTTGCCCATTCTAAGTTTTCTTTCTTTTTCTTCTCGGACCAGTTGAATCTGTATGTGGTGCACTGTTAACAATATTTAGTAGTGGGAAAGGAAGATTTATCGGTATTGAATCTCTAAGCGCCCTTGCTGCTTTTGCTGATATCCAATGGGTGCATGGTAAGTAAGAAAGAAACTGCTCACTTGTATTGCAACTGCGGTAAACGGTGCACTTCTCAAAAAAGTTCCCTCTCTAAAAAAAAGTTACTGTAATAAATGAATTTTCTACTTCAATGCAAAATCCGAGAGAAGAACCACGTAACTCGAGAGGTTTGTAAAAAAAGAAAACAATTTGAATTGGATGCAAAAAATCAAGCTGTGAGTCACATCAAGCTATTTAAAACTTTTCAATGATTATTACTATGAGATGAGACTTTGTATTGACATTATTTCAGTGCTGAAAATTATGAGACCAAATAGCTAGGTAATAAATTTTCAAAATGTTTCCTTTATATGAAAAGAACAAAAACAAAAATAATAATAATCTACATTCTTAGGCCATGTTTATCATTTGCGATTCTCAGCTCGACAAAATCCGAAGACTTGACCTTCATTAGAAGCCGGAAAGACCTTTCCTGAGGGCGGAAGAAATTACGGAGCCTTTCGTGATTAAAAGAATAAAACAGGCTGGATCGTCTTACATGAAAGCGGAGGTGAGCTAAGGCTTTTTTGACATTTCAGATTGAAAGGGTGATGATAATCGGGAAAGGTTAAGAAAAATTAGATCCGTAAATAACCGTTTGATGCTCTTCAAACTCAAGTTTAGCGGCACGAGGCCACCGGCGTCGATTTGGTATTGGAGAGCAGTCAATTTAAAAAATAGAAACGGAATATTGATCGTTGATATCACTGGTTACACACAATTTCGAGATGATGAAGGATGTGATTTTCCAGGAACAATTGTTAGCTACGTGTTCTAGAATGATACGGAGTTTTTAGCGATATGGGTAAAATAATATTTTCCAAATTAAGGGAAAATTGTGTCGCAAAATAAGTGTGTGCATGAATAGGTTTATCCTTCAAAGACAAGATACTAGTAGATATTAAAAAATTAATTTGATGGATGTCACTCGTAAATGGGTCAGCACAATCGAATTTTCGATTTCTGTTCCAGATACATTATATCTCATTCTTGCGGCAATCGAGTCAACTTGACGATTTCCCATAAACTTGGAACGCGAACTGGCCAAAGCCGTAAGAGTGGCTGTAGCTTCAAGATAACTCTGAACTCGACGAGGGAAAGAGGCCTTTTGTCAGTCGTTAGGCAGTCGCTGGATTTTGATGAGGAGAGTGCGGGGACGTTTCTATTCGCAATTCTGAATCGCAGAAGTGGCTGCGAAATAACTCGCTAATCCAATCGGATCCTCTTACTTGGGCTTCGTTTTGCTACGACGAAGCAAAGCTGGATGGAAGCGGAGGATAGGAGGGTAGTTGATGGAAGCTCGTCATTCTTTTCCCGAGCTTATCGCCAACGGACTACAGCAATCCGCGGCCAGGGTTTCGCCTTTTTCTGCAAGCAAAAGAGTTTTTCGCCGTTTAAAATCAACGTAGAGTTCAGTCAAAGTTACTTGGCCCGCATTGTGGAGTACATGGTACACTGAACAGATTTATGACTGATATTCTTGTAAGAAATTAATAATAAATGATTACAATTCGTCGTAGACCCTCATACGCTATAAGATAGCTACATGTAGGTAAAATAAGGAAGAAAATGAGCGACTTGAGAAATATGTAAATCGTTTTCTCAAAACGAAATTTGCTGTTAATGCTGATTAAGTTTGAGGGTGAAAATAATTGTTAGGACTATTTTATTGCTTACCTTAGCTTGGCCTAACATCGACATGCCCCAAATGAAATTTTCTGTTGTAGTTTTGATGTTTGGGTGAATGGCTATTCGTAGCCTCACTGTTTATTCAACAGTGCAGACGAGTTTCTAGAATTCAATAAGTACTTTATGTTTATCTCCGATAAGACCTTTCTCATTTCCGTTTCGAAATGGGAAATCCATGTAGTTTCGTCGAAATTCGCGGCAGGGGATGTGCTACTTGATGAGGTAAATAAAGTACTCAAGCGTTCTTGTTTGGAAGCCGGGTCCGCCAAGCTAGGGTAAATTGAGTCCCCAACTTGATGGGCAATTGAGATGAAGGCGGAGATAATGAATGATATTTCAACAACGGATAACGACCCTCGAGTTTCTAACATATTGAGCTACAGAGTGAGTGGTCAAACCACAAAAGTTTGTAAATGGGGTGCTGCAGAAAAGGGAAGAGAGTGGATCTGATTAGGGTTGGACCCAGCAGGAATGATGGCTGTAGGGCGAGCCGAGCGATATGACCAAGAAACGCACAATATACTATAGTCTAGCATGAAACCAGTCGACGAGAACTTGATAAGAGTGAGAGCCCGTGACGCCGAGAATCTTGTTATACACGCTCGACCGAGGGAAGGCAATAACCCTGAATTGGTGATTTAATAAAACTTATGGTTTTCCGTCAGGCGATGGAGTAGCAATTATAAAAAGATGAAGTGGCAATATTTTTTACGCTCATGTAATTAAACTAAGGTTTTCGTAATCTGTTTTATTTTCGGCGGAAAAGCATTTTCACCATCAACGTACTTGGTGAAACCCATCTCAATTTTTCCCTTGCTTGAAAAGAACATAATGTCATGTATTATAGGACTGTCCGTAGTCTACGGTATTTTCAAGCTAACGAAGATCGCGAAGCCTTGAAAAATAGCCTTTCTTTTTCTTTTTTCTATTCAGAATTTCTTCGAACCTTCGCCTATTGCGAGATATTACTTTTTAGACATTCACCGACATCATCATGGAACAAATTCCTTGAAGGGTTCATCGCACATGAATGTCTTTTCATTTTATTCAACTTAAGAATACAAAAATTCGATCAGTTTTAAATAATTACTTAAGGTTTATTTAGACCAAATTTTATTTGATCAATCATAAAGTGAGGGTAATTTCATTTCGTATCTCCGTGGCTTGAAAATTATTCAATTTGGTTATTTTATTTTTTCTATAAGGAACTTTCATTTCTCATGATGTTAGTCATATTTTGAATTGATACCTCTACAGTAAAATATGATCTATTTGGACGCTTAACGTTTTCCCGTCGCCGTGAACCCGTTATCAGCTTTTCGACGGCCAGAGTTTCGAAGCCTTTTCTAACTTCTCTCCTACACGGTCCTTTGATTCCGCTAATGGCTGTTGGCTTTTGATGAATGGCCGTTTGACGCTATCGCTTAACGGTGATTAGCGCTTTGCAACTAGGATCGTCTTGTCTTAGGTCCTCAGTTCGCACTCGTACTTCCCTCCTGTAGAACATTCTACGACTTCTACTTCGCGATATCTTCGGTGATGTCTAAGTAACGAGCCGCAACCATAATGATCGCGTTAACGAGGGAATTATGCCAATCGATTGTAACATCGGAAAGGAAACTAACGTTTGTTTTGCTTTAATGACGTCAAATGCTGACGAGAAACTCGCTCGTACGACCATGATGTAACCATGATTACGTCTACGTATTCGTTTCTTTCCCTCGCGGATGATTACCTAAATGAAAAAAAGCTTCATATATGAATTTCGTAAAAAATGAGAAGGTGAAGGGACAAAGAAAGCTGTTTTCAGGATCAGAATCTGGATAACATAGCAGTTAGTTCATTCAATTATTTACAAATTTCCAATCTTGGTGGAAAAAAATTTCTTCATTTTGTTTTCCGTCGAGTCCTTATGCTGTTTCACGATTATATTATGCATTTTGAATTATTACAAGTACATGATGCTGGTGGTGGTATGACTATTTTTGAGGAACAAAGGTACGATTTACTCAATCCCCACTTTTCCTCAATCAATACTTTTTCAAAATTATGTTATCATTATGATGAGATTGGCGCCATGTAGCATTGGCATTATGGCTAGCGGAGAGTAAGTAAGAGTGTAACAACTGCTATACGAAATTGACCAAGAGGTTCAACGAGCTGGATTCAAAAACCAATTTCAACTGCCAACTAAAAGTAATGGTTTAAAAAATCAAAAATGGAAATATTAATATTTTTACAAGGCCTAATATTTGTGTCTTAATCCCATGCCAAATCTCTGAGATTTTCCCCAGTCCTCCTCTAAAGTCATAAGATGGACATTTGGGTGCCTGTCGTCCGCATCTTTTAGCATTGCCCTACCAAGAGATAGCGAACCTCAAACTACCCAGCAATCTATCGACAATAAAAATTTGATAGGTGAAGAGATCGAGCGCTGCGGAAGAAACGGAATTTAATGGGAGTTTTGATAGCTGTTCGAAGAATGGTATTTTTAGGGCGCCCTGCTTGACTTTAACGGATTGCCGAAGGATAGACAGGGACGAAAAGGATTTTATAGCCAAGCTATAATTTTGTGTAGATAATCTAAAGGGCCAATACGAAACGTCTCCCTTTTCCCAGGCGAAATGTCAAAATAACCTACAACAAAATGCGACTGGCCAAATAAAATTAGTGAGAATAATATTGGTTCCCTTCAAGAATGCTTGCTGCCGTTTCCGCTTCTTACGATTAATGTGAAAAAACGATTGCTGCCAATTTGATGAAATAACAATTTGTAGAAAATACGAAGAACATTAAAGTACTTACCTAGTATCTTTTTAACCGACTTCCAAAAAATAGTTCAAGTTGGCTAGTTTGATTTTTTCTTCATTATTGAATTCCAACTCGCCATCTTTCCATTCAACAATGATGAAATGTTCATCGAAACAAGTTTTGTAATTGCCTTGGTTCGTTTAAAATCTGGACTCGAAGCTCGTTGAAATTATTTCCACGTGTGAACGCATGTATCCTCACTATAGTGTGTCACTCGAGATGAGCACATCTAGCATTCCGAAAAGGCTCCCGCTCTCGGTGCCAATTACGATTGGGCTGCTCGTTCCAATTGGATGCTTCACCTTCACTGAAGAAGTTATCGGGCAAAACAGGATTATGGGAAATTTCAAGAGACTCACGTTTCAACCCTCGACTGCTCTCAACTTGCCGGATTCCCCTAATGAATTACACTGGGCGAATAATAAATACGGTAGAGTCAAAAGGTGGATAGAATACCTACGTTCATTTTCTACCACGGTTGTACCTGGACGGTCAGAGATGCCACCACGCCCTAATAATAAAAGATGCCCCCGGGTGCCGTTTGGTTGAGGGAAGACCTGATGATTGCGCTTCCTTGTCGGCCTCGAAACGTGTAATGAAAATTTCTTCAATTCTTCCTGAACGGATCGATGGCGATAGGGTGGCACACTCATTCTTTGGAAGGGTGTCGACTAATTACGGAGGAATTCGGGAAAGAAAGGTGGTAATCGGTATCGAGCCAGCTGAATTTCAAAAGTGTGGGTTGACTTGGAAGAGGACATTTTCTCGGGTGATAAAACGGTTCAAAATTACAATCGATTGAAGGGAGTTCTTGGAAGGTAGCCAATGATGGTTGGGTTTGGTTAAATTTAAGTAGGATCGTGCAAGTGAACTATTTGTGTGTATGACTAGAAGTTACTAGGAATAACTGTGTGTGTGATTTTAAATAACTTGAAACGGCAGAAACATAACAATAAAGAATTGGAGAATGAGTCGCCTGGTTTTTCTCCCCCTCACGACCCCTGGACATCAAGAAATGCGACGAGAAGGAAAAGAATAATAATAAATGATCAGAGTGCTTGTAGTTATTTATCATGAAAGTAATTCAGTCCGGTGATAACCAAGCAGTTGGTCTTTCAAACGACGGCTCGACCAGCAACGAATCGGCAGCTTTTGATTGAGGAAGAATGGAACAAAAGTACTTGCTGTAGAAATTACGTACAAGCGCATATTGTACGATGACACATCATTGATACGACGAGTTTTCGATCCAGGTTTTTGTAGGTTGACTTTATTAATTAACTAGCAACGAAGCTCTAAACTTAATTAATTAATATAAAACGATGAAAGAACGTGGGATCGGTGTGAACTTGCGGAGAAGCGTGTGACGCTAATTTTACGTAGCAAGTGATGCGATCTTGATGATATGGGGGTCGATGGTTGATGATGAAGCGTATGACCTGACCCCGCACTTCACAGCAGGACGTCTCAATTGACTTCCCTTGCATCACTTTTGATGTGAAATAACTTACTACCGACCGAGTTATTGAGGGAACTTCCCAACAATAATGATGAGGGCATTTATTAATGCGCATACCCCAGTAGAGGGGGATACGGCTTGATAGACCACGTGCGAGGAAAAAGTCAAACAACTCTCACGCGCGCACTTCTGAACAGTAAAATAGCGCCAATGATCGATTCGAATTATGATAATAAAATTATCTAATATCATCGGCAACGTGTTCATTAAGCAACAAAACAATAATTATAATAAAATTTTTAAATATCCAAATATAAGTAGTCGACGAAGCAAATAATTCTGTCTAGACTGGTGACGCAAATGCGCCCTGTTTTTATGACGTTAGGTGCCAAAATCTTATATGCCTTGGTAAATGGACAAATGAACCAATTTACTAATAAATCGACTGATTCACTTTATCATTCGAACAAACGGCAGAAAATCGATTGAATCGCTTGGAAATGAAAACAGTCTTTACAGTCGTCATCAAGAGTTGGGGTTAACAATGACTTTTTTTAAAGGTTTTTTATCGTATTCAATTTTTGCTTTCGGTGGGCTACTGCGAGACGCAGCTTTTACCAATGGAGCATCTTCCTAAAATACGAGCGGGAGGAAAGCCTGTGAAGTTGACGATTTGACTAGTTGCGGCTTAGGGATGGGCAGGTGGCGCTCCTGTCGTTTCATTTTTGAACTACAGAGGGGGCCAGCGTTGCTCGTTCGAAGGGTGACCAGTTGACTCGGGTGTTTGGTCCTGAGATCGTCGAAGGCTTTTGCGTGACAGCTGGGCTACGTATCCGACGTCTTCTTAATTCAAGTCTCGCGCGTCTCTCTTTGGCTTTCGAAAGTCTCTTTCCAAAGGTAAACATTTTTAATTTGGATTCATTTTTGGACGGATGGATCGCCAATGAGCGGGAGCTATCGCCGAGAAGATGTACGATTAATTCGCGACCAAAAAATAAGGGCACGCCGATAAAAAATATCGTATGTCACGATTCCGTAATACATTTTAAAATTTTTGTTCAAGTTCAAGTACCTATCAAAAAAAAAAAAAAAGAAGATAATGGAAGCGATAATAGTAGGTTGTTGATAAAATACTTTCCTACCTCAATTGGGAGTCTCTATTAATACAACTAAACTTTAATCTCCTTCGGTCGTATTCTCTTAGTATCGTATCGGTACTTTCGTTCTTGAAAATACTGTAATCTTTTGCGATGGGCTTCAATATGTATGAATTGAGAAGTCGTGAAAAGTAAGCCTACAGAACCGCTTTCCTTCCTGTTTTACTACCTTGTTCGTGCGTATTTGAGATCCCTAATGACAAGACTTCGTCGAACCTGATTATCTTGATCTCAAAACTGTTGATAATTATTCTGGTGAAATTGGCCTCCAATCTATTTTTTTGTTAAACTCTAGGTAATCATTCAACTGTCGATCGCGTGGTAAAACAATATTGACGCTGCAAAAATATTCCTCTGAGGTAGGTGATTTTTATCCGAGATAGCTATACGTATTTGCGTGGACATTATTTCATGAAAACAGAGCGTTGTTATTTTTATAGCTGTAATTTTTATAGATCATCTTTGATCCATTTTGAAATGATTTGAGGCGAAGTGCAATTTATCATTACAAAATTTGATGGTAACTGGGGCACTAATTTCCGGAACTGTGGTATGTTTTCTTTCCATTTACATTTTCGCGACATTGAACTGAGATGCGTTGTATCACTTCTGCAATCAATTTTTTTTAAAGACTATTGCTTTTGGTGACTGGATTCAATTGTTGAGAAACCACGAATTGTGTAAAAATCTACTAACACCTCGTGATAAAGCTAAGACATCTCAATTTTTTTTTTTTTGGAGAAAGACGATTTTCGACGTTAAGATGAATAATCCGAATCGTAGCTTCCATACAAAGGCCAGAAGTAAAAACTTTCTAATTAGTCTGATGAGCTTAGTTATTTAGGTGGACACAGTTATTTTATCTAGTTACCGCACAGTTACAACCGGAGGTGGAACAGATAAGTTCGAGCAGCATCGAACAGTAGAATGTCATTGATGAAGGGCGATGCTTAAGATTGAACCGCTCCGGAACTTCCATCTGCACAGCCACGTCGGTAAATCCCATTCAAAAGCGGTTCAAGGCGACTCTCTGTTACCTCATCCTTCAAACGGATCCAGCAGCTATCCTTTCCCGACTTAGCAAGCGGAAGGAGAGCTAAGTAATTAGGACTTAGTGCCTCAGGGGATGCTCTACAAAAGACCTTCAACCGAAGCTGCTTACCCCATCCAATCCTGGCTCGTTTTCGCAACGGAAGGCTCAAATTCAGCGCGTAGTCTGATAGCCCTTTCAATGGACGTCGCCTTAAGTTGCGTAGAGCGTAAGATGAGACCGAGTTTTCAGACGAGTCGATTTTCACGCTCGTTTCCATAAGCTGAGTAATCAGAGGAAAACCTGTGATTCTCTTTGGACGTTTTGGAAACAAAATAAACCAGATTTTACTTCCCTGATTTCGTCAACATTACTTAGTTGTATGAAATAATGTTTGGCTCAAATGTGAAATAAATTTTGAGGAACTACTTCGCATCTTAAATGAAACTTTAAAAAAAATATATATCTATAGTTATATATTTTTTTATAGTTATATATAATAGTTATATATAATATAATAAAATATAATAAATATATTTTTGTCTGATTTTGCAGCATTCGAATAAAAAATTAAGTGTTCATTGGTAAATCCATTCATTCTCTATGGACGTTTCATGAACATCGACGGCTTTCTAGTTCCTTTTGGTTATTACTCGACATTACAAACCGGGCCATTACAAACCATCGTTCGTATCGCGCACAAAAAAAAAAAAAAAATAATAATAATAAAATAAAATAAAAATAATTCACCGAATATCCAATGAAAAAATCTGTCCGTCCGCCGTACGCCGTTACCACTTTCCTGACAAAACTATAATAGCTAAATTCTTCTTCTAAAATTTTCACCAAAAATCAATCTTGGCCTGACTATGGTTCGATTCTTAAACCAGCCTTAATTTGAAGGGTATTTTTGGTAATTTTTGGGGTGGTAATGATTCGTATCATCCAACCTTTTCAGACAAAAGTGTAAATATGTAGGAAATGAAACACTCCCAAATATTCGGAATAGTTACTATCTCAAATGGATGATCTTCTCAAATCACAATTAAAGCGAAGGCATAATAATTCTCAGTACAATAGTTTTCAGCGTTTTTTTTTTTAGATTTTCAGTCTGTGTAGAAACCAAATGGTTCTATACCGCCTTGAGGACGCCCGAAGGGACGAAAGCCAACAAATTAAAACTCGGGAATGAAGTCGCCTAGAATTTTCCTCACTATAACATTAACCCATAAAAATATTGGTGCTATATATTACTATGTATAATTATATTATATTTATAATTGTCCTTCAGTGTTTTGTGCCACACTCTCATCAAGGAGCGGCTCAGGCAACAACTGCTTACACTTTTCAAATAACACCCAATAAATCTCGGATATCTATACAGCAAAATTTTGACTCCGTCACTCACATTCTGTCTGCAATATTGTTTCGGACAACCAAATAGATGGAACCAACAATAGACGAAATCCCTTTGTAAGTCAATCTCCGACTTCGGTTTGGAATAATATTTCCCCTATAATTACTCACATCTGGTTGAGCACCGGTATGATGAAATCCACTCTCTCAGAGGAGAATTTTTATAGAGGAGCTGTCCATCTGTTAGCTTTGACAGACAAAGGCAATATCCACGAACCTCCGACGACGGGCCGCTGTCGCCGCACAAAGTGATCACTATTGTTTGAGCGTTCATTGATAGCTACCATAGTAAGCGAATGGGACATTGTGTTGTCAACAGAGAAAAGGCTCATCGTAAAACAGACGACAAAAAAGAACAAAAAAGTCCGGATGCCGCCAGCTGAGTCAGCCCCTGAGCGCCACGGAGCCGACGAAATCCAGTGAGTACGTGATGCAAATGATGAGAAGTCGAGGGACGACTTTCTTCACTTGATAAACCCTAGCAGTTCACTATAACTTCACGAATATGAGTATCTCTGGGCTACGATGACTCAACTCTTCCGACTTTATATCCAACAGTAGGAGAAAACTGGTCTATAAGTTCTTAATGGGAGTGCAAAAGGAAAGAAACCAGGCATAAAATGATATGGCCTCAGGCTCAATAGAATCGTGCGACTGAATTCTACGACGAATTTCAGAGAGATAGATGGAGCTATTCGGCTCAAAATACTTCCATAAAATAGTAGGCAATATTGATACAAAAAATAATTATCCGAAAAATTCGATTAAAAACTAGAACCACTAGTTTAAGAAAGCAGTTACAAGTATAATAATGTTTTGAACCAGTTACAACAGCCATATTCAGTAACTTCGAATGTGGCAATTTCCTTTGGCTTCAAGAGATCGCTTCCTTTGTTACAGTGAACGCTCACTGCAAAAATTTCGTTTAGAAATGAACAATCCTGGAATTTGTCGACCTGATTTTAGGTATCCTACATTGGTGATGAAATATAGGTGCAAGCAACATAGATAAGTAGTTTGTGTTTAATAATAATTTTTCTACAAAAAAAATTGGTCAAAAAATAAAAACATTTTTACTGTGTAATGTTCAAACGAACTGATATTTGAGTGAAACACTCGCAAATTTAGGTTTTAGCCGGCTTAGGACAGAGCGAAAAATATACCTCTCCCATTGAATCGTAATCGACTAACTTTCATCAGGGCAACTCACTACATCCGTATAACATCTCTTACAGATTCTTTATTTCCTGTTGTGCATGTATTCTTTATTCAAAATTCAGGTTTTTTTACTAAAGTAGACCGTCCATAAATTAACTTTTCAAACCAGTTTTGCATTATTGCGAGAAGCGATGCGAAGCCCGTGATTCAATCAGCGCCACAATGCAATATAGAACGAATGTGGCGGTTTCCCTGCTCTATTATAATGGAACGCGCTTCAGCCTAGGAGGAAGCTACGCCAAATTATCGCTGGGAGGTCTCGCGACCGCTTATCCAAGACTAGCAGAGACAGAACTCCCCGAGCAACGCCATGGCCAGAAACTTTCAACTTGCCAACTAAACGAGAACAGAAACGGTCCAATCTGTTCGGTCTCTGCTGTGCCATTCCCACGACGACGGCTCGACTGTACCAGCTTAACCTTCCCCGTCTCGAGCTCTCTGTTCTTCCGTACGTAGTGAACATTATTGTAGGTGCAGTCCTCGCCGGTTTATTCTACAGCGTGCTCCGGACAGCCATTTACCAATCAATTCCAACCGAGCCGAACCAACGTTCTCTCTAGGGCCATCGGTTGAATCTACCGTCCAACCGGTTAAAACCGTCCACGCTATGGTAGATCGCCTGTTAATTAGTGTTTTAATTAAACCTATAGGAAGGACATTACCATATCCATTGGGTACGGCGTTCCATGCGCGGGAGACCAGATGGTTTCATACATGACCACATAAGTTTTCATCCCCCGAGAGTTTCGGAATTTCCCTGATTGCGTCGCTGAACGATCCATAAATACTATTTTACTTACAGAAATCGCATTTTAGAGGTGGTCGTGACACGGGTCACACATGATCATCCAATTAATGAGGGATATAATCGATCGACCGCTGCGATGTAAAATTTCCGTTTTTAGTGAATAATCATTTATTAATTGCGCAATTCAAAAGCGTCACGATCTAGATCAACACAATAGGTGCTAATTCCTGCTAATTCGTTGGGCACTTTAATGGCATAAATAATGAATATATTGGTGTCTACCGCTGATTTAATCATGACCAACTCATCGGTTCACAGTTCACTCACTACTGGACATCATTAGCGGAATAATTTTTAAAATATCTTTGGGGTTTGAAATGTTATTTTTGTCTTTTGCGATTACAATGGTTAAATAGTGAATAATGGTCTAAATTCGTTAGGTTTTTCTTCAATTAGATCCATTATACATCGACTTGTCTCAAAATCAGGTCATTTTAGAACACGAGTTTTTCACCCTGGATGTAACTCGAGCCATCAAGATGAATGAGTTTAATGCCTTAGCATTTTCAAAACTTTAAATGTAACTAATTATGATATTCCTGATGGTAATGATGAACCATTCATAAATCACCATGATATAGCGGTTAATTGCGACTCTTCACAACTCGCTTGTACTCTCCGAATTTTTTTGTAAAAATAACGCCAAAATGAGAGTCATTGCGTTGTTCATAATGTTTCGAGTTGTGGACATTTTTTTCTCTAAATTTCCTTATTGGCAAGCCAATGAAAATGTTCAACTGATCGACCTGCTCACCTATAGAGTTTATGAAGTCAGGCTTGCCTCAGAAAATCGGTTCTACCTCTATACCACCTCGACTTTTAGGGCACCTTTACGGTTCCTGCCCATTTCTCTTCAATAAACGTCCACCGATAGGACTTCAGTGATATATTTCCGACTTCCGTATCCTGCACTAAGCTAACGGTGAGGCGGTAATGGTCCAGAAAAATCCAGGGCACGAGGCCATTATTTGATGCATGTATCAAGTACGAGACAGAGGCGGTCTACGTGACTGTTCCCTAGAAGGCCGTCAAGAAAAAGCCATTGGCCGAGGTTTGGAATTATTGATTTCGTTGCTTTTATTTTTGACCTGAAAATACCGTATAAATAATACGGATAAATGGGTTGAAAGGAGAACTGTGTAGTTTCTGTAGAAAGGAAAGAAGCTCGATTCTTGCGATACAACATTCAATAGGAAACTTAGGCTGTTACTTATTTTTCTTGACCTATTCGACCTCTAAAAATATTTTCACCATGTTGAATCGAGTTCCATTTAGATTTAAAAGGCTTGAACTCGAGCAAGAGCTATAAAAACCTGACAAGTATGTTAATGATTAAATTAGAATATTATTTTACTAACAGTGTTTTGTATCTCATTACTCTCGGAAATGTGTTCCCGCTGCAAACAAAAATCTTCAAATTAAAACCAAAGCGTTTAGGCCTAGCGATTTGGTTGTCATTATAATTCTTCTTTAGAACAACTAAGCCCTTTGTTGGGCCTAAATGTATTCATCAAACGCCCGTAGGCCATCGTAGGAAGTGCCGTCTTTCTTTTTGTGGACGGCCCACAGATCTCGTGAAGATGAATGTCAATAGGCCCACTAGTGTTACACTTGTGGTGGTACTGACTTCGAGTCCTCTCTTAATGATCTCCCGGGAGGTCTTCGTGTTTTCTTATTAACGAGCAGTCGGTCGCTGGAAAGGCGGAAAGAACAATTGTAATTGTGGAGAAGCTTTGTTGGACAATGGCGGTAAATATTTTATCGCGGCCAGAGGAAATTGCGGCAAACGGTTGTGGATAGTGTTAAAAAACCAAACAACCTTTGCCTCGATGAATATGTTGGTTGGTATTCCACCCAAAACTACAATTCTTTTTCAATTTAAAAAATGTCAAATTCTATCCGTCAATAGTAAGCGTTTTTCTGAGGCAATCTATGTCAGCAAGCCCTCAAATGATTACAGTTGCCACGTATGAAAATAATCTATATAAATCGTCATTATAATCGTCATGTGAATCATATTATATATTTTTTTTTCGAAAAATAATCAACTTTTCCAATATTTGCAGCGTTCTTTTTATTCGACGTTTAAATATTATGTATGCTTGATACATCAAAAAAGGAATTATGTGAGGGATTAAATAATTAAGTTATTGAGTTAAATGCATAAATAAAAATAAAAATGTTTATGAGCACAATAACCAAATGCCCGTTTACAGCGAAAAAGGTTCGGCGAGAAAATCAGACTCGAATAACACAGCCGATTACATCATTGAAGCTGCTGGAGCTGGTGCATCACTTCTGTGGAAGACAGTTCTTATCAGAAAGATTGGCTTCTTTTGTGCTAGAAATTGAAGGGCTGCAGTTTTGAAAAGACTCCCCGCTCCATGGCTCTTTCCCTCTCGTTCCTTGGAACTCTTGATCGCATCTTTCCTAGTTTTCCGGGTCAGTGCGTCCCGAAGGCTCATCGACGCGTAGGTTCTAGTTCTTCACTCGCCGTGGTATCCGATCCGTTCTTGAAGATAGCGGTTTTCTCATTTTTTTTCCATGTTATACCGTTTGAAAGCTCGTTTTTTACCGCAACCTAGCGTATTTTGCGAATGTTACCGTCTGCAGCCTCCATCCAAAGTCGTTCCTTGGAACCGTCCCACTTCCAGCACTTGCTCTTTCATAGCATAATATTTCTTCCTCAGAGGGCAGAATAAAATTAAATACACTCTATTTACACAAATAGCAGTTACTGCAGTTAGTTTAAATTGAATACCCGAACGAATAGAATTTCTAAACCCTTATAAAAAAAGATACAGTTTTGTTAGAAAAAACGAAGAGAAATCAAACTTTTAATTTCAGTTTCCGTTTCCAGAGAATTTCGTTTTACATTAGCTGCTCGAGGATGAGCGTTGTTACTCAGTCACTGGCCTTTTTTCAGGGCGAAGGGTGGCTAATTTAATATTCAATTAGCCTCCATTGTCCGTCATTCAGAATTTATTCCGAGTTAACTTTTCGCTTTTCAACTACATCTTCGGTCGCTGGGGCTTTTGGTTTTTCGGTGAAGAATTTTTAAGTAGTCAATATAGTGAAGGCGCTAGGATGAAGAAGGGAGTCATTGTCATTGTTTTTTAAGTGACTTTTACGAGAGTGCAAGCGAAGCGGTTGGGTTCGATTAAAACGCGGTTGAAAAGTATGTGCCAGGGATGGGGTTTCTCAGGTGAACTGAAGATTCTGAAGTGGTGCCTTGGGATTGAACCGAGGGGACTTACGTTGCTTAGCTAGTCTTGGCCTAAATGAGCGACTTCGCTATCGTCGTCGGCTTATAATGAGAAAAGAGTGAAAAGTACTGAAAGTGAAGGAAGAGGGGTTTGTGTCTTTTCGTGTTTAGATAAAGCTCTCATCCTGAGTGCGAGGACGGGGCATTAGCTTTTTGAAAACGAGCACCGACGGGCACTCGACCACATTCTTCCCTCTTTCTACACTTCTTCTTTTCACCGGGAAAAGTTGAAAAACGGAGTACGAGGTCATATTCGAGCCGAAAAAGGGACGGAGTTTCCAAGCTTTTCACCGACGAAAATCGTTCCACGTTTCTAAACAGAGTAGTTAGTTAAATAGGATTTTCCATGGCTTTCCCGCTTTCGGTAGATGGAGGCATCTCTTGGATAAATAGGAATCTCTTCCTCTGCTTCTTGCCTTTCTGCGTCGTTCTTTAATGAAATAACTTGAAACAAAAAACAACCGAATCGGCCAAGACACGGTCTCTTGCTCACGGCTTCAAACTCATATTCAAGAGGCTTTCTTCGCGCTTTATCCTCCTCCGTCCTCTAGGGAATCCCCGCTTATAAAAGATATTTCCCTCGACCTTACAAGAGTTTGAAAAGTTTTTTTTTATCCCGCGTTTCTTATCGCTCTCGCGCCTTGTCCATCTCGCTCTTTCGCAAGGCTTTCGGTTTTACGCCTTTTTTATGCAAGCCGCAAATTACGCCGAGCGGCAATAAATACAGCCTCGAGCACTTGGGAAAAGTCGACATTTCTTTTTTATATACCTTTCGGATATAGTTCGATGTAGAATCCAGGTCCAATCCTTTCAAAATCGTGCACGCAATAATTTTTTTTTCATACTAGTGCTCAGAATACTGTTGGAAGAAAGGCGAAATAGTTGGTGCTATAAAATACTGCAGTTTTTAGCCGTGTGGGGGGATATCGAGAATCAATAGTAAGAATGAAATGTAAAGAACCAAGAAGTGTTATAAAGGACTCATTTTAAGGGCCTGTTTCTCATGTTAGTATGCCCATGGCCACGTTTTTGGTTGTGACGGTTCGATCATACCTTGGACCTGTTACTATATCTGCTATGTCGAGCTAAACTCGGTTCTTCTCGACGTATATGCTTGCTCAATAGTTTAGCACTCGAAAGCTTAAATGTTGAACAATTGTAACCTTGATCGTGACGGTAAGAACGTCATACGGCCTGAGCTATCTCGCAATTTGATACAAGTGTTGTGATCGTATAATAACAAATACCAGACGTGTACATTTTGACGATGTGTGGATCGATCAGCGTGCCCTCGTATTATAATAACGACGACCTTTTGTTACGATTACCAGCACTAGAATGCTACCTACTCTAAGGGCAGTCTGAAAGGTCAGTCCGAGGGTGTGCCATCCGAGACATGCATAAGATCAGAAGCTATATAGCCTTTTTATAGTTCGCAAAAGAGGTCGCCCATAGCTTGAGACGAGGTTGCTAAATTCCCCTCCCGCCATGCCAACCATAACGAATTTATGAGCTTTGCTTTTCGCTCGGTCCATTCATGATGGGAAGCACAAGGCGCTTTTACTGGAGGTCGGCATAAATTCATATTTGCTCGGCCATTTCCCACATGGCATCGCTTTCAACGCGGTGGGAAAGCCAACGGCTGTCGCGTCGCCAAGTTCATTTTCGCGATGAAACGATAAAGCGATTATTCTCCGAGTTAGTTAAAGAGAAATTATAACTGCATTTCTAGCCATCAAAATGACACATTTATTCTCATGTAGGGAGTGACATTATTATTTTGCAAACAGTATTTTGCTGGATTTTTGAAAGCCTGTCTTCGTGGACACGGCCATTTTTAGAAAAATGCGAAGACGATAAATTTTGAGGTGGGTTTGAAATTAAAGCAGCTCCGAATACCTCACATGTACAACAAATGGTCCATCGCCAAATGTATAGCAATAAAAAAAGTATGCTACTCACACTTCCAACTTCTCAAAATCATGAAAAAACATTTTTTTTAATCTAATATTTACAATCTGGTGGACTTAGCTCTATTTGGTAAATGACCCGACCCTGTAATTTTCGAGGGATACCGCTCTATGTGGCTGTATCTTCCACACCAGCGCCTGAGCATATCGATTCGGATAACCTCGTGCCCTTAGCTCTGGTCAAATAAATTAGTAACTCGAGGCGTAGTTTCAAAGTTCTAATTTAACTTACAAGAACACATTTTAGCTTAGTTTTGAATTCTGATGGACAAGAAACGCCGTAATGAGTTGACTGGAGACTCTTCCTTTGGAATATTTATTCTAAGTACGATAATTGCATCCGTCCCCATTTCTTCTTCTCTATACCGTTGTATTCAAGAAGGAATGGCGGTTGAAACAATTCTCAGAAAATATACAGCCATTGCTGGTATCCTATAACTGATGCATTTTATAACATAATAATTCCATGATGTAGGTAATGCAATGTAAACTGTATTTGTAATTGAAGTTCCATAAATCTTATGGAACAAATTTTGTTCAATGCTCCAAGTTTTTTATAATTAGTTTGAGAAACACGAACTTTAGCGGTACAACGGGCATTTTAACGAAGGCGTAAAAGATTTAATAATTGCGCTTTCTAAATTAGAATCTCCATAGCTTGAAGTAGACGTCTGCGGCATAGCAATAACTGTCTCAACCGAGTTGATTTGGGCAGAGCGAGGCACATTAGCGAATCGCATTGCCAGCTGACAAATCGCTTGTGTCAACAGACCTAGACAAACAGGGTCCTCTGCTACCAGGGGTAAACCCTTTTGAAGGGGTCTTTACAGCCAAATTACCAACACTTTTTCGCACTATACTGGGAGGAGTTTTTCTCGGATTCATCAAAGAATAAGCTTTATAAATGTCATTGGCACGTTCGATGGTCGAATTGAATCCAGTTCGTGTATACACCGCACACATATTTTTGAGAAGGTACCTCATAAACCTATATATCGTCAAAAATTGCTAAATTTCGATTTAACTGCTACCCATGCAAATTTCCCAATATTCTCTCGCCTTTGCATTTCATTAGGTGCATTTTGGCAGCATTAGCTGAAAATATCGTAAACTTCCGCACCTGTTTGACCATCTTCCGAATATTATCACCCCATAAACAGGTCGCTCGGAGGAATAGAACAGATAGCCAGGGAAATGACTCCCGGGGGGCGTGATTTGCGGCGGCCTCTCACGATGCACATTTTCCAGCTTTTTCCCGTCCTCCGTGCTCGCTCAGCATTTTCTAATTATTTTCCACCAGTGCCTTTGATTCGAAACCGAGGGGCGGTGGCGCGTTGGTGAGTGAAAAAGGACGAAGATTCCAGTTCTGCGGAGCCAGCCAGAGTTTCTCTAATTAGGCCAAGCTATCTCACACTCTCAGTGAAAAACCGCGTTCTTCAGATTTTTTATCCCTTTTTCCCTATTTTCCCCCTTTTACCATTCGTACCTCATCCTATTTTACCTTCGCAGCGCAACGAAAAACCCCGCTTCCCTAGTTTTAATTAAATGCCGGCATCACTTTTCAGTGCTCCCTGTGTTGTACCCTAGCAGTTCTCTGTCTGTGCCCGCACCGGAGATGTTCGCAATTGACTCCAGTTGCATCAAGGAGTGCCGTGGCTTATCTATGGATCTTTATTTAGCAGTGTTCTCGTGGAATAAAATTTCCCTCCGTACATCGTTCGTTCATTACTAACGAGATTAAAACTATTTCGATTCTACGTTCAATATCGAGAATAGTATCTTAGAATATTATTTTTCCTATGTACAAACGGATAAAGAAATAGAGGCGAAATGAGAGGAAATTCAGGAATGAATCTCAGTAGTATCCGAAGAGGTCTCATACCGTGACGACGCTAGGGCGGACGTTTGATTGGGTTCGCTTCTGCTTATCGGAGCTGAATGTTGATTCAATACAACACCCCTTCTACCTCCATTTCTGCTCTTTAGACGAGCTCGTATCAACTCATAGGATGCTCTTCCATATCGGTGGTACCAGCTGTTCGCCGCACCCTTGAATACTCAGCCTACCACCAGTACCTTCGTCAGTGCCAACCCCAACTTTTCTCCAATCCTCGTAAAGATGATACTCTACTCTTACATTTTCCTTTTTCACTTTATCAATATCAGCTTGATAGCCTTGGCTTCCGCTTGCCAAAAAAGACTACAAACGATATTTCCATCATAAAAATATGCAAAATTTCGCTGGTTTTTCTTGTTCCAAGTTCCATGTGTTTGTGCAATCATAAGCGTAGACATTAAATTTTTTGCACCATCAAAGCTTTTTCAACTCTATCTCTTTTTTATTGGTTGATTTTTTAAGAGCATCGAACATGTATCTAGAATATAGTTAGGGTTGTGAGGGGGAGAAAAACCAGGCGACTCATTCTCCGATTCTTTATTTGCTGGCCGAGCACTTTTGCCCATTCGGGGATCCTCAGGACGAGGTGGAGCCATAGGCTCCACTGTTCCTCTCCCCCTCACAACCCCTGGACATGGAAAATTGCGACGACAAGGAAAGTAGAATATATTTGATATAATTACACGAATATAAAAGAGGGGGAGAATTAAGTAACATGGAAAGGAGACAAGTACCCTCATGTTCCAGCCATGTGCCAGTTTACAAATTAGACGATATTTTCCTAATAGGACGCAGTTTATCTATGCTTAAAATAGCCCATTGTAGCAGACTAAGGCGGAATACTGACCCTAAAAACTTGAATGTTTATCTTGTAAACTGAGTTAACAATGTGGACTCAGTAAAAAGTGAAGGGTGGTATCATGTCATATCAGTTGTTCGCGGATACAACTTTAAATAGGTTCTCCGTAGAAAAACGTATTCACAACAATGATTTCGTAATTGACATGAAATGCATATTTAGTTTAGAATAATTACAAAATCCTGCTTCAAATGTAACTATCTGCGTTCTGTGGTCGATTTCTCTCTTCCCAGAAACAAAGATTATTGACACGCTTTAATGGAAAGTTTTTCCAAGCAAATCAACCGCAATTTGATTAAGAGCATTCATCATTTAGCGATTTGGCACAACAACGATGTTCTGAAAGGCTGCGGAAACCAAGAACGCAGTTTATGGTTATAGATGCCGAGAGGATGTTCCAGAGTAAACCTTTTTAAACGATGTTTTTCCTCACAATGCGTTTTTGATGGAAAATGATGACAGTAGATTAGAAAGAGAAGCATCTCATAGCGAGAAGCACTCCTTGGCAGAAATGGTTGAACACGTTCAACGAAGCAAGAAGATAGCAATAACGACTAAACGGACCTCAAAGCAGCTCTCGAGTACCCGGGCTGTTAAGGGGAGAGGAAGACAGGGTAAAAAGCATTTGAAAACAGAATAGATGGAAAACGAGAAGCGAGGGCTGTGTCATTGAAAGTCTTGTCTACTTTTCATCTTTCAAAGTGGGCAACTCCTTCTTTTCTTCGTGAATGGTATTGCTAATGGCACAAGGGGCCACGTGTGTACTAGGGTCGATTTTGGAATTCGATATTGAATCGAGCACCAACCATTGAAATTGGAAAATGACGCATATGTCTTTGCTTGTCTTTCATTTTAGTGGAAACGACCATCATTTGTTGTGATAAAAGAATGAGAATGTAATAGTTTTCATTTGTAACTAATACCGAGTATGAATCAATACGTTAATTCAATTTTGTTATTTGTAGGACTCAATTACTATTCATTGTTTGTGAGATGTTATTTCTAAGATTCAATTACGTTATTTGTAAGAATGAAACGTCTCTTTCAACTTCATACGCGTGATTTGTTCTTAATAGGAGGTAGAATTGGTCGATCGATAGATATTATGGGAAAATAAAAAGCATATCCAGATTCAAGGACATTTTCTTTGAAGAAGACATTCTATTTTAACTGGGTTGAACCCCTAAATATTCCCATATTATCTATTTTTTGGGGCATATTATTCATATTGTATTATCATCTAGGTTGAAAGGAGGTGATAATTTTCCGTGCAGTCATAAAGATAATAAACAAGGCTAACATTAAGATGAAAAACAGTGAAAAATGAATACATGAGAATGAATACCGTCAAAGAGGCAACAACGGAATAGTGAAAAATGAATACATGAGAATGAATACCGTCAAAGAGGCTAAAACATCTACATTCTTCTCTTGAAGAGAAAGGAAAGAAAAAGGAGTAAAAAAAGTTACTGCGAAGGCGATAGAGAGAATAAGAGAGGGTTTTCTTGCTGATGTGACTTCAAAAGGAACCTGCCCTCGTTGAATCCTTTATTTCAACTTCACCAAACTCGACAACAAAGTCAACGCTCAACGAACGATTTATTTTTTCCCAAATCGTCTCTCATTCGGGAGTGAACCTTTTTAGAATCGTTTATACAGATAACGATTTGTTCAATTTTTATACTTGTGAACCGATTTTGATGAAATGTTCAGGAATTATTACTCCCAAAAATTTCAAAATACGGCCATAGAAGCGGTTGCCTTACGCGATGGTGATGAAACAATTGTCCTTGTCAGAGTATGCTTCCAAAAGTTAATATATATATTTATATTTTTCAATTTAATGTCTCACAAACAGTACCTATGCATAGTTGAGATAATACTCAGTGGTGAGTACATGATATGGGGTGAATCCCACATGGCGTGGATCTCTCAAATTTTATATATTCGCTTCCTAATCACCATGTTCTAAGCATTGTCCACTTGTCGATGTGAAGGTGACACTGCACTCCCCAGTCGACGATAAATGAGGGTCGTACAACCCTAACCGACCTTTCCAGTTAGAACTCACAACTGGGCCTTCTGAAAACG
Organism: Tupiocoris notatus; assembly: GCA_037159825.1. Taxonomy (NCBI): domain Eukaryota; kingdom Metazoa; phylum Arthropoda; class Insecta; order Hemiptera; family Miridae; genus Tupiocoris; species Tupiocoris notatus. The sequence goes on along the minus strand of JASJUZ010000705.1, from coordinate 366,575 downwards.
AGCCGCCTGCCCGTTCGTTCTCGTATTGTAAATCCAGACGCTGACGGCTCCCGAGGGCGAATCTGCGGACGGAAGCACATTCTACGCCTATCTGTAAGGTTTGACCAGCCCTCCCAGCGGTGGCACGAGCTCTCGGTCGATGACAGTAAGAATTATGGTCCGCTTCGAACGGCGGCTATTATCCACTGTCAGTGACACGTCGAGATCCGTTGCTGACCTGACAATAAGTTCTGTTGACCCCTAATGCGCTGTTCTCCTTGACGATGGCTAGATTCAAACTGACCTGACAACGACAAAGATTTCCGATATTATGTCTACGGAAATCATTGACGACTGATTCACGGTTCGAGATTTGCTGAATAAGACGCTGAGGAACTGAAAGAAATATTATCACATAGAAGATTCAAGCTAAAAAAAGGAACAAGATGAAAAGATGGCTCGGTTTGTAGTGCTCAAGTTTCAAGGCAGACGGAAGACTGTTCAATGTATGAACCTCACACGTCTCCGCTGAATCTTTGAAGATTGTTTTGAGTGGCTAAACACAGAGGCAATCCGCACCCACTGTCAAAAGACAGTGTTTTGTGCGTTTTTTATGACTGTAAGGACTCGTTCGTTCTCATCTCAAAAGAATCTTTTTCTTTTCACGGTGTAAATAAGAGAGAAGCCCTCACCACTTCATTGAGGGCTCAATAACCTTTCTCACGTGCTAACAATCCCTCTAATGTTTACTCATGGTGTTATGGATGCAGCAAATAATAATAATTGGTATCATCTGGGTTGAAACTCTATACTCAGTGGTTTGAAAAAAATTGGTCATCGAATCGTAGAATAGCAAAATTAATTATTAGGTTCTAATAACAGGCATAATTGTTTCTCACAATCCGCGCTTTTTTATGTAAAAAAAAAAAAATGTTTACGAGTGTGTACGGAAAGGGAGAACGTTAAAGAGCGCATTAAAAATAGCGATTCTGTATCCCTCGTCTGCAGAACGACAGAATGTCGTTCTAAAAAAAAAAAAAAAAATAGCGACACCCGATCGCATTTCTTGGACTTAAATATTTGCGCCAATGCGGACCCATCGTCGAGCATTTGGCGTCAGAATTCGGCTTGTATAAAAAGAAGAGAAAAAATGCTTGAAAATGCTGTAGTAACTTCGCCGCGTCCGCCCCTGCGGTTCTGGCCGCCATCCAAGGGATCCTCAACGAGAAAACTCAACGGCCGCCTGGCTCGCTCTTCCGCAAGATAGAATTAGGCCAATAAAACTCCTTCATAACGTCGCACCGGCCAATTGCGTTATTCAACCAGACTTTCCGATCCCTTTTCAGTTTCTTCTCATTTTCTTTCGTCCGACACGTTTGCTCCCTCGAAAGTCGTTTTTTCTATCTCCTTTGTCGATTTACCCCCGCAGCTTTCCACCTCATTTCGTCTCCGACTTATCGCAATTTTACTCCAGTTTCTGTGCTTTTTCTCGCTATAGAACGTTCTGCACTTACTCTCAGGCAGATTGACGAAACAGCATTTAGTTCCTATTTCATTCTTAGCTTGAAGTGATTTTGGTGTTACAGACTTTTAAAAACTATCATTTTTAATGTAAATGTGGTGTGAGGGGGAGAAAAGCCACGCGACTCATTCTCCAATTCTTCATTCGCCGGCCGAGCACTTTCGCCCATTTGGGCATCTTCAGGGTGACGTGGAGCCATTGGGTCCACAGCCATCTTTTATCATTTTCAACATCGCTAAAACTGAGGATGCCCAAAAAGGGAAAGAGCGATTGTAAGACTGGTTTGTGTCCCGCAACCTCCCCCATCGCGAATACATGAGAAACTACCAGTAAATTCATTATTAAGCTTTTCAATCGCTATTATACCACGTGGTTTGTAAGCTCGGTAAGTTCTAGCCCTCTAATAACCATTATCGTGGAACCGGTTGCAGGATTTTTCAAATCTATTTCGTGCTGTTTTGAACGCTGCAGACATGATTGTGGTGAAACAAGCCGCCAAGCTTTGTAGAGGAGTTTCCTTCAAGTTTGACGTCAGATTTTCGCGAACGCGGCATACCGAGATCGGTCAATTACGAGCGGAGATTCAGCTTCGTACGCCGCCTGTCTATCAGCTGTCCGCTCTATCTCGCCCTAAAATCATCTGCTCTCGTTGCCTTGTATGCCGACAGCTGACCGCTGTATCACGCAGATTCAACGCGATACAAAAACAAAATTCATTGTCAGTCAGTTGATCGCTCCTGTTCGTTTCAAACTGGAAGTTCGAATTTCGGAGAGCGATGAACTTCGAACCAACGGGTTTTCCTGTGAACCGTCAAGTTTCACATCAGTCATTGCCACAGAAAAGAATGGCGGTTATTCAAATTGGAGAAGAAAAAGCTGATTGCAAGATGGAGTGGGAAGGCCCTAGGCGGAAGATTTTCCCTCCCATGCGATAGCTGTCTGGTCTGAGCTCTCAAGTAAAGCTTACGCGTGTAGTATTGAAGGTCACCCATGTGGAAAACGTTTTACGTACATCTAAAGTGGACGCAGTGACGTGAACGGAACGAGCTAGAGCAATTGTTGCTCGATATTTTCTTAAATATCTCCGTTGTTCCGCGGATATGAAACGTAGGAACGTCACAGTTCGTTATGCCCTTATTGACTATTCTCTCGTGCTCGAAACATCCTGATTGACGATTAGGTTGAAATGGTATTGATTTTACTTCCATGTTTACATAGTAAATGGAAGAATTTTTGGAATTCAGAACTGAGGTCATATTGGAAGAAATTTTCATAGTACTATTATACTCAGAATCACTTCCTGAACAGGTGTCTGTGTGTCGACCTGTCCGTGTGTACGTCTGTCTGTGGTCAAAAAGTGACATAAATCGCCATATCTCCCAGAAAACTGAATAAAACTCAATTAAATGTATAAGTAATGTTCTAGTGAAAGAGCAAAATGAGATTTTATTGAATTTTGGATAACACCAACCTGATTTTTGTCTAGTGGGTCTCATACAGTACTCCCACGTTATTCGCATATTGACAATATTTCGATATTGTAGACTGCATAAATTAATATATTTGAACACTGGGAGACTCTAAATGTTTCTATGACAGCGGAATATCGCTTGATTTTTATTTTTGCGGTCACACACAGTACGTCCCCCGAAATGTTCTTCATGGCAAGCAGATTGTCAGATGCTTTGTTTTTTATCTTAGGCTCGCACACCGCGTGCACTCGAAGTTTCATTTTATGAGCTTTTTTGTGGGGATCTTCTGCTTGCGTCAAAAATCAATATTATTGCATGCTGTAGGTATTTAAGTGTTTGTAACGATGAATGAATGAATCACTAGAGGGCTGTTGACATATTTTTAGGTGTCGCTGCTATAGAAATGATCTCATTTTACAATACTTGGCTTGTATCGTTAGGCTTACATACTGTTGAAGCAATATCAACGTAATTCGTGAGTTTTTCTATTTTTGGTTCTCCTGGCTATTTTTTCGATGAAAGTTGTTGCTGTAAACTAAAATTGCAGCCGTCGTACGAGTGACTTGATTCTATAATTGGTTACACCTGTGACTGACTCAAACTGTACTGTGTGATCTATGCACACCACTGGCAGCAATCTTATTGTAAATAATTTCTCATCACTCATGAAAAATCTTTTGCTCATCCCTTAATAGATTAAGGGAGCACACGGCGACTCATTTTGTAGTTTATTAATACTAGCTAAGGGCTTTCGATTTTCCGGGAACTTCAACCTAATTAGGAGATATCTAGCTGCACAAAAAGGATAAAATTCAATTCATTCCATAGCTTTCTGTAACGAAGAATTCACTCAAATTCTAATTCAATTAGAATACATTTTTGGTTAGCTCATTCCCTAATTATGGCTTTGGCCATAGAATTGTGACATTTGTGAGATAAAATTAACACCGTGAGACTAAAACCTTGTTCACCGACGAGTCATTTCAGTACCACACTTGCAAGGCCGGCAATTTATTTTATCGAGCGTGGAACCGCTGCCATTTCTAGCGGCAATCACCCTGTACTCCATGCTCTCTCACTTCAACTAGTTCACTCGTGTAAGTGGGTAATTTGAAACTCTCTCGCACACGCGTTTTCTTAATCTTACCTAAGAGAAACAGCCAATTCGCTCTAGTGGTTTGAAAAAGCGAATTCAACAGTTTGACGAGAAACTACTTCCTTCATTGAAATAACTTGACTCTACATTTCAATCGTTTTGTCGTCGTCTGTTGCAGTCGTCGTTGGTTCAAAATAGAAATAAAAATTATAAATGAACACTAACCTGCACTTTTGGCCTTCAAGCCAAACAATATGACGGCGCAAAACTAAACTGGAATGATCCTAAATTTATTGTATTTGCCTGATAGTTAACGAAGTTAAGCCTCAATTCAGTTATTCACAACTAAGCTCATCAGTAGAAAATTACCTACCTGCTTTTCCCAAAAGGATAGATCTTTTAAATTGGACTGCAGTCACGACGAGCATTTTAAAGTTGCAATTTTCGACACTCAGTCGAATTGTCGCTCTCCGACACTGTAATTACAACTTTTCTTCAAAATGTTCCACCCTCACTAATCGAGTCAATCGAAACAGAGGCGGATTCGCCCGCTGGTAACTTCTACGGAATTATTTATCCGCTAGAGAAGTTAGCGAATTAAGTTGCGCTTGATTCATTATACGTTTTTCCTCGGGGCCGTACGAGCTATCGGGTCCGTTTGAAAAGTTTTCATTAAAGTTCCCTTTTCCCTCTGACATGACGTACCTCAGTTGGTTCCGGTGGATACTGGAGATGTTGACTTTTTTTAAACGTAGAATTGAAAAACATTGGAGCACGTTGAAACTGCAAAAAAGCCGCGCACTCGATTAAAAATTAATTGATGGCTGAGCCTATCGCGAGGATGCAGTTCTTGATAGCAGATGAAAAGCAGACTCACGGGCAAGAGGAATGAAACCAGAAATAATGACAAAATTACAGAAATTACAGCATTGAACTTTGGCTAAAACTAAGGAGCGATCGGATAAGAATGAAATTAATTATATTTTCGGAGAGGGCAAAGCATTGTCCTTAACTCGAACTACTGAAGAATACCATAAACCTAACGAATAAATAATATTTCTGCTACTTCTTTATTACGAAGCTTTAAAAGTTTTGTATTCGGGAATAAAAATATATTGATTGCGTTCTTGAGTACCACTACCAAATGTTCATAATTACTTACTCGGTTTTGAGTAAATCCTCAAAGGAAGAAAAAAAAATGGGAAGATATAGCTTTGACACCGTTTGCACTATTCAGAGGCTGATTTCGTTAATGGTGCATTTAAATAGGATGATACTCTATCGGTTTTATTGCTGAGCGAAAAATTTCAAATTGTTACTTAAACTAGCCTGTTGGTAGGATACGCTGAAAAGGAAGCAACACTGTGTTTGTTTGGAATTGTCCCACTTTCGATGAAAAACCAAACTCTAGAGAGGCATTACAAATGGAGTAGAGTTGGCGTCGTGTATGAACCCTTGCATTAATAACCTCCTGTCACCTGCAATCCCTCGTTGGAACCTCAGCACCTGTCCAATGTTGTTCCTTTTGCATTACAAACCGCTCGTTCGACTGAAGTCGAAACGAATGTAAAACTAATAAAGCCTTTTCCATTTCATTTTGACTCTTTTCTGTACGAGCTGTCACATAGAGATTGGCTCATTATTATTGACGTTCCTCTAAAGGTTTGGAAAAAGGTACGCCTGCTAAATTTGACTCTCAAAGAATTAATACATTTCAAGTATTTTGGACCGGAAAATCTCCAACTATCAGCAGTGTTCCTACTTCACTTCCCTTGCGTCTAAGAGAATAAATTTATCCTTGGATACCGATAAAAATATGAAATTAAATAACTGTTACACAGAAAAGTACGATTTACTTGGGTAGTCGATTTATGACTGTAGGACGTCGCCTCTCGCTTCCCATGTGGAGAAATTCGAGTGAAAAAATTGTACATTCGAACCAGAGTCAATGTTGGATGCGAGTTTAAGTAATGTGAAAAGCGAGCGTTAGACAGTTTCCAGAATACGTTCACGGTTTGAAAGAGTGAAAGAATCTTATGGAAGACGTTATCTCATTGTTATGTGCGGGAGCGAAACAAGGAAACCTTTTTCTTGCCGTGATGAGGTTCTGATGATTTTCTGATGATGCTCGCACGTTGTGCGAAGTCTGTCTCAAAACTACCTTGGGAGCTTATGTTTTTCACTTTTCCAGTTCCCCTCCTCGGCGAACTGAGGTGCTGTCCGTCAGCAATAAGGCATTGGGAGTGCTACAGTTCTTCATGTTATATCAGTTATTGCTTAGAGCAAGACTCTACCACGGCTTTCCCGTTGTATTTAATCTTTTTCGTGCGCGTGTTTCGAAGAATGTAATAATGTTATTGAAATGAAATAACAGACGAGTTATGTTTCATACCAATATGAAACATTCATTCCAGTTTTAATGACCATTTGAAAATGTATTAGGAACAAAATATTGTAATGGAGTTTTATTAAGTTACAAAGGCCTTACATAATTTAATCAATTCTGATGAAATATCTCGAATGTTCCAAATTAAAATTAAAATTAATTGATGAGAAATTTTAATAAAAGTTTTGTTGCGAATACAATATATTACCAATTACATAGTCAACCTATAGACGCTTTGAACAATTGGAATTATTCGGGTTCTCTATACTATAACGGTCAACTCTAATTTTTCAATAAACTGACCGCCGGTCAGGAAGTCTCGGGAAGCCTAAAGATCGCTCAATTCCTTCCTAAAGAATTATTAGGAAACGGCCACTTCAATTCAAACAGTTCCTCCTTATATGGACTAACTCAATCGCTTCATTTGGTGGATTCGTATCTTCAATTCAATTTCTCCTAACAGGAATGTAAACTTTTTTTCAAATAGGTACAAGCTTTGGGTATGGGGTCTTGCACCATCTTCTGCGATGATCGTCCCCTTGGGAATCGATGCTGGCACTGATAACATTACAAAAAAATCAACTGTGAAGCCGAAGAAAAAAAATAAATAAAAATTACGAATACGGTGAAGAAAAGTCGTCATTTTGAAAGGCAATTATGATACAGTATTGGAGCTATTCCATCATTCTGTAACTTGTCGTACACAGTCATTATTTGACTTTTTATGCGCGACGCAAGGTTTTGCCTCGATCCATCACTTATATAACTACGTGAGAGTGGGAAGAAAAACTTTTTTCTTTCTGGGCAATGGGCGATTCATAAAGAAACAAAGTCGGACAGGGTTTGATAAATAGGGAGTCCGTCCCCTCTCGGCAGTTTTCTTCCCCAAGGGTCATCACTTCCTAATTCGACGGTCTAAACGTCAGAGAGGCGGGGAGTCAGAGGGTATGGCTAGCCCCAGCTGATGTTAACGTATAGCGTTACAGAGAATGAAGGATAGTGGTTCGCCAAAGCGAACAAATGGCCAGTGAAAAAGAAACTACCAAAGAAGAGAAAAAATAGCCGAAGAAACGAGTCAGTTGAAGAAAGATGCGGTTGGCCAAAGCAAGATGAGCTCTTGGCTTGAAAAAATTGCGCTCGAGAAGATGAAAACAGCTTCCAAAGCCAGGCGTTCTAATCCGTTGGCACACGAGTGCTAAAAGATAATGGTTTCTCTAATATTTCGTTGGGCGTGAACTCGCTAATAAGACGATAAGAAACTTCTTTCTTTTTTTTTTACTTACATATTTATGTTTTGTGACTGCACCTTTCGAACACATAACATCTAATATTCCATTGCGTCAAACGATGGATACTTACATTCGTCAATGCCGGAATGTCTTGAAGAGGTTACAAACAACAAGACATACAGTGAGTTCTTTTTCACCATGTTTGGCTTAGAAGGGGTCGTTAGATTTGATTTGTAACATTTCATTAGTGGCGACTGTCTGGCAACAGGGGTTCCAGGAGTAGTTTTGTCGGCTGTCTCGAGGGCTGTGTGTCTGGATAAAACCGTACACCAATACTACAAGCGGCTTCCTCGAGAGGTGACACATGGGGCTCAGCTGAAGCTCCTTTATGCCTTTGGCTTTCCTCCCAACCAGTGACGTAAGTAATAATGAAAAGAGAGTGGTTTTGAAGAAGGTCAAACTAAACAAGAACAGCGTTTGGTTAACAAAACACAGCATCCTCCAACCGTAAAGGATAACTTTATAATAACGCTTCAGTGGCCGAGGTGGTTTTCGGCTAAAGCAAGGGAAACATCATGTTGAATCCAAAATATGCTATCATAATCAAAATATTCGTTCAGATAAGTGAGAAAAGATTCAGAAAAGTCTGAAAGAAGTTGAATTCTGAATTTAAGATTAGTCCTAGACCTTCCTTGTTTAATTCTCTCACACACTCACTCAACTTCTCTGTTACCAACTGGACGGTTGTAACACAGTATAAATATTCCATGCTGCATTAGTATTAGTGGAAATCGTTTTTATACTGTGCACGTCTGAAGCTGGCTCTACATGTTTTGAAAGAGTCGAATTTTCACCCTAATGAAGATAATTAACACTGAACTATCAATCGAAGTTCGAGCCATTAACGTTGGAAGGTTCTACTTCGCTTAGCTGAAGCCAAACGCTTGTCAGGCTCATCCATCAAAAGGCGTGTTCAACGTCAGCCGGTACCTCTTCCCTGGCCACCGTTCATTCCGTACTTCTCCCTCATACACATTCGATGCGGATGCATCCGTCGTTTTCTTTCGCATCGTATCCTTCTCAGCTGAAGCCGACGAACCGCCCTCATAAATATTTCCGACTGGAGTAATTCCTCTTTTTCCCCATTTTTTCCACGCCTACAACCACAGTTCGTATTCTAGTTCCTATCTTGATCTGATGTACGAAGTGCATTATGATGGATGGCAACTATGTTAAAAACCTCCGGGAACGGAAAGTCATGCTGAAGCCGAATATATAGTTACTTCATCTGGGAGGGGTGAATCAGCACTTTGAATGCGATTACTTTCTCGTGTCAAAGTTAGATAATAGGATATGAATTAATGGTAGAGTATTGTATAGAATCATGGAATGAGCTCCTCAATTAATTACTTCTTTTACGGAATTTACTATGTGAAGTACGATTTTATGTGCACTTATGGAAACATATTCGTGACGAAATTCTAATCAAACGGGAAAAATATTCAAATACTGCTATTAGAAAGATCGCGTGGGCTTAGGATAGCTTCATGATCCTACACTTCTCGACAAGAACCTATAATTTCTTGAGCTAACTCAGCATATTAACCGTTCGTGATAAAATAACCATCGATTACACCTAGAAGTGATGACACATTATTAATTTACAATGTTAATGAATGCCTATCAACCCAAGACTGCCATATGGACGTCGGAGTAAAAAATCCATTCGTTTTCATTTGAGGAGGCGGATAGGGAGGACAGTGGGAACTACATAACACGCGTTTAAAAAGGATATTAATATGCATGGAAGGCGCGAGACCTCTGAAGCGGGGAGACCCTGGGCCCGGAGACGACTTATTTTTTGTTTGAGAAGGTCCAACACCTAACCTAAATAACACGACAAGGTAGAGCACTTTGGATAACGCAGCGTACAGTGCGGGTATTCCCACTTTTTTTGAAAAGTGAAAAATAAATAAACGGCATCCTTTTCGAGCCGTGAGAAGCGTAGAACCTTTCAAAGGACCAATTAAAAAAGTTAATAGCTTCCTAGTATGGATCGTAGAGACAAAAAGGAGCCTCTCAAACTGGAATAAAAAAAGTTCCAAACAGGGGCAAAAAACTATATCCATTTCATAAACAAGCTCTGCTTTGCGGATGTCAGTGAAAAATTCATTAGATCGAGAAACCGGCGAGATCTATGAATAGTCGTAGAATGGAAGGAACTATGATGGACTGCCTGTCATTCTTTTTGTAAGGCAACTCGAAGAGCTTTTAAAGAGCTCTTAGCCTATTAAAGTTGATGCGACCATGTGGTGCGTTTTTTCACACCTCGTTCCGTTTATTAAATACTGTCTAATCATGTTTCTCAAGGGGAGTGTGATAAATCATCTCCAATCAATTAGAATCAGTTCGGTAATTTTTCCATCCTTCGGTTCTTAAATTGAGCAAAGAAATGTTATAAATTAATAACAAGTATCACAGCAAATAAATAGCGGGCGAATGGGACAAATTGAAACTGAGGTGAGAATACGTGCTCTTTAAATGAATGAGATCGTGCCATTTAATTGATATTTATACGCTCCTAACTTCGTTGTGAAAATAAAGAACCCTTGTCAAGTTCGTCTCTCCAGTCCGTCTCTCAAGTTTTGAACTCGCGACAGTGTGGAATTTACTTGCGGTTGTCTGTTTGTATAACGACTCCAGCTCATATTCATCATTTGATTTTATATCATCAGCTCATATTCATATTCAACTCTTCAGCGAGAAATCGGAAGATGAATGGATATATTCATCCTCCGATTTCTCGCTGAAGAGTTTGGTCTCATAGAACTGAAGCATAGAAATGCAGCCCTGATCGTTCTGAGAATGTACCTGGCTGAACTTTATCTGTAATATAAATGAAAACTACTCGTCGAGAGGATCTTAATGATTTCGCTATTGTACTTGAATCGAAGCCGGATGAAAGCTAAAGGGGTATTGAAAAGTTTTAGAAAATGATTTAGTGAGATGAAGGAGTTCGCAAAGCGACGAGTGCTATTCAATCAAACTTCATTCAATTTGGATTAGGCTAAGTATCTACCTTAAGCTGGAGGAAAACAGGCTCCAGAGATGGCGTAAGTTCAGTTAAAAAGGTCTTTTTGCCTTTTGATACCGGAAACGCTAGATCTTCCAATTTCTCTAAAGGCTCCCTGGGCAATGTCTACTGAATTTGTTCGTAATAACTCTGATTACTTTCTATCCTTAGGATTGGAGCGGCTTTCTAGGGCCTTCAGGTCCTCTTCGGCTTAGGATTTTCCCATCCTAAGGATTCGTCTAGTTCAATAGGCCTTATCAATTTCCCACCGTCTAATAAGAGTAAAAAATCTTCCAAATACTTCTTTTATATCAAACTACCCGCTGATAATAAATTTACCTACTTCGAATTAAAAAAAAAAAAAAAAAAAAAAAAAAAAAAAAAAAAAAACAGAAATTTCGATAAAGTTCACCTTAGCATCGAATATAATTATCTACCCAGAAATATTTACCCTTCCAATATAGGAAATTAAATATTCACATGGCTCTCGAACAGTATATAAATTAGCATCCATTAGTCGCAATTTATTTTTCTCCTGTCAACGACTTCACACCTAAGCACGTGGGGATTATGGTATTTTTAATGTTTCCAACGGGTCTTTCTCCGAAAAGCATCTCTATCTCAAAGGTGAAGGTTTCCACGGGCGACTGGAAACCGAACGACGTGCCAAGTGTGCGAGAGAAATAGATTGAACTGTGGGGAGAAAGCGAGTGGAGGTTGGAGGGGTACCAAAAACTTGGAGCGGAGCCTCGTTAATATCAGCCTCACCTAATTGACCGAACCGAGTGCCACTACCCGACTTCGGCTGCTTCTCCGCAAACACCGCAGCTCGGACTTCGCAAACGGAAAACAGGTCCACTAATCAAGACGGCCAATTAGAACAGTTCATCAACACTCATCCCCTCTCCATCTGCCCAGAGCGGACTTTTGTTGCTAGCCTCTTCACCACCGAAGATTAAAATGACCTGAATCTGCAATCGAGTTCCAGCAAAACGCGAAGGGCACCAGAGCGGTTTATTGAGGCGAAAAAGCGCGAGGTATGAAAATTGCGGGTTGAACCGCGGGTGGTTAATCAATTGAAAAGTTGGGAACCGCGGCGTAATGAATCACAAGTGGCCAGGAAGCGAGAGCAATTCATAATTTGGGAGTACCTACCTTTTTCTGCAAGAAGATCCTTCTTGAGCTCAACCTCTTGGAAATCCTAATTCGGATGATTAAAATGTTGCAGTATATCAAAACATTTGAAAAATGCGGTTATAGGTACTCGGTGGATAAATACCGCCCTGAAGGATGCTGAATGGGTAAAAAATATCAGCCGAATGTAAAAATAGAAACGGAAAACTATTGCAAAATTATAATACAACTCTACGTCTAGTACTTATGCCCTTACAGGCTCCTCAGGGTTTTAACCTGACTAACCCCCATGTGATTAATTTTATACGATTGAGATCAAATCACTTCGTTTTGTCTGTTTCAACTTCTCAAAGTAGCTGTCGAATTCGTAAAAAAATGAAATCTCGAATTGGAAGCTAAAAATTTGATTTGGCATCATTAGTCAAATACGCAGATTGAGTGATGAATCGTCTTCCATTTGGCAAGTGATTTTCTGGGATTTCAAACATGGAAATACGTTGTATTTTTCAAGCCGACGACCTTTGGAAGCGCCTCCACGGAAAACCCATAGACCCAGTTCCCCTTGGAAACTAATTTCCTGCGGAAGTCACCCGTCCGGGAATTTCCTTCGGTGTTGGGGCAACGCAAAAAATGAATCTTCCCTTCTCGTCAATAAGTCCAAGATGCAAAACATTGTTTATTCACGTTGTCTTTTGTACCTGACTCTGGCCAACGAGGGAGATTGCTGATAAGGTTTTTATTATGGTTATTCACTAAGTTTTCACATTTTCCCTTTCCATTGCAGTTATATGTAATAGAGAGTTTTAGTGTATCTCATGCTCTTTGATAACTTATACGAGCGACTTTTGGTTACTAGTAAAATCATCATGGCCACCAGAATCGGCCATCCACTAGGCGGTCTCCATAAAAAACATTATTATTCAGCTTCAGCAACGTAAAAATAAAAAAAATAAATAAATAAAAATATGGCAATAGTTTTTTGCGAATCGCTTCATCACGTTCAATGCCCATGGATGAACTCAGAACCTAACAACACGAACGAAAAACATTTCTGTTTTCAACTAACTCTATTTTTGACAATAGCTCAAATCAATTGATGGAATGATGGACGACCTTTTTAAACAAGAGGGCTGTTGGGTTTTTACTTTCGCCTTGTTAGATTGAATCGCCGCAGTGACTGGGTTGTCTTCCTGAGCACTACTTCGAGTTTTGTTACTCTCTAGGACCAGGTGCGCTTCACTTCAGGACCATTCTCTGCTAACAAATACTCGGCTCACTTCCTTCCTGGCTTCAACGCTTTATCTCCACCTGTGATCAATAGATAGGCGATGGCTATTGGGAGATCTGATGTTCCATCTTAAACTCATCGTTATTGCGCAAAATGAGATCGATGAATGGGGGAAAATATGAGTCTTTCCCCCCGGGGGTGGTTTTAATAATTATTAACATAATGTTTGAAATGATGATGACGACAAATAAAGTACTTCGTTGGTCGCGAAATTATGATAATGTGGGAACGCAACACAACGCACAGATAAATCAAAGGATTTTACCAAAGATATAATAGGAACTTATACAAAAATAAATAATAATGAAAAATTCTCAAAGGTGATCGATCACAATCATTAACCAGATCACACAAATGGACAATTTTTGTTGATTATGCTAGTTACCGTTTATAAATAGCACAGTAAATTATAATTATTGGGGAAACAAAATATATGTTTTAGCTGGGGAAGGACATACACCGCTGTCGGATCTCAATGTACGAGGGCCCATCTTGAATTAACGACTCATTGGCTCGTCCTAAGTGGTATGCACTATCAGCAATGGAATAGCGTCCTTTAGCGCTTCCTCCTCGTTATCGGACTGAATTCGCAGTGTGAACGATACAAGTATAGCTCAGGTCGTGTTATCGACGAAGGGAGGACCGTTAGAATCGCTAAGGGATTGAGTTTGGAACAAAGCTCGTGGATTAGGTGTTTGTGTTTGGGGATAAGAAGAGAAGAGCCTGGATGTCGCGAAGGTTGTTCGAAAATGATAGATTATTTCGCCGACTGCTAAGTTGTTCTGATCCTCAAGAAAAGAAAAAATAAATAAAATAAGGGATGATTATGGTATTAAATTGAAATTCACAGATTCTATCAGAAATAAAAATAATCGACTGGACAAAAAATAGAAAAAAAAAACAGTGCATACGTATATAAATTTAATTTAAAGCAATATATTTTTTAAGCCATAGTTTATTTATGTCAGTTTAATATTACATCAGTAATTAATTAGCCACATCATCAATCATTAAAAAACAATAGTGTCAAGTCGCTAAGACATTTTGTTAATCACAGTTGCTGATGGTAGTTACTGATGCAAATTTTAGCAAAACATAGCCCTTTACAAACTTTTTTCAACCGCTCCGCACCCTTCACGTTTTCAGGGCTAACTTGAGACCGTTCCTCAGTTCCCTTTTAGACCTCGCGGTAATCTCGTGCAGTTTATTTAATGGAGGGTAAAGACAATGAAGGGAGGCGCTGGTGCAGACTTCTATTGATCACGAGTTGAACCATCAGTCATGCGTTTGTGTCGGGAAAATGGTCGGGCCTGGGAATGTTTTTTTTTAACCAAGTAAAATCATCCTAGTCATCCTTCCTTGATGGAACCCATTGCTTTGCCAGACACAATGCAAATCGATTCCGAGCTTGGCCCGTGAGTTAGTCAAAATTCACTCGTTGTTACCGAGGAAACAAAAGGAGATCGTTTGGGTTCCGATGCAGAGCCTGAGAGGTATCCGAAAATACCTTAATAGCCGAGTCTATAATGGTCCATAAGTTCAACTACGCTAAATAAAATTTAAATAGTAATTTTAATTCATACTTCCAATAATAAATCGTGTGGGGTAAACTGAATAATAATCATCCAATGACTAATTTATAAATTGACACCTCCTGTATCGTTTCCAGAACTTTCATAAACTAACTACTTCATCCTCTCTGTTTCAGGTTGGTTATTTTCATCTGGATCGCTCATTCCAGTCGCAAGTATCTTATTATTAGATGTCCGTCGTTAAAAAATAGCAAAGGTGTAAAAATTATTTTAAGAAGATCATTATAAGAGTACAGAATACTCGCAAATTTACATTATGTGAACTTGGAGCAGATTTCAAAACTCAATCAGTCTTTGAATTTATGAAGAACGAACTAATGAGTCTGAGTCCGGATATAGAAGGCCATTCCAATCGGAAAAGCATTACTGAAGGAAACCCATGATTTGACCGTATCGATTCAGAACGATTCGTTCATTAATCGGCAATGCATCAGTTGACTCGGTTACTGTACAGTGTAAATGGAGGTTTGGCCCAGAACGTTGAATTGGATTGGATAATCCTAAGGCCATTAGCTGGACCAAAGGACGTACAGTGCCCGAGGGAGTCGTCGCTATGTGGGGTCCCTCCGAGGCTCATTACGTCACATCTCATATCCAACGGCCGTAACCTCGGACAGAAGCCGATATGTACAACAGGGTAGGAATTTAGCGTGGGAAATGAGTGAAGTGTTGGGGTAAAAGTGTCACCCCTGTAGACACATGGGTTCTTTTCGATAGCGGTTGATTGCTGCGAACAATCCATCGTTGGGTTAAACCTCTTGCCATATGTGGCCAGGGCAACCCGTTTCAATGTCAGCATCTCATAACAAAAACACAATTAAATACGATGTTTATTTACTTTGAGTGTTCGGGGAAACTTATTTGCTTCTTGTCTCTGCCGTGTCGGCCTTTTCGCAGCTTGTTTGCCCTTCAGTGAAACTGATCATGGAAACGGAGTATACATCCCTCGGAAACTTTTGAAAATAGCGAAGCGCTTGGCTGAAATATTTCCAACTCCAAAGTTATTTAAACGGAGACTGTTTCTACTTCACTGAAATTTCGTTTGGAGGATCGATGATCACGATATATTATTCATCCATCGTACCATGTGTGAAGTGTATGTCCCATCAATTGTAAGCCACTTCGAACCCCTCCAGGCTGATCTGGAATGGGGTGCGTGTCGATGCCTGCATCGCTGAACTACTTGCCTATCCCAACTTCCTCCTCACATTACTGTCACTAACTCTACTCGTCAACTGTGACGTTTACCTCCGTTAAATTGAAATAAGTTTCCCTGTGTTTTGCTCACTCAAGACCAACTATATTTTCTGTTTCCAACCTTGCTTCCGTTTCACACAACAACTTCCAGAGTGAATAAATTATTTACCGCACGCAGCCATTCGTCACGAACGTAGTCCCAATATTAATAAATTCCGTTTCTTTTATTCAACAGCAGTTCGGACCGTTGTTGAATTAGCTTTTATTGGCGAGATAGAGGAGTATATCAAAAATGTGCTGTGACGCGTTTTGCTCGCCGTTTTAATTGAAAATGTCGATGTTTTCATTTTCATTACATTAAGAGCACAGCAGAACATGGTTGTATGTAAATAGTAGAAATAACTAACACAATTTAGAGGTAATGAAAACGTCTGGATGAAATACGTTGATAATTTTTTAGGCTATTGGCATGTGATCAAAATTCGGATTACTGAGGCATAGTAACGACTGGCTCCTTCTATTCTAGTCCTTGCATTAAGCTCTTAGAACTTTTCGTATTTCACGATTACATACGCATGTGTCTTAGTTACTTTTTTCTATGCGTAGTGTACGTAGAAAAATACACGTAAAAATCAGGTCATCTTTAGTTCAGGCCATGTGCACTCGGCCTATTTCGTTTGCCGTTTTCACGTACCACACTAAAGGCAATCTTTTGCATATACGTTAAGATATTAACGTATTTTGACTCTTTTTTTTTGCGCATTCTTCTTTTTGCGAATTGTACGTAGAAACAAAACTCAAAAAACAAAGAACAAAAACTCTCTAATATGTTTTTGTTTATCGTACAACTGAATGGAATGATTGCTTGCGTTTTTCCCGTTGAGATCCCATTTCGCTCAGATATGCAGAAGTCTGAGGCTTGTCGGAAGGTTGAAGTGGATGCTCGGATGTATTATTGAAGTTGTTTCAACGTCCCACCGTTGCACGTGTTCCGAATACCCATCTGTTCTCCTTTCGCATTCTTCCCTTACGCAACCGCTACCCGAAGCACAACGGTACACAAACTTTGTTCATGATTGGGACTACCAGACTACAAGGATCCGGCTGTGGAAACGTGACATGACGTGACGTGGAGGTGAAAAGGAACAAGGTTCGCTTACAACACGCGTTGCAGGAAACTTTGTTGCCCCCTTTCGTCCGATAGGGCCTTCTTCGACTTACTTCTGTCTCGTAGACTTGAACCCTTCAATCAACTATGTCAATGGAAGTTGGTGCACGTATCGTTCAACAATGGTCATTTTCTTCAGCGTACGAGCATAGAATGGACTTTTACGAAGTCATTGATCCATAATTTGTAGTGGTTTTTATTTTTTTCATTTATTAATTTTTTTCTTAATTACACGCTGATTTGTAGTCGGAAATGCAATTCTTTAGAATGACAAAAAAAAAAAAAAAAAAAAAGCTGGTCACTGCCTTAATTTTGATATTATGTTATAGGAGATGTGGAGACTGCTTGAGCTCAATTAATGGTCAACTGATCACAAAGGTTTTTTTTACCCCTTTCTTTTGACATGTAAAATTTTTAACTGAACGATAGTGTGCTCCGTTGTCAACGATTAGGAAATAAGAAATCCGTTTTCAAAGTTGGATGCGCATTGGACAATCTTTTGATCTCGTACGGTTTCATTTGGCATTTATGACCAACGGAAACCGTGAAATCTATGGTCGATGAAATGAGATGAAAAAACATTAGACATCGTATCCCCTCAGACCTAAACTGTAAAGGTTATTTTCTTTCATCTTATCCAAAAACACGCCAGACATTCTTGTCTCAGTGCCAGATAGCTCTCGTGGTGAAAACTCCCTCTTTCCCTTTGATTAAGAGTTTTCGAGTCGAGAGCCTTCACTCGTTTTCCTTCGCCCTTTTTCTTTTTCTGCGTTCTGGTGGCATTCGGCGAACCATTTTGGGGGAAAATGCTCAAAGGATAATAAAAACGTAGATGGGAGAGGGATTCTACCAAAAAGGGGATTTACTTATTCGTTTGAAACACAATATAAATTCGATGCATTGATGTAAAGCATTCACAGCCATCGCATGAACATAACGGCCGATAATTCCATCGGTTTAATATTCATTTTGCTCTTCGGTGACTAATCGCTTTTAGTCGTTATGACTTGTATTTCCGAGAACCACATCATGAATAAATTGTTTATTAACCTGATTTGAACAACTTAGTTCTCGTTTGGGCTTTATGACTGCTTAAACTATTTTCTGCATCTACAGTGCACCTCAAAAGTAAAATTAAATAAGCATTGGCATATACTTAATATGTAAGATTCACTGTACATAGAAGCTCAACTATTACCTAGCGTGCAAGTTGAATAGATTAGAATGATTGTAGGCAAAGATGTAATGTAAGATATTTATGTAGGGTGTTCAGTTGTAATTGATTAATTGAAATGCTCACATGTTCGTGTAGGTAGAAGGGACACTTTCGTTCTAGATTCAGGTGAGCCCTTTTGTACAATTTATTCAAACAGAAGGTAATATTTCTTTCGTATTTCGTAATTTTGTAATTACAGTATTATACTGCATCTGTCGAAGGTGATTAGTTGAGATTGGAGAAGGGGAAAGCTACCTTACATACATCCAGTTCCGATCGATATACAAGCCAAAATTCCAACCGATCAAACATATTATGACCAGATAATTTCTATTTAATTAAAATGAATTAAAATTCTGCACTGCTTACTTGGTACTCGTAAAAAAAAGTTCTCCCTGTGTATTTCACGCAATGAAATCCGTCAGAGGGGGATTCAAAAGACTTCAGTGAACTACCGCCGTCCATTTATATAGACAAAGGATAGACGGCTGAGTAAGATCTGCGAAATTTATGAGCTGCTTAAGGCCTTGAATTGGGTGCAACTCGCGGCTACTGATAAGCAAGCCAGCTCAATTGAAGTGAATGAAAGAAACAGCCGTATTCTAGTGTGGTAGTGATGTATAAAGAGAGGAAAGAAGCATTTTGCCTTTTTAGGTAACAACTTATCTTTATTAGATTTATTTCGCACTAATTACCGAAGCTACTGTATTGATGAGTCTACAATTTATTCAAGAGAGAGATCAAATTAATAGTGAAAGGTTTTCTAACGGGATTAGCATTTTTTGTAGAAGGCAACTTTCAAATATAGTTGAGTCATATTTTAAGAAAACTGCCCTTAAATTAAAGTTTTGGGAAATTGCGATAGTTAGGTATATCTGTTCCTTTTTTGCCTGAACGAAGTATTCATTGTAAAAAAAACCTATACGCTCTAATTTAGGTCTGCTGTTGTCCCGCTAATTCTCGGGGAGTCAAGCGAAAATGAGGTCAACTAACGCTTAGAGGCCTAAATTGTTCTGTCCTTTTCACCAATGCTAATTTCACTAATGAGCAAGCGATCCGTTTTGCCAAAAGAGGATTGAGCAAACAAAACGTAATTGATTCAACCGAACAAACTCCCTGCGATTCATTTCGATTGAAACGAACTTGATCGGGATAAAATGAAAGCCGATAATAATACTTATCGTCTGCCGTGGTTGCTAAATATTTATACACCGTTTGAAACTTTCCCGATCCTATGACGCCAAATAGAAACGCGTATAAACCACAGTCGCCATTTCTCGCGGTGGGCTCTTTTCAAAGCGTTTCGCAGGTAAAATGAATTCACTACTGAGGAATTAAGTTATTGGCACGAATGGCCAATGAATGTAGATCAACGCTTCTGCGCTCGGCCATTCATAGTCGGATTATAAGGGTGAGCAGCAGAAACAGGTCCGGTATGAGCCGTGTTATTTGAGTTTGAATTGAAGGCTCTAACTGTTTAGCTTGGCAAGTTTCACAAGGGAAACTATGGGTCGAAATAATCCTGAAGCGATAAAAGCTACGTGCGAAGAAGGGTTCGCAATGGGAATGGGAGATTTTCCGGGTGCAGAGCCATGGCCGGTTCAGTCCAAGCCTTCGCGGACCTGCGATGGTAAACACTTAATGCTTCGCGCACCCTCAAAGCCGTTTGGCCTTTGGGTCTCGGCCAAACACTATCTACAATTGCAAACGAAAGGAACCAAGACTCTCGGTACTGCGAGAGGATTAGACCATCCCTTACATCCAAGGTCTTGGTAAATGCTTCGCGACCAGTCTACAGCTTAATACAAGATCTTCCTCGCGACGATTAACAATGTCCTTTTGTAAGCTGGGCTTAGCTATTATGTCGCTAGAAACCTGTCAAAGCTATATTAATTTTTAATGTTTGACCATTTCAAAGAATACGACCTCTTTCATATTATATGGTATTTAAACAACTGTATTCTCTCGAGAATGTTACCTCATCTAGCTTTTATTAATTTTCCCATTTTTTCGGACCCGTCGATCGACAGTTCGGTGTCGATTTATTAATGATTTTGTGGTCGATTATTAACAATATTGTAAAATACCATAAATTTTATTTAACCCCATGAAGTGTAGAGTGAGGGGAGAAAATACCATTCTGCATTGTCTCTTTTTTTAAATAGTTGCCTGTCTAGCACTTTAGTCCCTTCCGGCATCATCAGGCCAGTAATTAAATTGATAATTAAGAGAACCATAAGATCTACGGAAAAAGGGGGACAACCCTGTGTCAAACATTTCATTGCGCGATTTACAATATCAACTTCTTAAAATACATCATAATAAAGAGTTTGCACTGAAACTTCGTCTTCTTTTAAAACTCAAACGTCGGAGTTTTAGTTACTTACTTTGTAAAATCATTGTCTCTATTATAATGGTCACCACAATTTTCTATCCACTAGGCGGTAACCATAAAAAACGTAAGATTTAACGAAGTAACCAACAGTCCTATGTTTGGGTTTTTGAAAAACAAGAAATGCAGTAAAACTCTCTATTAAAATACGCGCGATGCACTAAAACTCACCATTTTCCTACCTACCAAATGATACAAAACATATGCGTTGAACAATAATATAGAAACAATAAATTCACTACTTGAGTCTTTCAAAAGAAACAACGAGAACGTATGCGAGTGAAGCCGGGTAGAAGAAAAACAATACAGTCGGTGGAGCCAGAGCAGAAAGGATTAGGCTGTTTCATAAATCCTACGAGATTTGGAATAAAATATCTCGTAGAGAGACCTGCTACGGGCGGTTAGTTACTCGGACCCTTTGTTGTCGCATTGAATCTTCTTTTTCCCAACAGGAAAAGAAAATCCCTTTGAATAAAAATTCGGCCTCAGTGTTGTATTTATCAAATACTCAAAATGTTTCGGCTTTGATCAACACTATGTTGGCTTTTCTCCTAAGCATCATAATATTAAATAATAATTTCTCATTGGATAATATAGAACAATGTGACAACATGTGAACTCAAAGCAATGCCAATAAAAACTAAATTCTACGGAAGGCGAAACGTTCCTCATTACTTTTTGTCTGTTTTTATACGATGCCATAATAAAAATGGAACAGTGTCAAACGATATTTTCTAACTCAATAATTTATCTCGAATATAATGCTTAATTATTATTCCAATTATTATCATTACTGCAATTGTGTTTCATGTTTGTAAATTCTCCGTTAGCAACTGACAACTCCGTCAGCAACTGACAACTCCGTTTTTCCATTGTTTATCTGACGAATTTCAACTAGGTGCGTTTAGTTACACGAATCTAATTTAATCTTCTCACTGTTCATAAAAATTCGCTTTTCTGCTCGATTTGGAAAATTGAGACAAAATTAAATCAATCACTGACTGCTTCCTCTTTTTTATAATAACCTCGCCGAGTTACATTCAACTGTAACTCACAAATGCGGAGATCGTTGGGAGTTCGGCAATCCTAAATAAATTCCGTCTGCTCAGTTCGCGATACAGGCAACTGGAAAGTTGCTACTGATGCGTAAACGACTCACATCCGGCCATCAAAAAGTTTCCTTCGGGAAGAAAAAGTTTCCTAGGAATAACGGAAAACCAGAGGAAAAACGCAGATCCTGTTAAAGAGGGTGAGATAAAAGCGTGAAAAGGTGCCGGCCAACTCTGGATCGTCCCCCCTTTTTGTTATGTTGCCGAAGAAAACGGATGAAACATTCACAGCTGCCACGCACCGCCGACACCGGAACACATTCCCCGGTAGTACATCATCGCTGAATCATTCATTGCCGAAGCATACGAGAGTCATCTCCCTGGTTTACGTTCTACATCTCCGAACTTGGACTTCAGTCAGTCAAAATAACACCGAGATGGGGTTCCAGCAGAGCGAAATACCAACAAAAAACTGCCTCCCACGCAAGCCATTATCCCATCAAAGTGTGGGGAAAGTGCGATAAGAATCTGCCCTCGGTGTTTGGAAGTTAGGAACCCGTTTAATATTTACTTTTTCGGGCCAAATTACGGTTATAAATCCAGCCCTGCTTGGTGTATGGAGGATTTGTACTGAGGCAAAAACGGTCAGATCCGATCTGAATACAAGATAATGTTCATCGGTTTTATTATGTACCCTTGGCTGAAAAAATGTTTCCTGATGAACATCGACAAATATATATTATGTTTCAGATTAAAGATTACGGCCGCATTAAAATGACCAAATTAATACAGTCTTCATTCAGCTTTTTCAATTTTTGTAATTGGCTTTTTACTTCCTTTAAATTGTAAAAAAATCTGACTACCCCGTTTTTACGAAGATCAATAATCTAAATTAAATGAAATACCCCATGGAGACTGCGGGGAGTCTTTTATGCGTTTTTCATGACCTAGAGGATTTATAATTACGGTAAACCCTTATCGATCAATCCCACTAATGTAAGGGCATCGAGATTAGAAAACAAGCGTGAGGTATCGCGATGGACGAACATGCGAAATTCCATGGCGTACCTTTGATAAATCGTTTGCAAAACTAAAAAGTAGACGGCCAAGCGTTGTCGTGCATTGCAAATTGACATACTGCTGGTATGGTAAAACCGCATTCATTTGAGTCGAATATAATGAGGTTGCGTGAAAAATCGCATTTGAATATCTGCTTTTATCGCTATGCTATCGCCTCACACGAGCTTCAGTTAACGCACTTCGCAGTTGGATAAAATTACATGCATTTGTCATAATGAGCTTTGATTTATAGCGCAATTAGAAACATTACGTTATAATTGTGTATTCCTTGTTTTCTACCGAAGGTTGATTAAATCACTGGAACTCAGATGAAGACACCCCTGCACAGTTTATTCCAAGCGTGTTCCAACGAACAAACTCTGTTTATAACTCAGATGAGCTTTCCGCTCACCTTGAAGTACAAATGCTTGGTGAAACTCTCATGAAACCGAAGGTATAGGTTTCTCCGCGCATTCGAACATTGTACACGAACAAAGTCTTCTTTCATTACCATAAATATTTAACAACGTTTACAAATAACTCCATATAGGTAAAATATAGTCCTCCACTATAGTGCAGAATTTAATTTTTGGCAGCTAATAATACTCTCCATCTCGAACTCAACACTGTGATTTTTATATATTTTTTGTGAGCCATAATTCAGTATTGTGAAATACCTTAAATCACGATGGCAATTCGATTTCGGATTATTTCCATTCTCGTACCGTGAACTGATTGCTCAGATTCCCGCAAGGCTATAAAAGCACATAAAAAAACTCATTCGTCCGAGCTCAGTGACTGTGTCATGCGTCGCATATCGCGAATTTTCATCTCCCGTTTTACGATTTCCTTTTACTTACCGTCCGACAAAACTGTTTTGCATTTTAGCTGGCTTTATATGGAACACAGTTTCTTTATGGTCGTTCCCGTTTGATACTATCTTTATTCGCTTTCCCGCCGTGTTATATCATTGATTTAACTTTTACTCCCTTCGTAAAGTTGTTTCACTACTTGTTTCTCATTGATCAGTCGGGTTTATGTGTCAGTTCAGTGTGAAATGGAACATCGGAGGAATGCAATGTTTTCTGAAGGGCACTTGTCAACCTATTACCAGTTTCATCACGCGTAGGTTCCTTCCGATTATATCAACCTATACAATTCGTTGAACTTGCATCATCGTAAATACAGCTCAATTGAATACGCCATGCGAATACCATCTACTTTTATTTCAGCAAATTATTTTCTCGTACGTTTTAAGATGGTTTAATAGTGAGTTTTAATGTATTTCGTATTTCTTGAAAACTCAAACGTAGGAGTTTAGGTTACTTTGTAAAATCGTATGTCTCTAATTGTCACTACAATACGTCACAATCACTAGGCGATAACGACTAGAAACGTATAATTTAACAAAGTAACCAAAACTCCTACGTTAAATTAAATAAAATAAAAAAATCTAAATTTTATTAAATTCTGCAATACATAAATACCTATTTAACTTTAGAAACTATTATTATAGTTTGCAGGCCGTTACAATCTAGATTGTTGAGTGTTGGAAGATGGACAATCCAGTACCCAGATGTGAAGTGTTGTCATGGGCGGTCATGGCTACACGGATTCTTCTCACATATGGGTGTTGAAATAAAATTCACTGTCTGTGGTGCGCTCGTTGCGAATTGTACAATTTAATTGCTCTTCATTTTATATCTAAAACCAAATAGTAGGTATTACGAATTGAAGATAATCCTAGGCGACTTCTCAGACGAATTCGGTGAGTGTATAGTTTAATACACGCAGTGTTCAAATGCACTGATATTCCTTCATGCTAGCAGTGGTTTAGGAATATTCAATGACAATTTCGTTCGGGCGTTTTTGCCAATTTTTCTGAAGCGGTTTGTGAGAAATCATGATCGTAGAATTTCCTATCATTGCGGAATATCCAAGTTGCGAAATTACGGGATATGTAACGAACTGTTGAGCGGGGAAGTCCAAGTCAGATGATTTTATTGCGGAGATGGAATGGGTCTTGGCTTCGTCATTTATCGATCGGGCGGTTAGGGATGCATCCACATAAATAAAGCCCATGTTTCTTTTGCGATTTCACCCATGAAAATTTGCGGAGACGGCAAGTTCGGATAGAGCAAAAATTCTGGTTCAGTTCGTTCGTTATTTTAGTTGCGAGGAGTGGCCATATGTATGTTGCTCCGGGGTCTTGCTGAGAGAGATGCAGGTTCTTTCCAATTCCATCGGGCAGCATACAATTGGTAAAAACTCCGGTCAGTTGTGCGACTCGACTGGGTGACGCAACTCTCCGTGTGGACGGAAGTTCGGAAGAGAATTCGATGGATTTGCGCGATCCATGAGTGCGGAGTTTCTCTGTAAAAACTTAGCGGTTTCCCACGGCGTTTTTCTTTGGTCGATTGCGGATCATTCACGAAAAATACTTAAGATCATCAGCACAAAATAGAGGGCGTCAAATACTTGCGGATGTATATGGTAAAAAAATCTTGCGGTATGTGACAACGTTTTATTTCAAATTTATACGGATGTTTCGGAAATAACAAAATATACCCTTTGAAGAGCGGGGTCAAAACTCTCGAATTATACTTGAATCTCGTGGCGGGTTACCTCTCGGTGGACGGCGTAGATTCCAGGTTCTCTTGATCACGGAAACTGGTATTCTGAAGTAATCTGTCTTGGGGAACTACTTGCATCTGAGATAAAAGTATCTAAACAAATTTACAAAGTATAATACGATAATACTCTGTGCTGATAGATCTGAAGTTTCAAATTGCGGTACCCTGCAATGCGGTGTCTAAGAATTCGAAATTTCGCGGAATATATTCTTGACAGGTCAGGGCAGGCCTACCTGCTATAAGGCCGTGCGGTGATCATGATCTCTCACAAGTTTTCAGAACGTAAAGCCACTGGGTTACCAATGTCGGGGATACTGTCAGTGATCTCAGGGGAAGTTCAAGGCTAAATTGACGCGGCTCGAACAGCGGATTTTAAATTATTACGTAAATATCAAGCAAAGCTTCATTTAAAATTGAAACAAAACGTGAAAATATTAACTCGAAGCAATAGATGAAAATTTAAACGAATAAAAATAAAAAAGGGCACCACAGACAGTGACTGTTTTATCAACAACGGAGTTGGTAAAATCGAATGGCGGCCTGAGATCCTGACCTATCCTAACATTAAACAATCCTTAAATTTTGTGCGAAGGTTCTTTGTCTAGACGGGAACTGGGTACGATCGTTTGTTCCAATATATGGATTGTTTAATAAGTCTAGAAATGGAAATCTTATCGAAATATGGAACAACCTGTCGTGCGGTGGGTCGTGCTGTAAAAGGGGTACTCCAGAAAACTGTTACGGGGGAAATAGCGCAATCCTATATAGACGGGGACCTCAGCAATTCAGATTTCCTATAGCGGTGAGCGAAGGCTCGGGGGACGCGTGCGGAAGATATGACTTACGTTATTGTATAGTTCGTTGCATAACCAGTTCTGGAGCTTTTTCTGTGTAATTTTTGATTGACATTACAGAATTCATCGTTAAACAATGGATGAGAATAAGTGGGCTGAACTCGAGGAAAGGCTGTTGGCTAAACTTACTGAGGCAAGTCAGGTGTTGGTCGAGAGGATGGTCGAGAAAATAGTTCAACGCGGGGAGGAACAAATCCTACGGATGCAGGCGTTGGCTTCTGTACGATCCTCGAATGCGGAGGCGATGGATACGACAGAACAAGGTATTTCTGTAGCGGAGACCAGCGGGGGCGGAAACAATGTGGAGACTGTCGGGAAAGCCGGGGTGGAAGAGGATGGAGGAGCTGTCGGAGAAGTTCCAAGAGTCACTGAGTCTGGTAGGCGCAAGCGGCACATTGACTTGACTCTTCCTCGTTCGCAGAACAGGCTGTCGGCAGACTCCTATTCTGTGTGGAGGAGGAGAGTGACTCTAGACTTGAAGGCATGCGGAGTGGATTTCTTGCTGGAACATTCGAAGCGAACGCCATCTGATTTCACTCAGGCAGACCTAGTCCAGGTTAAGGCAGCGGTCATGGCGTACTTGATGTCGAACATCGATACAGGTCTGGAGGAGGCTGTCAAAGACATAGATGAACCTCGAGATGCGTTGGCGATTATCGAAAACGTCATCGAGCCTCCATCTCTTGCTAAAGAACATCGCCTCCAGATTGAGATGATCAACATCAAGTACGACTCCAGCCGGGAAACTGTAATCCAGTTTCAAAATCGATTTCGCGCCCTGGTGGATAGCATCCGTAAGTGCCCAGATGCCGATCTATCGGATAAGGCGGTTCGGAGGCACCTGGTGAACGCGATCGCGGAGGAGTGTCCCAGGATTGCGGAGGATGCTCTCCAGGAGCAAACGTCCGTCGACAGAATTTTCGAGCGGATGCATTCGTGGTACGACATGCTGTCAGAAAACTGTCGGAGGACGCAGGCTGCTGGATCGGGTAGTGCTCTGGTGGGGCGAGTGCGTCAAGGAGGCCAGGCAGTAAAGCGCAAAGCGGAGTGGCGTCCGGAGTATGGCTACCAACCAAAAACTCCTGTATGCTATAGGTGCGGACTTTCAGGACATATTCGCTCTGAATGTACTGACCAAAGCGGTGAGAAGGTCTGCTACAACTGCGGGAATCATGGTCACCTGTCCAAGCAGTGTAGGAAACCTTGGACGACTGAAACTCGCAGGCTGCGGAGCATGGAGCGAGAGAGGGATAATCGGCCGAACAAAATGCCGAGAGTTGACAGAAAGAATAAGCCAAGCGGTGGGCAGAAGCTAAGCGGCGGGCAAAAATCTGGCGGGGGAAAGCGTAAGCTCAAGTCACAGCCGAATACTCGTAGGAAAGTCGAACAACTGGCCCAGCAGAGACTCTCCAACTTCAAGGCCAAGCTGGCTCAGAGGGCGGGGGATTCTGACAGCGAAACTGCGGACGGCACAGCGGCGGTGGCTGTACCGAGGCTAGTTGATGCGGAAACCTCTGAAGCCATGATGACGGGCTCAATGGAGTCACTACTTCTGGGAGGTAAGCGGTATCCACAGATCAAGCTCATTGCGGATTCAGGAGCTACTGATCATTTAGTTAATGATAGGACAGCTTTTTCAATTTTGCGACGTCTTAATAAACCAGTAAGAATAGCTTGTGCCAACAATAATCAAAATGCGGATTTAATAATACACGAGGCGGGCGATATAGTTTACTATAGCGGTGAGAACAATACTTACGGAATTCTCAAAAACGTTCTTTATGCTCCAGAACTGGGGGAGAATCTATTCTCTGTTCGTAAACAAATGTTGAAGGGATTCAAGGCGACGTTTGACTCCCAATCGTTGAAGATAGCGGACTCAACCGGTCGTACTCTGAAGACTGGGTGGTTCGATGGTAAATTTTGGTGGATAACGTTTCAGCTTCCATTAAAAGGGACCGATTCACATACTAAAGACTTGATATTGCGGAAATTGAGGCGAAAAGCGTTATTAAGTCAGACTGAGCACTCTGAATGTGTCGATGCGGAGGTTGGTGCGAGCGGGTCTGTTTCAGGAGCGGTGCCTGTCGAACCGGGAACAACCCAGGATCTTCAAATAGAGGGCAGAACAAATGCGGAAAACTCGATAACGAGGGCGGAGAGACAGAAAGCGGAAAAGCGGAGTCTGGAATCAAATGCGGAAGTGAAGGGTTCAAATCCCAAGAAAGTGAAAACTGTGATAAATAATCTCAGGGACGATAGAGGACTTTTGTGGCATTTGCGGCTCAATCATGCTTCAAAAGGATACTTAGAATATGCGGCGAAATATCACCCCGAGTTGAAAGAGGTGAAATTCGGTTCAAATATCTTAGACTGTGCGGATTGCATGCGATCGAAAGCCAAACGTAAACCTTGCAATACTGAGCGAACGCGAGCGGTGGAGGCGTTTTATAGATTACATAGTGATTTACTAGGACCTTTGAAACCTGCGGCTCTCAGGTCACAGGCCAAATATATCGTGACGTTTACAGATGATATGAGCCGATATGCATTTGCGTACGAAATTGCGAATAAAACCCAAGTACATGCTACGTTGAAACTTTGTTTAGCAGAAATTCGGAGCTTAACAGGTAAACATACCAAGGTTGCGGAAATTAGGGTCGACGGTGGTCTTGAGTTTAAAACTGAGGAAATGAGATTTTTGCTGGAAAGCGAGCAAATTTCACTAGCGGTATGTGAACCATATACGCCTCAGCTGAATGGTACTGCGGAGCGTCTGAATCGAGAAATGTTAGAGAAAATGCGGGTGAATTTGTCATCGACTGGCATTCCCTCGTATTTTTGGGCGTATGCAATGCGGCATGTAATTCATGTACACAACCGTACCCCAAACAAATCGATTGGGTTCAAGTCTCCCTATGAAGCGGCGACAGGTAGACTCCCGAAGTTAAAATATTTGCGGCGTTTCGGGTGTGAAGCGTATGTTCTGGACAAAAAATCAAAAGCGAAGTTAGCTCCTAAAGCGGCGTTGGGTTTTCTTTTACAATGCGGTGATTCGGGTTATCATGTTCTGAACGCGCAGACAAAGGTTGTTGTGCGGTCGAAGGACGTGGATTTCATAGAAAGTAGGACGTATGCGGACTATTGTCGCTCAACAGCGATTAATAAAGTACTTCTGTATGAGGCGGAGTTAGAGCT
The DNA here is from genome assembly GCA_037159825.1 of Tupiocoris notatus. Lineage (NCBI taxonomy): Eukaryota > Metazoa > Arthropoda > Insecta > Hemiptera > Miridae > Tupiocoris > Tupiocoris notatus. Next base: position 337,038 of record JASJUZ010000705.1, on the reverse strand, counting down.
GGAAGATGTACATGAAGCGGATATTGTACATAACACTAGAGGGAATGACAGATCAAATAGCGGAGTACCGAAGATACAAAGTCAGGCCCCCTCAACTTCGAAAGGTGAAGTTCACGGGCGGATCCTCATTCATGATGACGATAAATATGAGTTTTACGAAGAATATCAAGATGGAAGTCAGTCCAATAAACCAAAAGATAGCAGTCATTCGTGCTATTTTGGCGGTGACGTGAAAGAGGAAGGCGGTGATCCTATAACATACTTGGAAGCGGTTAAATCGCCTGATGCGGAGAAATGGCTGGAAGCTATTCGTACCGAATTCCAAGCACTAGAACAATGTGATACGTGGAAATTGGTCGCGCGGAGTGAAGTACCAGAAGGTGTTAAACTTATGAAAACGCGGTGGGTTCATAAAAAGAAAGTTGAAGCGGACGGATCGATTAGGTATCGCAGTCGGTTAGTGGTCAAGGGCTTTGCGGACAACCATCACTACGATCTTTCAGAAATATATGCGCCAGTAGCTCGGCTGCCGGATGTTAAACTACTTCTTGTAATGGCGGCAAAGTTTGACTTGGATCTTATTCAGTACGACGTGAAAACGGCGTTTTTGAATGGATACCTGGAAAAGCTTGTTTACATAGAACTTCCGGAAGGCTATGCGGAGTACTTAGGCTGCGGTTCGGACTTGAAGCGGGGGAAAGTGTGTGAAGTTCATCGAGCATTGTATGGACTCAAGGTTTCTCCTAAGCGGTGGTTTGAACGGTTTAGGCAGGCGGTGCAAAAGATGGGTTTCAAGCCCTACCCTTTTCAGCCTTGTCTGTTCATATGGAAAACCGGAAGTGCGGTGGCCATCATGCTACTCTACGTTGATGACATTCTCGTAGCTTCAAATAGCGTGTCAATGGCGGAGCGCGTAACAGATATTTTACAAAGCGAATTTTCGATTAGGGTAATGGGAGAACCAAAGAAGTATCTGGGACTAGAAATAACTAGGAAACGGACTGAAGGTACGATAGAGATAATACAGCGGGCGCATATCAAACAGATGCTTCAAAAATTTGATCCTGACTCAGAACTAACAGTATCTACTCCAATGATGACGGACAAGGAAAATAGTATCGGTGATGGGGACAATATAGACCTTAGTAAAATCCCGTACAGGCAAGCGGTGGGATCTTTACTATATCTACAAAGCGGGTCACGTCCTGACATTTCGTATGCGGTGAACATGTTAAGTAGAAAACAGGCAAATTTCACGTTGGCGGACTGGAAAGCCATAATTCGAGTGTTAAGGTATCTGCGGGGTACAATTAATTTAGGTTTGAAGTTAGCGGATCGAACCAATACCATAGATTGCTTTGTGGACGCATCACTAGGCCTTTCAGCGGAGGAAGGTTTTTCGACTACAGGCTTTGTGATTCGGGTTTTTGGCAACCCAGTAGTATGGAAGACTAAACGCCAGAATCATATCGCTTTATCGTCTGCGGAGAGTGAGTTCGTTGCTATGTCCCAGGCTTGCAGGGAGTTAGCATCAATACGAACTTTGTGTTTCTGGTTTACTGGCGTGCGGATGACTCCTACAATATTTGAAGATTCGAGACCTGCTATTAGGCTGGCTGAAGTGGATGATTCCTCAACTTTGAAACACCTGGTAAGGCTGAACTACCTATACGTACGTCGGGAGTTCCAGCTGGGGAATGTCAAAATTGAGTGGATATCCACTGAGAATCAAGTGGCGGACACTCTAACCAAGCCATTAGCTCGTCCCAAATTCGTCAAATTTCGTGACTTTCTCTTGCAAGAATGTTGATGCGTATACTGATGTTGTTTCAGAACCATTATTTAGTGACATCAACTAAAAAGAGAAGGTAGTCGCGGAGGTCTGATGCGGAGAAAGACATCTCGGTAGTCGTCTGGCGGAGACTCCATATCGTATAGGTCGTTTGCGGTAACCTAGCAGAACGGAGATCGTGTTGCGGAGACCACGAATCATTGAGGTCGTCGTGCGGGGACCATAAGTCGGAAGTTGAAGAAAGGCTGGTCATGCGATGCCTGAACTACGGAGCGAACACCTCTTCACCATGCGGGAGAAAACAAGAAGACGAGACGATCCGGAGCGTGAAATGGCGGCATCTCTGGGTATCGTCTTGAAGGGGGGTGTTGGAAGATGGACAATCCAGTACCCAGATGTGAAGTGTTGTCATGGGCGGTCATGGCTACACGGATTCTTCTCACATATGGGTGTTGAAATAAAATTCACTGTCTGTGGTGCGCTCGTTGCGAATTGTACAATTTAATTGCTCTTCATTTTATATCTAAAACCAAATAGTAGGTATTACGAATTGAAGATAATCCTAGGCGACTTCTCAGACGAATTCGGTGAGTGTATAGTTTAATACACGCAGTGTTCAAATGCACTGATATTCCTTCATTGAGTAATGCGATTGGTTCTAAGTTAGACCCTACCTTCTATGTTCTCTTTTGGTAATTTCATCCTCACTCGACTTCACTTCACAAGCTTAACCGACTTGAAGACATCTTACCCATAGTGTTGTAAAAATGCGTAAAAAATGTAAAGACCAAAATGTTTATCAGTAGTGAAACCGTGAGCTGAGCCTAGACTCAATTTTTAATCTCTTTTCTTGGTAAAAAAAACCAAGGCAGGACGCTATAATTAGTAGATGACAGAAGTCGTAAATAATTCTGTGGTAAAAGCTGTTTCAAAAACGCTGCAAATGATTGTACAGTGGTTTATTATTATTTCGCTTCAATATTGATTTAAGAAGACCATCCATTTGTCATTTTAAATATTCCGAAAATTTGTGAACGTTCCCACCGAAAAACAGATGGTAACTATAGGGGAAAAATCCGTAGCAACTATCGTAATTTTAATTATTTTTATTTTTCTTAATTTCCTAATTAAAAACTAAACCTGTTGCCTAACGATACAGCTGGAGAGAGTGTTTAACGACCATTCCAATGAGTATAGAACGATTTTTATAGCTCCAAGAACTCTCGAGTTATACCCTCGTGTCAAATTTCTGAAAATCTCCCAAATTTTTCACAAAAGCTGCGATAACTCGAGAACCAATAAAGCTATCGACCCGGCGATGGTCTCATTCGATTCAGCGTCCAAAAATCTATATAATTTGATACCACGTACACATTTCTCTGAAAACCCTTGGAAAATATGAATTTTCTCCCCCTCAAAACCCCCCAAAAATACCCTTAAAATTGAGCTAGCAAGTTGGTTCAAGAATTGGGCCGTCGTAGGACCGAGATTGATTTTTGGTGAAAATTTCAAATTTTTAGCTCTTACAGTTTGGCCGGAAAACTGCTAACGGCGTACGGCGTACGGCGTACGGCGGACGGCGTACGGCGTACGGCGGACGGACAGAAATTTTTTTATTGGATATTCGGATTCTACATGCCTTGAAACGTAAAACATCAAATTTTGAGGGGGGGTTATAAATTTTTTTTTCTTGGGCGATTACAATGGTTTATTATTGAATAATAAACCAAAACTTTCGAAGCAGATTTCAGTGGAATATCACTAAAAATCGATTATCACTTATTTTGCAGCGGGAAAAGTGTTTCCCCGTGAGTGCCTTCGGAAACAAAACAGCTTTACATGAGATTATTAGCGATTAACTTTGGATTTATAATTAAAATACGGTCTGAGAGCTAAGCGTTGAAAACGGCTGGGGGCTAAGTGAACGAAAAGGTACTTTTGCCTGAAGGGCCATTCCGTGTCGGTTGGTAAGTGGATGAGCAACACGGCTACCAAGGGCAACCAGACTTGAGCCTCGGTGGGAAAGGGCTTCGGCTATTGGACATCATCTACATCTGTTCAACACTCGGAAACGCTTTCGAAGGGTCAAGAATTATTACCTTACCGGCCTTATCCGTTTTCACTCTCACCCCTCTCTCCTGCTTAATGAGCAATACATATTAATGGGTAAACGAAAACATTCCCTGCAGGGCTTTGCTGGCCCAAACCGAACATTAAAGATCGACCCGTGCCCGATGTACGGACTCTTCGAGCTAATGCTATTAACAAGGTGTCATGGCACGTTCAACTATTCAGGATATATGGAATTAGTTAGACGTTAGATATCTCAACCATACCTTTGTAGTACCTAGGTTGGTGAGAAATTTATGTCCAACAGTTCAACTTTGGAATATTCAGCGACTCGCTCAACTATTAACCCTCGGAAAGTTTATCTCATACCACTAATAACATCTAGCTTATTCCCGACTCGTTCAAGAATGCAGCTAGAATCGAAGTCTGTCAACCGAGCTCACCAAAGTTTCGTCATTTCCTCAGTTTTTCTTTCATTTGATTTGTTTCCTTAATTTTCGAGTTCATCAAATCAACAGCAAGGTTGAAAACCGCTTGATAGCACAGACAGTTGAGTCTGTGAGTTAACCTATTCTATTTAGTGCACTAACATTAGAATCCCAATGGCCATTACGTTTCAAATTTCGTGTATTGCTAAAAATGTTAAAGAGTGTTGTGAAACGAAAATTCCCAAAGATGTAAATTTCCAGAACAACCAAGAACAATGAAGAACTACTTCTGACTTTCTGCCCTCTTTTGCGTTTGGCGTATGTTTTGAATGATGGTATTTGCGCTGTGTAACAGCCTAATTAGCTTGATAAATGATTATGATCGATATCCGTAAAATGCTGTCGTCTCGTCTTAACAACAATTGATGAGCTTGTATGCTGATCTCAGCTAATGGTGGCATGTCTCTAGCACGCGCCTTCTCGCTTGCTATCGCCAACAAGACGTGTACAATAAACATACAGCCGCTGCATCCGCCCATTTTCTCACAAGACTACATCCCTGGTACGCCGAAAAGGGTGGCCTGGGACCTGGCCCCTACGAACGGAGGGAAGGTCGACAGCCAATTAAACTCTGTCAGGCTACACGTCAGGGGTGACGGCCGAAGTAAATAGGGTAAAGCGGGGGGGATCACTATTTTGAGTCGTTTAACGAGACCGTCAATCTTGTCTGCGCTAAGTGAGCCGACGGGAGCTATGGGCATCTGTCTGCCTTTGGTGAAGATGTGGATGCTGGGGATGGAAATCGTCACAAGCGTTAGAATACTGGCAGTAATACGTGGAAGGTGATGTACACTGTGCGCGTGCATGTTAGAGTACATGATCTCTCGTACTGGGCGTCACCGTCTTTCCAAGGGTGCGTATAATGAGTCGAATATGACTATTTTGAGACTCCTCTTAGAAATGAATCCTTCTTGAGTTTCAGGCAGCAGGAAAAAGCGCCGAGTGAGAATTTAGTCAGTGAGTAGTTCTTATAGCCTTATAACGTAATGAAAGCACCAGTTTGGTATCTGTTCATCGAAATTAAATCAATAAACGCAGATAAAATGGGATTGGAACAGAAAATTTTAAGACGGAAAGGCAATAAATTATGAATGATTGGAAGCATTAGTCATGAGAACATGTCACTGAGAAGGGAAAGCTCCTGAACAGAAGAACATCACCCTTGGGGGCTTTTGAATTACAGGAGTTATCAGTGCGAATCTCAGGGAAATGGTTGAAGGTGGCCCCGAGGGAACGATGAGTAATGGGTTGAGACGTTATTGATGACAGGGATTTTCATGGAATATAAATAATTCTGAAAAAGAAGAGTGCTTTTTTATAATGCAGTTGCGTTAGCGGGATCGGTTTCGTTCACCGATGGAGAGCTTTTCTAATGGAGTACTCGAAAATCGGGTTTCGACGGCGGTGTTAAATTTCAAAGGGATCGAACCGAACCTGACACCGATCCTTCTGTTGGGGGAATCCTGGGACAACCTCATCTTAGAGTCCACCGTCGATTTACAACCCTGTTCCTCCGACAGAAAGTCTTCTTAAGAACCTTCGTCAAAATAGTAAACTCCTTTCGGGTAAGCTTAACTGGCTATATCCTAAATTCTATTTCCCTCGCGCTTTAAGAGTACTGAGTGTTTCATACTATTTCACAAAAACTAACTAATACTCTGTTCGAGATTTGAAATGCAAATCGATCATGTAAGTTATGCAGCGAATTTGAATTTGCTTCGTGCGAAATTTCATTAAGCTATTACACTCTTGGTTCAGAGCAATATTATTTCATGTTTCAACGAAAAGTGATTACAGTAGTTAGGATCTGCTAGGAAAGCCATACCTAGTTTATGTATAGAGCAGGGTGAATTTTCTCACATCTCTGCTGTATAACTGCGCTGACTCCGTTTCCTGGGAACCAGCGATAAGGGTAATGAGCAAGCTAACAACTGGGAATATGCTCCTGAAACTGTTTGCACATCTTCGTCATCCAATCAACGAGTTTGACGTCTCGTGGGGCAAACCTAGGGGAACCTAAATAATATGAATTAGCTATGCGGTACTTCTGGATTGATCGTGAAGATAAATTAGAACTTGAAGTAAAGGAGGTTTTCTCTGATAAATCTCGCCACTACTGGCCTGTTTAGATTGTTATTTTCAATATCTGTAAGAATATCTTTAGAATTGAGCGGTACTTCAAATTGTTACAAAGAACTCCAGCAGTAATCACATCTGCATTTAACTTTTGAGAGCGACGGTTACCATCTCCAACTACAAACTGATAGAAGTTATTTTATTTTTTATTACTTCCATGTTCATTTATAAATTTTTCATCGTTGCATTAAAAAAAAAAGAAAAGCAAAATAAATATTTTTGTTTCCTTTGTTCGTAAATATTTTTTATTAGTTACTTTTTAGTTGATGTCGTTAGAAAATGAATATAATATTCTTTGCGCGAGATAAATTTAGAATGCATTCGAGGTGGGACGGGTTGCTGTTGAAACATCGCATTCCAACACTTTTCAAGGGGTTCTTCCCTCAGTTCAACCCTGGTTCCGCTATGTACACTTGCTTTTGAAGGTTCACGTCATTACAACATCAATGAAACGAGGGACTTTCTCCTCCTCAATGGAATCAATTAAATCAACGTGTCGTCACCCTCCTCTAATCTCATCTTGGCTTTGAATAGGCTTTAATGCGCTCACGTCCTTAAGACTCATATAATATACAGCTTTACGGTTCGATAACTTCCTTCCTAATATCTCGGTCTTTGTGTAGATTTCTGAGTGCGTATAGCTGCGTTTACTAGTGAAATAATTCAAGAGCGTATTTGTGATAGGACTTTGTACACAACTAAACACTTTAAGTAGAATAGTCTTTTAGAGAGAATATTACTGGTGTAATTTTTACATGACTTAGTTCTGGAATTTTTTCATGAAGCTAATGAATAAAAAACAAGATTAATTAAAGTACCTACTGATTTATTTTTTCTATGTTTTTCCTCGAAAATACTGGGAAGAACTAAAGTCATGATGTTTGGTCTAAAGGTGACGCTGCCACCTGAGTAAACAAAAAAAAAGTTAACCGAAGTAGATAGTCAATGTCTTGTCGAGTGATCATGATCATCAAGATCATGGTCTTATTTCCAACAAGAAACATCAACCGTAAATAATTAAATGACGTTTCAGGAGTTGACCAAGCTCCTTTACCGAATGCGTGCAGTGGGCAGACCGTGAAGGTAATATAATACGGAAGAGGTTGAACGTAGTGCGTGGTTATAACGTTAGCTCTCTATATTGTGTTGCACGCGGTGTGCATGAAATCGTGCGACCTTACCCTGTCCCCTCTGGACCTGAAACTCACGAACTCACAGCCGAACCCCTTTCTGAAATACTAATAAGGGCCCTCGGTAATACGGATAAAATATGCTTCTCATTTCCCGTTTTGGGCGGGGAGAAAAAAATAAAGACCCTGTAGTCTTGGTTCGGTTGCCTTGTTGTGGATTGGGCGACGTGATAACGCTCAGTTGCACTTCACCCTGAGCTAACGTCGTAATTTTCCGAGTAAAATAGACGTTTTTTCTTCGTTTTTTTCTAAAAAGCGTTCCCTTACGTATTTATCTAGCGTAAGAAAATGTTTGCGTTCGGGGGAAACCTTATTGTAAATGAATTGCTTAGCTTCACCCCCTGGGTTGTTATCAAGACCGTCCAAATGATAACTGGGGAGCAGATGTAAATCAAAACTCAGAAAGACAAATGAGCCGGAACTGCTAATTAATTACATTTTTCGATACGAAAAACTGGTTTAATATTAATGATTTCAAGACTTGAAACACTCGCATTAATGATAAAAAAATACTCCTCAAAAATCTCAAAAAATTCGTTCGCTGTACTTTTATATAATGGCTAAGCAGTATCGTACCTCAATATTGCCTGGAGAGGCGACAGTGTATCGTCGGCATTGAAAGTTTGGAGTATGAGTAGGTTGTTTCTCTTCGTCACAATTTCAACGCAATGAGGACTACGACGACAAGGCGTGGGGAACATAAAGGTTAGTCCCTCCACCGTCTACAGCAACTGGCGATCTATTTTTCTCATATAGAATTAGATCATTACTGTTCCAAATTGGAAGTTCAGGATCAGGGTTTGCTTGACAATAAAAGGATCAATTTTCATCTATATATAAAAAACTGCACAACGAGGATGAGTAGAGGTATACGTTGGTTGAAGAGATGGCCGGAGGGATTGGATTGAAAAAAATAGGGGTTGCTTAGAATTTAAGGCCATTGGCTGTGAAAACATCGCCAAATTTCGAATTTTGCTTTTGAAAATTTTAAAAATCGTATCGAAAAACGTCGTTTTTTGTGAAATTTTCTGATCGCGGAATTTTTTCTATCGGGAGCTGTAGCGGCTTAAATATTGATTTTCGTACGTACCATGTGCATTACAGATATGTTGTGCGGGAAATTCTAAACATTTTCTTCGGATCCGACTCACTTCCGCGAAGCTATTTATAGCTATTTAAAGTCGAAACTTTGAAATTTCGTTTTGAAAAAACTCTTACGGATGGAGCAAAATTGTGAAACGATAAAAATTTGTTGACAACATATTCGTCAATTTAATCGAAATTCCTGACCCCGTTTTTTTCCTTTTTTCGATTTTCGACTTGGTTTTCTCGTGAGGTACAATTGTGTAGAATTTTGACGTTTTTCGAAACCACGTTTTTTCGCAGTTACTCGCGACTTTCTCTAAAAATGAGCGCATTTTGTTCATGGATAAATTCTTTAAACGAAAAAGTACAAGAATTCGTTCGTAGGTTGATTTTAGTCGGAGATAGAGCGGCCCGAAGCGAGGGTCAAAAAATCTTGGGTATCCAATTGATTGAGAAACTGGGAATAGGTAATCAAATTTTAATCATAGAGTCGTTAAATATAAACAAACTCATAGTGTGAAAAAATCTTATTTTTTTTTTTATTTAAGCCTCTGTTCAAATTTTATTGCACTTTGAGCTTTTATGACCCGATTTTTCGCGTTTTTCGCATGTTTTTCGCAAATAAATTTTGAACCGACCACTTTTACGTACTAAGGTATATTACTTTAAGGCGAGAAAGAGCGATCAAAATCCTACAATTTGGTGTATTTAATTATATTTTTATGTTATGTCCCCGCGGAGCTATTAACGTTTGAAGAAAAGTCAAAACACGTTTTTTGACATAAAGTGGAATATATCTCGAGAGCTATTACATACACTAGCCATTTTCTTATTTTTAATAAATTCTACATTAAATTTCCTTTATTTTCTTCCACAGCACCTAATCGTTCCCATTTCGCGAACGTGACGAAACAAAATTCCAAAGTTGAAACCTCAAAAGTGTGAAAAACGAAAAAAATTCGAAAAATATTATTAATTGTTCGAATTTGATTATTTTCACTTCAAAATCGAATTCTACGTCTAATTTTCTGTAAGAATCATCAATTAATCAAATTTGATCCGTACTGTAAGTATTTGCAATGAATTTTCAAAGTTGAAAAACGTTGGAGTGATGTAGTATTAAACCTGGAAAAACTGATAGTTGTCGTGAAATTTCCACCGTTTTGACGTCATATTCGGATTCAGCATTAAATTTCCTATAAGAATAGCTTTCAAAATCGCTATAAAACGAAAATTTAATTTTTCACTATTACCGATGCCAGCGGAGCTCGGAATTTCGCCCGGCGAAAAACCCGATTTACGCAAAATAATTTCTCTGGCTCTGTTTAAATTTTTTTCGCCAAATTTTTTGCTATGCACGTATGTAAGGCGTTCAAATGAAGACTCCTGCATAATAAAACAATTGATTCCCATGAATTTTGACCCTGAAAATCACGGTTAAAGTCCAATTTTCGAGCTTTCAAAAACCGATTTTTTTGGACCACTTGCAGATTTTTCCGAGAAATAAAAAAAATCACAAAAATACATCATGGTAAGACACAACTTTCCTAAAAATTTCAGGTTATTATCTGTATTGGTAGAGGAGTAAAAATTCGTTAACTGATCGGTTGAAAAAAATCGCAGGGGTACCCCTTGGATTTTTTGCGAAAAATTTTTTGAAATAGATTTCGCTCAAATTCAGCATAAGGATAATTGATGATGTGCATATCAATAATATATGGTTCATTCATAGTTTCTTTTGCACTAAATAGATGAAAATAACGTTTAAAGTTGAAAAATGTGATTTTTTCGTGTTTAGTCTACTAATATTGTTGAATAACGCAAAAACGGTTGAAAAATGGATAGGTACATTACATTGGGAAAATGTGGGCAATTAAATTACCTATCATTTGATATATTCCAACATTGGAATTGACGACTTTTTGTCTGAGTTATCCCCTGTACAACTTACAAATCTTGGAAAACTTGAAATTGTTACATCTAATTTTGCTCCTACTTTGCTCCAGTTGAAAAACCCAATACTTTATGATACCCCCTCTGAGAGGGTTGGACGGCGAAGCTGCCAGGGGCGCTCAGCCCCTAGTCTCAAGTATAAAATCCAAAAAAATTAAGTGGATTGCGAGTGGGTGAGAAACCAGGCGACTGATTCTCCAATTGTTTGTTTTCTGCCCGAGTACTTTCGCCAGTCCGGGCATCATCAATGGCATCAAAAAATTTAGTATCGACCTATTGAGCTCCGATTCACGGTATTATGCAGATTAGAAGCGTTGAAATCCAGCGCACGACTCAACAACTATGATGAAGACTGACTGGTATAGCAAGGGTTAAATCAACTTCAGTGTAAAGTAAGTGAAGTTCTGAAGACGCGGAGCTGGAAACACACTTAAGAAAGTGAGAAGGTGTCCCTCGAAGTTGTTTACTTGGAAGATTCACGTTCCTTAAGAAGGCCAACGTCGTTACTGGTAAGTCTCCGGTTCTCTAATGAAATGAAGAGTTCTAAATTAGAAAACCCACGGGGTCGGTGGAACTTACAACATCGCAAGGTGACTCGTCGGAATGACGAGATAGGATAGAGAGATGAGTTATTCTTGAAGACGTCTAGAATGAAAATGATAACAGACAGTCGAGGGGAAGATACTACGTAATATCGCGAGTTAGGAGTTTGCACCCTCGGGGAAATCCGACTAACGACATTTCACCTTTTCTACTTTAACCTTGAGCTCGCCCGTGAGTTATACTTAATCTCAAAGGTGGTTTCAGTCAGAAAGCGCAACACAATTATACTTTGTTTACATCACCTCTTTTACGGCCATGTCACTCGCGCGAATCCCACGAGCGTTGACTCGCATTCAGCGAGTTTTCTCATCAGCTCTCTCCTCTACCACTTACTTTCAAGCCATATCCTATAAACGACACAGAAGTACTCATAGAAATCCGCAGTTACCTCTTTTATTTGGCTAATATCTCTCAGGAGAAATAATCCTCGACGCAAAGCGCGTCAGTTTTTAACAGGTGTTGCGGACGATGTCGATCAATTTAAATTAAACCGCTCCATTTAGATGAGAAAATTAAATGTGAGCATCGTTCAAGTTGAAATTGTGTGTGCTTTTAATCTGAACCTAGTGGATATCAATAACATTGTAATGGAAGTGTTTATTCAATGTAAAAACATTGAAGATATCACCTATTACAAACGATATTTTATATTATTAGGAACCGAACTTCTATTAGCTACAAGCAAAACGCACTCTACTCGAGAGGTTTGCAGGAATTAATTTTGTTCGCCATATTGTTAGACGAGTGACATTTTTTTCTACGATCGTGGCAATTTAGAGAAGGGAACGTGGTTAACAAGAGGTGGAAATATTTCAATTATAGCAGGGGATACCTCAGGTTGGGCCTGATAATTTGATGCTGTCACCAAAGAAAACGAATGTCTGTAGAAGGTATTGAGTCGTATTTTCACCACCCGGCAGAAACGATTAATCTAAGCCCAGAGACGTTTTCCTCATAGCGCCAGTAGGCGTGAACAAAAAACCGTCCATTTTCTGGAGAGGAAATTTTGAAACGATTTGTACGCGAATGCCGTTGCTAGCTCGGAAATGAAGAGACGGACGCAGGCATTAATATTTTATGAGAATACGAGAACGTGATGGATTCAGAGGGAAGCGCAAAGGGAAAACTGGCGTCGTCGTTGAGAAGGGATAGAGGGCTCACGTATTGAGATGGTGCAATAAAATGCTGTCGGTCATTTGTCAGTTGTGAGGGAGTGTTCCGTAAATGCAAATCGACAACATTAATTCTCAAGCGATACAGATTTGAAAATGTGACTCACTGTTAGAGTTTGAGTAAGTTTTGATTTTTCAAACTATTATGCTTTCGATCGATGATCACCAGTCTGACATATTGTTAACTAATTTTTTCATCTTTTAACCGAAATGGCTGAAGTACTGATTCAAATCACTCCCGAAATACTTTCAAATAGCCTTAAACTCTAAGTTTTATTTTGTAAAAACTATCATTTAACTTTAATTTTCTTCTAATTGACCGAGCATTCGAATTTTTCATTTCATTTCATCTTGATCAGCTTAAATTTATCTGTAAATGATGCCCTTATAGTGACGTTCTTCATCGAAAACCCCATGTCAGATGCAAATGAAGAAAGGGAATGATGGACATCAGAATTATGAACAATGAAGTGCAGAAAATAACATTGGGGACGGTGTTGGAACGAGGTATTTGAATAAAAACATTATTTCATTGCGCTCCCGTTGTTCGTCCTCACACGGCACTGTCGCACGATATTCTCGCGTTATATTGGGAAACTTGGTGCTCACGGTCGAGAGCTTCCCCTGAAGTCGTTGATGGAATTACCGGATTCCGTTTCAAACCTCTCGCTCCGTTGCTCTTTCGTCTCCGAACGGCCACGCACAGTGTTTTGATTTAGATGACGACATGCGAAGTTCGAGGTCACGCAGTACAGGCGCAAGACAACTTTTTTATGTCACTCTCGAGCTCTGAAATTTATTACGAATTATCTTTTTTGTGAAAATCATGTTGTAATCACCAAAACAATAACGGTGATAGCCTGGGGTGAATTTAATGCAGATGTACAATCTGAGGTGAACATCTGAAAAACAATCATGTCTATCTGTTAACTGCATTCAGAGTTCATCGGCCCGTCGATTATTGCGAATTTCTATTTGTTTTTGAATGTCTAGCATGGCAAAACAACGAATATGAACATAGTAAGGGAGATTTGTGGTGATGTAGGGGGGGGTTGGTGTTAACAAAAAAGAATACATTTTAGCATTATACATAATCAGCCGCAAATTATAATTATTCGCCGTAAGTTATTCTATTGCAAAATCGTGTTTTTTTTTGCGTATCACGAGAGGTTCAATTTATATGAGTATCGAAAAGGGGTCATCAATATTTTTGATGTTCACAAACTATTTTTTTTTTTAGTCATAGTTTCATTTCGTGGAATGAAAATGAGAAATCGGTCCGTTGTACAGCAAAGCTGGATAGTTACCATTGCATTTGTGATGAGGTGATGAGCAGTTTGAACCTTCGAATTTAAAATCTGTAAAGTATTTTTGTATTTTGCAGGGAATAGGTAATGTACGACACCCTAGCCTTAAGCCAATAAGCCTATTATAGCGGATTCATTAGGCCAGTCAACGTTGAATGGTTTTGTTATTAGATTAATTTTCTCCGAACGAGCCCTAATATGCTGCCTGTTTCTCGAAAGTCTCATTTGAACAGAGCTTCACCTGATTCCTAATTCAGATACTCGATCCCTAGAAACCATGTTCATTAGGGAAGCCGCCAACCACATGGTACCATCACGTTGCAAGTTTCGAAGAAAACACATTTCACTTCACATTATGGGTTCAGCAGTTAATTTGAAATATTTGTTAGGTATCGCCTAAACAGACGGCGAATGAAACTCCAATCAGGTAGAAGGGGAAATGAATCGCCAAATGTAAGGGTTTTCCATTGGAGCCGTCATGAACTTGAGTGCATTCTACTGAATCTCGCACCACAACTGCTGCATGTGATGGATTTTACATCAGGCAGATAATTATGTGTGCCCGACGATGAATTGCTAATAATTAACCCTTGGCACGCAGTATTTATTTATCTCAAAGTGCAACACATTTCGTCATAATTTTATCCAACATTTAATATCTCATATTTAGAATATAGTTACCGTATAATTATAATTTGCCCTTCACATGCAGGGCGGGCTTCAAAGTGATTTTGTCAGTGATCTCAGTTCCAGGTAAATCCTGTATCTCGATTATGCTTAACGAGCGGTACACTGATTTCGGTCTCTCAATATTGTCTTCTTTCCTGTTATTAACATTTCATTTTTGTTGCCTAACATTTCATTTTCCATGTATTAATTTCCCACTTTTTCTATAAAATAAGAGAAACTAAATTATTGTTTCAGACAAGTTGCTTATTTCTTCATCCACTTTCATTCAAAGCAAAGTTCCTACCTTATATTGTTAGTATTTTTCAGAATAAGCACTTCAGCTCTTAAACAATTGGACGCAGTACTTTCTAGTTTAAAAATCCTTTATTCGAATTGAGTTGCAGTGATACATTTTCAAGCCATTTTATCCATTCATCACCACTTCGTTATTACTCCAGCGGTCAATTTCGATGAAATCTGTTTGCCGAAAGGTCGATTCAACGTCATCGAGGAAATAAATTAATACGCATCATGTCAGGCGACGCACATTTCTTCTGTCAGATGTAGTAGGTGATTTTGGCTTGCGACGGATTTTCTTTGGCGCAGTTTTCATGAGTTTGGAAATGGATACACTGAAATGAATAATTTATTTTCATGCTTCACTAGTTATTTAGGTAGATGATTTGAAGAAAGAAAAAAAAATGAAATGAATAAATCAACTTATGCTGTACGGTTTTGAAAGAGCAGCTTACTTATACTCATCGTCACAAAATTATTTATGAAAAATATATATTTTAATTATTTCAATATACATTTTTTCTTTTATTTTCCGCTCCTATGCCATTCAAATTCCAATTATTGACTGATTAACCGCTCCATATCGTAAAAGTGGTTTGACATAGTCAGCAGCATCAGTTTTATTAACGAACTGCTTCTTCGATGCCTTGGGGATACGACCTACGCAGTATTTGAGGTCAACCCATTCTCGCGATTGATATTGGCAGTGTATTCCATTTATTAGGCGGATGCTATCTAAAGGGAACTAAATTGATATGAAAACACGCTAATGTACCTATGTTCGTTAAAATATTTGCGAACATCTCTGCAATGCAATCTTCAAATTGTACGTGTCAATAGAAAATTTCAGGGCTAAAAATAGTATAAAAATTTAGTTCAGAGGAAAAATAGCAGAAGTCCTTTCCGTTCAAACCGTTGCTGACTTCTGAAAACAGAATTTCATAGGTAGGGTTTACAATTTTCAGCCCGTTTTCTCCAGTAACCGTTTTCCAAACTAACGAGCTCATTTCTCGTATCTTGCTGAAAATATGTATCGAAGTGAAAATTAAATGCGAGTCTATTTCACCTGAGACGGAGGCAGGCCGAGAACGTTTTTGAGTTTGAGGCCGATCTTAATCATTTCGCCATGTTCGTTGCACGTATCTCTCGTCCATAAGGAGATCTTGTTCCACTTTCCACGGACGTTAACCGTCGCCCCGTTCACGTTGTCATTGTGCTCAGTGAAACATTCACCGATCATGCACATGACGAGCTCAAGCCAATACTTGTCCGAAATGGCCACCGGCGTTTTCCTGTCGACAGTTATCACCCATCGTCCGCCGTCTTTGTTCGCCTTGTCCTCCCACATAGGACGGATACCTGCAAGCAAACGATATTCGGTTAATGTTCCGTCCGTATCAAGAAAGTTCGAAGGTCGTTTATCAGTTCCTTTAGCTCCTCGCAGAGACAACCGAAAGTTCAGAGTGAACCATGTCAGGACAGAGTGAAATCGACAGCGATGTCCATACTGAACTCGTATGTATCGCAACTAGGAAGTTCTCCACTATTCATCTATTGTTATCTTCAAACTGGACCCGTTCGCATGCTCCCTTTCCTTTATTGTGTCAAAAGAAATTTATAAGAAATTACTTCGAAAACACGCCAGTTTGGAGTAAAATTGAGGAAAACAATGTTGAAATAAAATATTTTAATAGTGGAGTGTTTTAGAGCATTTCGCATTTTATGAAAACTGAAACGTAGGAGTATTCTTGGTTACTTCATTAAATAATAGGTTTCTTACGGTTACCGCCTTGTGGATGGCGGATTGTTGTGACCATTAGAGACATATATCGATTTAACAAAGTAACCAATACTCCCACGTTTAAGTTTTCAAAAAACGCGAAATTCACTAAAACTCTCCCCTATAAGATGGTAAAACGAAGATAAATGTGATACATTGAATGTTTCCATGTAACGTAAATCATTACTTCTAATAATTGAGAGGGCAATAAATTGTCTAGTATATTAAATTACCTTTCTTAAAAAGCGAATAATCGGAGCCAACCTTCAAATGGCTAACTGGCTTGATGTGGTTGAAGAAACACCAGAAATCCTCAATAGTACTGAACGATCCTACTTCCTTCAAACATTCTTCCCAATTTTTGGTCCGGTTCGGATCGAGATACCATAGTGTCCAAGTGTGCTCGAGAGGATGCTTGTAATAGTTGACCACGTCCATTTTCCAATATAATTGGGTATCGTTAATTCGATCGATAAAACATAAAATATTCGTACTACTTTGCTAAACTGAACCTATCAGGTAAAATGATTGAGTTGAATTTTATAGATGAGTTTCATATTTCAATTAGAACTAGCTAGGCAACCGAAACAACTGATTTCTATCCAAGTAAACTTTCCGGTGAGGACTGCGTGATGGAAAAATGCAATTATTGACGCCGAATTCTATTTCTAGGTAGCTGCTGCTCCCCTGCGATTTTGCTAATTGACTTGAAATGTTGCGAATACTAGAACTTCAATTATAACAAAATAATATAATTATAATTCCTCATAATTATAACATAATTATAAGGAATGGGATAATTATAAGGAATGGGATAATTATAACAAAATTATAAGGAATGGGATCGAAATGTATGAAATAAAATAACCAGATGCGATTCTTTTAATTTTAGAAAATCGTACAGTTTATTTCCAACGGATTATTTTGCACGTATCAAGGGCGTTTTTAACCTCCTTGAATTTCTAGAATGTCTCCTCTATTCATCCGTAAACTGTAAGCATTGAGAACTATGACTTATCTGCTGTGGTTTTCTTCCATGAATTTCTTGTATGTAGTTATTTGTTTTCCCCTCATAAACCCCTCTCAAAGGTTGCGGCAACAAACCTCCGGCTGGATTTACCTTGGGCTCAGCAAATTCCAAAGTCCCAGAGCAGGGTTTTCTGTTTTCAATGTCCTGTTTGAAAGTTTCTATTGAGAATGTTTTGTGTAGATTAAAAAATCATCTTCTCAGCTTTCATGTTTCTCAATACTGCACCCGCTCTACCGACACGTTCTACGTCCAGTCTACACCAACCAACTGCCGTCTTCTGCGGTCACTAAAGTCCTTAAATTCCTTCAATGGCAATATAGCAATTGATAGCTATATCACTGTCCTTTGCGTAAGAAGCTGGAAGTTCATACATTTTTCTAAGTATTAGGTACTGAAGTATTGGTATTTTAGTTACATTTGCTACAAGTTTGGCTCTTGTGATCACTATTATTTTATATTACCTAGTAATTTCGGGCTCTTGAACCGGCGTTAATTGGAAAAATGATATAGATAATCGGGTTACAAAAGCCTACCTGCGACAAACACGATAGAATAACTTTAAGAAGTGTCTTTGAACATGAGATCTTACCTCTTCTAACGTCGTTAAATTGGCATAAAAGTTATTTTGCGAATATAAGTTTTTGTCTTCGTTTTCGACTTTTAGACAGAACTCCGAATTTTCATTTGTCATTTCGCTTAGGATTAGTTTCGCTTTTCAAACTCACCGAGGGAAAAGAGAACGGCGAACACCTGGGACTGGCTTGGATGATATAGCCAGAGATTTCGCCAAGGTAGTTATGATTCATGAAAACCTCCGAAGAAGAGTTTTCCTGCGGCACCGTCTGAACAGTCGCACCGAGGGAACCGCGCCCGCCGCTGATGGGATTTTAATACGCCTTTCCATTCGGCCAAGCCGAAAGGGAGTCCAAGTCGTAGATTTCCGTCTGGGGATTTTGATTTAGGCATTTCATCAACTTCCCGACTGCGGGCGGATTTGAAGAAATTCAGAAATGTAAATGACATCTAAGGGGTCGTTTTGTGGCTCCCAAGAATAATATATGGACGTATAATTTAAGTGAGGCCGAGACGATCCGATTTTTTCCATCCTGCCTCTCAAACAACGCAACACATTGCAAACTGAACATCGATTTTCTGAAATGTGTGTGCGATATTGTATTTTTACTATATTTTTCTTTTCCTTTATTTCATAGGGTTTTCTGTAGGCTTTCTGGATTAACCTTATGCCTTTGCTGTGAAGCCAAATTTCACAATTTTCCAGCTTGTGCAAAGTGAGAGAGGAAATGCCGTAGGCGATGTTAATAAGGGCGGATTAGGTTCCAACTCCAGTGACGGCCATTTGTCACTCAAAGCCGGAGCGAGCTCCTGAAGTCCCATCGTTGAAGCGTTTCTCTTGAAGGGACGAAGGACTGACTACTGGAAGGTCAATGGGTGATGGTGAAGTAAGATAGCTTGAAGAGAAGGAGGAGTCGCTCTTTTATTCTAGCCCCTAAGGGTAGGAAAAGCATGGGATCCGGGCGGTAACGAAACGGCGAAAAATAAGGACGACGGAGGAAGATTCTGGAGGGGAAACGAGCGAACCTGATTTAATTAGCTTCTAAGTCTTTCGCGACAGCGGCGTCGGCGGTAAAAACCGTCGTGCATTAAACATCTCCTGGCATAGCGTTCTGCACTTCCGTCCTGCTGCTCCCCTATCCACAAAGCGCTTACAACTCCAGGTACCTTGTTCTTCAATATTATGGTAATTTTTGAGTGGGGAGTCGAGATGGGGTGAACCGGCAGCAGGAACATCCGACTATGAGGAGGGATCTGAGACGGAGTGAAGGTGACGCATTGTGTTTCGAGGAAGCTGAAACGCCTGAATTATGGGACCTATTCCACTAATGGCTAACGGTGCGTTTTTTCTTGAAAATCCCGTTAACGTAACACAATTTAAACACCTTGTCGGAAAACGTCGGAAAGGTTTTTTTAAGTGGGAAAATTTGTCTAGGTTTTGAGATAATAGTTTTTAAAACGAGAACGATGTATTACAAAGGTAGAACGATGAGGTTTATTTTACCTAATAGAGTTCTGCCAACCCACGGTGATGTTTTATTTCCTTTGCAGACCCGTGAAATTGCTTTTTCCATTTTCTTTAGTCCGCCAGCGTTGCGCAATTTCCACCATGTCATAACGTTTGAACAAAAACTAGTTGCATAAATATTGTTTTCGAATGTTGATATTTGTGTGATTAACTAAAATTTATTCCATAAATATTCATTATTCAGCTGGAATAAAACTTTGCTAACGCATAATGATAAAACTGTCGACATGAAGTGATATATAAGTAATGAACGAAAAAATTTATCGCAGCTCAGATAAATTTTTTTCAACTTATTTAAGTTATTGATAATCTAAAAATAGTTACCTATGTAAATAAAATACATTGTTATAGTGTAAAATATACGAGAAATGCCAATTCTTCAATCTTAAAAGAATCAGAAGATTTAATTACCGTTGCCAAACGAATTTCCAACCGATTATTTGATATCACGATAATTATACAATTTAATACATTATCCGTATTTGAATCATTATTCTAGTTATCTCCACAGTCAACATCAAACAGGTCGGTAGATGGACTCCTATTTGAATTTCGCTACTGAAGGGGAGAGTTGCGGGTGCCTACCCAAGGAAACTGTACCCCATTTCCTCGCTAATGGACCTCGGTGTACCCACTGGCAACGGCATTGCCGACTGTCCGCTCTTTGATCTACAGCTGTTGCTTACGTAATTGTGCTATTTATGTTCCAAGCCGATGTCCGTTGACCCAACCATATAGGTTTGAATTAGTGCGCATCAGAACGTGAGGGGCCATAACGCAGTCAACGTATACCGCATAATTTAGCCTTAAATTCAAGTCCCCTTGACAGTAGGCAACACGTACGTGTATTATTCAAAGGAGAGGCGCAATAATATATTATTCCGGCAATGGAGTTTGTATGCACTCTTGACAATATTAGGAGCATCGATGCATCTAAGGGTGGCGTTCGAGTTGTTTTTGAATTAGATACCTAACAAAGCGACACTATGCCCATTGCAGTCAGCCTGCATTCGTATGTACAGAATAATTTATTATACGGTACGAGTGGAACTATCCGAGCCGTTTGAGTACTATTATCAAATATAATAATGACCATCGTTTATAAATTAAAATTTTATTTCATGGGGTATCGAATAATATATTCGAACCTCTTGTCTGGAATCCCATCTTATAACACACATGGAACCATAGCTTGAACGTGCATTTTCTCTGACCAACTTAAAAGCCTATAATTCTTTATCCTTATCCTTATAATCCTTTGCATCTGCCTACATCCAGTGAAGTCAGCACCGTGAAAATCCGGTCACCGCGTGATGAAATTCACTGAAGGTTATATCCACCATTTGCTCGAGTTGTGAGTCCTGGGCAGAGCATAACAACTACAACTGTTCAGGGTTTTGAAGCCAGACGATCAGAAATTCCATCGAATTCCTCTCTCCGCTTCAACCTTCATCTCCGGGACTGCATAACTGAGCCCATCGGGGCCACGGTTAGTCGATGGCCCGTAGTATGTGAGACGAGCTCTTTATCCATTGCTTCCTCGAAAGTGAACACTTTACTCACAATACCGATCTACTGCTAAAGCACACACGAATATCTCATGCTCCCGGTGAGCTCTGGCTGCCCTTTGTCGGTCATAAATTCCCCAGCTCTACTGTTCGCTTTTTGAAGCGGCATTAGCTCGTTCTCGACGCATAGAAAGTATGTGTCCTATTTCAATGCACCGGCAGCGCGACAAGAATGTCAACTGCATCTCACAGCATCCCACAGTTGAAAAATCTCTTAAACCCAAAATAATCATTTGTACTGCTCTGCAGCTATATTTGGAACGGAAGAATAAATTAGCTGGGTAAAAATTGTTGCTTGGATTATAAAGACAGATTTTTCGAGCAGAGCTAACTAATTTAGATAGCCTTAAATTCGCGAAGCTCGAATCGATACCTAGGATGAACAAATAAAAAATGAAGGACATCGCGACACGAAGGTCTTCTCGCATCGATGACGCCAACAATTGAACCAGACGAGCTTAGCTCACCGTTCCTACTCATGAGTTTCATTTATAGACAACGCGGCCTAAAGTGGGTTGACGGTCGACACTCCTTAATCTAAAATGTCTCTCAAGCAATTATGCAGATTTAACGAATATGACAAAAAAGAGAAGTATCCTCGCGATTGCATGCTTTCCATCCTCTTTTCCAGGCTCAGAACGTACATGAAGGACGACGTGTAAAATCCCGCATACGCAAACGTAAATTGACGGACAATTACGTGAAAATGGAAAGTAACGAGGTTTCAAATCCCGAAAGACTCGCCCGGGGATCGAAATACTCGGGAAAAGAGGGGAAATTTAAATGGAATTAACGTACCCAGTAGAGGGTTCACCGAATGGGGAAAAGGTTTCTGTAATGATTTTACTCTTTCAGGCTGTCGCAGCCGCTTCGTTGATTCATTTCGGAGCAGGAAGCTTTAGAAGGTTCCTCGTATGTAAATTTGTACAGGTTTCATACATCTGTAATACTGCTAATTACAGTTCTCAAGCTTCTATAAATTTTGCATTAAATGGAATACTGTATCTAATTTGTCATTTACCGGGTTCTCCTTTTAGTAGGTATGGAGAGACATGATTTCATCAGGACATGTATAATCGAGTAGAGTTTTTATGATAGTGCAGGGGAGTTTTATTATCGGTATTCAAAAAGTGAGTGAGTTCATAAATAAAAATGGACCACCAGGATTTCATCTAAATTTAAATTTTATCCTTTATAAATGGGAAAAAATGAAGAAATTTTTTTTCCATAGCCACAGAACATTCATAAGACTATATTAACAAACTTCTCAACATTCATTCCGTTCGATCAGGACGACGGAAATATTTCATTCAGTTTGATAAGAGTGAAATAAAGAAGCTCATTACTGGTTAGACGATAATACTGAATATCGTACGAGTATTCGTGATTGGTGCTAAACGAGCCCAAATTGGGCGTTTCGAGTTGACCATAACGAAAACTTCGGAAATGCTATTGCCGGGCAACTTTGGCGAAGAACATTTCAGTTTATTATACTCAACATGGATGCTACTACGTAATACCCTCTGGATATAACAGAGTTGCTGGGGATTAAATCAACGGCAGGATTGTTGCTTTCATCCAAGTTGCAACATTGTTTCGTCGGATTACTAGCCACCAAAACCTCGTTTCAGTTTCGCGTACGTTCCGTTGAGCCTTTAATTAATGCAAATTGGCGGTCGGATGATGCCAAGCTTCATGCGGTGGATGGCCGGTTCGTATTTGGTTCGAAAGTTGACCTTTCTGCAAACCTCGATTCCTGCCATCTTCTTCATCTCGTGATTAAAGAGACTTTTTCAATTACTGCCGTCGCGTCGCTCCAACTCTGAGCGAATCCTCAAGTGCGAGAAGTTCGAAGTGCCTTCAAATCTGAGCAGAACATCCACTCACAACTCAACTTATCTATCGATCATGAAGACCGACTTCAATTTAACCCTTTTCCATCGACTCAGCTCAAGGATCTCGGTCGGATGACCTGCAAGCAAGCTCTGTCCCTGTCAAAAACTTGGTCCTTCTTGGGCGCATTTCCTTCTCCGGCTCGTCGAACGGATTTTTCATCTGTCTTGAGCAGAATAGTTGAAAGCTTCCCGATGACATATCACGCCCGGCCTCTTCACGGTCTTTCGCTTTCTACCTTCTTTGTACCGTAAAAAGAAACGGCTGCGAGGGAGAAAGAGAGAACAAGGGTAAGAGAAGGGAGAAAACTTATCCCACGAGAAAATATATGTCGCTTGACAGAAGCTAGGGGACCGAGAAAACCCAATCAGAACCGGCTCTTTTCGTATTTCCTTCAGCCGAGTAACGTATATTATGCTGCGTTCGAGCTGGAACGTTTGGACAGAATACGAAAATTACATTTTGCTTAAACCAATAGCGACGGAATAGGCAACATCTGAAATATCCATCGCTCAGATTGATTTTTTTTGCGAAAACTTCATATTGGATAGTTATTTACATTATATATAGTAAGGATGAACATTTTCTTCAGTATAACGTATTATCTGACCAGTAATTTTAACCGTTAAGTTGGATATTCGATCATCTTTGAGATTGACTTCAAATTTGGTTTCGGAGAAGCGAATTAATTTCTAGTGAACCGGAAATTTCTGGTAAAATCTGAACGAATTGTGGTTATTACAATATTTTAACCCAACATGCAACAGCACTGTGTGGTATTTTGATGACTGTCACCTTCCATGACTAGGATTCGAATCGATTAAATTAAAGATCAATCGCGATGAAGGTGAGAAAAATCCGAATTGAAAAGTGCCTTCGAAATTAAAGGCTGTGAGCGGTTGGTGCCTCAGTTGGGGAACTCGCCGAACTATGTGAAGGGTGTTTGAACTGTTGAACTGACGAAGGGAACCCAGATGAGAAGGAAGTATTAAATCGAACTTGGGAGTTAATCACGGATCAGTTTAATTAAAAACATCTCCTCGCGCAGAGCGTTCAGACTGAAAAGAGAAAGAGAGATTTCCAAGAGGTTGAGGAGTTTCAGAATTGAAAAACTCGAGTGCGTGAGTGAGTGAGAAAATCGAGGAAGAATGGAGATGAGCAATGAAGTGTAATGGAAAGCTCGGGCAGAGGAAGGAACCAGAGAGAAATGAACCAAACTCAAACTTAATTAAGTCTATTTTATCTCTTCAAAAGCGAGGAAGAGTTCGAAGGCTCGTTCGAGAAACACAAGACTGTGAAATTTGAGACGAAAGGAGTATTTGGTGCTAATGCTGATTATTAGGTCGAGACTTGGTTTCTGCTCAATTTTCAAACTGGAGCGAGGGCAGTTAACGAATTGAGCGCTAAAATGGCAGATAAAGTAACGTGTCAAAATATTTATATGAAGCAATGTTTTTTATATAACATAATATTTATGCGTGCTGATAGGCGGCTTCCGTGTGTGGAACAGTTAGGCGTCCGTTTCGACACTAAAAGGTTTGGGTGGCCAGATACTTAGAAGAGGGGCTATAAAAACGCCTAGGGATTTGGGGGAGACGGTATCTCTAGCCTAGGGACTTTCGGATCTGAACTCTTTCAGATGTAGTCTAGCAGTTCACATTTTCCAGGCGTATTATAGCAGGCCCAAGCTTGCAGCGGGGCTAGGTGGTCCACGAATGATGATGAAATCATGTAGTGAGAGAATCGCTCATGTGAATGGAGATAAGATGTTTGATGATAAACTAATCCTGAGGTAGGATAACCTAGTAATATTCATATAACCATAGAAATATTTTGCAAAAATAAACAAATAAGTGCCGTTTTAGTTCTAACATACGTAAATGTATATCCTTTCACAATTTCGTGGGTATTTCCAGCACCTCAAATGTTACCAACTCACATAATAAATTACATCGAAATATGAACAGGGGAATGGAAAATTCAGCATTGAGTATTTTCATAAAATGTCTCAAGTTCCCGTATGATATTCGGAATGGGACTATAGAGCCCTCTTCTATTCGCCACTCGACGCCTTCTTTCAAAACGGAAAAGAAAACAGACTCACGGCAACTGAAGAGTGAATTATGATATTGCGGGGAGTGTACTCATGGAAGGGCGACTGGATGATTCACTGTTTGCACTAGAAGATTGCATCTCGTACTGAGGCCTGTTATTGTTTGAACATTTCCTTTAATCTCGTCCTCCGGATCTGATTTTCGGGTTCCCGAAGAAGGCGAAGGGGAAATTTCGTCTTTCATCCTTTTCAAGACGTTACTTCCTATCGCCTCTTTCCCCCTCGAATTCTGTCGCAATCCTCTGGTTTATGACGTTATTTATAGGCGAGAAACTGTGAATTGTTTCCGAGTCGGGCATTTCAGAAAACCATAGCTTCAACGGGGAAAATTGCCGTTGGAATGCAAAGAATGCCAAGATGAGTTTTTCCCGTTCGTTGGTAACCATCAAAGCAGTATGAAAATAAATGTTCCTGATTATTTCGTTAGGGAGCCATTCAGATGTCTTCATCAGTGACGAAAATGTAACTTTACTCAGCTCAGTGTAAAAAGTATTTCAATTCAAGAATGTCATTCAACTTAATCTCAGTTGACGCTGAAATTTAATTGACAATTAGAGCTTATCACAACTGAAAAATTCACTCCTCATTTTTTGGTTTATTTTTTAATATTATTATTATTTTTTACTTCCATGTTTACTTAGTGAATGGAAGTATTGTGATCTTCTGAAAAATAGAGTAGGAACGGAGATGAATTTGGAAGACATTATCACAGTACTATAAAAATGCTCATAAACACTTCCTGAAGTGTCTATGTGTTTGTGGTTAAAAAAACCTTTTGAATCGCCATATCTCCGTGAAAATGAATGCTACTCTATTAAATTTTCTGAGAATTTTTCCCCAGTAAATGTGCAAAATCACACATATTATCCGGTTTTCGAATAACATTCAATGTTCCCCGCAGCAGTGCTTGAATATTATAGCATCTCATATAAAAACATGGTTGACGTTAATGTCGTAAATTAAAACTATTTTAAAACAAGATGTATTTTTATTACTCTATCTTAGATATATTTAACTTCTGCGGGGCCATAAAACGATAAGCGATCCCTTCATTAATTTCTGCTGATTGTTTTTAGGCCTTTATTTTACATTTTCTATCTCCATACTTTCTTTTTGACCTCTCTCTTTGACTTTGCTTTTAAATAAACTGATTTACCTTTTATTGTATTTGATACAAATTCATTTTTCTTATTGGATTAATTTTCTTTGCGTTGGATGGAACGAAATATAAGTTCTTTTCACATAAAACTTACAAAAGGGAGCCTGGGTACGGATCTAAAATCATGAATGATTTACGTAGCGTCAAGTTGGATTTCCCCTTTCGTAGAAACCATAAAATATATTTCAAGAAGGGTCCTTCTCGATAGAAGTCAAGAGTCTGTCAAGATTTCAGGGAAATACACGTTCACTCGATAAACTTCGTAAAAACGAGAAGGCGAAATAAAATATTGTATAGTTGAATAATTCACCATTTGTATGTCCTACAAAAGCAGTTGTCGACCAATGATTTCTCGGAGAAATGATAAAAATATAAGCAGGAGGCCATTATAATGTTATATTGTTGTGCAGAAGTCGTGCAATACACTAGCCAGTTAGGGCCATTAGTTGTGCCGGGACGCATTGATTGATTTGACTTGAGCTTGTCAGGAACGTATGGAATGAACGTGATCGTCCGCCACACCTGCCCTCTTGTTGTCTTCAGCAACCGCCCCTTGTCCGTCGCCGCATGCCGTGGGTCTTCAACCTGCTGTCGTACTATTTATACGTATTAGCTCCTTTAATGGCATTCGTATTGTAAGATATAGAAAAAATATATGATGAGTTGATCGATGATTAAAAATAGGACAAACTTTTTCTTTCCCAAGTGATTTCGACCTAAATGTCGAAAAAAAGTTTACCAATATATTTTCTGTAACATTCATAAGGTTCACAAAATGTAACTACCTTATGAATTCCAAAAAAATGCAGAAACTCTTTACTCACCAAACATTTACTTACTCCTTCACGAACTGTATAAAAAAGTAACTCCGACTGGGGTTTGATTCATGATGAGACGGCGAGGCTTGAGTCAAAACTGCTGTACCTATAATAAATACAAAAGCCGACAGAAGGAAAAGGCGGAAGTTGGTGCTATAGAAGACTACGTGGTGTACACATTGTGGAAATCAAGGGAAGAGAATCGCGGTGTTGAAGGGCGAGTAAGCCAACGAGCGAGGAGTGTCGATGTCGTCAATCTGGAGCGTGACTCTGCATGCTAACTACACGTTGATGCCTGAAGAGGATAAGCCATTCCATTCCACCAGGCGACTTCACCTGTTCTGTTCCTCCATCTTCACTTCCTTTTTGAGGCAGTAAGTACACAAACGGGGCACGTTTTTAGTAGCAAGCTCGAACTTGCAAGCACTTCCTTATCACTTTCTTTTCCACGTTCGCAAAGTCCTTAGGATCTCGGTGCAGTGTCTGCAAGCTTCCATTTCAATTGCAGCGTCAGCGTTTGTGGCTCCAATGATACGGTTAAATCTTTTTTCAAGCCAAGTGACATTTTATCGCATCCTACGCATACAATTGTCGTTCCTTTATCGGTAAAGATTAGTGCCAACAAAAAATATTGTTCTTGGAAAATTGAATTTTTTACCTATATGAATATTAAGAAGTTCTCCTCGTATTCGTTCTCTAAGTCTTGAGAGCATCTATGTATTTAAGCAAACTGAAGGTTCTTGAGTTGACATTACTAGATATAAAAATATTCCCTTTTATTACTCTACTATTATTGGAACTTCTCAGTGCCCAAGTCTATAGATGTTCACATCGTAGATCATTGACAAAGAAATGATTCCATCATGATAATTCAACCTCTTTGTCTTCGTCTTCGATGTTTGTTGCGTAGAAGCTCTCTCTCGCAAAAAGCTTTCTGACTCTTCATAAGGTGGCTTGTTTACGTCAATACGTACGATAGACTTCTGACCTCTCGGATATGGCTTCGAGTGTTCAGGTTGACTTAATTGGTCACACGGTTCTGTCGTTTGTTTTCCGAGTTTCTGACATTAATATAAGAAGCTGAATATTTTAGCGTTACTTCCCGGTGAAACATAAACATAACTCGCCAGAAGCTTATTTCATTATCATAAAATCAACATTGTCGCGTGCAGTTACAGTGAATACAGTTTCTTATATTATTAGCTCTAGACGATTTTCGACAGGCTACTGAAACGATAGGAAGACAAGGTGAAAACCAATAACTTTATATTGCTACGAAAGGGCTACAGAACGAAATGATCCTATATCACCCTGATGACGCCGAAGGGGGGCAAAAGCGCTTGGCCATGCAGGAAAACGGGGACCACCCAACTCCGCCAAGACAACGGCCAACTCCGCCCGTGGTCAACTCCGCCCGTGATCAGTTCAGTCCAACTCCGCCCGTGGTCAACTCCGCCAGTAGGAAATATGTACCAGTATTAGTACGTCGTCGTAAAATTCATAGTTCTTTTGTATTATTCTGAAGCACTCGGCGGGTTCTTTTTCTTCTTTGAATAATGCGCACCGGCGGTAGTCCTGGATTAAGTTGTCCAGGAGCAGTTTTTGTCGTGTAAAGGTCTGGTTGGACGATTGCTTTGCCTTATTTTTGCCGTTAATAAGTGTCACCGTGTCTATTTGCATCTGTCCCTCTGTCTTGCATCTGTGTCTCTCTTTCTTCTTGTATTGCGTTGCTAAACCCAATTTCTGAATTCGCCGCCACCACGCTTGCGTCAAATGGAAGCGACATCCAACTAGCCGAATATTGAGGAAAACGGTTTCCGCAGCAATTGTGATTTCATAGTTTTGTGAACGACGTTTCCATGTTGACGACTAACAGATAACTGGGCTGGCGGAGTCGGTATTCGTCCCATCAGGAGATAACGCACTGCAGGCGGAGTCGGCATGTTTTCACTTGCCGATTTTATCTATCTGGCGGACTTGGATCGCCCCCAGGAAAACAAATTTCGAGAACCTGTCACGTGGCTTATTTCCAATTTCAACATTAGAAGAAAAATGCAAGATCGTGAGAAGATACACTAGAGAAAAATAAACCTAGTGGAAAACAAAGTGGAGCCGGTACGTTCAGACATTTCATTAAATCTTAAATCTTCAAATTGAATTAGTATAATCAGAAATTAATTTGCGTTACAATTCGTTATTCGCCACTGGTGGAACTACATTTTTATCATTCTCTCCTAGCTCATAAATGATAGATAACCTGTGCACGTTCGATGTCGAAAGAGGATAAGAATTATGGTAAACTGCGTACATAGGAGAAAAGATGAGGATCAGGAAGAGGAAAATGTGTTAGGTTGCTCGAGCGAAGCTCCTCAGGGAAAACAGTGAGAGAGCTGCTGAAAATGAAGCCCCATCTCCATTTTACTCTGCGATGAAATTCTCTGTTTTCCATAATCCACTTTTGTACAATATTTGAAGAGAAGCCCCGTTCACGTCAGTTTACATGAATGATACGCAGGGATCAGAGTTTCACGATGGAGTCTTCCGAGAAATGTATCGCGTTACCACGGGTCGATTATCTTTTGAAATATTGAATTTCGAAAGTGGTTAGTCCGATGTGTAGCACGAAATCATAATGGTGTACTGAATGAGTTAATATATTACCTTCTATATTACTATCATTGAAAATAATGAGGTTAAGACTTGTTTGCTGAATTATTAATAACTTTCAATTTATCAGTGACCAATATTTATTTTAGAACTACCTATGTTCTTTGGATTGATAACTTTCCGTTTGATAGATTTAATTGTTTGTTCCAGGCGGAAGCTGTTTAATTTCACAATTTGTTTCGAATTCAGTTTTTTCAAGTAAGTACCGATTCATCTTTAACGTTATTCCGCATGGACATGCAATCACCTATGGCTATCACTTTTCTTTGAAAAAACATCCAAACCGTGTGGCTCAAATAACGAAATGAAATGGACTTTCACATCCATTTATACTTTTTCCAATTATTGATTTATTCTTGTAATAATCACTCGCTTCTGCTTTGATAAACTCACTTTACCAAAAAGACGATTCTCACTTCTCAGAAAAAACCATCGTCATTTTAGCCAGCCCTCAGCGCTTTTCAATCAATTGCCAGAATTTAAGGAACCCATGACAAAATCTCGGATATCCTCATTTTTGTCAGTCCTCTTGCTGATCGTTATACTCCGTTTGTCCGTGTTTCTACGGATCGATTTTATTTCAACGGATAAACTACGGTATCCATTTCGGCATAACCCTTCCGAAATGAATAATTGGTGAGGGGTTGAAAACGAACGGACGACCCGAGACAACCGATACAATCGACGACTTTTTCAAAAGTCACGCACTGTCAAATGTGTTTTCAAGAAATGATTTCCGTCTGAACGGAGTCATTTTGGGATTCCTCTGCACTATCCGACGCCTTGGTCCTTTTTATTCATGATATGCCTACCGATGGTGTGAGGTTCCATTGATCGCTTCTTGACCTATATAACGCTGAGTTGAAAATGAAATCATTCATTCGTAGATGAGCTGCCGGAGAAAAGATGGTTAGTTGTTTTGCTTCGCGAAACACTTAAAACTGCCCCCTTCGGTCTTTCAGATTACTTCTTTACACTAATGAATTTTTAAAGGGTAGCTATTTTGAAAGTTTAACGTGAATAGTGGAATGTTAATAACCTAAATGGTTATTATTTGGGATAGTTCTCCCCATACGCTCTCAATTCGTAGCAATTATTTACCCGATTTGATCTATAGTCATATTAGGTTTCCACAAGTCACATCAGAGAATGCAATATAATCCGGATTAAACGGCCACTTCACTTTAAACGCTCCAGATGAGAATGTTGGGCAGCACTGCATTTCTGGTTAACCGCCTCGAAACATTGACTGGCTGGAGCGTAAAACGAGCCGGATTAAACGGACTGCTCGAGTGATGACCACGCCGCTCAACTGGAATAGTCTGCAACTCTCCATAGCTCTCCAAGCAAATAGTCTCCAAGCTTTGACCTACAGTGCAAACCTGACTGTAAAACCGTAAAACCTCAAGTTGGATTTTTAAGTTGAGATTATCAGATTGCAGTATATATACCAGCGAAATTTCCATGCTACAGAAACTTCAGTGAGAGTTCTAGCTGGAGATGACTTAGAGACATCTCATAGTATTAAATATCTCTGACATCTCGGATGTTTCAAACTGTATTTCTTAGTAAACCCAACTGAGGACAAAGAAATGCATCTGAGACGTTTTAATTAGTTTTTCTGCTGTGTGGGTATTGATGGCGCACTTTCAACAGCCATTCGTAGAATATAGATTATGAAAAGTGGCGAATTCTCGAACTTTCATCACCCATGAAACGATTTATGCTTGTTTTTGACCGCATACCTCATAAGGAAAGCGTTCCCATAATTAGAAATGTTGATGTTGATAATCAAACGTAAAAGCACATTCAGTATTCTCGTTGGAAATGCTGTTTGAAAAAGTTGGTGTTCTCCGGTCGAAATAAATTTCCGATTATCTCATCGACATTGGCAATCAGATTCAAAGTCGGCTTCCCCCCGGACGAATTCCCAGGAGCTCCCATTGTACTATTTGCAATGCATAAACGAACGAAAACCTCATTCCTTGACAAAAACAAACCGGAAACCGTTGTTAGTTGGCTTTAATTTAGAAGAAATGAAATCAACCTCTCGCGTGGGGTAATGGTACCATCAAAAAAGCTTTTTCGGGCTCCCATGGGTGCAGTTTTCCCGAATAACGCTCAAAATGGGGGGTGGAAAAGGCCGGAAATCTAATACCTGCTTTCCATTAAGGTTTATGTTAATTGAGTCGCTTCGTTGCCGTTTAAGTGGTTTAAATAAATAATACAAAATTCTGAGGGATGTTATCAAAATGCAAATTCGGGTAAAAGGGTGGGGAAAAGCTGTGACGTTCTAATCTTGGCCTTCTACTATGCTTTGCATCGCCCTCCATTCGCAATTCATCCTTTGCAACGAGCGAAGGGAAATGAAAACGGAACACCGCCGAGGAGGGTAGAAGTTTTCCAATGGAACAAGGAACGGTTTTTTTCATTCTGGAACTAGCGCGAATTTTTCTTTTCCGGCAGTCTCCGCGTGAAAAAGGTTAAGCTTAGCCAACTTTTCTTCACTTTTCGCCTTTTGTTTTTATTTAATTTCGTTGCCTGCTATTCCTCAAACGAAATATAACCCTCGCGGATTTTTTAGGCCACCAGATTGTTAAGTTTAACGAACCTCTTTGTGAAAAGGGGTTTTTTCAATTCAGATAGATTCGAATCAGCATTTTTTCAGGAAGGCGATCATTAAAACGGTTTCTGTCAAACTGTTGACAATTGGTAGATCCAAGCGGATGGGTTATCTTTGCGTAACTATTTTTGGTGTGAGCGCATCGTCACAGCCCATCATTCAATATTCATTTCCTATAGTTTTCATAATTCCTCAGTATTTTCAATAAACGCTCGGTAGAATGTTCAAAAAGTGAAAAACGATCAGTTCGGAAGAATACGTACAAATACAATGGGCGATATTTCAAAAAAGGGCAGCTACGGGCGGACGAAACCTGTGAAGGTACGTGCCTTGCCCGTAACATTACCCTCTGGAGGAGTGGACTTTTTGAAGATGAGAATAAGGCATAAGACCCCGACGTTAAAAAAAGGCAAAAATCCCCGTCCATACATTACATCCGAATCCCTTACCCGGACCCCTTTTCGGTCTAGGCAAGGGTCGAGTTTGGCTCTACTTAGTGGCTATACATAAATCAGAGGAGGAGCCAAGTGGTAATATATACCTAGCCAGCCGAAACTGAGTTTTCGCGTGAGTGTGAGTATCTGAGTACGTGAAATCGTGCAGGAAAGACCGGAAGGGATATCGTTCCTTCGCCTTGAAGCAATATCAGAGCCCCCCTGGCCCAGAGCTGGGAGGACTAATGTCGCAACGGCCCCCTTGGGCTCTGCACACTGGAACCTTCTCTGCGAGGGAGAAAATCCACTTTTAATACACCGACTTCTTCTCTTTTTCCAGACAAGCAAGTGACTTTTCCTTCATCTCGGCTCGCCTTATTCAATTTTACGCCTCTTTTTTGCTCTTATACGCTCCTTATATTTCCAAGCACTTTTATCCTCAGCGGGCAACTTCCGCATGAGCAAACGCTAACCAAAACTCTAAAACTTATCATTCGAGTTTAAGTCGAAAATATTTTAGATATCGGTGGTGGTACAAAATGGTACAAAATGACGAGAAAATATTTTATTGTTCATAAAAGAGCGCATTAGGGCAACTTCTACAACCTCGAAAAACGTTTACGCGAATATCTGAGTTTTTTGCTTTTTTCTCTCGAATTTCCGAGGTTCCCCGGAAAATATTTTGTATGTCAGAAATAATGTCCCCTTTTTGATGTCGCAAGATTCTCAGCTAATACAAATAAAAACTAAAGTATAACTTTTTTATTACCAATCTACCGGTCTTTTTGTATCTAGTGGTTTCAATAATAATGGGAAGGTATAAATTTATTGAGTTTCAATTTCGTGATTTCACTTCATTCAATATGCTCGAAGTGTAATTACAGCGTAGTTATTGCTTGGCAGAGGGTTTATTCTCAATTACTATTGTTCAAAATATAGTTTCGGAAGTGTTGATTACGATGTTCTAAAAGCTCCGTTGTATGATAAACAACCAATTACTTACAAATTCATTCTAAATTAGGAACTTGTCCGGCATTTTTCATCTTCGTACATTTTTTGTTAGGAAAATATGAAATTTGAGGTTTGCAGCTTTTCGCGAAGAGAGAACGTCTCAATGTTACTTCAATTGTTGCAAGATTATAGCATGATATTGTGAGCACTCGAAAATTAAGAAAGCTATATTTTCCATTATTCCAGCGCTCCGCGAACGTGTTAGCGCCACGTAAGATTTTGAAACGGCACCAGCGAGTGGCTGTAGCATTGTTAGACCGAAAGCAATGAGTACTCACGAAAACTCGAGTGTTTCTTTCAGCCTTGTTGACTTAGCTTTCGCTTGTTCTGTTTTCTCAACCCCCGTAACACTCTTCATCGTCCGCCCGCCATGTTGTTTACTTTGGGGCAATTACGTCGCGGCCGTGTCTCATCCGACGATGCTCTTTTGTTTCTGCCGTTGACTGGAGTTTGTCGTGCCAACATCTTAACCAGTCGTCGCCTTTTCTAGCTTTTTCTACCGGACATCGAGTGTTCGTAAGCTTTTAACGTTATTATTTTTATTTTCTATTTTTTCTTCCTGTTGACAGACGAAAACGGATTTTGGCTACAATGCAGAAAAATCTATGCTCCCTCTATTCTTTGATGTAGTCACGTCTGCCACTTTCAAAGAAAAACATCGAGACTCTTGAAGAAAAACGCTTCTAAGTTAATTAATTTTCTTATCTCAAACGTGCTCAAATACAGATGATTTTTTTGCGTTCCACTTTGAAAAATTAGTGTATGATAATTACTGTACATGCTAAATGAAAATTCGGACTCCAACTCGAAAATGCTGGCCAGTCAATTAACAATGAAGTGGTTCAAGAATAAATTTCATTTTGTGTCTCCGGTAGGACCTACAGCAAGTGCCCCTGATAAAATATAAAAAAATGCCCCTAAATCATAAATTAAATAGACTTTGTTTTTCAAAAGTGGTAGGTTTACATCTCGTTACAATGTTCAAATTCTTCAATAACTTGTTCTCAGCCTCTTCCTGCTAACCAATGTCTATATTCATCTTTGTTTGTTGGCAACACTGGGCCACCATTCAACCGTTAAGAAAACAAGGGAGAGGCAGAGGGTGCCAAGCAGGTTCATCTCTCCGAGTTTTCATGTTCAATGGGCAATGTGCACTGGGCAACTCAAATCCACCTCTTTCGTCCTGGGTCGACGCACAGGCTGAAATCTGCGAAAGGGCAGCTCAAGCCTATTACAGTTCCATAAGCCTACAACAGCATTTGGCGACCGTTGCACGTCATAGCAGCTGGCCTCGGCGCAGAAGCCGCAAAATGAAGCACCTTTATAATTCGAGGACGTTCAACTTGGTTATTGTACAAATTATTTCTCAAATTAGAGAGCATAGAAATTACAAAGAACGATTATTTCAAAAACGAGATGACGTTGGTAAACTGATCGTAAAGGTTGTCATCTCGAAAGTTTTATGAATTTGTCATAGGTAAAAGTTTTTTAAAAAATATTCTTTCACAACAATTTGTTCTCTTCGGCATTTTTCGTTAATTAACCAATGGTTGTTGACTCAAGATCAAGACAACTTGCAAACTTATTTTACTAACCTCTGCTAAGTAATACGCTCATATCTAGCACAGTAGGAAAAATGCGTTATTTTATAAAAAAGGGGAAAAACAGTCGAAATAATTTACCAAGATAGATCGGATTCATTCTCTTTTCAACTTTTCACTCCTTGTCAAACTTCTTTTTGCTCAGCCCTGTCCTTCTCTCTATCCGATCCAATTGAAAAACTCATTATCTCCGCTAATGAAATGAATGCAGTCGATTAGTAAATTTTTCTTTCGATCCATTTTTCAATTGAATTAAAAGCAAAATTAACTACAAGCACGGACTGAAGCTAACCCCTGCATCTCATTCCCTTTTCGAATGCACATGAAGGATGTCTGATCGACTGAAACCGCAGCCACTTAAAGCTTCGGCCCCATGGCTGTGTCCCTTTTTGTTCGCTGATCAAAAAGGGTCTCGACGCCCAAGATTTTCATTGTAAACTCTCGTAGTTTGCGGTATTAAGCCGCTAGTAAAGCCTTCTGACAAAGTCTCTCAACTCCTCGTCTTTCAGAAGAGTCTCGAAGTGTAAATCAGACAGGGGAAGTTTTGGTCGTGGTTGGAGGTGAATGTCATTCGCAGGTGAGAGCCAAAAGACCGGGGTCCCTCTCCTACCTTACTTTCCTTTCCTTTTCGCAGTCTGCCCTTCCACCTTGGCATTACTTCTGAGCCAAGCCAGTTTTGTAAACGGGCCGAGGGGACGAAATCTATTTACCCAACGGCAAGGTCTCCTGATCCGCCTTTTTCAGCTTCGCCTCACAACATTGTCAAGTCCAAATAGGGGCCAATGTGAAATTTCTCAGGCCTTTCTCTGTTCCTTGGTTTTCTCCAAGGCGTGAAAGCCCTTTAATTCCACTCGGATGTTGATAGCTTAGAATTTCTTTCAGATGGCATAAAGAAATAGCAGTAACGTAAAAAAAAAATTTCTTGGATTAGACGCTTTGTTTTCATCCGTGGTAAATGGTTTCTAACATGCTTTGAAACGTCAAATTCCAAGGAGCTTTATTGTCAGTTGGGTAATAATAATGGTTTATTAATTTCATAAGCAAGAAAAATTTGAAGTAAGTGTGAAGTGAATCAACTTCACTCGAGGGAGAAATTAAGTGCGTAATTGCGCTATTAAATGTGGAAATTAAATGTAGAAATTAAATGGTTTCTAACATGCTTTGAAACGTCAAATTCCAAGGAGCTTTATTGTCAGTTGGGTAATAATAATGGTTTATTAATTTCATAAGCAAGAAAAATTTGAAGTAAGTGTGAAGTGAATCAACTTCACTCGAGGGCGTAATTAAATGCGTAATGCGCTAGGAATTTGGACTGCAGAACAGAAGATGTTTGTGAATTTTGAGAGAGGATGTTTTGCGAAGGATTTTTTGTGAATGGATATACCTGAGAATATTGCGTTTTGGCAAGATTTATAATCACTCAACTTAGTTAGACCAAGATAATCACGACAAGTGATAATTTCGATAAGAAAAAATTCTATCCGTAAAATTATCATAATACCACTTTTAGACGCAGTCACAAAGATTTCACTAATTTTACCAAAATCCGAGCCAAAGGCCTAAGAAAGTCTCATTTAACAGGCCCGGATTAATGTTCCTCTTCGGCTAACGACTTGAAAAACAATTTTTCTTCTCTCCCTCTATTCTTGACAATATTTTTTTTCGACCAATTCAAGAGTCCGCTCAAACAAGAAATGTGCAACTTCTCTGCGGGTAGGGGAGACGCCATCATTTCTTTCCACTTCTTCTCTAAAGTTAAATCATTTTAATTCATTCAGTTTTAATAGGCAAACCGGTCTTGAGGGAAAGAAACAATGAGCCCATGCATAATAAAACGCTAGAAAGCTGCACTAGCCGGCGCCGCCTGCCCTCATATTAATCATAAGACTGCAGGCGAAATACCACCCGGAGCTTTTCCTTAATTTTTCCACTCATTCCGCTTCTACGACTCTGAAATTTTTTTTATCGTCCTTCCTTTTAATCGTCCCCGAGAATATCGGCTTTCAAAGTTTTGCTTGAGCAAGCATCGTAAAAATAATCAAGTCCGTCCAATGAAATTGATTTCAACCGCGAAGGGTGGAATCTTCGTCTTTATTGTGATAGGCCTGATAATTAATTAAGGCTTTCATTATCATAAATCGATATTATCAGCTAGGGCATTGATGAGGAAACAATTTAAAACCCAAACGATATTAATTATATAAGAAAATAAATCTATCGAAAGATGATGACTTAGTAATTTAGGTAATTTCGTTCAATTGATCGTGTGCGATCAACCATTCGCGAAGATGCTCGTGCACGTGCTATCTCTTTCCGGCAGGATGTTTGGGACGTGGTAGCAACGTGCATATCTTACACGAGCTCTTCTGTGTAAGCGTATATGTGTGGTATCTTGGAGTGGCAATATCTCCAACGACTTGCGGCTGGGTGGTCCGTTCGCGTGTACGGCAGTCACGTCCTTGTGATATATGGCACTACCAGCAGCACTGCTGGCTCCTCTCTCCTGTCACTCGCATATAATTCGTAATAGTGCTTCTACACGGACACCAAGGTCTTGTCCTGTCGTGTCCCACTGCCCCGGTGAATTGTGCTCATAAAATACAAAGCTAGGTGTACGTAAATCGTGTGTATGAAGGTGTAGAACAGAGCTGCTATCCAGCATTTTCGTCATCCAAAGATTGCTCGCTGATGAACAATGAACAAATTTTCCGCATTTTTCTTCTATTTTGCTATAAACTGATTTTTTTTTTTTTTTTTTTGTTGATGAATTGGAATTATTCACTCCTAAATGTAAAAGTGATGATCTCTTATTAAAATCGTGTCGATGTATAAAAAGGAAACTTCGCCCCATCAAGTTTTCTTGCCTTCAAAGCGTAGAGCGAAAATGGTTTTTTACCAGCGAATTGAAGGCAGTGACGAAATTCCATAAAATCTGTCAGAAATAAATCCTGACAGTTGGAAAGATTATCGGTTTCCATCGACGCAGCTTTCAAGAGACGTTCAGAAATTTGGGAATAT
Source organism: Tupiocoris notatus (assembly GCA_037159825.1). Taxonomy (NCBI): domain Eukaryota; kingdom Metazoa; phylum Arthropoda; class Insecta; order Hemiptera; family Miridae; genus Tupiocoris; species Tupiocoris notatus. Next base: position 298,459 of record JASJUZ010000705.1, on the reverse strand, counting down.
GAAAAGGAAACTGTTGCACTACCTGACGTTCCAGACGTATATTCATTTCGCGGCTTTCAATATATTCCGAGTTATTCACGAGGCAGTCGCTTGGTGAAGTAGACGTGGGAAGAAAGTGTTACCCGTTGAAAGGAAAGAGAAGAAAAAGGGGGAAAAAAGAAGAGAATTGAGAAGTAAAGTGGTATAGCGACGGGATTGGAGAAATGCGGCAGGTCGTTGCTGTTGGTAAGAATGTGTAGTGCTGTCAGCTGGCTCAGAAAGGGTTGCATGAGAGTGCAAGAGAAAAGGAGAACTATTTCGACGGGTATAGAATGCGAGATGGAAAAAGGTAGAGATACATAAAAGATGTGTGCAAGTGGTTGTGACGTGAGAGCAGAGGGACACGGCCGCCCTAATATACGAGTCAATAAAGGACGGTCATCCATCTTGCACATCTTTGTTATTTAATCCTTTTGGGAAGGTTATACTGTGCGTATGTAAGAGTAAGAAAGAGAAACATCCTGAGCCTTCGCTTTTCGAAGGCGTTTTTAGTACATGGATACGAGTTCAGAGAGAGAGCACCACCTTCGACCTCGTTCATCACTCACAGCTTCCCCCTAGTGCACAATCTGTACATCCCTCACAATCTCCGGTACAAACAAGAGCTTTTGCACTTCATCCTTCAACTCATATAACCCGTTGAAATTGGAAACAGTTTTCGTCTCAAGGTGGAATCAATTTGTAAAAAGCTATCAAAAAACTGATTGTAGCAGTAGTTGAAAGAAAAAAACACGATTTGCAAGATAACGTTAACTTATAAATATCGGAAACAAAAATTATCCAGGCATTTATTACTTAATTATGTTTACTTTGGTTTATGAACATTGTAATCGCCTGAGAAAAAAAAAACCCTAACCTCCCATCACACATTTTATGTTGACAGTGGCTCATTGCTTTAACCCAATCTCTACCTCGAATTTAAGGGCATTTTTGGGGGGTTTTGAAGGGTAGACAATTCGTATTTTCCAACGCTTTTTATACTAATGTGTGTTTTTAATCTATTTCTATAGATTTTGAACGCTGTATCAAGTGTGACCTTGGTGGGGTCGATAGCTGTAATGGTTCTTTTGTTATTGCAGCTTTCGTGTAGAATTTCCGAGTTTTTCAGATATTTGTCATGAATTTGGTTCTCGAGTTTTCCTCGAAATCGGTTCATTATGATTATTTCGATGAAAACCGAATTATAAAGTTGCCATTTAACTGTCAGTAAGAATGTGACTTCATTTCAAAGAAGAACTTCATATTTGCGATAAGTGTCTCACAGTTTCCATGTTGAACTGGCGATACTAAACTAGCCGATTTTGTTGAGTTAGGAATATTTTATGGTCCGGAAGGCTTCGCAGTTGGAGGCATAAAAGAGCTCCTTTACTGCTGAACTTTCTCATCCTAAATTATATTAGACTCACAATAAACTGAATCATCTTCAGAATGTGGCTATAAATGTTTCGACGGAAAGGGAGGGAGTTCACTTTTATACGGCCAAAGAGATCCAACTGGAGGGGGTTATTCTTTTTTAAAACCTGACCCTTTTCCGGACACATAAACCCGGTCTTTCATTATCTGCACAGTGGTAGTGCCGAGCAACTATAGACCTTGGGGCTGATTCAAGAAGACGCTTGCTAATGTATTTCTCGGATACAGCCCCTAAGGTTCGCTCAATGCGATATCCTTCTGGAAATGTTAGGGTGGATTAATGAAATATGGCACAAGGGATACTCCAGTCATAACGCACGCGTTGTACGCTTGAAATATGGCTCTACTCAAGATACTGAAATTCTCCGGAGAATTGAATTAGCGTTTTGATTACTACTCCATATGGTGATATATTCGCTGAATTTTATCGTAAAGCCTAATTTCACCTTTGCGTTAGAATTAAACTAAAATAGGTAAATTTTAAAAAATGAATAACTGAACAGCTCAATTACTATATTGGTGTCATTCCGTTAATTCTGGATCCGAGGATTCTGACACTGGGACACTGATTTTTCGTTCACAGTAGGAAACGCCTGTGATGATTTTGGTAGGGTTTCACTTTGGAAAATTATATTTCCTTCAAAAATATCCTGTACAAACCTCACATTCGTTTGGAAAATCCGAAAATTTTGCAAACAAAGTACAGCAAAATTCTAGTTTCTTTCCCCCTTCGGAAGTGTGTTGACTTTAGATGAGATGTACTTGGGCACTCTGAATGAACATTGAAAGAATGTAACTTAAAAAAGTAAAAATTATGTCTGCCTTTTCAGAACTCGTGCCCTCCCCTGAATAATAGCAGTAGCTGTGATCATTTGCACCGGCTGTAAAACATTTATTTCTCGCTTCTCTACATTGCTGACAAGCTGAATACGGTATTTCGAATTCTATTCAGTTTCTCTCCGTTAGGTATTTCCGCTTTTGAAATGAATATGACTGGAATGGACGATGATAACGGTGGACCGTTGATAGACCCGTGTATTCGCCGGCATGAAGGCTATCGTCCTCATTAAATACATTTCGAATTCGAACTGCCTCCATTCGTGGAAGAATAAATTTTCTCTCCGTATTTCGCCACGTATTTGTGATGTGGGTACAATATAGCGACAAGAGTGTCCGATCTCGTTTCTAATTCGAAACAATTCATACACATACGGCAACACTTTTTTCTACAGTTCTTTTCGAAACGGTTCCATTCAAAGGGCAAGAAGGAAAATAAAATAGCAGGTAGATACTGAGTATAGAAGCGAGGGGAAAACGTGCTTGGATGAGAACAGATCGTATTATTTCAGTTTTTCATCTTCGATAGACAAAAATTGATGAAAATTATTGGTCAGTGGTTACTCCAACAGCATTTCAGTGTTTCATGATTACGAAGCCTCAACAGGACAAATTGAGCTTCCTTTAGGTTACCTAGTTGATTAGAAGCAGGTGTCGGCAGGATGGTAATGGAAATTCGGTTGTAAATACATCTGAAGGGCACGTTTGATCGAGAGGACGGTTGAATTACCAGGTGCGGGTTGGCAGGTATCTTTCACTCCCTTCTTGCCCCTGTTAACCACTAACAGCTTCCAGGTCGTTGATATATGCGTCGGGAAGTGTTGGTTTTAGTGGAAGGATGGCCGTCCTCCTCTTTAGCTTGGAAGAGGGGGTTTCGCACTTTGCTGGTCGTTCCGTGGGAAAGCCCGTTCGCAAGGCGTAATTTGCCGTTAGTTAGACGAAGCACCAGTCAAACTAAGGTTCTGGTGGGTGAATTAGCGCTTGTTTGATGCTATAAATTCCAATTTTATTAAACAGACTTGCGAGTTTCCACAGCCGACTACAATCGAAAACGTTTTCGGCATCCGAACAAAAAACCCTCAACATAGAACATCTTGCGCACCCATCCTTTGCGAGATTCATTAATGCGGTAAATTCATTACAGTAGAGCTTTCCGTAGAAATCTTCCGTTGCCTCTTGTGAACATGACAAACTCGCATTTCCTCTCTACCATTTCCCCGAGCCTTATCTACGGAAAAGCCCTCTTCTCTTTAACCCCGAACGCAATTTTCCTTTTCGTCCGTCAGCGCCGAAACGAACTTCAACCTTAATTATAGGTTTTTCTCAAACAAAACTGCAATGGGCTGAGTGCGGCCGTCCCGAGGCCTTCGCCGTTGTTTATCACCGCCCATTATTTTCAGCCCGAGCAGGAAACTTCAATTGGGCTTCCTTTTCCCTGCCTACCGCTGTACTTCCAACCCTTTCCAGCCGCCTTCACTTCAACCTAATGATCTTTAGTAATTTACTTAAGTGCTGATCTCGCTAATTAAAAACAGTTAGAATGAATGCTATTAAAATAACTGAATACCGATCTTTCACTTTAATTTCCAACGCTTACCGAGTCCTACTTGCACCCGAATTGTTCTGAAAATGACGGATGGAGAACGACATAATTTAGTAGGTAGCTATTCGATAATCCCGATTTAGATTAAATGTCTAATTTTTCAATCTTGAAATCGAAAGAATTCCACTGAAATACTATTACTGACTCTTGATTCAACCTCCCACCTCTGAAATTTTCATAAAACCTTTCAACTTCATAAATATACACAATCAAAACATTCGTTCATATAAAAAATATAAAAATTCATATATTCATTCATATACTAAAATTTCATAATTCATAATTCATTCATATACAAAAATAAAAACACCGAAGTTCTTTTATTATATTCCATAGAACCTAATAATCCTACACAACTTTTATAATTATACCTCTGATGATACATACATTATATTGTGGCTGTGTTAAACAGTTCAACAATGTTGGCTCAAAGAATAACTCTTTTAATGACTCGACAAAAAATACAGAGAAGAATAGAACAGAAATTATCGGAGAGAGAATCAGCTGAGTAAAAGAAAAGCCGTTGTCACGGCAACGGATGCTAAGTATCACATCGTCTACTGAAGTTGGCTCGCTTCCTATCAACCAGCCACACACTCCCCTCCCAATGACCATCAGGGAATGGTGATTGTTAGCCTGTCCGGAAAACGGACCTGACGCCCGCTGTGAGTTCGGCGAACTGAGGTCTTCTTATCTTCTTTAGTCGATGGCGCTCGTTGGGGGTTTGCGACAGCAGGAGGTATGTCGGGTGTTTCATGTTTGTAGCTGCTTGAAGTATTCTGTTGATGATCCGGTGGTATTTTTGAGTAGCTCGGAATATCTTCTCCGTACAGAATAAATGCTGGTTTTACTCGATCGATTGAGATTACCTGTTCACCGCGAGGAGTGGTGACCGTGATCGTCTTGTCAGTTCGAGCGATCACTCTGAACGGCCCATCATATAACGGCTGAAGAGGCTTTTTGACAGCATCATGCCGTACGAATATGTGAGTAGACGTTTTTAGGTCAGGATGAACGAAAATTGATTTCTTGGAATGATTCTTGAAGGGAACCGGCCGTATTTCTCGAACATGGTCTTTGAGCATGTGAAGTAAAGATGGCGCATCCTTTGGACTGGTTGGTTCTTCAAAGAAATCTGACGGTAACGAAATAGGTTCCCCAAACACCAGCTCAGAAGGAGAAACGCCAAGGCTGGGGATAATATACGTCCGCAGCCCCATCAGCACTGCAGGTAATTTACCAATCCAATTTTGACTCATATGTGCACGTAGGGCAGATTTGAGGTTGCGATGCCAACGTTCAATGACGCCGTTTGCAGATGGATGGTATGCTGTTGTCATCCGATGGTCGAAACCTAGGTGTTGTGCAAGCTTCGAGAATAATAGACAATCGAATTGCTTCCCACGGTCTGTGGTCAGAATTTTTGGAACACCATAGCGCGAAAACCAATTTGAGATGAGTGCGGTAGCCACTGTGTCCGCCGTGATATCAACGATTGGTATAGCTTCAGGCCAACGAGAAAAACGATCAATCACCGTCAAGAGATATCGGAACCCTTCAGATGGCGGTAACGGTCCAACAATGTCAACATTGATGTGTTGAAAACGTTTTTCTGCAGGAGAATATGAAGCAACAGGACTAGCGATGTGTCTCCAAACTTTGGATTGTTGGCAAGCAAAGCAGGACTTGGCCCAAGCGGTAACATCTCTCTTCAGTGAAGGCCAACAATATCGAGCTTGAATAAGATTCACAGTTGCCTGAATCCCAACATGTGCCAAATTGTGGATCGAGTCAAAAATTTGTCGACGATATTCTTCAGGAATGAAGGGACGCAGTTTTCCGGATGATACATCGCATGTCAGGTCTAAATCGTCGTCCAAAGCTATTGCTTTGAATTTGAACGAACAACTTGGCGATGATTTCAAGTGTGTCAATTCTTCACATGTAGATTGAGCGCAGGCGATTTTTTGTATTGATATGTTCGATGGAATGATCAGACTGGAGATACGAGAACAAACATCAGCTGGAATATTCGATTGGCCGGGCACATGCCGAATATCGGTAGTAAACTGGCTGATATAATCTAGTTGACCGCGTTGCCTAGGTGACGCTTTTTCAAGTCGTTGTGAAAAGGCAAACGTAAGGGGTTTGTGATCTGTATACACGGTAAACTGACGACCCTCCAGAAAAAATTTGAAGTACTTTATTGATTTATAAATGGACAGCAGTTCCCGATCGTAAGTACTCCAACAGCACTGAGATGGAGAAAGTTTCTTTGAATAAAATCCAAGGGGTTCCATGATATCCCCACGAAGTTGTTGTAATGCGGCACCTACTGCGAAATCAGACGCGTCTACTGACAGAACTAGAGGCAAATCTGCTGACGGATGCGCGAGAAGGGTTGCGTTTGCGAGACCAAGTTTGAGGCTTTCAAATGCCTCTTTTGCCGTCGTAGACCATATAATGCTTCGTTTATCTCTTCGTTTTGGCTCTTTGCAGAGATCAAAAAGAGGTTGTTGAAGCTGAGCTGAATGTGGAAGGGATCGCCTGTAGAAGTTAACAATTCCTAAAAATCGTCGGAGTTTTTCAATTGTATCGGGAAGTTTGAATTCTGCTATTGCCTTAACTCGTTCATTAAGCGGCAAGATTCCTAATTTGGATATTTGGTACCCAAGGAATGATATTGAAGGAACCCCCAACTCACATTTTGAAAGGTTGATACAAATGCCGTGGTCATTTAGGCACTTAAACAGCTGATGAAGATGGTCCTCGTGTTGCTGTTGATCAATAGAAGCAACCAAAATATCATCAATGTAAGAGTATACAAATGGAAGATGCCTAATAATTGAGTGAAGATATCTCTGGAAAGATTGGCTGGCATTTTTTAAACCAAATGGAAGCCTCACAAATTCGAATAACCCAAAAGGAGTTGTCACTGCGGTTTTGGCTATATCTTCAGGAGCAACTGGTACGTGATGGAAAGCGCGAACCAGATCAATTTTAGAGAAAATTGTTCTCCCATCCAGCTGACAATTGAAATCGTGGATGTGCGGGATTGGATATTTATCCGGGATAGTTACGGCGTTCAAAGCACGATAATCACCGCAGGGCCTCCAGGTACCATCCTTCTTTTTGACCAGGTGTAAAGGACTTGACCAACAACTTTTAGATGGTCTGCAAATGTTTAGGTCTATCATGTGCTGAAATTCAGCTTGAGCCTGCGCAAGCTTGTCTGGAGGTAAACGACGAGGTTTAGCAGTGACTGGTGGCCCAACTGTAGCGATTGTATGGCAATATTCATTATCAGGATCACGATGCGCCGGATTATTTCGTAGCAAGTTAGGGAATTCTTGGAGCATCTTTGCATACTTGTGGGTAGGATTTACCAGGGAAATGGAGGTAGAACTGACATTACTTGGGACAATTCCCGGTTTCGAGAAATTAGTTACCGAGTCAATCAATCGCTTTTCCTTGAGGTCCAAAATCAAGTCAAAATTGCTCAAAAAATCTGCGCCTATAATTGGACATTCCACATCTGCTATTATAAAAGGCCACCGAAAGGAGCGCCTGAAACCAAGATCGATAATGAGTAGTTTTTCGCCAAAGGTTGTGATTGTGGAGCCATTTGCCGCAAATAAAAATAACTTCGAACGAGAATGCCGATCATGTTTAGTCGGGGGAACAACGGACACTTCAGCACCCGAGTCTACCAAAAATTTTGTGTTTGTTAACTTATCTTGCACAAACAGACGATTTGATTTTCTACTCACCCTACTAGACGCAATAGTAGGGCGAGTTAATAGTTTTCCTGATTCGATTTAAAAGTACACCTACGGTCAGAGCATTTTCTGGCTTTTTCTTTGTAAGTATGATGGAAATAACACAGGAAATTGGAGCTTTCCGTTCCGCGACGAGGAGAAGGGGATCGACGGAAAGATGACCGCTCACGAGATGTTCGTCGAGTGCGCAGTTCGTTGATCGACGTCAGAAGCTGGGACATCTGATCTTCTAGATGACCAATACGATCGTCCTGGGCAGGATCGGGGACGATCCTGGACGTACTGCAAATAGAGGGTGGAAGTTGACCCGATCTAGAAGTCTGAACGGCTTTTGATTGGGAAGAAACAGCGCAAAGGTACTGTCGCGGCTCAATTTCCATAATCTTATCGGCCATAGCGGCTAACTTATCAAGAGCATCTGTGCTGCTAACTAATATTGCACGTACATTAGAAGGTAGGTGTTGTAAAAACATCGAACGCAAAAAATCGTCTTGAACTTGGGATTGAGCTAAATTTCGCATCTCTCTTAAAAGGCTCGATGGTTTTTTATCACCCAATTGGAGCTCTGTTAGTAAACGATTAATACGCTTGCCATCAGATTCCTCAAATTCAAGTAATAGGCGGTTTTTTAAGTCCGAGTAAGGCGTCTGGCTTTGCGGTTGAAGAAGAAAATCGGAAATCAGGTCTGCGACGTCAGGGTCTAATGCGGATACGACATTGTCGAACTGAACTGACTCGGAAATAATATTCGATTTGCGAAATATTGATTCGATCTGAACAAACCATATTTTTATATTCTTTCTCCAAACCGGAGGAATTTTAACTCTTGAATTCGAAATCTCAGAATAGTAAGTATTACCTTCGTTGTTAGAACTTTCGTCCGATCGGAGCTCTTCCCTCGATTTTTTACTTATTCTCTTGGGCTTCGGCATCTCGGTGAATTACGGTGATCACGTCGGAGTTACCAATGTGGCTGTGTTAAACAGTTCAACAATGTTGGCTCAAAGAATAACTCTTTTAATGACTCGACAAAAAATACAGAGAAGAATAGAACAGAAATTATCGGAGAGAGAATCAGCTGAGTAAAAGAAAAGCCGTTGTCACGGCAACGGATGCTAAGTATCACATCGTCTACTGAAGTTGGCTCGCTTCCTATCAACCAGCCACAATATATTTAATTCTTAGTAAAATCGCAGAACAAATTTCACTTAATTGTAAATTGACAAGCAACTACCGTACAATATCAGCTTTCCTCTCAAATGGCCATTTCACACCTAGCTAGCCGAACAAAAGTCAACTCTCATAAAAAAAAGCTCATGAAATACAAAATGGCCATGAATCAAAAATTATTTCATGTTTTATAGTTTACTTGCTTTGGTTCATGTACAACAGCTGTTTGCTTGAATAGTAGCCCTTCTTTTTCCAAACATTACCACCCACCCCTGATAATCATGTGGAGGCTAATCTGGTAGATTTGGAAATTCCAGTCACCCTTTATTTGCCGTTCTTTAATTCTGCCTGCTCTTGGGGGGAATTCTGATTATGAAAGCAGCTGGCCGTAATGTGTATTCATTATACGAACGCTCGTTTCGCTCAGTTTGTAATAACGCCAAATAAACGCGGATGATTTTATAATAACTTTCAATCTTCAGGAATAAGGAAGTAATCGCCAAGACCGTAAATTAATTTGTTCTGTTACAACCGGTCTAAATGAAAACGGTTTACCCGATGCTTGAAAGATAACGTATTAAAATTCTACCGCAGTCTCCCTTTCTGTATGAATGATTGCTACTAATGGTTACTTAACGGATTTTGCCTGCCCATGGTAGATCAGTGTTTCCTGTGCTTCTCACGATTATCGTTTAATATTTCTGCAACGGAGCTTTTGAAATAAATTGTGATTATGAGACTGCCGAATTTTACTGTGGGTACTGTGGGTAGGTATTGAAAAATAAAAGAACGAAATATTGATTCACCGCTTGGCTCTTCTACATTTTTCAGTTCAGTAAACACTAATTTGAAGTTTGCTGAACAAATTCTGATCGGAATTTGGTGCCTGCGTTACCTAAACTTCTGCATTTTTATATTCACGATATCATTTGAAAAATATTTTTTCTATATATGTGTATTTCAAAAAGTATTTTTTTCAAAACTATATTCAAGTTCACGAATTTCTAAAGTTTTCATATAAAACCCGTTTCACCGTGAGAGCTCGAAATGGCCCAAAATTAAGCACAGGGACGTATAGGTTATGATGGATTACGTCCCGTCGAAACAGAAACGTTTCATAAAACGATGCGGAAAGTTACTCACTTCCATTGTCGTTTTTGTACGCCAGCCGACAAGTTGAGTTATTACGTTTTGCACTCAGCTACGCCGATGGACCATCAGCGTTCAGCCAGTAGGTCTTTATTAAAATAAATAACAATTAGTGTTATGGAAGATGAAAAAATATCATGAATGTGTTGAGAAAATGGTTAGGTTTCTCTACAAATCGCTCCTAAACGGCGCTGTACCTAGGTGGAATCGGTGGTTCCTTAGTTCCCGATGGGGAATGTGAACAAATAGTGTCGAAAAAAAGTTATATAGAATTATAGGATTATCTAAATTATTCCCATAGAATCTTGCACTTCTGATATCTACAATACATTTGGTTTCTATGGGATCGGTTCGGCAGCCCTGAGTGGCAGCCTGATATCTATTTTGCAAATAATGACTCGCTTGCATGCATTATCCTGCTTACCGTTCTCGCTGGTTATTTTCATGACTGGAATATTATTCGGTTGCTCTATAACATTGTGGTGCTTTCGATTTTGTTTCCGTACAAACACTACTTACTGCCGTATTTCTACCATACTGAACTCAATCGAGCGATAAATTATTGAAGACCGAAAAAGGTGTGATACAACCCAATATATCTTTGAAATTAACAGAAAGAAATTGTAAATTACTCAGTGCAATATTATGATAATAAACAATATTTTTTATTCATGCCTCTTTCCAGATTGGAGTTTTTCCGAAGATAACTTTCAAAGAGGTATGTTTTAGTGAAATAATACGCACACACTTGAAATAGCGAAACTTGTCTTGTACTGACTATACGTTGGCTTAAGTACCTTCTTTGCAGGTTACGTACATTTTATAAAATATTTCATTACTATTCATATGTTGGATGAGTAGAAATTTAGCCACATTTTATTTTATTCAAAAGAACACTGGTTGTTACATAAATATATTTTATTGTTATCTGGTTGAGGGGAAAACCGACCCGTCGACTCTTTTTCATTCAAATCACATCAATCAAAGCAGCATAAATATAAAACTGCACAACCAGGAGGAGGAGAGGTATACGATTGATTGAAGAACTGGCTGGAGGATTTGGATGGAAAAAAGGGGATGCTTAGAACTTAAGGCCATCGGCTGAAAAAAATCTTAGAATTTCGATTTTCGCCCCCTGTTTTGAAAAAAAAAAAAAAATTCGAAATATATCTAAAAACGTCGTTTTTGGAAAAGTCGGTTTCGCGGAATTTCGTCTTTCGGACGTCGTAGCTCCTAAAGTAATGGATTTCTTATATACAAAGTGAATTGGAAAGTTGTAGCCAGTTAAATTTTGAACATTTTTGTAAATACAAATGTTAGGTTTGTTTCGTCCCCCGCGGAGCTATAGCCATCCAAAGTCGAAACTTTGTTGCCGCGTCTCAAAAAATCGTTCGCACGACCAGAAAAATTGGGGAAAGCAAAAAATTATTTTGTTCCAATTTCGTTAATCAAACTCGCAGTTGATCGCGGCTTTCTCGAAAAATTCTCACAAGGCGATAAGATTTTATGAGCGCATTTTGTTCATGGATAAATTCTTTAAACGAAAAAGTACAAGAATTCGTTTGTTGATAGATTTTAGCCGGAGCTAGAGCGGCCCGAAGAGAAAGTAAAAAATCCTTGGGTACACGATTGATTGAGAAACTGGGAATAGGTAATCAAATTTTGGCCATAGTGTCGTTCAATTGAGAGAACTTAATCGGCTGGAAAAGTCTTTTTTTTTTTTTAATTAGGCCTCTGTTCAAATTTTATTGCGCTTTGAAATTTTATGACCCTGTTTTTTGCGTTTTTCGCATGTTTTTCGCCAATAACATTTGAACCGACCCCTTTTACATAGGTATAATACTCAGAGGCGAGAAAGAACTATCAAAATCCTACAATTTGGTGTATTTGATTATATTTTTATGTTATGTCCCCGCGGAGCTATTAACGTTTGAAGAAAAGTCAAAACACGTTTTTTGACATAAAGTGGAATATATCTCGAGAGCTATCACATACGCTAGCAATTTTTTTTATTTTTAATGGATTCTACGTTAAATGTCCTACATTTCCTTTCACAGCACCTAATCATTCCCATTTCGGGAACGTGACGAAAAAAAATCGCGAAGTTGAAACTTGAAAAGTGTGAAAAACGAATAAATTTGAAAAATATTATTAATTGTTAGAATTTGATTATTTTCACTTCAAAATCAAATTCTACGTCTAATTTCCTGTAAGAATCATTAATTAATCAAATTTGAACAGTACTATAAGTATTTGCAACGGATTTTCAAAGTTAAAAAACGTAGGAGTGGCGTAGTAATAAACCTGGAAAAACTTATAGCTGTCGGCAAAATTCCGCCGTTTTGACGTCATATTCGGACTCAGCATTAAATTTCCTATAGGAATATCTTTCAAAATCGCTTTTAAACGAACATTTAATTTTTCACTATTACCGATGCCAGCGGATCTCGGAATGTCACCCAGCGAAAAACCCGATTCACGGAAAATAATTTCTCTGGCTCTGTTTAAATTTTTTTCACCAAATTTTTTGCTATGTACGTGTGTAAGGCGTTCAAATGAAGACTCTTGCATAATAAAACAATTGATTCGCATTTATTTTGACCCCGAAAATTACGGTTAAAGTCCAATTTTTGAGCTTTCAAAAACCGATTTTTTTGGACCAGTTGCAGATTTTTCCGATAAATAAAAAAAATCACAAAAATACATCTTGGTGAGACACAACTTTCCTAAAAATTTCAGATTTTTATCTATATTGGTAGAGGAGTAAAAATTCGTTAACTGATCGGTTGAAAAAAATCGCAGGGGTACACCTTGGATTTTTCGCGAAAAATTTTTTGAAATAGATTTCGCTCAAATTCAGCATAATGATAGTTGATGATGTGTATATCAATAATATATGGTTCATTCTTTGTTTCTTGCGCACTAAATAGATGAAAAGAACGTTTAAATTTCAAAAATGTCACGTTTTCGTGTATAGTCTACTAATATTGTTGAATAACGCAAAAACGGTGGAAAAATGGATAGGTACATTACATTGGGAAAATGTGGGCAATTAAATTACTTATCTTTTGGTGTATTCAATCTGCTGAATTGACGACTTTCTGTCTGAGTTATCCACTGTGCAAGTTACAAATCTTGGAAAACTTTAAGTTGTTACATCTTCTTCTGCTACAACTTTGCTCCAGTTGAAAAGCCCAATACTTTATAATACAAAGTACATTCAAACACCACCTCCTACATACCAAATTATAGCAACTACTAACTACTAATAATAATACCTATAGATTCCCACTCTCCTTACACAAATAATCAATTACTAAACCTATACCTATACCTATATACTATATTATATAGTAGTGACAAGGACAACAACCCCACAAAATAATAAATATGTAAGGCCCAAGAAGAGGGGCGCAGCCCCTCCGACGGGCCGACCGTTGGGCGGCGATGCCGCCAGGGGCGCTCAGCCCCTAGCTCAAAGCATAAAGCTGGAGGGAATTGGGATTGGAATTGGTGGTTAAACCATAAGATTCTTATAGTTACAACCTAGTGGCGATTTATGGTGGCCATTAGAGACATACGAATTTACAAAGTGACCAAAACTCCTACGTTTAAGTTTTCAAAGAAAACGCGAAATGCTCTAAAACTCTCCATTGTTCCAATTTGACTGAATCTTTGCGAAATTTGGAGCCATTTTCAATTTTCTTATTGAAACTATAATATGATGACAATAATGATGACTATTGTGAGGTCAATTAGATCCTTTTAGTGTAAATATTGCGAGATGGAATTTTTCCGTACCTTGTTGAAATAGAAATCTCGTGATATTCCCTTCCTTATTCATTCCCTTTGTATTCACAAGAAGGTTGAGTTTATTCCGCTTTAACGAAGCTACGCTGTGGAAAAATATTGACGATGACAAACGAACAGTTTGAACGGAAGGCCGGAACAGAAGACTGTTGATAACGTCCGTCTTGTGACTGCCGACCGACACTAAAAGGGGTTGACTCGACGTGCTCTGACTACTTTACTAGATCCTCTGTTCCCTCTTCTTTGGCCCAGTGTAACGTACAGTTACCTTTTTGGACCTGGTGAACTTTGAAGGGAAGAAGACACAACACGAGGGACTTTCCCGGTTTGTCGAGGCTAGACGTAATACGAGCGAATGGACCGACCAGGAATACCCCATATCCCAACCCTTTCAAAATATTTATTCAACATACAAGCCGTCCGCTCCTTTGTGTGCTTCGCTCAGCCCAAAGAACGGAGTACTGTCCCTGCGGTCACTCACCCTTGCCCAAGTTGAAACACATTGTTTCGTGAAAGGACTGGAACCTTTCAACTGTGCCTACGAAAAGGTCGATTAGATGTTGTTAAGAGAAAAGAGCGTTTTTGTTTACAACTTGGCTTCGAAAGGTATCGTCATCTAATTAAATTAATTTACGTATTAAATTTATAACGAGATGAGAGACCTGACTATGAAGTGACAAAAAATGTTGCATCATGCCCCAACCGTAATACAGAGGAACAGAACCCTTCTAATTTATTGTGAATCAGTTTTTTATCCCTATAGCGTTTGTTTCAATTACTACTTGGGTAGAAAATTGATCTCTCCCGTATATTTTTTTATTAACCAGCCAAGAGTTTTTATCTAAAAAACTATAAACGAGCTCTTCCGCCGCGATACTATTGGATTATTATTCTGTGTGTAGTAAAACTTCATAAACGAATAGCAATCAACCTCCATATACCCGCTCCTGACATCGGTTCATGTTTTATGGGGTGTATATTAAACTATCTACCATACCGGAGCAATATCTTCCTTCCGCTAGAATTTTCCCACAAACACTCCATTTGGGTTTTACTGAGCCTAGTTCTCGGTGGTACTTAAATTTTGCAAAAATATGTTATGGCAAATGGCTGGAGCCATCACAGCTCCATAGAAGCGGTGTTTTTAAAACTGGAACGCTTCATTCATCAAGTCAATATCGATTACTTCGGTTAATTGTCGTTCCAGCATTGGAAATATGACCTGCCGTTCGTGTGTCGTAGATTATCTTGTCAATTTCGACAAGATGAAATGGATTCGAGAGGGAATCCTCTCAACTGAATCTCATCTCTCGCAGGTATTGCCGATTCGATCCGTTCGCATTCCATTTAAAGGCAATGACGGTGTCGTATCGGATAGCACATGAAATGCGCACTAGTCCCCGGCTCCTCTGCATAGCCTGCCAACAACAAAGCGTCTGTTTACGTTCTCGAATGTCTATCTCCCTTTCAATACTGCTGCATTGCAATACAATAAGAAATACTCTTTCCGGCGACAAAATAAAGCGTCGACGGTCACGGTAGACTGAAAACACTCAGAGTTGTAACATTTGAGAAGAAGGGGCTCCATCAACCATGAAAGAATGCGTCGTGTTGAGACTTTTGTTGTGGTTTAGATAAATAAGCAATAGTGAAGACCTTAAAGGTCGAGAAATATTATACCCTTTTTACAGCTCCTATTTCGCTGCCGTTGCTCCTTTCGACCCTTACTTGTTAAGTTCCCCCACCTATATTTTTAAAAACTGAAATTGATACTTTACTGCGCCTTTGCAGTTCAGTGTTTGCTAAGTAAAGTAATGTTACCGTAGGGAAAGTCGTATTCAAAAAAATGCAACTCATCTTTAAATAACAGTTTAAAGTTTTTCGTAATTCATAAAACAAGTAATCTGCAGAAAACTAAATTTATTGAATTATTATCGTTTTCTTGTTCGTTTTTCTATAATTGGGCCGACTGTGGCTGAAGAAAATGGTTCTACAAGTTCGTAAATCGTTCAGCTTCTATCATTTTTTTTTTTTTTTCTTAAAGCAGTGTCCATTGTTCTTGCTCCTCGCTGAAACAAAGAAAAATCGTTATGTACTACCTTCATACTGGTTCTACCATGGAGCATGGCCTCTCGACAATATGAGGGAAAACGGTTGTCTCGACGATAAATAGATGGCGATATTGCTGGCTGGCCTGAAGACTAAGGAGGTCCGTTCTATTCCGTTTCTTGACTCCGGTTTGCTCAGGGCCTCCTCAGAGTGATGAAAACCAGGCTGGAAGGAGCGCTCTGTAATGTTCTTGAATGAGTAAATTGTTCCACTACTGAGCATTGTTGCGAGCTGAACGCTTTCTGTTGTACTCCTAGCAGCTCACTCCAGTGCCAAAAGCTCCCTTTATACTAAGCCATCAACCCTCTTTACCCTTCTGCCAAATCCTCCAACGCTTTCCATCCTTCGTGATCCCTTATTCCTATCAATCAAACTTTACTTTACCCAGTCGCAACTCGAGCTATGGCCAACTCCATTTGAACAGCACTTGGTTTCACTTTTCGGTCGCTATTCGAAACTTCTTTTCTCCTGTTCTTTTATTCTTCTTTTCTTTTCTCTTGCAAAAGTTGAGATCCCTTGCTTTTTTATGTCGCCTCTGGCGAAACAGTGGCGATACGGCTCGGGAACAAGGTTCTGCTACAATAGTGGGCTCATATATACAGTGATGTTGAACTTTTTCGGCAGTTGGCAAGTCGGTTTATTGAAAGGGAAAAATAGTTCGTGGGCAGAGAATAAGGTTCTCGACTCATATAGGGAAACTGCTTCTCACTTGCAATAATTGTTGATATTTGTATTCCCTGGAAATGGTTCTACAAACACTGGAAAAAAAAGTTTCAAATGGTAAATGGCTGCCCAGTTGAGTTTCCTACTTGTAGAGTGGTTTTAAAGAAAATCATCTACAACTAATATTGGTAGACACTCGACTGAACAGATGTGGGAAATGAACCCCTAATATAGTGGACCTGAAGTGTGATTTTCATGCTTTATCGAAAGCGATTATCTCGTATACGTGTAGAAAGTGTTCGGCGGTTCGTGGCGCGTAAAGTTTACCCCAAGAAATTGTATCTTCGATAGCTTGATTGAGTTAATTCGTCTTCAACGAATACGGTGAATATTTCATCGAATATTCACCGTCGCACAACTTGGGTTAATTCCAACTGAGATCCGTTGAATACCGACTTATTCTCACGTGACTTCTAAAGGGA
Source organism: Tupiocoris notatus (assembly GCA_037159825.1). NCBI lineage: Eukaryota > Metazoa > Arthropoda > Insecta > Hemiptera > Miridae > Tupiocoris > Tupiocoris notatus. Next base: position 281,405 of record JASJUZ010000705.1, on the reverse strand, counting down.
AGATCCAATCTTCGCTTGAAGTTGGCAATCCCAGTCTACCTTGCCTGGCTCCTGCGGGAGTTGTAAGCAATGTGGTAAGGAACCGAAAGCGAGCACTTTGCAACACGTACGTCTACCATTGAATAGGACCCTCGTTAGCTTGTCTTCAGTTATGAGTCGATTATACTCGCCTTTCTTGTGCTTCGTACGACTAGTCATGAAGATGTGAACGCATTTGGCGTGACGCGTTATCTAAAGCGGCTACACCTGCCTATTATCTGAGTTAGCATCAGAAGGTACTTGTTTCCAACAAAACCGCTTTTCAATGGTGCCGTTGATAGTTGAGTTGGAAATTTGTCGAGTGGACCGGGGATTTTGAAATTTTGCGCGACAGTAAGACAAAAAAAAACATATATCAGAAGAAGTAGCGTAAGTCGCACTTGAAAATGATATATTTAGTCGTCCCTCAACGACGACGCAATCGAACGGTAAACATGGTTGAGACAAGCAAAAGAGAAAATCATTCTATTAATTTAAGCCCTTAGAAACCTAACGGTAGATGCTCGAAATTGCGAACAAATTCGTTCAGGGTTAAACAAATCTATCGGTCTGGTTGTTCTCACCGTCAAAAAATCTACACTAGATATTTCTGTCTGTATCTAGCTTCCGAGCATGAACCTTTTATGATTCTACCATTGTTTGAACCATTTCAATATTTCGGTGGAATCGACGTTACTTTAGCATAACTCGGTTACAATTCCGCCAAGTTCAGCTTAACGATAATATGTTCACCCAAATCCAGTATGGATAAACCATAATGGACATTTTTCATTCCACGCACATAATTCAACCCATTCTTGCGACTGTTGAAAAGCAACTTCACCGTCTCGATTGCAATTCTTTGCTCCTGTACTCTACTCCTAGTTTAGCTGATGAGAATCCAAAATTGAAAACCAAGGGTAGACAATGATTGTGTTTAATTCTAGGATATTATGTATATTGCACCAGCCGTCCCCTCGCTCTACAGTACAGAACTGAGTCCTTATCACTGTCGGGTGTCAACGCACGCGTAATTGGAAGGATGCCGCACGTCTCGGGGAAGCGTGTAGTACAAATGAATGATTTGCATACAAAACGGGTTCCGTGTATCGGGTACCTAGAGATAACCGCCGTGGGCCTTGTATTAAGGGTTGTTCTCGATAAGTTAGATGAGGGAGGCGAGGGTCGACCGTGGCCTTCAATTCGGTTGTATACGTTCCACTTATATACATCGACTGCCGCTGAAACATTAACCATGACGATATGAAGATGACAGACGAAATAGTTTTCTGCACTCGAGTCTTTAGAGGCAGGGCAGAGTCGCCTTGGGGAATCCTTAAGTCCCTTGCGATTTATATTGATGCAACGCAAACATCTCCGATACCCTCTGCTGTGTTTACACTCAAAATCACATTCCTCCTTACATCCTTACCTCACCTACCTACCAATTAGCTCCGAAAAGGGGAGTATTTTCTTTGTTTTCGCAAAATAAAGAATTCTCCCATAAACGTCATATTTAATAAGTAGGGTGAACGTTGGGAGTTGAAGCTGGTGAAGAGGTATTAAAGAAACAAAGGGGAACTGGGACTTCTTTGTTACTATTAAACAGAGGTAGACGGCATCTGTTCCTTAGAGGTACTTCCCCATCAGCCCCAGGGGGAAAAGATCATTATTGCGGAGTTGTGAATCACACTGTAAGTAAGCCAGCTTCAAAATCGCGTTCCCTCGAGGTTACATACATATTACCGAGCTGCTATGCCGACATTTTGTACGAAGCAATGATCTTAGACCGTGGTTTCATTTTCGAGTTGGATGAATTCAAGTGAATGAGAGTTTTTTGGTTATAAAACATTGAAATAAAACCTCCCTAGCAGCTATTGTAATTTTAATTATTACTAATTAAAAGTTAAATTTGTTGGCTAACGAAACAGCTTAAGTTAGTGTGTCATCTAGTATGGAACAATTTCGATAGCTCCATAAATTTACGCTAGCGTTATAATATACCTAGTATCATGCCGAATTTTTCAAAATCTCGAGAACCGTTAAAGCTATCGACTCTGTAATGTTCTCATACGACTCAGCGTCAAAAATCTATATGAATTGATATAAAATACCAATAACGATGGCTCAACATCATACGAACTTTTCTCCCTCACAACCGCAGAAATACCCTTAAAATCGAGTCGGAGCCACTGGTAGCCCAAAAGTCATAAACAATTTAGCTATTATTGTATTTCTTCAGATATGTGTTGATGGCGTTCACAGCACGGACAGATTTTTTTTTATTTGGATATTCGGATACTACATGCTGTGAAACGTATAACATGAAATTTCCAAAAAAAAAAAAATAGAGGTACATACAATTTAAGGCCACCGGCTGGAAAACCTCCTGAATTTCGATTTCGTTCATGACATTTTTGAAAAAATTCGAAATGTTTTGAAAAACGTCATTTTTGGTAGAAGTCAGTTTTCAGGATTTCAGTGTTGCAGCGCTCTTACTAACGAACGAGAGGGTTTAGCATATATACTATGCTTCATTCTTGGTTTATTTCGCCCTGAATTGATGTAAATAATGTTCAGAGTTGAAGAATGTCATATCTCCGCGTATATTCCACCAATATTGTTGAATATCGTACAAACGGTTGAGAAAAGAATTGGGACTATACATGGGAAAACGTGGACTGGTAAAGTACCTATCATTTGGTACTTTCAAACGTCTGAATTTATGCTATCACTGGTGCAATTTTCAAATCTTGGAAAACTTGAAAAGTTTGAAACAACAGAAATATCAAGCGTCTATTGATTTTATCACTTCGATACAAAAGTTCACCTATTTCTGAAGGTATTTTCATACGATCGTTCCATTTTCAAAGCATTCTTTGTCGTAGACGTTCAAAAATTATTAACCACCATTCCTACCTCGGAATATTATTAATTGCCGTCGCGTAACTTGAAAAGGGAAACATTGGAAACGGACCATCATTAAAACTATTGGAGCTCGAGTTTTCCAACGAGCTAGCAAATAAAAAAATTAAAAAAACCGTCACATCAAACGTTCAACAGATTATAATTAAAATAGCTCATAATTGGTTAGAGGAGGACTACAGAACCGAGGTAGATCATCTTTTGACGCCTGATCCGAAGACATTCAACGTAGACTTCTATAATAATTTTCAAAGATGTAACCAACTGAACATTCTGCAGTCCATCAGAACAGTGGCAGCTTGCCAATACAGAAAAGGCCAACTACATTTTTTCTTTAGAGAAAAATATTTCACAGAGATAAGTTTGAAGTCAGAAAAAACAAATGTCGAATAAACCACTAAATCAACTCATGTTCGCAATAATCAATTTATTCATAGTAATTAAATCAGCCACTGCTCCATGAAATCAGCTGCTTAGGCCGAAAAAATACAAAAATAAATAAATACAAATTTTAAAAAAAAAACATTAATTGATAAAAAAGTGAAATCAACCAGTTCTTCACCATACTAGTTTTGAAAAAAAAAAAATAAAAAAAAGTTCTCGACAGTTCGCTTTCAATTAAAATTCGCAATCATTTAGCTGCCTTCACAATTCTCATATAATATATTTATGTAGTTTCAAATCAATCCATTGAAGGATGGGAATAGTTGCAGTCAATGATCATAATTTCGGCTCAATCATCATAAAACAAAATTATGACTGCACAAGTGCTCCCCCGTTGACGTAACTTTTGAACCTGAGTGATAAAAGAGTAACGACATGAATTTATCGCTCCCCTTACCGACTTTTAAAAAGCTCGCCGGGGCCTCAAAAAAGCACTTCGTTTTAGAACTAACGACGTCGTCGGAGTTGAAAACAACCTAATAGATTCGGCTTCTCGTTTTAATCTATTTCCAGTCGTCTTGGAAAGCGGCTATTTTGGAAGCCAGACACAGGTGGCTGGGCCGTTCGCCGTCTCGACTCTACTAGATGACAAAATAACAAGCGCACTGAATTTTGATGCCAAGACATTGTCTTTGAGTCGGGATAATTTGGATTACTGAGGATTATTTGTTGCATTGAAATAAGGCCTCTTTGAGTTTTATTGCCACGGCTGTTTTTCTATAGAAAACCGAACAAAGGCATGAGTATGTTAAAACGAATGGTAAAGAATGTAAATGTTCTACAGTTGAAAACGATTCAGGAACGATTTTTATACTGAAATCGTCATTTCATAATTATTTCATTATTAATTATTTTTTTTTGTAAAATAAAATTGAAAAACAACTTTACATTTTGATTTTTTCTGTAAGTACTACTATGCGATTGGGAAAGACAATTGAACAGCACTTCGATCTTCGTTCAGTTACGACGTCTTTCGATTACTTTATAATGGCGGTCATTTGGCAAACGATTAGATTGAATAATAACATTTTTATTGACATCAGCGTCAATACAATCTTGAACTCCACTTTTCTAATCGAAATAAGAAGTAAAGAAGTAAATCTAAACATTGTTAAAATTAATCACCAAGTAGGTATTAGGCACTGAAATGAAATTCTGCGCACAGTAACTAAAGTTTGTTAATCATCTTCCGTTCGTGATTTTTATTGTTACTCTATAAAATATTTATCGCGCAGTTCGAAAAACTAATGCACCTTACATAACGATTATAGTTACCGTGTTATCGCGGTAGCTCTCCTGAGGGGATGAAAGTTTAAGACGAAAAACAAGAAGTATTAAGTAGATATACCTTCCAAGCAACTGCATCGAAGGGAGCTTACTCACCCTCTCACATACCGGTAGCTGACAGGATATCTTCTTATCTTCTTGAACCTTGAAGCGAACTTCTTGTTAGCAGATAACAAACGCTGATCGATCCCACTCACACGACTAAGCCTCAGTTTCTCCTCGTTCCGTGCTTTTTCTGGAGATCCTCATCCTCTTTTCTTCCAGGGTAGATGAGCCTTTCCGTTCGAATTCCTGAAGGTCAAAACCCGATCAATCAACAATGATAAAATGCCTCTAAGGTAGAAGAAGTGAAATGCTCTTCACACTAATAGCCAATACTAAAAAAAAAAGAAAAAAGCCACGGTAACCACGATTGTATAGCACTGCCAAATAAGTGTCAGGATTAAATAATCGGGTGCAATTATAACGTAAACTGTAATCGAACATAAGTATATATAACGGTCGACAACAACCGAAACTGGTCTACGGGTCTGCGCAATCACAGTCGCTGAGTCTATTCTCATACCAACGCTATATATGGCCTGCGTGGCCTCAACCTTACAATTGAAATAATCGCCAATAGCTTCAATCGACATTTGAAATTCGATAACTTACATACTTCTAATCAAGACGATTAAGTGGTATTTTATTCAACTCACAAACTGGTATAAACCGTTTTTAAAAACTAGCGATTCTTAGAAAGAATTGTTTCCTGCGGAAAAATGACTGAACCCTCCGAGGTGGAGAAATCCACTTAAATTAAAAACTCGACAGTAATCGAGTTTCTGATATCCTATCTTGAGAAATATTTTTTCTAACTTGATCAACGAAGCGTTTTAAATTTCAACCGGTAGCGTTTTGGTTTCTACTCGAGTGAAACGTATTGCGGGAAGGATTATTGATTTATCGGACATTCCATTGAAAATGCGGACCAATTTGAGGGCGATATCGGATGTGGAAGAGATTCGAGGTAAAGAGGAGTCGAATGATCTAGGCGATATACAGACAGTGAAGAGGGATTTCGGATCCAGAGCGAAAAGCGCGATGGGAATCCCCTGGGGCTGTTACAATACTAGGGCCCTAGACATTAGCGGCTCGGTCGCCGCAAAAACGCCTTTTTGGTATCGAGAAACGATCATTGCAAAGAGTGAACCAAAAGAGTTTGTATCTATTGTTGCCAATCCTGTAGATCTTGCCTAGCCGTCCATTATCACGTTCTCACAGCTCTTCGACAAAGCCTATTGAAGCAAGCTCTTCGAGCTTATATTATTTAAATAAATCTCCTACGACAATTGAAATGTATTCAATCTCCACAGACCAAAAATATCATCCCTCCTCTATATTTTTTTGTATAGACAGCTGTACATCAGCACAATATAAATGTGAAAGCAGACGTGCTGGAAGTCCAATAAATCGTGTAAGTTATTGTTGTAATAGTGTGTAATAATATTTTATATTTGGTTTCAGCCAATTCGGATGAAAAAGTACTTATTCGAAAAACAGATATTATAATTTAATATTATAAAGTGTAGGCATAGAAGCTCGAACAAAAGTAATATAATATAAATTCCTCTTTGAAAATGTGAGTTTCTTCTATAAAAGAGTCCTACCTAACATGTCGCATCCTGACATCCATTCACGCATTCATTCGTCCACTCATTCGTCCATTTGCATTGAGCTATAATCAACGAAAGATACTGGTCGGTTTATAATAAATTCTAGTGCTCATTTTTCACGGAGAGTAAACTCTCTCCTTCCCTCTGTCTTCACTCAACACTATACCGAAGATTTTCCTATTTATAAGAGCCGATTTTTTTTGGCTGAGTCCTCTTTTGATAATAAGCAACTATCATTTTCAGGGTTTTTAATTCCTGTCGTTAAGGAACAGCGAATTTAAAGTTCACACCGTTGTGGTTACGCCCTTAGATTAACCAAGGCAAAAAAGCCAAGGCATCCCGACCGCCTGCTAAGTTGAATTATGGCCCTCCTGACGCGGCGAGGCGAACGTGGTAACACCACGTAACAAGCATGCGATGCCGTCATTAACTCACCCGAGCAGACTTCTCTGACCCACATTCTTTTGTGCCTCGGAAAACGTGTGTATTCTTTTATTATACATTTTAGCCTACACCTTAAAAAATAATGACCAGTTCTAAGCTTCAATCTTCGATAGTTGTTCAATCGAATCGCAACAAATAGTTATTCATTATTGGCAGAGAGGTACCAAAGAAATTCAGGATTCTCATGTTACGTATGGATTTATGAAAAATAATCTCGAAGTATTCCGAATACTGTTTTGTTAACTCTGATATATATTTTTCTCAACTCTGGTTTGAAACGAAAACTGGCCAGCCGCCAGAGTTCGTTGTTCATTCATTTGGAAAAAATACTCATTCAGTGGAAAAAACAATGATGGATTGAGATGATTCGATAGATTTTCACTTGGCAAAACAAAGCTTTGAATGCTTCTATCTCAAGCCCTTGGAGTAAACCTGTTAATCGAAACAGTCTTGTCATGATTCGAAAGGGAGATACGCTAAGTTGAGCTCCGCTTTTTCGATGAGTTTCAACGTTTCTTTCAAGTGATGGCAAAGCTGCCAGGGAAAGATTTCTTTTTCCGGGAGCCACTTTTGTGAATATATCCCTTACCAGGCGGAAAAAGGCTTTCGCTCAATATCAAGTCAAATAATCTATTCAAAAGCTCTTTTCCTGAAACTCTTAAATTCACTGCGAGGAATACAACAATGCAAAGTATCCTGTTTACCTCGTTTTCAACGTTTTCCTCCTCTTTTCCTCTCAGGGCAAGGAAGATCAAAAGAACTGGACTAATGCACTGAGGGGATAGGTTTTCTCTTTGTTTTCTCCACTCATTATTTAGCGCAATACAGCGATTTTGATGGAATGAAAATCTGGCCATCTCAATTTTCTTTTAACCGTTTGCACTAGACTCTCGTCAGAATAACTTGGCTTGATTATGGTAGGAATATTATAAACGTGCAAACATCTTCTCATCGAATCGTTTTCATCAATTCAACGAGTAAGACATTTGTTCAGCTGCAGAGTAACTGGTTGACCAACGATAGCGATTCAGTTGTTCGTTTCCCTCTGTATTACATAGTATAAATCTTAAAAAATCAAAGATTTCATACGATTTCTTTTAGATAGTATTTTGTAATCTTCACAAAATATTATCATGGCCAGTTAATCGCGTGAAAAACGTTTATTTCCAAGTTATTATTTTGAAGGGTAGACAATTTTCCTTTATTGCGAATTGTACTGAATCGTCTCTTCTGAGCTGCTTTTTTTTCAATAAAGCTCCCGACGAAACTCTATCCACTCGAATAAGAATAGACTAATCTTGCTCTCAATTCGATGAGCTGGAGGTTCATCTTTCCCTTGCATTATTGAATAAATGAATGTAATTTATCACCTCAGACATAGCTCGCGAAAGACAATATCCTCAGCGGTGAGAGTATCATGAAATTTAATAAGATCCCCAAATGAGGTGAACTCCCTTACTATAGATAAAAGGTATTTTCGAAGCAAATTCTGCGAAGGGAGAAAAATTGTTTACTGGCGCCCCTAATCGCATTCCAATAATCGATATAAGAATTCGGGTATGAGAGATCATCTGATCGTGGGTATTAAACTTTGAAGGGCGCAAAGATCGTTTTAAATATGCATTAAACGGAAAAAACCTGAGACGGTTATAAGGGCGAAAGAAATATTTGAAATGAGAAAAAAATTTGAAGAATTGCCATTAGGTGGGTTGGATAGCTTCAATTCGTATTCAACGATCTTGAAGAATCGAGGGATCCGATGAGCGATGTGGCTGCTATAGTTTACGATTCAAGGCTACTACCAATGGGACCATCTCGCGCTGGTATTTCACCCCTGGGCGTCCGTTTACTGCGTACGAGGCATTTTGAGAATGGAGCGAAAATTAATAAGGAAACCTTCAGGCTAGGCCTGGGTAAGATTTCCCACAGGGCTCGGTTGTAGGATGAACGCTGAAGCTACGAGAGCACGGCATGTCCAAGAGCCGAAGGTACGCGAAGCGGGGGTCGTTCGGTAGTTACTGCCATTATCATATCAAACGGTTCACTTGATAGAAGTGGATCGGAGCAAACGACCATAGGGCCAACCGAGTGGCATTGGCTGCGCTGAATCGAACCACACTTGCTAAGAACAGATTGCACGGTATGGGTCATTGAATTATGACATCGCACCTTCACAATATGAATGTCAGGTTTTGTATAATTCAGAGAAAATCAATTTTAACCAATCCTTAAAAGAAATGTTTTTCTATTTCCGAAAATCAGGTCTCGAAAGCTGAATTTTTTCTTTTTCGAATGAACATCCTGACTGAACACCAAGTACAGGGAAAAACCTGTTCTTCGATATTTTTCCAAAAAAGAGTGGTCACATTATAGCACTGGCTATAGTTTTACTACATCCAATTGCTTCACTGATATTTGATAACTTTCATTCGGTCAATGGATGTAAATGTTTCTATAGTAACTTACTTGCGAGACTACGAAACTCGAGATTCCTAGCCAAATTAATCTCAATGAAAATATGACTTTTTTTAGTACTACATAGAAAAGAGATGGATGCAATTGTGAATCACACAATGACGCTAAAATATAGGTAATATTATACCTAGCACTGTTTGAGAATAGATTATGCAAGGAAACGAATTATATTTGACAAACGACATTTTTTTGAACTGGTCGAATATTTTTAGGCGGGATGAATATTTTTGGAACAACGGACACCGCCAAACTTGACTATTATAACAATACAATATTTATAATATAATAGTGAAGTTAGATCGACTGCCTAACACACTAACGGGCGGATTTAAACTCAACACATCTATAAATTTTGTAATTTTTTACTTCTTGGGGCAACTTCATTTCATGTTATTGTTCTCCATGTGCTTCGAATCAATTGAAGAAGCAAAATAGTACTGTGGGTTTGGAAAAAGTTCATCATGAGAAGTTTGTCCCGTATAGATGATAGTTAGCATCTAACATCCTTAGGTTACTTTGGAAGAAATGTTTATACTAGGTACTATACTCAGAAACACATTCTGAACAAGTGTCAGTGTGTCTGTGGTCAAATGAAGTCGGTTAAACATAAACCGTCATATCTCCGTGAAAAATGAATGAAACTTGATGAAATTTTCAGAGAATTTTCTCACAGTAATTGTGCAAAGTTAGCTGGTAGTGGATTTTGGATAACACACAGTACTTCCGAGATATAAGGGTTCAAAGGGATTTTTACAGGCTATAGGAGTCAATTTCAAATGTTTGAAGTCGTACAATGTTCGTTATGGCGATCAGATGACGCTTAACTTTTTGGGTATTTGGTCAAACATTTCATGACCTTGATCGTTCAAATATATTGATTTTTGCGGCCTCTAAAAATCAAAATACATATTACGCAGTAGCGAAATCGTGAAAAAAGCTCATTGCGTGAAGGTACAGTGTTTGACCAAACATACAAACCAGTGGTGTGCCCAGTACTTTCATGTTTGAGTCGGTAGCAGGTATAACCAATTTCAAAATCGAAAAACTCTTTACACGTCACTCTTCGGTAAAAACATTTAAAAATCTCTAGCGTTTATATGAAGAGGTTATTATATAAATAAAGAGGTTATTATATAAAAAGGACATATTTAAAATTGACGAAGATTCATGAAAATGGAATTCGAAAAACTATGGAAGAAGGATGAAGGATGAACTTCGTAGGCGCGAGGTGATACGAGACTGAGGACGGGCGTGCCGGCGCGACGTGATTCAAGACAGAGAAAGGTGGTACTAGGCGCGAGAACTATCTGTATTAGGGCAAGAAAGTAGGCGGGCCTTGTTCGGGACCGAATGTGAGCGGTAGTCTCAATCAACGACCTAAACATGGAAGTACTCTGTGATCAATGCACACCGCTGTTTTTTTAATAAAAAAAAATCGGTGGTGATGGTGTTTTTCGAGTTCATTCGCTTGGTCAAAAATGTTCATCGATTGATTCCTGTAATAACTCCGTTCGTAATTATCGCGAAAATTTTGTATGTAATTATTATTGCAAACTCAATTCCATCGTTCGCTGGGTAAACCTGACTCCATGTTTGTTCAAGCCATCAAGGTGGCGCCGTGCTACCTTCATTGCACAATCTAAACCTCAACTCCCAACGACGTTGGTAAACATGGCCATTATTTCGAAGCTGTTGAACTTACTAGGAACATAATGTATGTTGCCATTGGTCACCTTGATTTGCGTTTGCAATATTAATGACGTATATTGTCATATAGTGCATATAATATCTCAGAATAATGAGAAACACTAGGAAGTTGGAAACCAGTTAGGACTTTCTCATCCGTTACAGTTGTTAAGGCGCAAAACAGAGTCAACATTTTACTCTCGCCTCATTTTTTTCGGTTGGAGTTATGTGGTTTTTATGTTTCTTGAATTGTGTACGTTTTTCGTCATTTTTGTTTCAAAATTAAAATTGAGGACATTTCCAATATTTTTTTAGTAAAACATTATTGCCTACACCCTACCTTTTAGCAGTCGGAAAGAGTCAAGCTAAAAATAAAAATTTAAAATTAAAATTGACTGACGGTAAAATAAATTATAACAGTCAGAACGTTCAGAGTGAGGTGGTTAGCCAATATGTCAAAAGACACATCCTTCAATAGCATTTGAGATTTTGGCCAATCCCATGACCTTGCTTCGGTAAATAAGGCCTTGTTTGTGGAGAACTTAGTGGTACAACATCGAAGCTAAGGGGTCGGGTTTTCTTTTCTAAAGAGCTTGGGTAAATAACTTTGGCAGTTATGGAAGTGATGGGGATGAAGCCAATGAAAGCTCTATGGCCACGATACAAGATCCTAATGGAGCGGTTCTCACGTTACACTGTTCATCTCTGTTGGTTACTACGTTTTTCTATGAAAGATTCCCTCTTTTTCACAAGCCTAGCCTCCTGATCTGAAGTTTAAACTTCTGACCAATAAATTGAGAATCTCACATTCAGACGCACCTTTTCGTCGCATTCTCGCAAAACAAATTTTTCATGGTCACCGAACGAACAGAAAAATAAAATCCTAACCACTTGAAAATACCATTATTCCCGTAAATTAGATTTTTATTATAAATCCATCCGATTTTGAAAAACTTCCAACGCTTCACTTCACTACCTGTAATTGATATAAAATTGTCATTCACGCGTTTCACAAAAATGTTGAAAAAAAAAACTTTAATCCCCGTATTACCTGATTCGATTTGTCATTTATCCAAGCCTTAAATTTGTGAGCGAGGTCGTTAAATACTGTTAGAGTTCGTGCGTTGTGACAATATAGCGTCGTCAATCGCAACATTGGAACTTATTGCCTCCATGGAAAGGCGGGATTTTCTCGCGAAGATTTCTTTTTACGGGGTGATTCTAAGACATAAAGAGAAGTCGTAAAGGTTGGTTGAAAGCTTTCTTTGTTCGACGGAATAGTTTGTTATCTGAGGGCTTCTGAATGCGCGCAATAGCTTCTCTAGGCCAAGGACTGGAACAGTTGGCGCACGCTCAGGTACACAAACTAGGCAACCTGCCAGCAGCACGCACCAGCAGCGCTTTTTAGTTTCAACTATTTCCTCCTTTAATAACTTCTTTTCGTTTCTATTCTTCCAGTTTTGTCCAACTCGAAAGCCGGCTTTTAGTAAAGTATTTTCATGTTGTGAAAGCAATTCCATTTATTACATTCTATCGAAAATTATTCGCATCTGCAATAGGCAAATGAACATGGTAGTAAGCGCATGAAAAAGTCAACAAACGTGATCCCTATTTAATTTTCAGGAGATATTATGAGTATGAATAGAATTAGGTCAAGGAAAGAGAGTTCATTGATCAAACTATTGAGCCTGTTATAGATAGTAAAAATAAGTTTATAATGTAGGTGTGATTTTTTGGTAGAGATGTTCTCCTGCAGTATTAAAGGTTCAAGTACAAAACGGGATTTGATTAATACAGCTTACTCACCCTTGAGCGACCGATAAAAACGGAAACATTCATTTATCAACCACATGAATACTAATATAAATATGAAAGGCTATGATTATGTCACATTTTGTCCATGTGAGGCGAATTTTCACGTGAAAATCATTCTTCCGTCCGATCAGATATTTCGGACCCAGAGGTTTCTATAGACAGCCTGCTTACGCGAAATGTACGGAGTCACGTCAACATCATTTTTCACGCTTATTTCCTTTTATATTACTTTCATCGTACATGAAGCGTATATAAGGAAAGAGTGCCCCCAGCTAACGTACGTATTTTATTTAAAATGACGTTCGACGTGAAGATGGACTCATCCAATGTCATTACGCGATATTTTCTACACAATAAAAAATGAAGAGGTGATACAGAATTTAATTGGTGATCATAATATCAATCTGTTTATTGAGCGATTCTAGTGTGGATATAATTGTAGCTAACTGTACTTACTGCTCAAAATTGACAGTGCATTATTTAAGTACATTGGTAGACGTTTTCAAGGAACATCTGAGTTGATTAATTCAAAAACGAATAATTTTCCTCAGGTACATTTCAATACCATAGGTTTATTATTTTTCGAACGGTTGAGCACAGATTTACGATCGTTGCAAGAAAGACCTAATATCCAACACTACGACCGCGTGTGGAACCCTAGATGATGCTATCTGCGAGTTAGTCGCCCGACGATGGAGCGGTTTGTCAGATAGCATCTTAATGTTCCTTCCCCTGACCTTACAAATGCAATGCCGAAAAGTGAACAGCCAAGAAAAGCCTGTTAAGTAAGTGGCCACTAGGCGCTGAGTGTGTGCCAGAAAGAAGTAAGCGGCGTTTGTCGTGACTTGTGATCATATAAGGTTACGACAGCTGGACAAGTCAATAAAAAGAAGTATTCCATTCGGTTTGAAAGGCCTTTGAATGTCTTCACTTTGTGTGGTTTACACTGTCGGGTGTTACTATTAAGAGATTATATCACTATCATAATTTTTGACAAGAGCATATATAGCAGCCAATATCATCTTATTTAAAAACATATCTTATTTAAAACAATAACGTTTATCACTTTTTACTGTTGAGAAACATGATATTTATGTTTTGTTTGTTGAGAAAACTAAAATGCATTTTAACCACCTTGCGTTTTGGAAAAAGAGGCTGTTTTGGAACTTAAATGGCGATCCGCATTGCAAATATACCTGAAAATAGTTTCCAGTAAGAACAAGGGTTCTGAAAATTATAGGTATTTAAAATGAGCTGATGTTGATCAATAATTAACTGTGGAAAATTACATACTTGAAATTGAAAGTTGAATTATTACTTTATCAAGTAGTTAAAAACATATAAGATATACATGATTATCATTTAATAGTATTTGGGAATTCAGTTTATGAAATTGAAACAAATTTTACGCAGGATTTTGTGGTAAGAAGGACTAACTGTACAGATACATTATGCTTAGTATAGCTGAGTTGGCCTTGTATTTTCAACCAAGAAAACAAACGATGCAGCCTATTGTATTCTTGATTATTTTTCAACCGTGTGTTGGCAGAAACGAAGGTGGAGGAAAGCCATTGTGGACGTGTCCTACCCCTTGACGATGCTAGGCATTGGTCTTGACAGAAATTAATAGCCGATTTTTCCTCCAGTCGTAGGTCACTGAGAAGTTGATGGATCATGAAACTTTTTCGTTTGACTGAGTTTCGCTCGCTGTACTTTTTCATACTCATCTGACCGAGAGAGCTGAATTGGAGAGGAAAGTTCCCTACGGGTCATCGCATTTTTTCCTGATGCAGACAATTTCGTGGCAGCTATGCTGAATGATGATCGAAGTATTTGTTTCCGCTGTGATTTTTCCTTTCTGATTCACCTGTCATAGTAATGGTGTCGTAATGCTGGATTTAGTAAAAGGTAATTAGCGTTGACCCCCTAAAGAATAAGAAAGTATTCTCTTAAGTCAAGGAATGACGACTGATGAAGAGAATGTTTTCATGAGATATTCGAATTCGGCATACTATGACATTTCGTTGTGGCTTGTCGCGTATCCATTAGATTCGACGTGGGGTTGAGGTAGAGACAATAAATGCGACGTTATCTCATATTTTGCTTCTATATCTCTTCTTTTTAAAAACTTTTATATAGAAGGTATTCACAATGTTTTATACTCAACAAATTACTTATTAACTACTAACTGCTAATATATGATCATAGTGTGCTGTCTCAGTTTATAAGAAACATCAATAATAGCTATCAATTGACAGATGTTTCCTGAAGAGGCCCAGAGCGGCGAAAACGCTAGAAGAGATATAGAAGCAAAATATGAGATAACGTCGCATTTATTGTCTCTACCTCAACCCCACGTCGATACTATGACATTGAATTATCGAGTTTCACAGAGAATCAGACATTCTTTTCTCTATGGCACTTACGACATCAGATATTATTGATTGTAAACCGATAATATTGGTCGATAAACCGAGATGAAATTACCGATGAGACAGGTGATTTGACAATGGAGCGCCAATCTATGATTATAAGTATCCTACGGTATAAACTCCGTTTTACGACGTGTGAACGACTCAAGTAGAATAGAGAAGCGGCTGAGAATGATTGGTGGTGTAAAATATACTCAGTCCTATCATTTTACTACTTTATCGCTCTTTGCCTAGCTCAAAAATTTGGAGCGCTCTCACCTGATGAGGCGAGGGAATGGTTAGTTGAGATTTTACCTCGAATAGAAATACAGGCCCAGACCGCCTCCAGCTTAACATGGCCTTCAGCCTATACCATCAAACATTTCCAATATTCGATATCAATATTATGCTTGGAATCACCTATTAACTTGTAATATAAATCTGCAATAATTTGTGGAATACGTCAGCACGTATTGAACGCCTCCGAACGTTCAGCGAGCTGCACATACGCAGTTTTATTCAAGTAACCATGTTTCATTACTTCCTATAATGCCGATCGTAAGTGCTACAAATCTTAATTTAAATAAAATAGAGTCCATTTCATCTGTTCTTATTCAATTGGTGAATAATCTGTTATTGCCAACATGACAGCCAAACACGTCATGAGTGATGATGATTTGATTAACAATTCTAACTTGAATGCAAAAATACGTTCTCGGATTGGACGTACCCAGCTCCCATGTGAACTTTACGCTAAACTTGTCATAGTATTAGTATAACTTGACTGAAACACATGAATAACCTCATTATAAGATAAATTTTAACTTCAGAGGAGAAATTCCACAAAAAATGCATCCTATTTATCTCGAATCTTTAGTGCCGTGAATCGTTCGCTTTATCCTCCGGATAAACCCTTGTAACTCCATCTCGATCAATATTGACTCACCCGGGTGCTCCAATTTTGGATCAACACTCGACTATTTGAAGTGAGTTAGCTAAAACTAGGGAACGGCCAATCATCGTGTAATTCCGATGGTAGACGTTTTGCAAGGAGAGGTGCGGGGTCCTAAAACTAGTTTGGCCGCTTCTGCATCTCCCTCTCCCAGGCCTGAGATCCAGTCCCGCGGCAGCCAATCGATTGGTTGACAAAACAAATTGGCAGGCGCCCCAGGTACGGCCGTGGCTCCCAAGTTCCGCCATCAACTTAGTTTAGCGTTCGACTAGGTAGGGAGGGTTGAACTGCTCTGTGCTCTAGGAAAGTTAGGCTTTCGCATTAATATGGGCGAATGAAAGGGCCCCCCTTCCATTTCGCTCTTATAGCGAATTGAAACCGCTTTCTACGTTCGGGGTGCGAGCGATTATTTGTCTTTGATCGGCCGACTATTAGCAATTATTCTGCGCGGTCGAACCGATAGAAAGAGATGACCGATCATTAAAAGCGCTAGCAGACTACTTTCAACAAAGGGTGGATGATATCGTTTCGGTATACCTATCAAGGGTACACAATTGGAACGAAATGAGATCACCAAGGGAACTGACCAGTAGCGATAAAATACCTGCGGACACTCGTACCGACAGATACGATGACGAGAAGGGAGTTTTTGCTTCCCACAGTTTCTACTCGCGGTTTACGAAATACCTCTCGAATAGAGACCACAATCCACAGTCCATATGACGGTAACCATTAGATGCATATACGATTTTATAATGTATCCAATACTCCCCACGGCCATCGTGGGAAAAACACCAGTAAAAGCAAAAACATCATAATAGGTAAAAGTATTTGATTTAAATAACAGGATTTTAATTAAAAATTTGAGATTTTTCAAGTTATTTACCAAATAAACTTGCTGTCTACAAGATAAAACCATTTTGGTTTATTATTCAATAATAAACCATTGTAATCGCCCAAGAAAAAAAATTTTATAACCCCCTCTCAAAATTTGATGTTTTACGTTTCAAGGCATGTAGAATCCGAATATCCAATAAAAAAAATTCTGTCTGTCCGCCGTACGCCGTACGCCGTACGCCGTACGCCGTCAACACTTTTCCGGCCAAACCATAATAGCTAAATTCTTGAAATTTTCACCAAAAATCAATCTCGGTCCTACGACGGCCCAATTCTTGAACCAACTTGCTAGCTCAATTTTAAGGGTGTTTTTGGGGGGTTTTGAGGGGGAGAAAATTCATATTTTCCTAGGTTTTTTCGAAAAATGTGTACGTGGTATCAAATTCTATAGATTTTTGGACGCTGAATCAAATGAGACCATCGCCGGGTCGGTAGCTTTATTGGTTCTCGAGTTATCGCAGCTTTTGTGCCGAACTTTGGAGATTTTCAGAAATTTGACATGAGGGCATAACTCGAGAGTTCTTGGAGCTATAAAAATCGTTCTATACTCATTGGAATGGTCGTCAAACACTCTCTCCAGCTGTACCGTTAGGCAAAAAATTTAGTTTTTAATTAGGAAATTAAGAAAAAATAAAAATTATTAAAATTACAATAGTTGCTACGGATTTTTCCTATATAGTTACCATCTGTTTTTCGTTGAGAACATTCACAAAAATGTTCTGAATGTTTACTATCACAAATGGATAGTCTTCATAAATCAATATTGAAGCGAAGGAATAATAAACCACTGTACAATCATTTGCAGCGTTTTTAGAATCTATTTTATTATTTTTATTTTTTATTCTGAAAAAAGAGGCATTTTAATTTTTGCGGTAGGCAAAAATCGTTTCATTTGGCGATCCAAACAAAAAATGGACTCATTTGCAACTTATCCAACTGCGACGGCTTCACGAAATACGAGCAGAAAAAGATCCATTTACAGCAGTCGCAATGGAACGTTTACTTTGCGAGGAAAGTCAACTATTCAAATGCAAGTGTGCACCGCATTCGACTGATGAAACCTCGTTGACACAGTTAGAGTTTTGTGAAACACTACCTCGTTTTCAATGAATTTCACACTTCGCTTAGACGCATTCAGTCTATTTAGTCGGCTTAATTGGAGATAGAGCAGCTGTGTGAAAAGCAACCGACTGCAGTTCAAAATGTGATCTGCTGAACGCAGCCTGATATAGGAGTAATTGAAGTAAAATTCACTAGTGCGTTGACTCGAATTGCCCTAGTTTTTAATAAAAGTTAAGATTTAAATTATATAAAATCGCTACCGAGTTGATTATGTTTTGGAAATGATTTTCTCTGCTGAGGAATCTAAATGTAGGATAATGTACACGTACCATACAAGTCTAGTTTTTTAACTGCTAAACATCCACTCAAAATATAGTTTTAAATCCAATCAAACATAATTTGAAGAACATAATTTGAGAACTCGGATCAAATTATCCCATTTTCAGTTTCAAAGTTCTCCCAAGTTCCAGCTTCTCGACCTCGCACATGAAAATTGTCACGTCTCTTGTAACAGAATTCGCGGTGCTCCATATCATCTAATATTATTTACTACTACGTTCGACTCCTATTTACACCTTCAACTCCCGAAAATGAGAACCCAAGGGATCGCGTACTAAACTAATGTGCAAGTTCACTTCCGAATCTCACGTTCTCGTGCGTTGTATAATTCTCGAGAGATCGGACGAGTTGTGTACAACTTTTCGTCCTCACGAGCTGAGGACCTAAAACGTGCCGAACAACCCACAGAAGCCATTATCACTTGCACCCAGGTTAAAGTTTCAGTTGATTTGTACTTCCATGTTTAAGTTATTGATGGAAGTATTGTGATCGTCCAAAAAGTTGGGTTGTATTTCATAAGGTGGAATTTTTTTAATGACTTTGTACCTCCTCAGTGCTCCTTTGCTTTCTATGAATGCACTTTTCCCTAATAAATTTCAAAATATATCACAGATCAGTTTATTTGATGAATGTATAATTAATTTAGTGACGTCCAGAAACTGCGGTCACCGATTATATCGTTTGTCTACGGAAGAGGCGCTGGGGTAGTTCCTGTTTTACTGTCGGGAGTCTCTTTTTTCGAGGATCCACCTGACCTGGATGTTGAATTTTCAATGAAATCTGCCATGCTGAATGACTGTTTGTATGGGCCGGTCGGAGGGAGGATATCCTTATTAGTTGGGCCGGGATTATTCGCATCGAAGCGACCTCCAGCTGAAAGATCGTTCCCTAACGAAGAACCTGGTAGCGGGGATTTGGAATTGGCCCAGAACCCTGGGACCGATTCAGCTTGACGTATGTGGCCGAATGTGCGTCCGTGGGATTCCATTTCTTGCTGGTTAGCTGTCGGGATTTTCTGTAGATGGAACGAATCATAGCTCGTCATTACTCCTCTGTCTCCGATGATCCTCCCATCCATCCCAACCTTGGGCGAGCACCTCCTCGCTAGCTTACTATACAATGATCGCTTTTCTTCATTATTTTTCGAATTAGTACTATTGAGTCCTTCTTCTCTATTTTCCACTGGTTTTTCATTTTTCTGTTCCTGCAGCGACCTGTCTTTATAGTAGTTGAGGATATTTTCAGTCTGATCCGTTGGCACCTGCTCTACTTCTTTGTGCTCCGCATTAATCGACCTCCACAACGATAAATTCGGATCGACCAAACCGGAATCGGTATCGCTTGCCGGTTTTCTATCACGCCGAACAGTGTGAGTCTTCCTGAGGCCATAACAACGAGCTCTTCGTTGTAGCGCGCCGATATTTCTCATCCAAAAAGTCATTGCTCGTTTTCTACTGAAACGTAAACGTCATTACGTATCAGAATCAATCATAATTATTTACTCAGTTTGAAAAACAGTCGTTGGTCGTTTAAAAGAAGTCTTCAGCATTACAGCGAGCGATATGTTATTTCAAATGGAGTAGGTACACAACTTAAAAGTGACGATACTATTGATTGATGTTTGAATTGGACGGTTTGTAAGAATAAGCGAACAGTCACTCATGTATAATATTAGATTGAATGAAGATTTACGTCATTAAATAAAATCAATTACTCACTTCCAATGTTTACGACGAACCTAATCAGAATCAACACCGAATAGATTTTTTGCGATATGATTTTGTTACTGCGTTGCTTGTTACTTTATTTGTTACTTCAATGCGGAAAATATTGTTTACATTTTGCATCAAGTAATGGAGTGGTATTTATTTCAATTCCTATTCATTCAAGGATAATTTGAAGCAATGTAGTTTTTGTCTTCAAATGTCCAAATTATCTAATTCTCCGTAGGATATTGCATGAAAGATAGCCTTTCTTGGGACAGTCATTGTGAAATCTCTTTATTAGAGCAATTGAAGAGCACTATCTAACGAGTGTTTTCGAATATTCGGCTCAACTGGGTCAAAGGTTGCTAATCGTATATTAAGTTACTGCTCACAATGTACCGTCACGCTGCCGGAAACAGAATCGTAGGCTCGGTTCCTCTTCGTTGCACCTTTCTCGAGCACAATTCTCCCTTTCTGTGCCTGTCTCGGTCCAGCAACCTTCATCTGCACCATCTCTCGACCACTTACACCCCAGGTTTACTCCTAAGACTACTGCACCAGTCAGCCATCGTCGTAGGAACGCCGCAAAACCCGAAACTTTGCCAATATAACCAACTCAGCGACGATAACTTGAGCGAAAGCGCCGCCCGCCCGTCCTTCTCTTGTACCAGGACCGCTGGAATAGTCAAGAGGGGCTATGCTGCTGAGGAACCTCGGCTGTATCGCTACTACTCGTCGCTATTTCTTCATCTCTCACTATCACCCCTGTTTGCAACTAGGTCAACCGTTAGCACTTTGAGGCAACGTTAACCTGGCGTATTTCGGCATTCTGCGTCAAATTCAGTAAACTGTATTATTAAAATAGCACAGTGGAACTGATTTATGGAGGCTGAAAGTTGTTATTGGTCTGGCGTCCAGGTGTTACTTCGAATTCATTATTTCGGGTGACGATGATCGCCTCTCATAAATCAGGTAACTTTTGGGGTAGAGTTGTATTGAAGCTGCTAACGTATGTAATTCACCGCGCGAAAGGTGACAATACGTATCTCAAAAATGGCAACTGAACATTACCAGTGAATGGCTATACAACAAAACTATAACATCTACCAATATTTTCCTGTGATAACAACGGATTCTTTTTTCCGTGGCGTAAAATTTCACTCAATATCGAAATTCAAAGGTTTTCCGAGTGTCCTGATACTTTGCTAAATCAAGGACAATGCTAGTTTTATACCCGTGACAGAAAACGGGTAACTACATGGCAATATCCATTTCGAGTAAATTGAAATAAAACTATTGGATGAGTTGCTAGTAATTTTTTCTATGTCCGAGATTATTTTGGAAATTAAATAGAGACCATCCAAATTATTAACCCCTTCAGTCCTGAATTATTTCCAGTGGGTAAAAAAATTTTTTCTTTGCTCCATTCGCATTCAACACCCTCAAGTATGCCAAAAAATATTGTTTACAAAAATCCCCCCCTCTCGAATAGTTTTTAGGGGAGTGGGTTGTATACAACCCAAACCGACTCAAGAGTTGTAGATTTCTCTCAAGCGTAATTGGTAGTTCTATTCAACCAAACAGATGAAAACCAACGAATGTAATATTTTTATTGCCTAAAATATGTAGAAAAAATTGGAAATTTTTTTTATGTTTCTAGTATGTGTTATAGGAACATACTTTTCATTATTACTTACCGGTATTACTTATAGGCTCATCGATATCTCTATCATACAAAGGTATCTCTTTGGGTTACGTCTTGGAAGTTTCCTATCACACAAAGGTATTTCTTTCGATATAATTCCAGATGTTTCAATTGAAAATTTGGAATTGAAAGTGAAATTTAAATCGAAAAAATGAAATTGTCGGGGTTCGGAGTTTTTTCTTATACTTGTGAGGAGATCTTGGATGAGCTCAATGTCTTGGGGATTGTCAAAATCAAAGACCTGTTTCACTACAGATAAAGAAGGACAGCTAATCTAAAAGTCACGTATACGAAAGAAGTTGAAACTTTTAGTCGCGGGTAAAAACGATTCCCCTATGATTGTTTTATGCCCCATTTTGAAGCAGAACTGTACCGTCAGATAATCTAAACCGTGGGATACACCTCTCATACCTATGATTTCGAAGGATTTGATTCTAATTTTCATGTAAATACTTCTAAGATACAGTTTATGATGAGATTTATAAAAAAAATCATCGAATAAAGTATGATTTATAATGATAATGGTAAAGTAGCGGGTTTTACCCAATTCGCACAAGAGCCCATTCGCACAAAATTCCAGTCGGAATGGGTTGTATACAACCCACACGATTTTTGGTCGATTCCGGACGTTTACAAGAGGTTTTTGGGGAAATAATGGAATATAATGAACCATCAGGGACTAATATCATCGGAAAAAAATTATTGAGGCGCATAAAAATAAACAACAATTTAGAAATGGCAAAAACTTTTATCGTCTTACCAACTGCGACCATCCTCACGACTTAGCTCAACTATTTGTATCTCGGAGGTAAACAAATGATAAGATCGTCAATAAGAAAAATTTTCCTATCACTCAGGATGTTATTAGATTAAGTCCCGACCACAGCAACGACACACGTTAAATACTTTCGTCAGGAAAATTCGTTGAAGTTGTGGGTTGTATACAACCCATCAGGTCTGAAGGGGTTAATGCGATTGTCTCTTCTGTACCTTCGTGATAGCTAATATCTCACATACTTCCACATTATTATTCCGTTTGGTGGTGATTTGCCGCTATAAATCTTGAGATATAAATGTTAATTATTTTGCAATGTAAAAAATCAACCAAAATAAAACCTTCTTATGCAATATATATTTTGATTAGAGCGGTTGAAATAATGTTTTCGTTTTTCAGGTCCTGTTGATGGAAGACTTATTCTGTTCTAGAGGAGAGAATTGGATTCTTCGGTATTTTCCGGTAAGCATTTTTCACATCATACGTTCTCATAATAAGCCCTATCCAAGCGTTGGAAACGGGAGAATGGCTGCCACATAAACTACATTTTTCAAACGCTCTCCGGAAGTGGATTGAACCATATAATTGCGAATTTATGCATAGTACGACAACCGAGAGGAACCCACTCGGGAGGTGGAAAACCTAACGACTGTATTAACCGCACGATCGTAAACAGCTGAAAAAAGTGTATTCCCATCAAAACTAACAGATATTTTCCTCTGGTTCGTGGGGTTATTTTCCACCTTTAAATATGTATGATAAAGCCATCTTAGTTTTACTGGCCAAGTGGTAAAAGAAAAGACAATTTCAGGAAAAGCATTTTGCACTTCCAGCTTCTACTAACTTGAGCATGTTTTTGAAATGTTAAAATATCGTATGAAGTATTTATTCACTGTGGAATACATAACTTCGCCTTTCGTATATGAAATTTTTTTCCTATGGTTTGCACGAATTAACTAACCCTCGCTTAAATGTATATTTTATGTTTATTGTGCTACGTCGGCACTAATGGCCTCATAAAGTACACACCTGTAGTAAGCCGTATTCCTGAAGGTCTGAACAACATGGCCAGCTCCTAACACGGCTTACCCATTAAATCAAGACAAGAAAATAAATTGCCTGCCAGACGATCGCATTAGGCTCCTAATAGACGCTAATCGCAGAAGACGCTAGGAACAAGGCAACAAGATATAACGGAACACGGAAGCCATTGCTACCGAGAGATTTTATATGCGTATTGTCCTCTAGAGCACGGCGAAAGCTGTGTTATGTTTCATGATTTGCTCAGATAAACTTGCTTGAGTTCGAAACGGAGCGCAAATTATCAGGCTGAAACTGTTGTTCGTCTTTTCACTTGTTTGTTAGTGCGGGAGGCTAAGTTTTGAATTTTTCCTTCAACAATAATCCCTCTTATCCAGTATTTGTATTCATTATCTTATGATGGCTATCGAATGCCATGATCATCTTTCTTGCTGAGCGCTTTCGCCCTCAGGCATCGTCGGGTCATGCTGTACCGATCACTCTTTTAAGGCTAGTAAGAGACTGTATATCCGTCCCCACCTAATCACCCATTTTAAACATTTTTTTTATTTTTAATAGAATACACACATCAATTGAACTCTAAAAACAATTCATTGTTTGGCTGAAGAACTACTTTTTTTATGGCTTGTACGTATTTGAAGATTCGAACCGACGTAGCATTCTCTGACAGCAGACCGATGTTCGTTTTTGTTCTACGCTCAATCTTTCTGTGCCAGCTTTGAATTTTTTTGACCTTCTAATATCTACGTCGGTTCAATACCGGGAATCGAATCAAGAGAGCTTCGGAAATGACGAGGATGTCCGCCTTCCGCAAGAGAAGGACAAACGGACGATCGGAGGACTGTGGGAGCCTTGGACGTAACTTTGATTAATTGTGGAGGGCGCGACTCGACGTGACGTGCCACCGCAAGATTAACGATACTGCTGAAATTTGTTCTGGATCTGTTCCGAGGCCAGCGGAGGAAAAGAGGTTGCTACCCAGAGCTGTAGATTTTCACCGGCCTACAGCGATAATCCACGTTATATTTTATTATTAATTATCCTCAACGTTTTTGACGCTTGGTGAGAAAAGAAAGTGGGCTCATTTCCCAGACGAATGCCAGTGATGGTCATTGTAGAATCACGTAACGATACGATTTTCCCGTTAGATGTACATAAATATTTCATTCATTTTTTAGCCTTTCAACTATTATTCCATCATCCGATAAACCAATTTGATAGAATTTGACCAACTGAATACGCGCTGAGCATCGAGTCATGTCTACGTTCAGGCGTTTAATTAGAGAATTAATCAGTTTTCAGGACTCTATGTTTCCTAGAGCTGTTCACAAATCTTTGATCATGGTCCAGAGGAATACAATTTTGATTAATCTTCAATATTAATCTTTCAAAATTCTAGCGTATACAACTTTCGTCATGAGTTTTTGGCAACACTAGTTCAACTACTGGAAGTTTTGAGACATTGAAGAAATTATTAGATGTTCGGTGATCACACATTCACTTCAGTTTGTGCCGGATTTCTTATCTACTAAAAGGTATTGAAGACCACCAGGCCGCGGTTTTGGTGACAATACTATAGAAAGAATCGCATCGCCATTGACCTCTCTGAATTCGCCTGCCTACAGGAGTGGAAAAGGAATTTGGTCCATGGACAGGTTCGGACCTGTTGGGGTTGAGAAGGGAATAAAGAAGATGGGCCTTTCCGATAGTACAGTCGCCCTCTACCGGACGGGGGTGTGACTTTTGGACGAGTTTTGGCGTTCGAATAGGACTTGAAGGAGGATGAAGAGGGGTCATTGGTCGGAATGCGGTGGAAAATACAAGTGAAGGGATTGGAGGAAGGTTGACAGGATCGACAATGGTTTCAGTTATCTTAGGGACGGTAAAACAGACGGAGAACGCCCGTTTGACTCTCGCTGGTCATCTGAACTGAAACGTTTACTCCGCTGCACAGATAGCGGTCGAATTTTCGAGAGAATTTTCCTCTACTACGGCTCTCTCACTTGTGGAACTATTCTATAGCCGAACCGATTACTTATACTTGTCTACTTATAGCCATCGATGGCTCGGTCAGTTTCTCGTTGCTAAGTACTTTTCGGCATTAGTGGAAAATTAGAAGCTCCAACAATAAATATTCCTTCCTGTACGGTTGTATTACTTTCGAGTTTCATGGAGCCAAAAATAGAGAAAATCCCGCTTGTGATAGCAGACTTTGGTATTTTTATCAAGCGATATTCGCAAGAGTTGTTTCAAAAATAAACTTCATTTGTAATCTGTTGACGACGGAGAGCCCATTCAGATCCGTACGGTGCGCACGAACCAGCTTCATCTAACTCTCACCACATCATATGTGCAACGTTCCTTCCTTCTGTAACAATATCGCTCCGTTCCTATCCCCAATGTATGCTCTAACGCTCGAACGATTCCCTACAGTCGATGATTATATGGAAATAAATTATTTAAAAACCACAGCAACGGTTTTCAAAAACCTCTTTTCCTTTCCTCTCGCTACTGTACGTTATTTGCATAGAGGGTCGATCCCCTCAAAACTCATAGCTCGACCGTTCGCAGATTCGAGCGCTTTCAAATTCAAATCGCTCAGCAGCGGTGGGAGTTTTTCACCGACTTTACCAGGTTCGAAGCGCGAAGGAAATTATGTTGAAGTTGCCATTTTCAGGGCGAGGAAAGCAAAATTTAAACCGACCATATTCAACAGTTTATCATTCCTCTGAATGCTGTATCTTCGCACTTATTGTTCGACGTATGAAAGGTTTTGACACAAAAGTCGACACTGTAAATTTTCTTTTGTAAATTTTTCGCTTGACGAACGAGTGATCTCGTTTAAAAATCCTTTGCATACTGTGCAATAGTTTATGTTCATTTTCATTTAAAATGGACAATTATTGCCCAGAATTCAATTATATTGGTCGGGCAGTCACACGTGAATATTATAGTAATGAAATGCGTAGGTATTATTCTTGGCTTATTAATCTTATCATGGTAACATCCAGAGGACTAAATAATATCTTCATTGCAAGAACTGTACTAATATCGAAAATGATCGAGTACTATCCCGTGAAGACCATTTTCTGTATTAAATCAGGATGTTACTGAGCGAGGCCACTGGCTTTCAGTAGTGCGACATGAATATTAACTAATATTAACAAAGGTCCATTGATCGGGAATGACGTCACCAGAATTGAGTACTCAGGCATGCTGACTCCAGCGCTCTCGGAGGGCATACTATGATAATTATTCTCCGAAACTATTAACGCATTGAACGTTCGATGGGTTAACAGCGGATAATGGACATTTCAAATTGTTCTCACCACGGAAAGATGTCTGTGCAGGTTTTGTTTTTCATTTCAAATGAATGAAAAGGCGATGGTAAAAAATTTTTGAACATTTTTGTCACTTGTGTCGGTCGAATTTGTGGCTCCCTGAAGTCGGATTTTATAATTTTGTTATCAATAACTCAAAACAAAATAAAATCTGTCTTTGAATTTTTTTTATCAATTTACCTTAAAAAAAAAAAAAAAATTTCTGTACTTAGATGTATCAAAACTCAGTTACTCAAGTACTATCTCCATTTTCTTCTACAATTTTGGAACAGTTTCGAAAATCATTAATATATATTTTTTTCAATAAAACGTAGAGAAATGCGTACCTTATTTATATTACCCTATAAGTATTATATATAATGCCGTGCAGTATCCAGGGGAGCAGTATGGAGAGGCAAAAAGGACGTCACCAAACCCCATGTACGCCATGAACTCGCTGACTGAAATCAATTATGCAATCTTTCTATCTAATTATAATATTATTCCAACCAATTTTCCATCCATTAATTTGATCAAAAATCACTATTGTCAATCAATCACAACAAATAAAATAAAAATCATTTTTCTCTTATCAAATATACTTATAAAATCATTATAAAAATGACTAGGAATAGTTTATGCGATTTGATCGCTTTGTAACGCAGTATCGGGGCTTACATAAGTCATTACATTTCTTTCACATCAAGTAACGAGGTTGATAAATCAACTTTCGAAGATGGTTCATTGTGCCGAAACGTAACTCAAAGAGAACATCTGTGACGCGACAGTTTTTTTTTTTTTTTTTTAATATTCCAATTTCCGGCAACGATACGCACGAAAACGTTGAATAAATCAAACGAAAACAAGCCTTCGAGGCATTCATTCATCAAGCGCACATAAAAGAGTACAAGCGAATGAATATTAAATACGGGTCGATTGCTGCAGGGCATTTCCTGTTCTTTCTGTCGTTGACATCCCCGCATGTGGAGGGTGGTCGTTGAAACGCGGGCGCAGATCCCGATTTCGGCTCGTGAATTCGCGGCTCGTCAGCAGTTCCAATAATTTGTAGTCAGAGGATTGCGAAGACGTAATATAATCGGCGAGGTGATCCGAACCAGAGCGATCGGATGAGACATGGCTTTTGAAGGCATTTTTGTGAGGAAAGGATGTTGGGTTAATGAAAATACTGCGAATCCGAGAGGCTGTTGACACAGGCCTTTGCGATTAGCATAATCCAAAGTGAGTTCTGTAAGCTGAAAGGCCATTCGCTCGGCTTCTGGCAGGAAAAGCGAGACTAATTCATATAGTCTCTACGGTCGGATAAGCGCGATTCATCGCGAAGCGCGGATCTCGTCCTCCGACAACATAAAGCGGTAAAAGCTTACTCTGGGCAGGTTTCCAAGTCGGAAATCGCCCGTTTTTGTAGAGCTGTTATGACTAATGTACGCAGATTCCTCAAACGCTGCCAAAATTATGGCATATCGTTCTCGTTCTCATTTTATTCTCATTTTCTGTATTTGTATTTGCACGCTTTGATCAATTCAGGTCAACGCCGTTTAATTAGGAGTCATAGCGTAGATGAATAATCATTGAGGTATTTATTATTAGTTGGTCTTTGAAAAAATCACCGATAGGATAATTTCACAGGACAATCGATGATGAATCCTGTGAACTATTTCTTCGGACTGACCCTTCAGTCAAACTCAACTTCACTGACCTATGGAAACAACATTGGCGAAATTTAGTCTCCGTTCCGAGTAGCGACGCGCGTTCCATGCCTCCTGGAGTTACACCACCGATCTCCCTCCATTCCTCAGCTGATCGTTGCTCCTCCCTCGTTCAATTAATTTGAAAATTGAATCTCTCTTGAATAGGGAACTGGACCCGACGGCGTCTACCTCCCCCAGGGCGCGAACCCACTAAAATAAACATCAACCACTTTAAAGGAATTAAACAGGACAAAAGTTTCGTTCGGGTGTTCTTTTCGCAAGCAAATGGCCGTCGCTTCAATAGTTCTCTTTCAAAACGCCTCGACTATTGAGATTGTCCTGCGTAGGAGAGCCGAAATTCCAAAGTGGAAATCCGCCATCCAAATTGGATTACCTTCGATTGCTTCGTGCCCGCATTGTTCCATTTATGAATCTGCTATTGACTTCCCTCCTCTCTGACATTGTTCCTAGTACAATGCACAGGATAATTCCTCGTACAAGCAGCGAAAGAATTTCTACGGATGCGATCGACGATGCAATATTTATTTTCAATGATCTCATTTCTCGGCCGTTTCTCTAGCCGTTTTTTCCAAGTCAAAACGTGACCGGGAAGATTAAACTCCGAACTCGAGCCGTTTTAGGATTGATAGTAGTTCGAAGATGGTTGAACGAAGAGCTTTGAACGGCTACGGCTACTTGGAGATATCGGTAGGAAGCGAGGCACCATCCACTGTTCATTTATAAAGAAACAGTCCCTTGAAACTACTTTTCTCGAGATAGTGGTGCGAAAGAGCGGTATAAGGGAAGTTCGTAGAACGGAAAAGAACGCTATAAGCCTGGGGTACACCTAACCCAGTAAAATGTTGCTTCACGTCACTAGTGGATATATATTTGACCCGATTTCCTCGACTTCAACTCTTTTTTTTCTCTCGAAGGGGTGCCTTCCGGCCAGGGGCACTTACTCTTGCTATTGCGCCTTACTCGTGAGTGAAGACTGGAATGCGGACCACGTTCTCGGTTCCATCAATCCGTATACCTACGGGCCTTCGCGAGCGGAGAGGCGAATGGATTTATTCGGCCTCGTTTTCAATTTGATAGTCAGATAGGGTGTGCGCTGTGGAAGTTGGTTGATGTCGTCCATTATGCTATTTTCGAGAGCATCACTCCTACCGAATTTTAGTTTAGATCGAAACATATAGGTATCGAGGCTGTTATTGACGATCATAATATATGGACGACTCATTGCGATTTAACAAGTTGAAAGATTGCGAAAAGTCGCTATATATGCTATTTTCCACGCATTCACTTTATTCCTCTTCCAATTTACAAAATGTCAATTTTTTGTGAAACGTTTACCGCTGAATATCTAAATCATTCCTTGCGTGATCGGTTCAGATAAACAATAATTTTTATCTAGTTCCAAATTAATTATATTGTATTATCTAGGTGTTAGTTTACCCGTCTGATGGTTCCTTATTAAATAAACGCACTTACACTGCGGCGTCGAAAAACAACTCAGCGACTCCGTCGAATTATTACTGTTCGTCGCCGTGGAAATATTTTCTCGCTTCAACTCTCTGAAGGTTGAGTTGCAGGCCACGTACAAAGAAGCCACGACCTACTCTTGTAGCCGTTGAATTTTTCGAGTGGCATCATCCGCGTGTTCTCTTTCGTTTATTTTCTTAGTCCTTTTTAATCCCGTTAAAAGCGAACGCTGCTAACAGTTTTCTCACAACGAGCGCTGACATGCCGTGAGCGGTCCACGGAAATGACTGTGGGTCAGAAAGAAACGTGACACTCTTGGAGTATAATTCGTTTCAGTTTTCAGCAAACATTAGATCTAACTTTTTAGATAAAAAGAAGGGCGATATATTATTTTCACCCGTTGATTCGCGATTCGATACCAAACAGAGCTTCCCGATCGATTGACGTTGTTTTTCGTTGCGTGTAGCTGTTCGTTTTATTATTATACTCGTATTTTATTTCCGTGTTTTCCTACCATGGAAGTGTTGTGGCCTTGCTGACACTTGAACCGGGATGGAGGGGGTATATTACTGATGTTGTATTTTTATCTTTAATATTGTACGGTACCTACTCTATTCAATCAACCGCCCGATTATCTCTTGGCAAACTCAAACAATGGCTATGTAAAATAATAAGTTACAAAAAACATTCTTATGATCACTCCACCGTAGTAAATACCGGATAATATTATAGCAAACCTTGAGGAACAATTTTAACCCGGGTCGAGAGCTCATCGGATCGAAGGAACCAGCTATGGCAAGGAAAAAGGTTTAAACAAAAAGGGCGACTCGATGGGATATACTATCTTTCATCGTCAGGTGTCGTTGGGAGTGTGATACTCGACGAGTGGCTGTCCTCTACTGGTGAGATTTTAATCAATCGCCCTCCTTTCTCGTATACATTCTCTCGTCCTCCGTCGCTTCAACTCTCCGTTTCTTCAATAAAAGAGAATTTCGATCCATCGGTTTCTCTGATCTATTTAAAATTGTATGTGGCTATTAATTTAAACCAAACTACATCGGTCGTTTAAGACCTCATCATAAACAACTCCAAGTGCTACTCATTTGTTCGATCCTAGTTGATGAATTTGATCTATCCCGAATATTTGAGTACTGAAATTTAAATAAAAAATGGAAGAATGAACAAAAAGGTATTCTTTTCACAAAAAACATAGATTTTTGAAACTGTGAGTTTAACCTTTAGACGTTTTAGTGTATTAGTGTTTTAATTAAATGCTCATAATATGATAATATTCTTGGTTAATTATTAGCTTTGAGATTGTAAAGCACGCTTGATATTACGAAGCTACCACTGCGACTCGACGAAGAAGATGCTAATATCTCTCGGGCAGAATCGTCCGCGTCCTTCACCTAACGTGCTTAACCTCCTGCCGAGTAATCCGATACAAAGTGAATTGTGGACGTGATAAATCACCGGTCTGGGCCGTCTGGAATTGATGCGCTTAGTTCGAGCGTTAGCGTTGAATTACTCCTTGCCTCAGACGTGACGCTTGGATGCCCTGAAGTTCTGTTGCTTCTCGAGGGAGTGATGCTTCATGGATGTTGGTGTTCGATTGGTTCGCGTAATTTTCCACTACCGTACGATCTTTGAAATATCTTGGTAAACGCGAGGAGGGTATCAATCAGCAATGTTTTGTGAAAAATAATCTTCTTTGGCGAAAAAAAAACCTTTTGATTTACATAGGCTGTGGAGCTGACATAGTGTTAAATAATTTTATTCACCGTTGATGATAATTTTTTTCGAGCGATCGAAGTCGACCAAAACTGCTTCGTCCAAAGAAGAGTTGATTGGACTTAGTCTAGTCAGTTTCTATTGATCACAATCTTCTATTGAAGTAATCATATTCAGACATCTATTATATAATGAATCTAATTTAAGATCGTAACCGAGATTAAAAGCCTGTAGCTTTTTCTAGTTTCCTGGGGGTGTGAGGGGGAAGAAAAACCAGGCGACTTGTTCTCCGATTCTTTATTCGCTGGCTGAGCAAGTTCTTCTGGTTGCTATAATAAAACATATTATGGATTATAACATGTCCATGGGGTGAGGAGGAGAAAAAATGCGACAACCCCCTCACACCCCCTGGACATAAAAAAATGCGACGATAAAGAAATTAACTATTCAATATAGTTTTAAAAAAATTGATAGATGGCACATTGATCCAAATGGCTTCAGTTTCCCGATGGTATGAGCCGAGCGGTTTCGCTCAGTCGAGTTTAATATACGTCGTGTTTTGTCAAAGCGATATCTCTAAGGGGTTCGTGACTGCATTTCGAATAAAAGCCTCGCATTGAAACTATTCAATATCTTGCAATTTTATAAATTGAATAGTTCCAATGCGAGGCTGTTATTCAAAATGCAGTCACGAACTCCAGAAAGAATTCGCTTTTACAAAACACGTACTGGCAAGCACTTCAGCAACTTTTATCGAAAGAAGCATTATAGCTTGCACTCTTCAAATATCGAACAGGGCATGAAGATGTTGCGGCTTCGAGATGCAATAGTAGCAAGTAACATTCGCTGGGTGAAAAAGTTCGAGAAGTAAAAGCCGATCGCATCCGACGTCAGGAAATCTGGAAGGGTCAGGCGGAACTCCCTCAATTTTTTTCGGCAATATGGCCCCTCTTGGATTCCTGACTTTTGCTACACTTGATATTTTCTTTGCTCGAGTGCGCCATCTGAGACTATTCCCGGTGTCCAAAGTCCCCTACGATTTGTATGTGCCGAGTCACTTCCTACCCATTTTCCCTCCAGCTGTTAATGCACGAAAACTGTTATATCGAAGGGACGAAATGCGACCCTTTTCCAAGTGAGCGAATCTGTGCCTACAAATTGAGCATAAACAATAGCGAAAGAAACTTCAATCTCAGTAGGCGATTCGCGGAAACATTGTGCTGCTGAGTGATATTGGTTCCTTTCGTCGTTGAATAGTTGGGGTGGTTTGTCGAAGAAAAGATAGCTGGATCGGAATTTATCTGACCGTGAAAATTCCAGCCCTAGGGCAGCACTGATATTGAATTGATGACTGTGCTTTGTTCCTTAAAATAATTTAAATTACCTTAAACCTTACCTTCGAAATACACATTTTCGTGGTTTTCATGAACTGTCAACAACATATTACCAACTTTTACCTGAAAACCATTCCTTGCAGATGGAAACAAATGTGGCGCAGTTGAGGTACAGCCAATACCAGGTTCAGCCAATACAGATACCCTTAGCTTCGACGTAGTACGAGTTTGTCATTCTTACCTTGAGGAGTACCTGGGATTCAACCGAATATTGCGTAGAACGTTCCTTATCGTGTCCAAATATGTATAGATATTCTTGAGCTATGTACTCTATGTACGTTATATGATAGGAGCGAACACCTGGCTCGCACCGTAAACATCCAAGTCGCTCTGTATGGATGCCCTAGGCACCTCAATTCACTATAAGGTCTTACCTGGAGGTAATACCTGTCGACCGATATTTCATCACGCGCGTATCCCAGGGCGCTGCAAACACTTGCCAACATATTCAACAGATGCTCACTATAACATACCGACAGTCTGTCGCTTAATATTTTCCTGCGAACGTCTTGCTGTACGTTTACAGTGATTCGGAGGAAATAATAAACTACTTTATATGAACTCTATTGAACTCTATATAACTCCTGCCATTATTTGAACCAAACTATTTGCTTCAGACAGTCGTAGACTCAAGGTTTTTATTTTAAAAAGTACAGTTTGTAAAAAAAAGTGTCATCTCCTCCTCGCCTGCTTTCCCCTTTTACTTTTCTTTTAGTTTGCACTCCTACCCCCCTGTTTCCATGATAATGGAAGCTCATAATGGTCGGCATAAAGCTTGGAAGATGGTTAATTATGGTCCGCAGGGATAAGAGAAAACTCGCTATCTTCAACGGTTAAGAGATTAGACTCAAACAAAACTCTACTTTCAAAACCCCTAGGAAGAATTAGGTATATAGAATCCTAA
This sequence comes from Tupiocoris notatus, assembly GCA_037159825.1. Taxonomy (NCBI): domain Eukaryota; kingdom Metazoa; phylum Arthropoda; class Insecta; order Hemiptera; family Miridae; genus Tupiocoris; species Tupiocoris notatus. Next base: position 247,225 of record JASJUZ010000705.1, on the reverse strand, counting down.
TTATACAGTTAAAAGAAAAGGGGAGAAATTCTCGTTCCTGTCTTTTGCCTCATAATCGTAACGATTCTTCGCGCTCGGATAGATTTCACTCGTTCGGGCAATTAAGGTCATTACTGTATTTGTATCTAATTAGATAGCGTCGCTCCATTATTTCTTTCACCTGCTAATCCAACGAAAAGAATTCTGGAGAAGAGTCCACTCAAATCTTTTGAAAAAAACTTTGACAGTGCAAATGATGACTTTTTTTTCATTATTCCTGTCGTTTCAAAACTGAGTTCCGCAGAAATGTATGTACTAAAAGTCTGACAGACGGAACTCATAATATTTAAAAATGAGATGTATTAATTTTAGTCTCAATATGATGTAATGCAGGGCGCATTTTATAATAGTGTGCACCTACATTGTATTTATTTGACAGTTACACAATTTTCATGTAGAGATACCTACACATTTTGTCGTAGGTATGCAACAGACCATGTCGTAGTCAAACAGCTACATAAACTTCAAAAAACCTACAGTTATCCTATCCAAATGCAATAGAGTCGAATGTGAATCTTTCAATAATTGTGATGAATATACGGGTCAGCGAGCGAAATCTCTTTTTGATTCGGAATGGCGAGACAAGTTAAGAGCAGAATATGCAGATTTTAGGGGAACCATACATATACTTGGGCCCTGAAATAAATTCTCTGTTGCGATTGTAAATAATTCATGACCAAATAAATAGCCGATTCGGAGGGTAAAACTGGCCGTATAAAATACCATTTTACGGGAAGGATGTACGGTCAGTCTCAAGCTGAGTTTCAGCATAATGAATGCTTCCGATATACCCTTGTAATCCTAAACACTTTGGGTACCAATTCTTTTATCCTTAGGATATAGCGTAGATAAGTGAATGAAAAAACGTTCCTTCCTCCTCAACGGCTGTTAAGGAAATCTCTCATTCTGTTTTATGGCCGAACGTTACTTAATATAAATAGTTTGATAATTTTCTTTCCAAACCTGTAACCTGGAAAAGTATTTTGAAAATCAGCCTTCTCTGGAATTCACCAAATGGTTATGGAAACAATAGAGAATACAGTATACTTGTATTCATCTTGCGAACATGGAAAGGAAACTTCAAACGATAGAGCTGCACTTTTGCTCAGTTGTACAACATCTTTGCGTTTCCTCTCTCGTACAGCTGCGTATTATAGCCTTTATATTTATGAATATGGGAGCCAATGCTGCGCCAGGCATTAGCCGACGTATACGGAAACCCGAAGGAGGAAGAAGAGTGACTTTCTTCGAGTGTAGGGTGATAAGCATGGGAAGGTGGCGCCTTCAAATGGCATCCAGCGAGAAAGTGGAAATGGAAAAAGAGGCGGCATCAAATAATGAAGGAAGCGCGCGAAAGCGCTCCCTTGAGGTAGCTGCTTTCAGGACTCCTAAAGTACGTCTTCGCAATGACAATCCGTCACAAGTCTTAGCGTGTGAACAAATGTGGCCGTAAATATATTTGCTATTCAGTTCGGAAAAAAGACGGTGCTAGAAAACTTTGCGATAGAATTGTTTTGCAATCATTGTACAATAGTTCGAGTAGCTTTTGCTTTAGTTGTACTTAAGTTTATTCATATTATGAGACTAATAGAATTTCCTATTCCATTGTCAACGGTTTATTATACACCATTTCGAGATTGTTAATTAATTTTCCTTTGGTTACCGCATATCCTACCCGTAGGAACGCGAACGATCGGTAATCCGTAACCAAGTCCAAAACTTCACTGACCCATCTAACGGCTAACAACTTGCCCCAGCTCTTCTACTCCCTGATGGGCTCTAAGGATACGCTTTAACTTTCATCGGTCAATTAATTGAAACTTCGTGGAGCCTTCGACGCCCAGCTTTGACGAGCTTCCATGTTAAGATCAACGATATCGACTTACAAGAGAGCTTATCTAAGGTATCGAGTTCAACGTTACTCGGATGATATTAAACGCGCTAGGGCAAATAAGACACAGTCTAATTTTGATATAGAAATACCGCACTCAGCGCTAGCTCGTTTATGCGCAAACCTATAATTTAATTTAATTTAAAAAAAAAAAAAAGAACAAATAAAATCGACTCCAAAATTATAAAATCATTTAAAAAAAGGAAAAAATAGCAAAAATGTACCTACATCACAGCAACTCTATCACCAACTATAAATTTTTAGGAATATTATAATACCCTTATTGACCCGACCACTTCCTGATTCATTAGACCACGTTCCTTAATAATATTTAAAAACATTATTTCTACGATTTCAGAAAGCCGATTTTTAGCAGGATCAATTTAACGACGACTATTCACGCCTTTTCCTGAGAACTATTTCAAATTTGTCTATGGATATTTACATCTCAACCCAACCTTGTTCCTGCTAATTTATTACTTAGGCTACTATTTTTTAACACACCCATACCTTGGTGGGATAATTGATATAAACCAAACCACCTTGGTGGGATAATTGATATAAACCAAACCATCTAGCTGCTTATTAAATTGGTCTTGATCACAGGTCTTTGAATGGCTCTCCTTGCGTCACTTTTGAGGCGTCAAAGAAATTGAATGCTTCAAACGTTAGCTCAAATTCAGCCCGCGCTCAATCAACAATAATGCTCAAGTTACCGAATTCACTAAAATTTCAGTTGAAGAAATATTCAGTTATTTTACCTCTACGTAAATATTCATGAATTAAATTTAATGAGATAATATTATAAGTCAATAATAAACATGCCTAAAATTGGAGGCGCATTGCGTTAGCTACTCCTAATGCCAATTGCACATAATTTATATCGTGATATCATATATTATTTACTGGCGGTGACAATCGAAACAAAGCTAATTTAATTATCGGCCTTTGAAGCACGAATTAGTTTACCTAGTTATATTCTCTACGTATACGGGAATGAGTTTTGCCTTTCCGTGGTTAAATTATTCCTGTCATTGTACATTCCGATGGTAGAGAAAATCAGATATTCAATCAGCTTTCAATAGGCTAGCAGTCGTCGAATTCCGTCATCCATCGACGGAGTGAAGCTCACTTTGCAGTTTATTCGGTGGCCGGCTGAATTTTCTTTGATCTCTGCGTACGTATTTATGCACTGATATGTACACAGGCCAAAACTCGACATCCACCGAATCGGAGATCAAACTGACATTTCAACGAGTACACAGGACTTAAATGAACTCGTTGTGACTGACATGAATAAACAGTTCGACGACGTCGCTGCTGGATACACACTTCTCTACATGTTTAATTCACGATTTCACAATATTAGCCTTATCAAGTGCATACTTGTTCAACATTATCGTTCATAATTTTTCATGCCAATAAAAGGGTCTAAAACAGGTTTGACAAAATGTTGATCTTATTATCGAAAATTTTCCGAGATTTTCTAACTTTACGTTCATGTTTGATACCAAACTTTCACTAGCAGCGCCTGAAAACCTTCTGAATACTTGCAAATTTACGCAACGAACATTTTTGATGATGAATTTCACCAAGCCGGCTCGATCTTCCTTTTATATTTTTGACTTTTTCGGTTATAAAAAAGGGAAAAAATAAATAAAAAGGATCGATTTTATTCATCTCATTTTTTCCCGTTTTCCGGTTGATGTTCGAAGTTCCATTTACTTATTCAGACGTCAGAATCGTCATTTATCTTCCGAAATCATTTGCCATCGATCTGAAGCGTGTTTGCTTTTAACAATAGCATTTCTAACCGATCTATGCAATATTAAATATACGTCGCGCCTTCTGTCTCCTCGAACCCTTTCAAGTTAGAAGCTCGTCAAGTTATGTTCCGCATTACTTCTTCCTGTCACCATTCATTTCTACATTCCCTTCCACGAGACGTTTTCCTTAATTTGAGCCCAACTCTCGTCAGATTCCGATGACGATGATAAATAATCATGAGACGAAAGTTTGTTACGATTGGTAATTGAACGGTTTCTCCAAAAAGGAAAGTTTTGTCCTAAAGTGATAAGCTCAGTCTTCCCTCCGCCGTAATCTTCCATCAAGGTTTCGAAGGCTCCCTTAATCAAAGGCAATCAGTTCCAGTTTATTACCCTTTTCCCCGAGTTCGACCCCGTCGTACCCTCATCCTCGACGAGAAGAAGATCCTTCAATAAATAAGATGTAGCAAAGTCTGCGGGAAACCGGATTATATCGGCTGGGTCGTTACGTTTCCCGGATGATGGAATTCTTTTTTTGACGAAACAGCATTCACGTTCCTTTTTAGTAGACATTCGGACGACAAGAAGGAAACATTGGAAAAAAAAAATTGCTAGAAACTTGGTAGAAACATTTTTCTGATCCATTCGACTCTCTTTGGATTAACAAATTTAAAGACTTACTTTTCAAGTTTTTTCTTTAAATTCTCTGGGTTTTCGCAATTATTTTGATTCTCTCTGTCCGTATTTAAGTATTGGGATTTTTTTACACCTGCATAATTATTATTTCACTTACTTTTAATAACGAAACTTCTGATGATTCTAATAAATGATGATCTCCGAATTGATTATAGAAAGATCGAGTCTCTGGAGTTTTTGAAAACTGCGAAATAATTTCAACACGAAGCAGAACTGTTGTGCTGTTAGACATTTTATAATTCCAAGACACAGAGAATCACGAAAGGATTTCTTCCCGCGCAAAAAAAAATAAGCAATCAAATATCTGTGTGTATAAAAACAAAGAAAAAAGATCCAGGGGTTGTGAGGGGGAGAAAAACCAGGCGACTTCTTCTCGGACTGTTTATTGGCTGGCCGAGCACTTTCGCCCTAAAGATGCCCGAACGTGCGAAAGTGCTCGGCCAGTCAATAAAGAATCCAAGAATGAGCCGCATTGTTTTTCTCCCCCCTCACAACCCCCGGACATCAACAAATGCGAAGACAAGGAAAAGAAGAAAAAGAAGATTATTTGGAAAAAAAAACTAGACGATGAATGGGTGGCAATAAATATACAAGCGCCTGTCCGTTTTGGCATTTCTGGCAACTTACGGCTATATCGTTGATAAGTCATTCACCTTCAAAAGAATTGCTCGGTATGTTTCGACTGGATCACGTTAACTTTCCATAAATGATATACTGAAAGATATCAAATTCTGAGAGAAGCCTGGATGAAATATAGGCTGGTAGTTGTACGCATTTGAATAATATCAAATCTGAAATTCTGAGCAGATGAAGTCGAGAAACGAGCCAGCGGCTAGGTATGACAGTAATGGGTTGCAACGTGACCTATACAGACAGTATAGAAGTGTTAACTTCGCTATATTATTCTACAATTCACTGCGGTTACCTAAGTTGACGTAAAATTATTACCGCACGAATTACCAATACGGTGTGTATCGGTGAATAGTTGGAACATTTTCATAAAATTACAACTCACATAAAGGTGTCGAGTTTTTTAAGTCTCGGAGAATTCAGCATGATGAGAACAGCTGGTGATATACATTGTATTTCCCCTTATCGAGTGGATATCAATAAGTTACCGAATTTTTACAATTTCGGTACCTACTTACTAAGGAATGTTACGAACATCTGCCTGTCGATCACTTGAATCGGCCCTCCAATTAGATAACGAATTATGCATTTGGCATCGCATCCAGAACAATTTTGATAATTCTAGCGGTCATTTTTTCATTGTGGAAAATATACGAGACGTTGCGCCGCGTCGCCACGGGGGTCGTGTTTTATTCAGCCCATAGTTCCTCCTTTTGTGATCAAAATTTCATTCCGTATGCTGAATATTATTAGAGGATCCGCAACATAGCGTGATGTCACTATCGATTAGGCAATAGAATGAGAATAGTAGTTATTAAACGGCTCAAAGCGAATTCAGTGATACAGTAATTTTAAATCACATACGGATACCTATATATTCGCTGTGATAACTCATTTTGGAAATACCTATATATATATATATTATATTTCATTACAGATATACTATGATTGAAAAACTATTTTCAAATTTATTAATTTATAATTGTTTAGTTTCTAAATATATTTAAAAAACGGCGATGCAGACTTTTTGGAAATTATATCACTATATTATATACAGTAAATTATCTCGAATTTATCTGTTTTGTAATACTAAGCGTGGTTTATTTCATTTCAAGCACAGATAGTTAAGAGATTCCCCTAGTTTGATGGGTAACTGTACCTCGGGGCCTTAGACACGACTTATGTATGCCTCATGTCACAGCCACACAACTAGGCCAATGTAAAACGTGCTCGTCAACTTTTCCATGCAAGCGGAGTGTCCTCGACTTAGAATTTCCTCACTTTTACATATGTAGATGAATTTCTTGTGTCCGCTCTCAGAAACGTGGGCAGAAAAATACGTAGCGAATAAAGACGTCGGCGCACCAGTGTTTTAGACGTAGGATGTGTAGATAAAAGAAGCAAATACAAAAGCTATCTAATGGTATGCCGTCGGACGCCTTTTTATGAGCAAGCTCAGTCGGCGAGCCTGGAAGCTAGGCTTATATTATCTCGTTGTGTGCATGCAAATGTGCATTTCATCTTCTCATTTCTCCTTGCGAAACGGTTGTTAGTTTGTAAAGATTTTCTTTCAACAGGCAGAAATGTTGTCTTTGTTTATTTATAAAATCATTATTATCATCTTTCTTTTAAAATAATAGTTTTAAACCAGCCCCATATTGCAGTTAAGAGTTTAAAATAGCTTGTGTCTTTGATTCATGAGTACTGGCGTTATTCAAAACATCTATTCCCAAGTAAATATATTTTTTGCTCTCTCTACCTTTTTGTCTTCCGTTACGGCCTTTATGACAGCGTGAACGGCAGTAGTTAAAATGGTCTCGACGGATTATTCCTCAGTGGCATCAAATCGCTCTATACCTTCGATGTTCTCACGAAAGAATGCGTAAATTGAGTTTAACTTGATTCTAATGAGGTTAAGAATTTCGTTAAAATACGATCTGCAGTTGCTCAATATTCGGTAACTAGTTCGACAGTTCGATGACAACGGATCTCCATCCGTTCTTGCCATCGATTTACAAGAGTTTCCAAGATCCCCAAAAGTTAATTGGAACTTTCGTTTCGCCTCCCCCGAAACTTCCCTACAGCGAAGACGTTGATATTGACAAGCTGCTGCCATTCGAGTTCACTCCTCCTATCCTCTCGTAATGCGACCAGACTAACTCGACTTGGGAACCTCTCAGTCTGCAGCCATCATATCGAACCCCCTTCTATCCTTGGACATTTTTGCTTCTAATGGTGAAACGAACTAAGAAACTCTCCGATCTTTCCCGTCACATAATAAAACGTCGACGTCTCTTAACCGAAGTCGCAATTTAAACTGAGTATCGCTCAAACAAAACTCATCTCGTTGAAATAACTTCGGCCGGAAAAGCATTCCGTATCCGAGCCATCCGTCTCCTGGCAACGTGAAGCAACCTAAACCGCCCTATTCTAAAAGCCCGCGCGTTCTACTCGACCCTGGAAACTGGCAGCCCATCCACGAAAAAGGAATTTGTTCAGCTCCCTTTCCCATTTTAGGTTGCTCCTGTTGGCTCTTCCTCTTCGGTTGGCAGGTTATAAATCCGCCGACGGCCTCTCATCTGACCTCACTGTTTAAATAACCCTCTCCTTACTCACGGATCTCAGGCCCACGTGAAAGTGAGTAAACAGTTTCTGGACGAAGAAGACTCATTGTTTGTACATAAATCTACAGTTCCCTTCCGAACAAATCATCGCGTTCAATGTGTTTGCCTACCTATCTTCAGTCTTTGCGCTGACGAAGGATGCATGCTATGTTTGAATTACGAACAGTATTTTAACAATTTAGGTAGAGCGCGGAAAAATTGCCCTGGATGGAAAGGAGCATCACGAACACGTCGGGGTGTTTGTTCGTGTTTCTAACGTAATGGCCTTGGAATTAGAGCTACACTTTTCGCGCAAATGTATGTACAATCAATATTAGGTCCCACAAGAGAGTCTCTGGACAAATTTAAGTGTAAGTGCACAGGGTAACTTCTTTGTTGACTTTTGGTTGACCTGCGAGATGAATTCTAAAAAACGGATGGAATCTATCTATTATTAAGGTCGTGAAAAAAATATCAAGTTTTCAGGTATTGTTCAAATTTAATTGAAATTGAAGATTAAGTAAAAAACGAATTCTACGATCATAACGTATCATAACCAAGACGTGTGTGAATAGATGATGCTTGTCATCTGCTTTGTTGTACCTATGAAAATAGGACCATATTAATTTCTAGACTATATCAAGTTCATATCGTTTCACAGAAGAACTCAAAGTACCGACTGTCACTTTGTTATAAACTTGAGTTTTATTAGCTCTTGGTTGTGATTTGCAGGCCATTGACGAGAAAAGTTCCAAGTGTAACGTCATCAAAGGAGTATTATAAATAGTTTCCTGCAGCCGGCGGCCGATATAATTAATTTATTTACCATGGGTTTTTTATTGGGATAAATGATGCATTCGGCAACTTTTGAATACAGGTACACAAAAAACTGTTTACGTAATATTTCGAGATTCGACTATAGTACTATTGCGACTAGCCATTGGTATTATTACCAATTTGATCATAGCTCTCCCCAAAAATCCCACCAGTCCAATATTTTCCTTTGTACTTTCAACTCAATCCATAATTTCCCGTCTGGTCCGCCTCATCCGAAAGAAATGTCGATAATCTATTACCTGAAGAAAGCAAAGCTGTAAAAGTCAAAGAAAGGAGTATTGTGAGGATAGTTGGAGTGCAGAAAACCCCGTGGAGAAGCAAAGGAAGTCAGCACCCTCGAGGTTTATTCATCGGGAAGTGGTGTATTATTCAAGTACCGCCTCCACCAGCGTCTACTTCAGTCAGTGAAGGTGAAGAGGTATCGGCAATCGCCGAGGCCAACCCGCCGACCCGACCCGTGAATAATGGATCACGTTTGAAGGGTCCAGCGTCGGGGGTCGAGGAACGGTCCGGATTCCGGTCTTCCCATACATCTCAAGCACACCTAACTCACCTTCAAAAAACTGCCTCTACACTGCCTTTACTATCATTTCCACATGATATATCTGAGATAATCTCAGGCTTATTAAAAAAAAAAAAAATTAAGATAAAAACGTAGACTTTCTCTGTGATGTTCACACTGTGCAAGAGCCGCTGAATCTGAATTATTATTATAGAGGGTGTTCGTCCTCAAAAGGTACTAGTTGATTTTGTTTTTGCCAAAAATTGACCCTGAACCACTGATTTGTTCAAATTAAATTTTCTCGAGACATGATTGGCCGCCTCCGACTGGTAGTCATTCGATAGAATAATGGTTTCCTTTGCTGAAGTACCTTTGAGTGCGCCATGGCATGGAGGAAATATAGTGGCCCGACAGGTAAACTTCTTTCAATTCGTTGGATTCATTCTTAAATCGAAATTTACATTTCGGATCCGATATTACCGATTAAGAATCGATAACTAAATTGTGAGAAAACCTTTTAGTGATTAATCTTTTATAATAAGAGATATTGTCGTGATACTTTTTTTTTTTAATTGTTCTCTGAGTCCGGACGCCGAAAAAAATATTAATATAGATTTCCCCCTTAAAATAGGTAATTTTAATATCGCGCATTTTTAATAATCGCGTCATTGAATATCATGGCCAATAAAGATATCCATCGATAATTGATCAATTTCCAAGTATCAACGTTTCATGTTTATTGTGAAACCAGGGGCTGAGCGCCCCTAGGAGTACTATATATATATAGTATATAGTATAGTATATAAATATAGTATATATAGTATAGTATATAAATATAGTATATAGTATAGCATATAAATATAGTATATAGTATAGTATATAAATATAGTATATAGTATAGGTATAAGTATGGGTTTAGTAGTTAATTATTTGTGTATGGAGAGTGGGAATCTATATTTGTTATTATAGTGGGTGGTAGTAGTTTCTATAATTAGGTATGCAGTTGGTGGGGATTGTATTGTACTTAGTATCATAAAGTATTGGGTTTTTCAACTGGAGCAAAGTAGGAGCAAAATTGGACATAATAACGGTAAGTTTTCCAAGATTTGTAACTTGCACAGTGGATAACTCAAACAAAAAGTCGTCAATTCAGATGTCTGAATTGACCAGAATAAACCAAATAAACCAAAAGATAGATAATTTAATTGCCCACATTTTCCTAATGCAATGTACCTATCCATTTTTCAACCGTTTTTGCGTTATTCAACAAAAATAGTGGACTATACACGAAAAAATCACATTTTTCATCATCAAGCGTTATTTTCGTCTATTTAGTGCGAAAGAAACAAAGAATGAACCATATATTATTGATGTACACATCATCAACTATCATTATGCTGAATTTGGGCGAAATCTATTTCAAAAAATTTTTCGCGAAAAATCCAAGGGGTACCCCTGCGATTTTTTTCAACCGATCAGTTAACGAATTTTTACTCCTCTACCAATACAGATAAAAATCTGAAATTTTTAGGAAAGTTGTGTCTTACCATGATGTATTCTTGTTATTTTTTTTATTTCATGGAAAAATCTGCAAATGGTCCAAAAAAATCGGTTTTTGAAAGCTCAAAAATTGGACTTTAACCGTGATTTTCGGGGTCAAAATAAATGCGAATTAATTGTTTTATTATGCAGGAGTCTTCATTTGAACCCCTTACACACGTACATAGCAAAAAATTTGGTGAAAAAAATTTAAACAGAGCCAGAGAAATTATTTTCCGTAAATCGGGTTTTTCGCTGGGCGAAATTCCGAGCTCCGCTGGCATCGGTAATAGTGAAAAATTAAATTTTCGTTTTAAAGCGATTTTGAAAGCTATTCCTATAGGAAATTTAATGCTGAATCCGAATATGACGACAAAAGGACGGAAATTTCACCACAACTATCAGTTTTTCCAGGTTTAATACTACGCCACTCCTTTTTTTAACTTTGAAATTCCGTTGCAAATAGTTACAGTACTGTTCAAATTTGATTAATTAATAATTCTTACAGGAAATTAGACGTAGAATTTGATTTTGAAGTGAAAATAATCAAATTCGAACAATTAATAATATTTTTCGAATTTATTCGTTTTTCACACTTTTCAAGTTTCAACTTTGGGATTTTTTTTCGTCACGTTCCCGAAATGGGAATTATTAGGTGCTGTGGAAGAAAATGTAGGAAATTTAACGTAGAATCCATTAAAAATAAGAAAATGGCTAGCGTATATGATAGCTCTCGAGATATATTCCACTTTATGTCAAAAAACGTGTTTTGACTTTTCTTCAAACGTTAATAGCTCCGCGGGGACATAACATAAAAATATAATTAAATTGTGAAATGGGAACCTTTCGATAGCTCTGTAATTTGGCTGCCTAAAAGTAGATGCAGATAGGAATAATAAACGAGCAGAACTTTTACACTGGAGTGCTGTAACCGAACGATTACCGATTATTGTTTGAGCAGATGCGGCAAGGACTAAGAAACACTGGGTTCCGAAGGCGAATCGTAATTTCGCGGGTGCCTACAACGTTCATATTATTACCTGAAATGAAATTGAATCAAAGTTCTTTTCACGTCTCCAAACACAAACTACGACGAAGAATTCTGTTCGAAAATGCCAAAACTCAAAACCATGCTCCACATTCAGACGCGGTGGTACTGATATTGTGGCACATTCCATTGTTCAAGGCTTTTCCTACAGGCGTTTGTGAAGGATCTCAAATACCCTCACGCTCAACCTGTTCCTCATAACTGAACTGGGTTTCTGATTCTCTTTGATGGTTAACAAAGAGCAGCGATGAAAAGAATAAAGCTTAGAGCATTTCAGTTATAGCGAAGGCACGTATCATCAGCGGCCGGTTCGTATTTTCCTCTTCATTCACAGAACTGAAATAATCAATCTCAATTTCATCATATGTTTCTGAAGTTTCATCTCGCGAATAAAAGATTCACAGGTATGGCAGAAACTATAATAGGCGTAAGGATTAAGTTACTTCAATTTAATTCAATTCAATATTTACTTCCATCTTTACGTAGTAATTGGAAATAACGTGATCGTCCGGAAAGTCAAATTCGGAACCGAGATGAATTCGGAAGAAATTTTCATAGAACTATATATATATTAATAATCAGAAACACTTACTCGTATTATGTATATAAATATGCTACGGAATTTTCCCCGATAGTTACCGATCTGTTTTTCGGTTGAAACGTTTACACATGTTCTGAATAATTACTATCATAAATGGATAGGATTCTGAAAATATTATTGAAGTGAAGGAATAATAAACCACTGTAAAATCATTTGCAGCGTTTTTTGAAGGCGAGTGAATGACGTTTGACTTTTATTGTTAGTGTCTCACTCCGAACTTCCACGTAATTCGCATTTTTAGGTAATTTATTAGGGTTTTTTTTCGGTACTGTTGCTGTAGAAGTAGATCTTTTATAGAATCTTTACTGTACCGTTAGGCTAACACACCGTAATTCCGCGTTATTAACATAATTCGTACGGTTTTTGGTCTACTGACTTGTTTTTTAGTAAGAATATTGTATTTGTTTATTAACGGGCAAGCCCAATTACATTTCTATGGAGGTTATCCATAATATGAAGGTAAAAACAATGCAATTCTATATAATGACAAAGAAAAAAAAAGAAGAAGAGTACAATCATAATTATTGTATTAATGTTGTGGCCTGAGTGTCTCGAATATACATTTGGTTAGTACCTGTCCGCCTACTCATACGCGTAAAAGTCTAAAAGTTTTCCTTACCGGCCAAAGGATTTCGAATGGTAATATTTTAAATTTGAAAGTCCTTTCCGCTTTTGAACGAGGGTATAATGCATTGCGACAATGACTTCCTGTTCTAAACGAGAACTGACAATGGTAAAACATGGGGAGAAAAAGAATATCGCCAGAAAGGAGCCGTTTCTTCCGAAGGAATATTGCGGGCACGTACGGCTTAAACAGTACCGACACTCAGGGAGAGAGAGGGCCTAGCATTGTGCAAAGTTAAGATGCTCGCAAAGGATCGTCCGTTTGGCTCGCGACCAAAACCCTTTTGGCAAAGGAGCGGGACGCAAACAGTTCGAAGCAATGCCACCCTTTAGGATATCTACTTCCTCCGTAGCCTCCCCTCTGGTCCTAGGGAAATCGTTGTACATCCAACCAACGCCGGCTCCGACCCGGCGCGAATATTTATCGTTATTATGAATGTGACTAATACGTCTTGACTGTGGTCTTGCCACCGTATAAACGGCCCTTTACCGCACACGATCTGTGCCTTAAGTGCTCGGTCCGACTCCTTCCTTGGAGAACCTCCGCTATTACCCTCCATTGCTGTTCTACTTCTGATGCAACTTTCATTATTTCTCGCTGGTAGACGTAGATAGTTGTTCCCATCTTGTCGGATCGCCCTACGTAAGGCTAAAAGAGCCACGTTTTTCAATCGAATATACAGTCTGTTTATCGTTATTTAAATTTAAACGAAGATCCACTGCATTGCTGTTCAAATGAAATAGCTGGCACAATCACAGCCAACTAATTAAATCTGATTGCCTGAACTAATTCTCAGCAATCGAAGAAGATGACAAAACTATTATGCAATAAAATTCGGTGCACATGTGCTATTCGACAGTTTTTTCTGTCGAATTGACTCGGTAAAATTACTTCGATTTAAAGCATGATAATTTCAAACTCTATTGATGGCACGAAATTTTTGATTGATAGTGTTTCGCTAATCTAACAAAACGAGCAAGCATTGGGGAGCATTTCCATGTCTTTACCCGCTACAGAGCCAAGAAATGAAAATAAAATGTCACAAACGAGAAGGCAAACTGGAACGCGATATAATCTTTATATTACTAATGTCCAGTCTAATTTCTCAAAATTGTGCTCAATGGGGATTTGAGGGGATAAAATAATAGTATATTCTCCAATCGTTTCATCGTGGAGCAGCTTTTTGTGCTTCATCTCTTCCTAAATGAACCGTTCGTCGGATCGTTCGGCTTAAACAAAAGGTCTCATCTTTAATTAAAAAGCCGGTTCTCCCATATCGGAATCCGTAATGCGCCTAAGGTCCTCTCGCACTTCTCGATTCCTTTGTTTTCAGTTCTCTCTCCACCTTCGCGAATGGAGGGAAAGTTAAATTTATTGGCTTCAGTCGTTGATGGCAGTGTTAGTGGTCGACTGTATAGAAACGAGTGCGGTCTGCCATGTAAGAGAAACGTTGGTCCTGGCATAGCCGACCAAAGGTCACTATTTCTGCTTTTCCGTTCGACCTCAGAAAAGGGCCCTTTCAGCAAGACGCGCTCGGTCCGTAATTTGATCAGGGTATTGCGTTAAGAGCTGACAAGAGGGGAAGAGGGGTAGTTGAGGTGAGTTTGAGCGTTGAATCTCCTAATGGAATTAGCCTCATAGATCCTCTTTACGTTCCGTCGCGTCGGCGGATGTAAATGCTAACCGAACTGGTGAATTACCGAAGGATAATACGTTAGGTCCTGGTCATTACAGTTATCGACCTGCTAAATATACAATATCCGGCATTGCTGCCTTGGGTCGTTCATGACTCTCTCTCTCGCAGGGCCGCTACAGGTTCACTATGGCACATTGCAATCAATGAGCGATAGTAATCAGTCGAGCTCACTGGTAATCAGTGTCTCTCATGAAAACATCATATTTTTGAAGGGGGGGGGGTAGAAAAAATCACCAGGGCGAAAAATTGGTGTAATTAACCGACTTCAAACAAGGAGGAGGTTACTATGGTCGTCTAGCGGGATTTTTTTTTTTTTTTTTTTTTTTTTTTTTTTTTTTTTTTTTTTTTTTTTTTTTTTTTTTTTTTTTGGTATGTGTTGTCCACCGGCGTTCAGCTCCTGTACGTCCGATCGGGTTACTTTTTTTTTTGTTTGAAAGGGTTACTATCCAGGTAGGTCCCATAATTTTTTCAATTGAGTCCATCCAGTAGTTACGTCTCCAGACGCGGAGAAACGCCGGAAAACGTGATTTTCGCGAAAAAAGGAAGTTTTGACTTTGCAAGCTTTTAACTTCTAGAATACTTGCTCGATTGTTTTGTTTCTGGTGTCATTTTGTTCATAATTTATCTGCCTACAAGGGCCTAGCTTCAATTTTTCGTTCGGCATTCTAATATAGCGTGTAGAGAAGAAAGTGTAACAAAAAACGTGATGCCAATTTTCACTTTTTTGAGGTTTTTCGAGCACCGTTCCCAACCACGTCGAGAAAAAAAATATGAACACTATTGCACTTGAAAGCACTTAGCTAGAGCTTTCCAACGATGGTAAAAAATCAAGTTTAGGTGGCATAATAAGGGAGCAATCGATGTTTTAATGGACCTGTGTTTGAGACGTCATAACTTCTAAACGAAAACTGTTTTTCCATAGTTTTTAAACTTAAATTGTTCAAATTTGAGTCTAGTTTACGTGATTCAAATTTGGTATTGATTGGACTAAAAGTAGATACTTTTTAGGCCGTATTTCTAAAAAATTTGTTTCAAAATCACGTTTTTTGGACTATTTATGCTTGTAGAAAAAAAACTACGTTAGTCATAGCATTCTCGTTAGAAGATTTGAATTCAGCGTTAAATTTTCAATAAATAACATGGTTTTGAAGGCCAAATAACTTCATTTTAATGCACAAACGATTGGCGAATTTCTGAAATTTGGTTCGGATTCTCTCATTCAGTGTGAATGCGGATACGCTTCAGGAAATCATCACTCTATTATCGTTAGAGAAATAAAGAAAGAGTGAATTGGTGCAATTTAGTAACCAGCAATGGTGTAGACAATTATTTGAGTTTTCCAAGGTGTATCAATGGGATCAAAGTATCCGGTATGTTGACCAAGAGACCCAAATCAGTGGATGGATTAAACCAAACGTTCAAACTCACTCTCAATCAACATAATAACATTGAAAATAGTTAGGTAATCATTATACTTTAGAACTTCAACGTTCAACGGACTTATGAATTGAGTTTGGACGGTTAGTAGTAAGTGACAAGAACACAATAATGAAAGCTTGGGAAAATTCTGTAAAGAGAGCTGTCCATAATTGTAAGTCACTAAAAAGAGAAAAATAAAAAAACTTTAAAAAAAAATTAAAACCGACTTCAAAAAGTTTGTCTATAAAATACACTCTGAAAAGGAAAAAATAACAAAAATGTCCCAACTTCGCAGCAACTCATTCGCCAACTACACATTTTAAGGACTACTTTACTACTCGTATTGACCTGACCACTTCCTGATTGATTGGATCACCTTCCCTAATAATATAAAAATTACTATTTCTCATTTCCCAAATGATTAAAAGATTTTCCTTTCACCTCTGAATTGCCTCCAGATTGATCATCTTTTGGAGTCGGCGCCTCTCTGGCAAAATGACTACCTGATGGTTACAAATAAATATGAATTTACGATAAATTAGTAGGTGCCAGGTAATAAGTCTGGGTCTGGACGTAAAGATTCTTAGAGAAATCTGAAATGGTTTTTAGGAAAAGGCGTGAATAGTCACCTTCAAATCGATATTGTTAATAATCAGTTCTCATAAATGCTGAGTTGCTCTGTTCAAGAATCGTGAAAACTCATGATATTTATATTCATACTACTGGTAATTCGGAATCTATAGGCTTCTCCAATACAATATAAGAGAGGCGCCGACTCCAAAAGATGATCAATCTGGAGGCAATTCAGAGGTGAAAGGAAAATCTTTTAATCATTTGGGAAATGAGAAATAGTAATTTTTATATTATTAGGGAAGGTGATCCAATCAATCAGGAAGTGGTCAGGTCAATACGAGTAGTAAAGTAGTCCTTAAAATGTGTAGTTGGCGAATGAGTTGCTGCGAAGTTGGGACATTTTTGTTATTTTTTCCTTTTCAGAGTGTATTTTATAGACAAACTTTTTGAAGTCGGTTTTAATTTTTTTTTTAAAAGTTTTTTTTTTCAAGTTAATATTGGACTACATTATATTCAACGAAAATGTTATAGTAGTAATTTTCCACCCCCAGCTCTCAGATTGTACCTAATACTCAATTTTCGAACGCTGAAGCACGCACAGACTTCCAGAAAATCGTCAGATATTAAAAGTGTATCTAGATAAAGATGATGTTTGTCACCAGTGAAAAGCCACGAATTCCGTTAGGAAGCAGGTAACACAAGGTATTCGTGGAGACGACATCACTCCCGATTTAACTAACTACCACTCCCTTTCAGTTTGAGTACTTTTGTCATCATCTACATAACTGGCCCAACTTTAGTTTGGCGGAAAAGGAACGCGCCTTTTTGAATAATGCCCCCGTAATTCTTGCAAAAGGAGGCGAAACCGAGCGAATATACGATGAAAGAGTACGGTTTCCTTCGAGAAAGGGCTCGATGTCTGAGAGGAGGCCTTTTTTAATAAAAGCCACATTAATTCGGTCAAGTCGGCAGGTGCAGTGAGACGCAAGAGGTTAAGGCGGCGGTTACTCGGCTGTTCTCTGAGAAAACGAAGTAAAAGAGGTGGAAGGAAGGATTGAAGAAAAATGTTCCATAATAAAACATCGCTTGAAAGGTAAAATGAGGACCTCTTTTTATATCGGTATTTCAGGAAAAAGATAGAGCCGGTAAGAAGGAAAGAGCAGGCAAGTGGAGGATCTTCACTTCCAGTATACTTGGCCGGCTCAGGTGTACTCTACTGCCGACCTTTACTTCTGCTACTTCCTACCTCTAAGGGATGCTGCTACTTTTCTTCCCAACTCCAACGAGCATAAGAACTTTTACTTTTTCATTACCTCCTCCTTTTTCTCCCGACGCCTCCCTTTCGGCTAGGCGATTTTACCTTAGACGAGAGAACGAAGCACTGTTGAGGAAGTAAGTGGAAGTAAAACGGTCGAGTCGCACAAAGTTCGGTCCTTCGGTCAAGCGGGGAAGGTTTCGCCTTTTAGTGCAGGTCGAGTAGTAGCGTTGGATAGCGGAGATGGCGGAGTTGTAAACTTCTGGTTCAAACACGGCCGAGAGGTGAAACTCGCTTTACGCTGAACACGAAGGCAAGTTAGTGGAGTTCGATGGAATCTTCGTAGAATCAAGGCCATTAAGGACAGAACCGAAAATGCCGCCGTTTTTCAAGCATAGATTTGCAATTTTATTCCTACAATATTCTGATAGGACCAGCGAACTGGTAAGAAAAGTTTATAGTTCAGCGCGATGTTCATCTTTAGAACGGGTTGTTCCTTTTACCCTAGGGGGTAGATATTGAAAACAGTAATAGCTGAGCAGTTTTAACAATAGGTAGTGAAATATCTTCGAATATCTATACATGGTTCGATCCGTAGGAATTTTTGGTGAAATAGAAATAAGTTGAATAATTTACGTTACGTTGGTTGAAGGTTATTTTGGGTAAAATTGGAAGGTGATGGTGATGAAGGTGAGGAGAAAATGACAAAATGGATGAAAAGGGGATGAAGATTATGGTGACGACGTAAAATATCAATTCGAGTTAAATTTGTAGAATTTTCATATGTATAAACTCATTTTTTTCTGCTAAAGTACGTTATCATTCCACAACTGTAGAGAGTTGAAAATAGCAAATCGACTAATAGCTAAACAACTAATCTGTATAATATGATGTATCATTTCAGGTGAGCATAAACTTCTACTAACGTCTAATTCGTCACCCATTGAAGGATAGGTAAGTTTAATTACTAACTTCTACAGGTGTCGCGTATCTAGTTAATCCTTTCAGACTGTCAGAATTCGTGGCATCGAAAGGATTAGTTCACAGCTCGGATAGCTACCCTATCAACTTCCCTCTTTTCACTCTCTTCGGGCGCTATAAATCCTCCCGAATCTCTTCGGCTTTTCGTGTATGGGATTAAATCAGTTTCTAAGGCTACTTCGGTGTTCCTCCCGTATCCAGGTTCCCGTCGCGATCACAAAGAAACTGTTCCAATCGTCGTCACTAGAAAGATTCTTTGATTAAATCCCACCGGCGAATTGTATCGCGAGAGAGTACTGAGCAAAGACAATTTAATACCCTCTGATACTTCGAATGTAGGATAGTGAAATTGAATTCGGGCTAGAATTAGGGTGGATGCTCAAGCAAGACGTTAGATTTTTTAAATGGATTATTACTATGATAATCGGCAATGAAGGGTTATTTAGCTGTCTTTTTACCAGTGGCATCAGTAAATATTTGAGTTATTTCCGCACACTAGAAGATAAGCGTAACGAATTAACTGATTTTCACACACGAGTGGACGTTGACAGGCTCAGGCTGGAGTATGGATAAGCAGGCTTCAAATAGCATCTCAATATCTATTTCAAGACGAAACGAAGACAGTAGTCTTGATACAACAATCTCTCAACTGTCTCAGTCAGTCATGAGACCGTTTTCAAAAATTTTTACGTATAAGGTAGGTTAATATTATTGTGAGGCAAAAAGTAGCACCGTTCCAAAACAGCGAAAAGGCAGAACACTAATATCCTCAATTTAGACAGATTTATGACTTAGACGTACTTGACAAATTTCAATGGGGGGACAGGAAGATTGATGAATAGATTAACGATTTATTTATAAAAATCTGCTAGTTTCGGCTACAAGCCACTTTCGCGACTAAACAGACTTTTTAGAGGGGGGTGGGGGGTTGAACCGGGGTATAACCGAAGTATTCATGCAAAATGATTTTAAAGGTGTCAAGTTCTTGTCTAATGT
This sequence comes from Tupiocoris notatus, assembly GCA_037159825.1. Taxonomy (NCBI): domain Eukaryota; kingdom Metazoa; phylum Arthropoda; class Insecta; order Hemiptera; family Miridae; genus Tupiocoris; species Tupiocoris notatus. The sequence goes on along the minus strand of JASJUZ010000705.1, from coordinate 227,528 downwards.
ACGGCCTAAAAAAAGTGGACTGTTTTATCATTTTCTATACACAAAGATTCTGTACGGATCAATTCACCACCAGCATAATAGCTACACGTTTTTCTTCCTGGCGGAATAGATAACTATACACAACAGATGCGCTGTTCAGAGCGGTCGTAGAGCCGGTGTTGACGGTCCCCATAGCGACCCGTATATTCTCACGCCGCCAGCCCTAGTCAGGACCGAGAGGCTTGTTCGTATCTCAGCTTGGGGTGCTTCTCACGACCCCTCTTGCCTGTACGCACCACCCCGACCTGTCTTGAGCAGCGACAATCGAAGCCGCCCTTGGTTATCAGACTGAGTTCAGTTGCGTGTCGTCGTTCGCCCTGTTCGTTTCGTTACGTGTCGTGCTCTGTATCCGTCGCGTCGTCACACCGTCACGATCTCCGGACGAAAATCAAAGACGCAATCACGCAATGACTTGAGATAGTTTCTTCGGTTCGTTTCCTCGGTATGATTAAAATGTTTAAATATTCATGCGGTTCTGAAATCATAAGCAATTAGTCGGAATTAAAAATCAGGAAACTGGAGTAGTTATATTATTATTCTAGGGGCTGAGCGCCCCTGGCGGCTTCGCCGCCATACCCCCTCAGAGGGGGGCTTCGCCCCTCACTGCTATCGCTCACGGTCGGCCCGTCGGAGGGGCTGCGCCCCTCCTCTCGGACCTTACATATTGTTCGGGTGGTGTTGTCCTTGTCACTACTAGGTATATTTATATAGTATAATATAGGTATAGGTATAGATGTAGGTATAGTAGTTATTATTTGTGTATGAAGAGTGGGAATCTATATTTGTTATTATAGTGGGTAGTAGTAGTTTCTATAATTTGGTATGTAGTTGGTGGGGATTGTATTGTACTTAGTATCATAAAGTATTGGGTTTTTCAACTGGAGCAAGGTAGGAGCAAAGTTAGACATAACAACTTTAAGTTTTCCAAGATTTGTAACTTGCACAGTGGATAACTCAAACAAAAAGTCGTCAATTCAGATGTTTGAATATACCAAAAGTTAGGTAATTTAACTGTCCACATTTTCCTAATGTAATGTACTTATCCATTTTTCAACCGTTTTTGCGTTATTCAACAATATTAGTAGACCATACGCGAAAACATGACATTTTTCAACTTTAAACGTTCTTTTCATCTATTTAGTGCGAAAGAAACAAAGAATGAACCATATATTATTGATATACACATCATCAACTATCATTATGCTGAATTTGAGCGAAATTAATTTCAAAAAATTTTACGCGAAAAATCCAAGGGGCACCCCTGCGATTTTTATCAACCGACCATTTAACGAATTTTTACTCGTCTTTCAATACAGATAAACATCTGAAATTTTCAGGAAAGTTGTGTCTTACCAAGATGTATTTTTGTTATTTTTTTTATTTCTCGGAAAAATCTGCAAGTGGTCCAAAAAAATCGGTTTTTGAAAGCTCAAAAATTGGACTTTAACCGTGATTTTCGGGGTCAAAACTTATGATAATCAATTGTTTTATTATGCAGGATTCTTCATTTGAACGCCTTACACACGTACATAGCAAAAAATTTGGTGAAAGAAATTTAAACAGAGCCAGAGAAATTATTTTCCGTAAATCGAGTTTTTCGCCGGCCGAAATTCCGAGCTCCGCTGGCATCGGTAATAGTGAAAAATTAAATTTTCGTTTTAGAGCGATTTTGAAAGCTATTCTTATAGGAAATTTAACGCTGAATCCGAATATGACGTCAAAACGGCGGAAATTTCACCACAACTATCAGTTTTTCCAGGTTTAATACTACGCCACTCCTACGTTTTTCAACTTAGAAAATCCGTTGCAAATACTTACAGTACTGTTCAAATTTGATTAATTAATGATTCTTACAGGAAATTAAACGTAGAATTCGAATTTAAAGTGAAAATAATCGAATTCGAACAATTGATGATATTTTTTGAATTTTTTACGATTTTCATAGTTTTGAAGTTTCAACATTGGGATTTTTTTCTTCACGTTCCCGAAATGGGAACGATTAGGTGCTGTGGAAGAAAATGAAGGAAATTTAATGTAGAATCGATCAAAAATAAGAAAAAGTCTAGCGTTTATGATAGCTCTCGAGATATATTCCACTTTATGTCAAAAAAACGTGTTTTGACTTTTCTTCAAACGTTAATAGCTCCGCGGGGACATAACATTTGAACAGAGGCCTAATTAGAAATAAAAGAAGACTTTTCCTGCCGATGAAGTTCTCTTAATTGAACGGCACTATGACCAAAATTTGATTGCTCCGCTGTAGCGGCTTAATATCGATTTTCGTACGTACCATGTGCATTACAGATATGTTGTGCGGGAAACTCTAAACATTTTCGTCATTAGGATCGGTCGGATCGGACTCACCTCCGCGAAGCTATAATAGCGAGTCAAAGGCGAAACTTTGTTGCCGCGTCTCAAAAAATCGTTCGCACGCAGAGAAAAATTGGGGAAAGCAAACAATTATTTTGTTCCAATTTCGTTAATCAAACTCGAAATCCGGAGGCGGATAAATCCTACTTTCTCAATCCAACAAGTTTGGTTTTATTTTTATTAGAGCTATTACCTATATTAGAGCTATATCTTCACTGCGAGAGAAAAATGTCACGAAGCGTTTTAAAATGATGACAGGTGTTACCTCGAGGGGCTCACCAATTATGAATTATCATAAATGACAGTGATTCCGTTCAATTATTGAACCTGTAATAATAGCGTTGATAAATTCAAATCAATTTTTTTTCGATAAGCGGTGTTCAAACGTTCCTCCTGATGCCATGTTAAATCAAAACGAGACACGAAACGAAACAACAGTGTGATGTTTAAATCTCAGCCCTTGTGAAGAACGAGATAAATAAAATTTCACCCAGTACCAACTACGTATTTCACTCCATTAGCACTGAAACGAGGTTCTCAATACCTGGCCACTATCCTTGGCATATTTCATTACTGAGTTTGCTACTTTGTACAGCAGAGATCGAGTACGAAAGTCTCCGCCTCAGGAGATCTTCAATTTCGACTTGTATCGGATACGCTTTTGTTATGAATTACCAGATCGCTTTTGGCATGCTCTTCCTATCAAGAACATTTATTCTCCGAGTGCCTTTGCATGTTTTGTCTTGACTCTTCCCGCATATTTTCGTGGTCTTACATCTCTGAGTTGTCTGCCAACTATAACACATGAGATTGCTACGTAGGTTTGACGTTTCCCGCAATATTTCTTCTGAACTTCTTAATATTCTATGCTTTACCGACTACTCCACCTTTGCTCGCCTCACGTGTCATAATCTCACGGCCTCTAAAGTATTTGTGCTACAACAGAAGCAGTTTTAACAGGATGCGTGAGTTATTATTAACCTATCACCTCGTCTGCGTGGTACTTATTTTTATTTATTTCTTGTTTATTTCATTTTCAAATTTTTTTCATATTTCAATGATTACGATGTCAAGTATTTTTTTTTTTTTTTTAAGTAACAAATGCTTGGTTCGATGAATTATTATTATTTTTTTTACCAAGCTTTCAACATTACTTTTTAGCATGACTCGGTTATTTTAGGTTGATCGTGTTGTTTACCATACGCTCTTGAAAAATATCAAACCAATTCCAATAAATTGATCTCCAAACTATCCAGTTCCGATCATTTCTGTACCGAAATCCGTTATTTTTGGTACATTATTGAATAAAAAAACCATTGTAATGGCCCTAGAAAAATTTGTTCCTAACCCCTTCCAAGATTTTATTTTACCTTTCAAGGCCTGTAGAGTGCAAAGAGGCAAGTGTATTGATATCAATTTCTAAAGATTTTTGGACGCTGAATCTAATAAGACCATAATGGCGACGATACCTTAAATGGTTCGCAAGTTATCGCAGCATTTTTGTAGAGTTGTCGAGATTTCCAGACATTAGGCATAACGTAAATTATATTAGAATTTTTGAAGATATAAAAATTATAATGTACTCGTTGGAACGGTCGTGACTACTGTTTCTAGCCTCACCTTCAGACGAATTATATTTTGAATTTAATTAGATAACCAAGAAAAATAGAACTATGAAAATTCCCACTGTAGCTAAGGGGTTTCCCGTTATACTGTACTGACCAATTGGTTGTTGGTGGCAATGTTCGGAATAGTTACTATCACAATTGGGTGGTCTTCCTAAAACCATAATTCAAGCAAAGGAATTAATAATAAATCACTGTACAAGAGTTTGCTGCGTTTTTTATTATTTATATTTTTTATTTTTTCATCCCCATGTCTTCTCCGTATTGCTACCCCGTATACGTAGATGTGCTACAACTTGTTTGTGAATAGCACCTATTAATCCCGCTCAATGTGGCCCTGTTACGGTTTACAGCCATGAACGCCATGTATCACTCATAACCTTTCCTTACAAGATTTATTGCGGGAATTTTAAATGTTAAGCAGAACACCGGCTTCTGTTGAAAATGCCATGGCTCTTGAGACTTTTCGAATAGCGGTGGCTCGATCCATTCACATAAACGATTCGATAGGTACATATTCCACCTGATAATCAACGGCTGAAAATTTTAGACTGAAAATTCCAACTAGAATATAAAGAATTTTCCAAAACAGCTGCCGTCTACTCGCTCCATTAGATTGACATTTCTCTGGAAACTATTTGCTGATGGAAAAATATTAACTTTGGCTACTATGTGGCGTCATTGGGGTGATGGATTTTTTGTCCTATCTGATGTACGACAGTGTTTGAGTACTTCTAATAATTTACGTGCTAATAGTTTTTCTGCAACATTCCGTGAAAACAAAATATTTACCACCCATCAACCATCTTGAAACTCAAAAATACACAAAAACTCAGGGTCAGTTTTATGTTCTGGTTGCTTCCAATATTGCTATCTTATTTGCTTGGGAAAGATCGAAATAAGCCTGGAAAGCTGCTTTGGGTAGATACCTTTTGAAGTGAGGGTGCCCAACGGAGCGAAAAAGTAGCTGGCTAAAGGTAAAAGTAATTCTTTGATAATAGAAATGTTCCTCATCAATCCGAAAAACCTTGGCACGATAAGAAGCGATTAAACTGAGAAAAAGAACCGAGTTTTTAATCACCGTTAGACAGCCCTAGATATTCTCTTCAGCTCACGTCCCTTATGGGAGACAAGAAAAGAATGGGAGGCCTTTGGAGATAGTACGTGGGTATTAGGTGGTAGAAGGAAGATGGGTCTTCCTCAGTCGCGAGATAAACTCCGAGCTCTAGTACCATAGACGTAGCAAGTCGTCCTTTTATGCTTAGCGTGAGATAAACCGTGGTAGCGAAGGCTTCTTCTCACCACCATCGACTGCTGGAATCCTCGATCTATTCCCCTGGTGGGGGTGACTTGCTGTACCGACTTATTGCGAGTTATTTGTTACGAGATAGCACCCGACCTTTGGACCCTGAGAGCGATACACCCTACAGCTAACTCGTGTCTACCCCAAACAGTCCTTCCTGCCTTCCATTTACATCCGAACAGATAGATATTCCCTCGTTAACATGCTAATCGTAAGCGCCTCTAGTGCAACATCATCCATCCCAGTTCTTCGACCTCACGGACAGAATTCCGTCCACCGTCCTAAGACCATCCACTCCACAGTGTCTTACTTGCCTTAATTTGCCTTCAGTCTGTAACTGAACGAGTCGGTTTTGTTGTGGAAACATTTCACAACACCGGCTGACTAACGACCGTTCTTGGATAAGATCGGACTACACCTCATCATCGTTTGAATAAAAAGCTAATCGAAACACTACGGGTAAGACATCGGAACGATGTGAGAAATCGAATGTGATGTGAAACAATGGATCATGGAAGGCGTACAAAAATAGGCACAACATTGTTTCATAAATTGTGTTGATTATTCATTAGCAAACGATAAAAACACAACTGCGATAATCCTAATATGAATTTTTGTCAAATGACTTAAGTCAGCGTCAAAATACTTATAGGAATTTCAAGAACATGTTGTACACAGACTAATTATATTTTATGAGTTAATCATTCTAAGATACTCCGGTCTTGGAGAAATGTCTGAACTTCGACTGGATTGTGATCATTAGAACTAATGCCGACGATATTCTGCAATATGGTAGGCACACGGTTAGAGCATCGTTCCCATTCGAAAGTAAAAAATCCACTTTAGTGAAAAAGCTGTTCAGCCGGATTTTAAGAGGTCGTTGAAAAAACGGCTCAACTTTGTAATGACACCAGAAGTCAAAACGGGGTATCTTTCCGACTTCTGTCGTCAACTAGTGGACATTATACTAATAGCCGAGGCAATAGAACCTTCTGCAGCTCGGACCTGGCTTTTCTAGAATGGGCAAAGGGTGGTTGCCGAGACCCTCGGTGGAATTCATCGAATAGCCCCCTCGACTTTCATTTCACGGGGATTCAAGAGGCTCAGAGGGGCCACTTTACTATAAACGAAGAAGAAGCACCACTTTCTTTATCTCTCTCTCTTGACCGTAGACTCGCGGCCATTAGGAGCTGGAAGTATTCCCTTCGTTCTTCACCTCAGATCCTCGCGGTGCTTCTTTTCTAATGCCATGGCAATTTCGACTCGAGGTCAAGTCGTCGCGTGGAGTCACATCTTACGGAGCCTTCAGAAGCATTGTGCTCTTTCTCTCGCCTGTCAATCGAAGTTTATACTGAAGTGTATTCAGCCTTGTCCTATTCTGTGATTCTGTGATGGAATTTATGGCTACCCTTTCATTGCGTTCCTTTCGCTTCTCCACGTTAGGGGTGGCTAATTTTATTATTAAAGAAATTTTCACCTCAGGGAACAAAAACGAGTTTTATGAAAATCTCGTTAACAGATTTATGACGAAAATGTTTGCCAAAAAAGTGAAAGCGTTTGACGAAATTCGTTCACACTCCAGCTTCACGCTGCGTCTCGGAATATCCCAAGACACAGGCGCGGTAATTGGTTGGTTGGCACGGGAAACAAATCTAACACGAACCCGAGCACGTTGGAGAGAGCTGAAACGACGGACGAATTCACGGAAACCCCAGCGATGAAATTTTCGCTTCAAACTCGGAAAATTCATTTTCTTCGGCGCTGGCTTTGGAGTGGAAACGGGATGGAAAGTTGTATGTATGCAAAACAGGCAGAACCAAATCTACACCCGAGCTAGGTTGAGGATCTAACCCTTTCCCCATCAACATCATCACATCACAAGCGTTTTCCGACGCAAGGACCTCACTTTTTTCCCATACGAGAACCCTCGAGCCAAGGAAGTCCCTGTATTTCTCCATTGTTGTTCCCTCGATGTGACGCTCGTTTGGAAAACGAACTCACTCCGATGCTTTGCCGGAATCGTTTCCTTTTTTGTTACTTTTAATGTCTCGAAAATTGTGAATGCAAATTGAACTCCAAGTATTCCCAAGGCGAAAAGATATAACTAGATAAAAAGCATTTACAAAGCGTGAAAACGATGCGCTGTCATATAAAAACGGTTCTGTGAATATATTATGCGCCATATAATTTTTACTCTAAAACCTTGTGGTTCCATTTATAATAAGTTGAATACTGTTTCAATAACAATTATTTACATCATCACGTCTAACTTAATGAATAGCCTTGTTCATGCACTCGGCATCTATTTTCATTGCGCGGCAGCTTTCATTTTCCTTCTAGACTTATCATCTCCTTCACCGCGAGTCTTTTTTTGACCCCTCTCAAAAAGCGTGTTGTCAGCTCGTCGTTGAATATGGGATCGATATTGATGACCTAGAATCAGTGCATGGCCCAGGCCGTCTACGCGAAACCGCAGCTGTTTCGTTCCTCCCTCCCGCCTTGTCCACAATCCCCGATTCCGAGTTGTTCGCCAACGGATGTCTCCGAAATGAATAATTCACCTCGTCCAAGTTGCTCTGTAAATTAATCAAATGTTCCGCTTTTCCCAGGAACTTATGAAAATTAGGTCTTTGCTTATACATGGTTTGTGTTTGCGTGTGTCGTTCGAAAGAAGTGTTTTGTTTTAGTTTGAGGCTGCATTTTTGAAATCGAGGATATTATTATCTTAAATGCATAGCACAACGAACGAAGTTGAACACGTGTATTCGACATTTTTCAATTATCACGCACGCAATACAACCGGCGAGCTCCAAATAATCTATCACTCCTTCCTCGTGCAGTAACAAGTCTTGAATTATGAACGCTTCAAAATTTCGCCATCCGATGGAATTCAGCGACATACGCAGACTCTCTTGCTAATAAATAATTACGCATTGTGATAATAAGATGTTGAGTATCGGGTCTTTATCTTTGAAAATAAGTATTGAGCGAGCATGTTGGTCGGTGCGGAGGTTTCTGAGGTGAAATGTTTTTACTCGAGAACAGCTTAGCACATATAAAATTCTAAAATAATAACGCTTGCATCGTGATTTTTCCAATTGAGATTATTATTGTGCTTATGACAAGGATAAAATTCTTGTTGTAACGAAGTTGGATTTATTGTACCAATGCAACTCCGATAAAAAATTGTGCATAATACCCAATGACAATTAATAACTTTTTGGTCGCCAATTATGTAAATCTTATATCCATCATTTTTCTACCCACTGTTAACGAAAATTTTCGAACATTGAAATGCGAGTTCTCTTTGTTGAACTTCATCAGTAAAAATCAATCGCTCCTACGGATTGGGTCGGTAGTCGTTTTGTCCATTAGTGACATGAATTATGTATGGAACCGTCTACGTTCGACAAACGAACCACTTCCCATATTCAAGCTCTGAAGTAACGGCATACGGGGATTGGCCTTGATAATGAACTACACTCGGCTGTAAAGCCGAGGCAGGTTTTGACTTGAATCAGCCCCTTCGGCAATTTCACACGAATGGAAAGTTGAATCTTGAAACTTGTTACGTATCCGATTGAAATTGTTCGAAGCCGATCGTGCAAATGGCGTTGATATACATGCCGTTATTTCCCATCTAACAATTCCATATATCGGCACGTATTGGCGAAACTGTGTAATCCCTTTGCAAATGTCACACTCCGTTCGAGATTGAACCGACGATCGAAAAGCGCGATTTTGCTGTACCCTTTCAATGACAAAGCGGAAGGACTTTGTTGTGCGTTGATTGAAGTTCGGAGGTATAAAGGTCCTTTTGAACATCACCCGCCCGTTATATCCCTTCGAAGTACGAACTGAGAGAATAATGATCTCGATTCTGGGGTTACGGAAGTGGGGACCACTATACAGATATCTCCTCTCAGTTCTCGATGGCCATGTCAATAATTCGCTTGGCTGGTCTTGGATAAGAGCTGTGGCTCTTCCACTGGCAACTTCTGTAATTTCTGGCTGCCTAGACTTCAAGGTTCACCGATGGGAATTGCTTTTCCGAATCTGACGTTCAAGGGGTGTGTGCTTTTTCGACAATGTTTCCATTGAAACTTCCCAGTGTGGATTAAGCTGTCGATCCAACTCAAACGACCTTTCGACTTTTTAGACTATTGAAAAAATACCTAAATTTTCGTTTAATATTTGTTTTATCGGCCAGGAGCACCGAAGGCCCGCTACCAACGCCTTATTGAGGCACATTGTACGGAAGCATTCATATATGGCATATTTGTACTGTTCTGTACTGTATCATGTACGTATGTGATGTGTAATAATTTATATGTGTATGTTATATGTGTAGGTTGAAAGTTCCGTTCCGGAACCAGTTCCGTTCCGGAACCAGTTCCAAAACCAGTTCCGTTCCGGAACCAGTTCCAAAACCAGTTCCGTTCCGGAACCAGTTCCGTTCCGGAACCAGTTCCGGAATTAGTTCCGTTCCAGAACCAGTTCCGGAACCAGTACCGTTCCGGAACCAGTTCTGTTCCGGAACCAGTTCCGTTCCGGAACCAGTTCTGTTCCGGAACCAGTTCCGTTCCGGAACCAGTTCCGGATTCAGTTCCGGAACCAGTTCCGTTCCGGAACCAGTTCCGTTCTGGAACCAGTTCCGTTCTGGAACCAGTTCCGTTCCGGAACCAGTTCCGTTCCGGAACCAGTTCCGGAACCAGTTCCGTTCTGGAACCAGTTCCGTTCCGGAACCAGTTCCGGAACCAGTTCCGTTCCGGAACCAGTTCCGGAACCAGTTCCGTTCCGGAACCAGTTCTGTTCCGGAACCAGTTCCGTTCCGGAACCAGTTCCGGATTCAGTTCCGGAACCAGTTCCGTTCCGGAACCAGTTCCGTTCTGGAACCAGTTCCGTTCCGGAACCAGTTCCGTTCCGGAACCAGTTCCGTTCCGGAACCAGTTCCGTTCCGGAACCAGTTCCGTTCCGGAACCAGTTCCGTTCCGGAACCAGTTCCGTTCTGGAACCAGTTCCGGAACCAGTTCCGTTCTGGAACCAGTTCCGTTCCGGAACCAGTTCCGTTCTGGAACCAGTTCCGGAACCAGTTCCGTTCTGGAACCAGTTCCGTTCCGGAACCAGTTCCGTTCCGGAACCAGTTCCGTTCCGGAACCAGTTCCGGAACCAGTTCCGTTCTGGAACCAGTTCCGTTCCAGAACCAGTTCCGTTCCGGAACCAGTTCCGGAATTAGTTCCGGAACCAGTTCCGTTCCGGAACCAGTTCCGTTCCGGAACCAGTTCCGTTCCGGAACCAGTTCCGTTCCGGAACGCTTGGCCCCACCCGCCGCCCCCGCACCACCCTAGGTGGGTGGGAGGAGGCTCCGAGAAGGCTCTTAGAAGGTGGGTTGGCTGGTTAGAACCCCAACTCATCCTAGTAGGAGGGGACGGGAATGGAGGTCATGTTGAGGTAGGTCATGGTTAGCATCAAAACAATTAGGATGGTGTGGGGTGGGGGATGACGTCACTGATAAGAGTGATAGGGTAGAACCGCCCTTTTATAACTACTCAGTGACGCTCGGAAAAATTCCAAGGAATCATCGAAATGGGCATAGTCATTCCTGACATAATTTGCTTAGATAAAACTTGCAAATTTACGAAATGCTAATTTTGATACTTTGGGAGAAGATAACTGACAAATTCAAATTCCTAATTACTATAGTCGCATCTTATTAGCTGCAGGACAACGCATAGTAATTTTCAACCACTTGTATTGCTGGTTCACACAACCTATAAATCTTATGAATTACATCGCGGTTCTCCAATGAATCTTCCACCGAGCAGAACAGATCGATAAGAAGTAATTGTCTTGTCACGACGAAGCAGATTATTTCGTGACCGCTCCTCGTCACGAGAACAATCAATGAAAAAAAGCCCCGTCGGAAGTGGAAATAAATCAACCAGCTCGCTTGGAAAACGGAAAAGTTTCGACAAGGAAGAATTATTTCGACGATTCACAACTAAAACACTAAATTAACCTGTCGCTCCAGACCACGGCGATCCCACGGCTTCGCCGTGAATTTAATCCTCGGAATAAATTTGCTGCTTTTCTATGCTTGACCTTCAAAAGTTCCCGAGCATTCGTGTACGAACAGGAAATTTCTTATGCGTTGATGATTCATCCACCAATCAATTAGGTATCATCTTTTAAAAAAATACGCTTCTCAAAATTGAGTTATTCAAAGATTTAGTTTTTTAGCGCTTGCAATGGATCTTGGATGGGTTTTCGAGAGTGGAAGGATTTACCGAATTAATACGGAAATTTGCCAAACTATATAACTTTTATTAATAATACGCCAAAAATAGAACTGTAGTCTGCTTTCACCTTTCTCTAATATGATTCCGTGAAGATAGCTAGAGAATAAATCAAAATTAGTGTGAAAGTGACCCTTCGAATTGATTGGATATTCAGTTCGTTGTTCTTTGCGTGAGAATAGAGATCAACTGCACCTAAACCGGTCTTGACATCATGCTCTAAAGCTCTGGCCTAAGCTCTCGTCTAAACTCCCCAATAAATCCAGCCTACTCATTAACTCGTATAAGATGGGATTTTTCATCTTATCACGTGTCACAAAAAGGAGCCCTACCCTTTAATTCAAGTTGATCCCTCTTATAATAAAGTCCTATAGTCATTGAGTCTTACAGAGTAATACCTCCTATTCTCGACTTCCAACTCCCCCACTGTTCTATCGTCAATAAAACAGCCCTAGACGGTCTCCCTTGTCCCTATAAAACATCGAATAGACGTGTCACTAGTCGTCCAGTTTCGTCTCTAGACCTCTTCTCAATAGCACTCACGGGAACGCATCGAACAAGGAAAGAAACGGGGGATACTACAAATCCCACTTCTGTTGTCCACTGCACGTCCCCTTATCTTCTTTTAGGCCCGTTATTTACAAATCCTCTCATTCGCTGGCCCTTCAGTCGAGCTGTCCTAACGACATGCTCCTCTGAATAGTAATTTTATACCGTTATCGGTTCAGGTTGGGTGCAGTGCGTACGTAATTTTGTTGAACCTTAACCAAGTTTGTACAGGAGCAACGCAATGAGACTTGGAAAAAGCGCTATATCGGGCTGACCTTGAATCGGTCTCAGTCAAATTGTAAAAGAAAAATTTTCATTTTCCCTTAAAAAAGAAGATAAATAAAACCCGTTACACAGTTGATCGTCTAGTGGTGGCTAGTAGCCAGTCGTGAAAAAATATGAATCGTGAAATATGAATAATAGTTTCCTAGTTTGTACAAATAAAGGAGAGTGGGATTTGATATGGGTTTTAATCTGCGTTCCATTCGCTTTGGCATTCTGACATTTAATAGACGAGATTAAAATGAAAGCTTGAAAGCACATTCGAAACGTTAAAACCTTAATGAGTCGCCCTAGAACGTATTCACATCGTCAATTGCACTAACTGAAATCTCGCCTAATAGGCGGAATCTTCTGCCGCAAGGAATCGTATCGCATAAGGCCATTTCGTCTAATTTTCTGCAATTAGTCGGAAAGCCGAGGAAAGGGGTGGAAATAGGTAGAGGTTGAAAGCTGGCGTACCCTTGACAATGAAACTCGTTGCCGGAACGTTGCTCGACTGCTGCTCTCACTTTCGTTCCCTTCGCCAACCAACGCAACCAGAAAACCATCCCGAGGAATTTCATATCTCTAATGAAACGGGTGTCGTTATTGTGCTCAATAAGTCAACCGTGGGGTAAAACAGGGAGTCAACAACACCCAAGCTGAAGGCCCGACGTTGTTCGCTCGAGTGGAGAGTAGGGTACGCTTTTATCGAGTCAAACTCATTTCAACATCATTTACACGCTCCATCTCGCCCGCCATCTTGTTTCCATCTGAATCAATTCACCCTCGCACAATAATCGAAAAAACTTTCCATAATGAAAATTTCAAGTACTCGTGTTGTTAATTTGATTACACCCTTTTTATACATATTTTAACAATGATCGAGTGAACAACTGAGTTACTCTCGAGATAAATAGTCTATCAATATTCAGCAACTGATACTTAGTGGATGCTTATAAAAAAATTCATTTTTTATTTAAATTTCCGTTTAAGAAATCGTTTTATTTGACATATTCCAACCAAACATTGAGATTTTCTAACCAAGAACAGGCTTTTTCACACTATAACAACCTTTTTTAGCATATAACCTTTCACTCATCGTGTAAAATGTTAAGATGACATTTTACAACTGTAACGTTAGATGTCTCCTAACAGTCGATGCTTTCAGACTGAACTTCAACGTCTAATTACAGTAAAAATTCGAATTACCCCTCCAAAAGTTCACGTTTTTCACTTGCAGTTTTAATTCCTTCAATAAGAAGAAAACGACGTTTTCTAATTGAAAAGCTACGTCTTTTAAGAGTAATTTAAAGTTTTTCAACTTGAAAAAAGGCGACGTTTTCTGGCCTTGAGTGAAAATTTTGTCAGTTCTTTATTCTCAGCAACTTAGTTGAAACGATCGGAATTTAAGTAGACATTATCATTAAACAAGGTAGGGCACTATATCAAATGACCTTTGATGAACCGTTGATATTACACTGATTCAAATAAATTATCCGTCATTTTCGAGCGAGGGTACTTAGAAATATTTTGAATTAATAATGATAGCGGACAAAATGACGGTACCTGTTTTCTCCTTGGAAAATGGAGAGAATGAAATAATAAGATGTTATTTTTGAAACGCGAGACAATAAAAGCTGTTAAGTTGTATTAATGTGTTAACATGACGATGCCTTCCGTATATTCCATTAATGTTTTCTCGAATAATTGCTTACTACTTTACTTTATTATTAAGAGTTCTTGAAAGATTTATTTTCCGATACGATAATAACACGACTGAGTCTCATCGGTGGACGTATTACTCCGGGCATTTTATAACCTCATTAAGCGGGGCAAAAAAGTGGCAAAAAACAACCAGGTCGATAGGTCTTAAGTTGTGGCGTGAAGGAATGCGAAGGGTCTAACTTTACCAGTTCGGTGAGGGATAGTAGATAAAATTCCGCCGTCCAGAAAAGAAAACAGGTGAAGAAAACGTAACCCAGACAAGGTCGAAGAGCTTCTCAACACCTAAGGCCCAGCGTTTTCAGGCGTGTTTATTAAAATGAATTCCAGCGAAAGCGTTGGGAAGCCAAAGGGTATGCAGGTATTCGCGTGATGAAGTCATTTGAGTTTTTTCCTCGAACAAGATACACGGGGAAGGTTTTCGCGCCTTGAAACGCGTCAAGTTTTCTCCGGCCTGTTTCGGTGGCCCACCGCATTTTCTCGGGAATATTTCCATACATATACATAAGGCATTAGAGTAGCACGAAGGTTCGGGTGGTTTATTGCGTGTTCCACATTTTCAGCATGAGGGACATTGTTTCACCAGGTTTCCGTGCGTGAACAAAAACATATTACGTTAGTTGAAGATCACATTTCACGATAAGGATAAAGAAATGAGGGTTAGAACATTTTTTTGCGGAGTATGTCGACATTTGACCATAGACGCACAGTTCACTTGTTTCTGATTTTGGGACTGTGAATATTTTTCCCAATTCGCCTCCGCTTGTATATAACGTTATCAGTCGAAACTGAAGAATTTTCATTGAGTCAACATACTATTTAATCTGAATACCGAGTTCAGTAACGATCCGAGACGGTTCTCCAGAGTCGGTTTTCAGTATATTTCCCTATTTTCGGCAAAATATTCTACTTCGTTTCGAGTCGATGCCGGAAACCCTCTTCTTTTGAAAGTTTCTTACGACAGTAATAAAACCTCGGATGTATACGTATAATTAAAGTTGAGAAGCTAACTTCAGCTGAATCAGATGAAACACACTGAAAGAAAATGGTTTTGTTCTTCGAAACACAACAGAATTTAACGAGTCGACAACCAATTGCCAGCCTTCCTCCAATTTGCGGCCTCTTCTTCCCCTTCCAATGTGACGATCGTCGTATAAACTGATTCTATCTTTTTCTCAGGTCTTACAAAAGTATGACAACGGCGCAACGGAAGGAAACCAGATAGAAAAGCGACAACGAGGACTTCTTAAGGGTGAGGCGAATGGAGGAAGTTTTGGATTGTACAGGCATTGTGACGGAGAGGGGGTGAAACTGAAAGTAGGAGGGGTGGCTGAGAAAAGAAAATGAAAAGGAAAACCAATCCCGGAAGGGGACCGAGCGAATCGCCTTCTATGAAAATTGTTTTCCATTTCCTAACTAATCCAATATCGGAATCGATGGCGGTTCGGCGACGGTAAGCGAAAAAGAAGAAGTAGGTATACTTTCATAGTAAAAGAAATAGAGTTGGAGTCGGGTGGGTGAGGCGAAACAGAAAAGGAACGGATTGAAAAATACTATGAGATAGGAGGTGGCACCGAACAGGGAGGCAAACGGGTGATGAAGGAATGGGCAATGGATTATAGAAGAGGGGTATTGGGTCGAGGGGTAAAACCGGGCTCGGGGCAATCTCGGCGTTGAAATTGGCTCCTTCCCTAAGATCCGGCAACGGTTTTTATAGACAATGAAACGGAGGAGGTTTTTCGGAAAAGGAGGAAAATCATGATGGGAAACGGCGAAATAGGATCGGCCGAACCGGTCCTGGCAGAGCTAAGAGCTACCCTTTAGTATGAGCCTGGAAATAGCGCGATTGGATGACGCCAAGTCGCATTATAGTAAGTAATCCTTTATCGCCTACTATGATCGTTCATCGTCGATGACCTCTATAAGCGGTTATACGCTCTACCGCCCTACGCTTTCAGCACGAAAAAAGCCGCCCACGTCCGTTGTACAGTAGCTAAGAGAGCGAACCGGCCAGAGGATTTTTAGGGAATAAATGGAAGCTTCGAACTACAAAGAGCTGTATAGTTTAATTTACCGATTTATTTTTTCCCATAACGACTGCGGTTTTCAGGATATCCCGGAAAACTCGAGAGGATCGATTGCCTTTGTGTTTTTTTTATTTCGATAGCTTAGTGAACTGAAATCTTATAGCCCCCAACCCAGCAATACATCCGTAAAAGTTTTGCTTTGTTGGATTTTCACAAGCCACAGAAATATCATATTTGAGCGCACAAGGTTTTGAAAAACTTGTGACAGAATGGTTGATTTTTTTTCGTTGGGTCACATGCCGTACTTCCAGACCACGTTTGTTTCTAACTGATTAACTTTCTTTTCCAATTGACAGCAGTGTGTTGCCATTTGCACTGTTCTACGGTTTTGACCTTGATCTATGGAGAGTAAGTTCGCTCCAATTTATGTAAGTGCACAATTTACGATCTACCCGACCTAGAGGGCGAAGACCTTTGTCGTAAATGTAACGTGAACGCCTTCGCCATCCTCTGGTAACGCCCGCTAGTTACAGCCCCCAACAGTCTCGGTAATAACTTTTCATTTACTGCTATTAGATAAGTGAGTACCTACATAATTTATCTTTCTCCTGACAACCCCGGACCGCCTATTTCGTGAAATACCCCTTTCTCGAGCCCAATTTCATCACCTTTCAACGCACGCGTTGGTACACGGTGAAAAAGTTAACGCGCCGATTTCGTTATCTCTACGCTCACGCATCGCTTTGATTACCGAAATGGAACTTTATTCTAACGCCTTGGCCTCCCGTTTCCCATAGGAGTAAAGAATATGCAGAGTACAGAATATCCCACCGGTGACTGATATCTCAAACGATAATTGCTTCTCATTTTATAAAGATTTAATTTTTTTAAATAATACTGCTAAACCTGAGTGCTCCAAACACAATGTTACTTGCATCATTTGGTAGGGATGATTAACACATGGGCTATAAACGTTTATGAGCTTCAAGCCATCACTGCGGGCTTCTTTTACTCGAGCAGTCCAGTACTCCTCGTCGTCGATAATCAGAAACTAAACTCGTCGAATTACGAACGTATGGGAATCACGAACGAATTACAAAAACATAGGGTCCAAAATGCGAGAACAAGGCAAAGAAAAACTTAACTATAAATAATGAATATTATCAATTAATTGTGAAAATGTATTGAGCATTAGTTAAATTCGAGTTTTTAAATAACACGCAATAATCCCTTCATAATAGCATTTTCCTTTTTTCCGGTGGTGTTTCTCTATTTCAATGTGTCAAGAATATTAAAATGATTAAGTAAATACGAGTACCTTCAGTTTTTTTTTCTTTTTTTTTCCTAAGCATGCCAAAAATAGAAGTAAAATATCGCGAAACGGCAAAATCTCATTCTGACGTAATTCGGCATTGCTGGGTGCTCCTACCTGAGTTACGAGGAGATACAGGAACCATCCATTATCCGAACATAGAGGATCAAAGTTGTAACAACCACCGTCGTGAAAATAATAAGAGAAACACAGCTATAGAAGCCTCCCGCAGTTGACCAGTCGAGAGTACTTGGGAACAGGGCAGAACAAAAGTTTCGTCTACTTCCGCTAAGGACGGAGGAGTAAAAGTTAAAAGAAGATGGAACCTCCTTTTCTAACAGCGAACTTGAGCCACTCGGTCGCGAAAATTCAGTTTTCGACGAAGAAGCTCAGAAGTATTCTACTGAAAGCGATATCTTACATCTCAGTTAAGCTCAGCTCTCGAAAAGAGAGCAATGAAACTTTCTGGTGGCCGAAAAAGATCCGAGAGGAGACTTTTTGATGGAACTGTATAGGTTTCGTTTTTGCAAAGGGGAGAGTTTGCCAGAAGCTCGTCGGTCCTACACTACAGGATAAAAGATGGAAGCCATGTGATGTAGATGGGTTTCCATTTTAAGGAGTAAAGCTCTCCACCAGTCGGATAACCAGCACTAACGAGAAGGACACCCTGAACACTCGAGAACCGAAAAGTTGGCCGAAATGAAGATTCTCTGATCCTCGGCTCTTTTAGCAGCGGTGATCCGTGAAATTCGGCAGGCCCTGCTGATTTATTTTTCTCACTGCCGAGAACCCCACGTAAAACAAATCTAGTTGCCATGAATATTTATACGGACATTTTTCCGTTGAAGTTCCTGCAACGGTCAGCTCTCGTAAGCGAAGTGCAAAAGTTCAGGTGTCACGGACAATGGTTCATTAATGAACAAATTCTATCCGAACTTCTCGCGGACTCGTAAATATTTCGATTCGAAAACTTCCCATTGCTCAGGTAGGAATTTATATGGAAATAACGTCGCTCAAAAACACCACTCCTTCGCTTAATTGATTTTGGCTTTGGGAAATAGTTGGGTATTCAAAAACAAAACCACGCATATGCGTTCAAAATACTTTCAAATCGAAATTACTTATTTTCATGATTTCACCATATAAACGAAATCAGAACATAATATGTTCTGAATATTGAAACATGAATATTATTCCGACTGATTTCGACTAGAATGAAGATCGGTTTCTTCGCAGTTATCCACCCCTCCATTACGAAATCCAAGACTGTTTCGTACGTTCCCTTCTCTACTTAAATGAAGATAGTCAACTGATACAGACATTCAGAAGTGTCGATTAACGTTGACGTTACCTACTAACATACTGACGTGATAGTGAAGAACGTCTAATGATGTTTGGTAGCGCGAATATTGGCAGAGCGAATTGAATCGGGAAATTCGAGTAAGCGGCTAACGAGTTCGTCGAGAGATTTAAGGGGTTGTTGTCGAAACGTTCAATGCGAACGCTTTCGATAAATTGAAACGAGAGTGATTCAATTCCACACCTCAGAAAGTCACAACTTAACGGTTTAAACGATGAAGCATTTTGACTTTATACTTCTTGGTTTTGGGGAGTTTTTCAAAACAATTAGAATATTTTTTTACATCCATCCTACATTTTCTATTTTTCTGCACCTATAGACATTGATCAATTATTCCTGTCGTTCATTATTGCATAATATGCAACTGGCTTACTCATATATTATACGACTAATGAACGACGTTTAAATATATTAACAAAATCGATTTCTACGAAATTTTGATAAACTATGCTGTGTTAAATTATTTTACGCTAAACCAACGCACCACGACTGGTCTGGCTACATTTTTTTTTTTTTAGCAAAAAGGAATGATGAAAGAAGATACTGTGATAGGTGAATTCCGGTTTGGAATGGCAGAATGAATGGAGATGTTGATACTGAGAGTGATTTGAGGCGTTGAGGAGATGAAGAACTCGCCTCATTTCCCTGACTGGGGTGGTGAAAAAAGATTTCAGCTTCACTGAACCGATGGCAACCCAGTATTTCTCCCCTCTCGTTCTTGATGAAGACGGCAACTCTTCGACAAGGCTCGTTGGCCTTCATGGCTGTGGGAGTAAGCAATCCATCCGTCAGTTTCCCAGGACTTGTGTTGATCCGAGCGGAGAAAAACCTATACTCTGGAAAAATTTGCAAAAAAGGTACCTACTGCGAGAAATTTTTTCGTGGGATCTCAGTGGAGCGTAATTCTGGAGCTGAATTTTCGAAAAGCCCTTCAATGATCCAATGAGCGTCGAAACTCCGCAGCAATAATCATTTGATACTATTCGAAAATTAAATCAAAGTCGCTCGAATATTTCTCAGAAGTAGTGCAATAATACTGAATTGAAAAATGGTCAAAAATTAGTCTTATCTTTTGCTAACGGCTAACGTTGAATTGAACGTTAACGTTGAACGCTTGAATTAGCTTTCAACCTCTCAATTATTGAACAATTTCTTCTTCGATATTCAATACCCGATGATCCATTTTTCAGGATGAATCACCTCATTGAAGTAAAAACTGTATACCTATAACGTACTTGCCGTTGAATAGTTCAGTTAATAATGATTGTTATTATCACGTTCATAAGGATTATAATCTGCTGATTGAATAATTCTAGAAAATAAACTGAGTTTGTAAAATCGTTTCTTAACAAGTTCGAGCACAAAAGTTTGCGACTTTGGATTTCTCGAGTAATCGGACTACTTTTATTTTAGTAACATGGAGATGTAACTAATTCAGCGAGGGTCAATTAACGCGAGAGGCAGCTAGCTTGATGAATATCTCGACCAATCAGCGCACCGTCTAATTTGACTTACACGAAACCCTTGATTGGTGCTAGTGACGGTCGTGGTGGATATGGATTGGTTGACGGTGGTTCTGGTGTAATTGGAGCCTTAGTAGTCCTCGAGCCTGACTTTGATCCAGTGAGTCGGGACAGGCCGATCGGAGCTGCGAGCAGTCGTCACGACTGACATTACTTGCATTAACAAGGAAACAAAATACGGATGAAGTATGGTTCACAGTATGCTTATTTTGGCCACGCAAATATAATTCAGAGTATCTCAATTTGACAGCCGATTTGCCAAGTCCTTGATTCGGTATGCTAAGTTTAATAGCGTAGATAAAAAATTCAAAATACGACTAGCGAAAACACGATAAAAAATCTGCAGTCCAATTCTTTTGAAATCTCCTTTCATAATGTAAAAGATCTGTTTTATTCATACTATTGATTATTTCTTGTATATTCCCACTTTGGTAAAAGTGGTGAATTTTGTTTTGTTATTCAATTGGTTTATTATTCAATAATAAACCATTGCAATCTGGGGTCGATAGCTTTATTGGTCCTCGAGTTATCGCAGCTTTTGTGCCGAAGTTGGGAAATTTTCAGAAATTGGACCTGAGGGTATAACTCGAGAGTTCTTGGAGCTATAAAAATCGTTCTATACTCGTTGGAATGCTTGTCGAACACTTTCTTCAACTATACCGTAAGGCGAAAAATTCAGATTTTAATTTGGAAATTAAGAACAATAAAAATGATCAAAATTACAATAGTTGCTACGAAGTTTTCCCTATAGTTACCAATCTGTTTTTCGGTGGGAGCGTTCACAAATGTTCGGAATTATTACTATCACTAATGGAAAACCTTCTTAAATCATTATTAAAGCGAAGGAATAATAAACCACTGTACAATCATTTGCAGCGTTTTTCAATTATTTTTCACTCACATCCCGTTCTGATTGAAAAACGATTTCAACTATATTTCCATACTGTATCATCGGAAATGGCGGCTGACTTACGATGAAGTAATTGAAGATATTCACAAACTACTCGGAACAACTTGATAAATTATGCATACCGACATTAAAGGGCCTACGAAGGACGTGTCTCAGATGTTTCGAAGATCCCTCACGGCAAAGTTAACTATCAACGTCTGTCCAAATAATTAATGAAGTGGGAGGTGTGAGCTAAGTTAAACTTGGCGTGTTTAAATTTCATGTAACCGAAAGTACCAAGTCCGAGAACCGAATAAATGAAGTTGGCGAACAGTTATAAAAGACCGAGTGAATTAGATGTTTATATAGACTTACATTCTGTAGAACAGAAGAAAAAGGAACTGAACACTGCCACCAAAAACATTTTGATTTCAATAACCATTGCATTATCATGGGATAAACGTCTTTTTTAGTGTAAGCGCTGTGTTCATTTGCAGAATATAACTCCATCGGAACATCAAATGACGTAACTATGAAGCGAACGATAGTACTTGGTTGGATCTTCGAAATTAGCCGAAACAAGTGCTTTTATCACCGTCCTACATAAATAACCAACGCTGTTACGAGGCGTAAAAGACGGGAAGAGCAATTACCAAATGAGTGTTCGATGCTAGGCAGGAGAAATTGCAACATTGTTAACGTTGAAAAATGTTTTCAGTTTTCCTGGAAGTGGAATTAAATATTCACACACTGCCGCGCCTCTCACGCTGAGCCCATCTCTAAAAGTCTCATGGGATTCTTTTTCCGCTCCGAATATTCGTTCGCCAACGCGCGGAAAGGCCTTTACACCATACAAAATCGGCTAAGTGGAACTACGTGGTTTTCATCAATCGAAAACCGCGATTTTGTTAACGAAAATATGCTACGTGTGAGCATAGTTCAAATCCATCGATGCCATTTTTTTTTTTTTTTTTTTGCTGTTTTACTGTTTTATTGACAATATACCAACTAAAAATATCTCTTCTGTCTTTTCCTGCGAGTTAACCACTGAATAACATTACCAATGTAGCTAAGTGGTATTGGACCAGGTAACGGTCGACGCTAAGTAGAACGCATCAGACGTGTGCGAGTAGATTCTGCTGTAATGGGGTTGACTGATAGGCGACTCGGTCGAGGATTCGCCAGGGGATCAGGAGACGATTGATGAGATAGACCTGCTACCGTACGTATATTCCGCATCGTTCGAAACCTATCAACCCATATCACTGATCATACACCCACGATTGGGCTGATATTTCTCAACACCGAGACAAAGCCAGTGAAACTTTGAAGCTCATTTGATATATACTGGTAAACCGACCGATTTAACCGATGGGAATGGGTTTGACTGAAAATAGGAGAACCATTATGAAACCTCAATTAATTGTGAAGCAATGTCGTGAGGACGATTATGTTTTTGAATTTATGTCGAGGAGATGGACCAGACAGTGGCTCCTTCCCAAGTCATTATTGATATCACAATTCTTAGTAAAAAGGATTCTTAGTAAAAAAGGATGAGGTATTTCAATAGATTTCTGTATGCAATTAAAAACCGTTACTCCAACAAACTTTTGATGCAGGTGCTAATTCTAGGAGAACATTTCCTCACTGTTGAACTCTTGAGGAAACGTAATTCGTGGGAATGTGCAATTTCGGCAACGTGGATTACACTGCAAGTTCATTAGAGAATCTACGGCTCCTTCTGAAACTTCGTGGGAAAAGGGTTAAGTGGGGTCACGCCGACTCTCCGAGCTCGACGGCACTAAAAGAGAAAATAATTTGGAGTTCAGTTTGGTTAACAGTAGTTAAGTGGGCTTGGAAGAGAGACGGAGAGCACAAGACGATCCCTTCAACTAGTGAAAGCGCGAGAGATATCTCGCTCTCGTGCCTTGTGAAGGAAAAGGGGTCCCTATAACGAAAGATAATTTCCCTCCTTCGTCTTTTCGCTAGGTCCTCTTTTTCCCTCTAATTATAACGAATGGACCTTTATTCATTAAAGGCCTTTAGCGTTCCAGGTGGCTTCGGCTGTTATTATAGACCGTCTTCCTCCTTCGTGAACGGCGTTCGGTTCTAAGATGTTTCGCAGAGGTCGTCTTTGAACTGTTATTCAGGTCCAAGGGACAAGCTTCGTTTCAGACGTGTTTGAAGTTCTTTTGAACTTTGTGTTGCTTAGTAGATAACTGTGAAACTAAGTTAAGGTATCGTCATCATCGCACTACCCAGTGGGTGACGTTTGGGACGAACAATGTCCTATTGGGGGACGAAAAGGCTGTGAATGATATTGAGCGTTTAATTGGGATTAGAAGACTTGAGTCAATGGCAATGCTAGTAACTTCGGCGAATTGCTTATCATTATTTACTTCATGTTAGCACTCTTCGTTCCGAATTAAAACCGTTACCTATTTTGAACCGATATAAAAGAACTGAAAACTTTATCCACACAGCGCGGAGGTAAAGGACATCTATAACGGCCGCTTGCAGTGCAATATCGTACCGATTGGTCATCGTACAGATAAATTGGTCTGGACGAATAATTACAGGTACGGCTGTAATGTTATTATTCGAAACCATATTTGCACCACAATTTAATAGTCCCCTTTTTCAAGATAGATGGTACCTTAATATATACTGGCTATTTTGAATGGAGGGTTGTGCAAAACCTTACCTAGGTATATATGACACTTTGATATCTTATAAGTATGAAAAAGTACGTATCATTTCGTGGTCAACGTAGTGGAAAATTGAAAATGAAAAAGAACATCAATTCACGATTCGAAGTTTATAAGCCCTAACAGAGCAACCATAGGCAAAACCCGATCGTATAAATCTATGGTGAGGCAGAAAGAGAGGTGAATTCGAAGCAAAACCCCCTGGTGCTCCGTTGACTGTAGCCGTCTCTCTCATTCACTAGCCCAGTCAAACCTCACACAATCGGGCAATCGAGCTACTAAATTGCTGGGAATTGCGAACGGAAAACCTCGTGCGTTGCCGAGCCGAGTAAATGAATGGCATTTGCTGCTTGTGGCGTAGAAAAGAAGCATTGAAAAGTTATCGGTGCCTTCCAGAAATCCTCGTCCTGCTCATGAACTCCAATCTTTTCCACGGTCTTTCTTTCTGTCTATTCGCTTTCTTGTTTGCCTCTTGGGGTTGTTTACTTTCCGTTTGGTTACGTATTGTCGCGCCGGGAGCGCTGCGGCGACCAATCTTCTCTTCCACAGCTGGCTTTTTCTCGTTGTTGCTACGGCTACACTTATTTCAATTTAGATGTAAATTGGTAAGCATGGTCTTTTCTGGAACTCAACCTTCTTGTTAGACTGTTTCGTATTAGTTTTATTCTATCACTTTCGATTGTTTATTCGTTTCGGAATATTAATAGATATTTTTTTCATTCTTCTTTGTCTTTAAATTTTCATTGTGACTGGATACTCGTGAATTTGCTGCTGAGAGAAGTTCGATTTTCATATGGGAAAATCTCTCGTCGTTTATTCAATATTCTAACTAATGGCTAGACTATTCCGATTATCTTTAATAATCGCTCAGAATATGCAAACATTCAATTTTAATTTGAACTATCATGAGTGGGATTATAATTTAATATTTTCGTTCTGGTAAACCTTATAAAATTCGATTAACTTGTTCGAATATCCAACGTGTGATGCACGCATAGGTAAATAAAAGTGAGCAATGTTGGCGATGGGATGATGATACTAATTTAAACCCTTTGTTTAGAACTTTTCGTTAAATTCAAACTAGTCGCCGTAATTCTGAGCTTGAAATGGCCTTCGATACGAAACAATGGTTCAGTATTGAATGATAAACCGTTAACGACAATATAACAAACCTCTCCATTGATGATAACGAGGTAATTAGCCGTTTCGTTTTAATAGGGAACGGGAGTTGAACGACTGAAATGAAGTTTGGTCAAAGGTTGAAACGCGGTGAATAAACTTGAAGGGCTCCAAAATCTGGAATCGCTTCGCTAATTTAGATAAGCTTCCATTGACTTGCTAATGCATGAATTTATCGCCCGTTCGGTTGGACCGCTAATCGTTTCGATTCAGATAAAACGGCCGATGGAAAAAAGAGGGAGAGGATGGTAAAAAACACGCGAGCTTTTGCGAAAAGTCAGCTCTAATGAAGTTAGTGCTGTGTTTTTATTCGATCGATTAGGAGAGGCCAGTACAATGTTAACTTTCAATGTAATCAGTGCCGAATAATTGAATTAATGGGAGTTCCAATGTAGCTCTTGCTTTTTCAGCAAGAGATAGGAGAAATTGGGGAACTGAATATTTTACTTTTTCTAATTTAAAATCTCTCCCAAACAACGGGAAAAGTTCATGGAAGTGGTTTCAAGAAGGTTTAAGTAAGATATTAGGATGGGAAGGAGTAGCATTTTATTGTTAATTCTCACCAATTTCACTCTATTTCATGGACTAAATAAGAGTACAATGAAAAATAATCATACAATCCAAATCCTCTTGATTTAAAATACCTAACTCCCGAACAATCACGTTGGTTGTAGGTTCTTCTCATAGTTATATGAACGGTTTCTCGCAGAGCTACTGTGCATTTCCCTTTTCATTATCCTGGTAAAATCCTTAATCTACGTCATATAATATAAGTTGATTTTTTTTTAATTTCAGAAAGAAGATTCTGCTTGCAGTTAGGTACACTACGTTTGAAATCGGCTCAACAATTTGTTTTCGATTTTGAATCATTGTACTGCTATTTCAAAAATACGATATCGTTGACCTCCTTTTCTTTGAAACGATCCTTCTTTGCCGTTGCATTTAGATTTCAAGTAGTTCTCGACCCTCTTCATATCCATCTGGGTGCAGGATGTGGAGAAGTTTCTTTTGAATTTTTTCATTCATTGTTCCTTACCGCTGAGGTCTGGGTTACCAACGCTGTGTTGAATTCCTCACTGTGAACAAATGCCAAGCTCTTGAGAATACAACGGCTGATCAATTCCTTTCAGGTGAATTCAATGAATAGCATCGCATATTTCCGAATTTATAATTAAATTCAACAGACAGACAGACATGTATCAGCCATATTGAGCAGTCGTAATTTTTATTATTGAGTAAACCGCGATTTAATGTATTTAACATTTACATAACTACCTACTTTTAAAATGAACAAATTATTTCATAATTAACAATTTAAATCTGAAAAATAGCTGTTTAAGTTTTGGAATGATTGTTGGTGAGGAGCACATGGTAAACGATAATTTAGGATAATATGAGGCGGATGTTTTCGGAAGCAAAGCCCCTACAATTTCCCGAGCTATTCGCTTAGTTAGTCTTCAAGAGTTGGAAGGCCTTCGCGAACGCGAGCTGTTTCGCTTGCCGTCTTAATTCAATGTGTCTCTTCAACCGCTAAACCTCTTGACGAAACTGCACAGTATTTCCACACAAGCTACAGCTCCTCCTGCCGAACGGAATTTCCTGTACACAGCAATATTTCAGTGCTTTTCTCCTTCCTCAAGCTCGACACTCTCAAGTTATTATCGAATATGATATTCATAAGAGACGGATATTCTCCGCGGAGCTTTCGCCTCAGGCCTGACGCCGCGAAGGGAAATATCAAAAGCTTGTGATTACTGAGTCATTCGAAGCTATTTAAGGTTCACTTAGCCTCAAGGAGATCCTTCAAGATAAAACAAACCTTGAAGTCTAATGCTGAGGCAAAAATTAGTTCGAGTTAAAAAAGTTAAAGCAGCAGGGCTAAAATATTCAGATTCAAACTATTACGAGTTCTATTAATAAGAGCTTTTCATCATCTCAATCCCCCCCCCCCCACCAGTGGTTCTAAATTATTCGATGGCTATCTCTATCAGTCTAATGTGAGTTACCAAACTTTAACTCCCGGAACGTTCTTAACTCTTGGAGCATTCGCCAAAATTGAGATAGCTTGAGAACGGAATTAATGTTGCGGTTTTCTCGATACACGAGATGAAAAGCATAATGACGAATTTTATAGAAAAAACATCCATCTCGCTTTTTACTTAGGTACTCATTTTCTCTGAAAATCACGGCTGAAACTAATTTTTTAATGCTTCTAGTACTAAGAGCACTCTAATCACATGAACTGAACTGTCAGGCACAAAGAACGCTTACGACATGGACTCTTCAGTTCTCTCTCTTCTCTGTTTACGAAATATTAAAGACTTGAAATTGGTCTTCTGAAACTGACGGATTTTGCAAGACATCCACTAAAGAAACCCGCTCTTGTAGAAATTGTTTGCTTTATACAGATCATCTATATATGTACTTATCATTTAAATTTTATGAATCATTGTAGTGTACTGCCGATTATCATGCAAGCCTCAATATGTTCGCATTTTGTATGCGAAGCGAAGCTCGTACTAAATCAGCGCAATTTGTCGAAGTTTTTACTGCCTACAAACTTATTTTCAGTATCCCATGTTAGCCACGCACGACATTCTATTGTTTGATGAGCAGCCTTCAAGCTCCGTCTTAATTCCCGGCTCGTTCAGTTGAAAGTTTTATTGATGCAACAAACTTGGAAACTACCTGCTCGAAACAGGGCGAAGTTATCAGATAAAACTCTTCACGTGTAATCTTGAAAATGCTTCTCAGGAATTTTCCCTCCCTTAAACTCAACGACGGCATGAAGATACACACGACGAAGTTTCATTTCCTTTCTCTCCTCTGCCGGCCTTTCTTTTCCCTACAGTAGAATGCGCTCTCCAGTTCACGTTCCCTTAAGCAAACCCAAACAGAAGCCTTGAGATGCTCGAATCCACAGACTCATATCCAACGCATACGAACGTCTTCAGCGTCCCCCTTGACGCTGTATACTCTCCTCAACAAATGCGGCAAAACGAAAAAAATAAACCAACGAAAAGCACTCGAGGGAAGGGTGAGATGACTTATATAAAAGATTCGGTTTGATCGAATGCGTTGAAGTGGCCCGGTATGAGGAAGAGATGAGAAAGCCCACCTTGGGGGAAGTCTCAGTCGCATTGAACTGCCTTCTGATGCGACGAGGGTGAATCTGAAGTAGAAGTTGCACCGATCTAGTGAAACTACAGCACCCGACCGAATCCTGACTCTCAGTTTTCGCTGTGTATTGCATAAGCAGCTGCAAAGAGCGAGCGAGCAATACTTGCCTCGATCCTGAATAAACATTGAAATGGAAATCTGGCAAATTCCGGTACGTTCCTGATCCAACTGAGAGAATCGCTTGCGATGCATTTCTTGGTTGCCTGGCCATTCGGAAAACCCTGCGTTGTACATGGCGCGTCCATTGTTTCTGCTGAGTGTTTGAAAAACTATTGGAGGAAGAAATCATGAGATGGAAGATTAGAATCAATGATGATAGTATGAACTACTGATAGGATTGTAACTGATTAGTTTCGCAGTTTCGAATGGATCTATACAGCTGAAATAGAGGACCCGGACGATTCACAAACGTGTTCAACTGCTACTTTAATCTTTGAAAAATTAATATCTATCTATCTAATGTTATAAAACCGCAATAATGGCTTTCTTTACGACTATCATTGGTATAATATGGTGTAAGAACGAGATTAGATCGTTGCAGATGTAGATTTAACGAGGAGCTTACGACGAGGATAACTGTCACACTATATTTTTTTCCTTTTGTGAATTATTCCGAACATTAATAATTCTGAATTAACTTGAAAATTTCTCGTTTCTTAAACTGTACAACTGACTAAATAATCGAACCTGAATTTCCAGATCGTCTATTACATTTTCCGCGACTGTCCCCCGTTCGCTCATGAACCTTTGACAATTGCTTTTTGGATTAATCTCAAATGGCGGAATGCTTAAGATGAAATTTATTCTTCGGAACAGTATTCAGGATGTGGAATCTTTTATTTTATTGAAAATGGCTGAATGGGAAAAACGCTCTACGAAAATCCACTCAACTCAGCTTCTCTATCTAGATAGCGGATCACTGTTGGGCCTTCGTTATTCCACGTAAAATCCCCACTTTTCACTGAAAGCGGGCACAACGTCCTTTTTCCACTTTTCATATTTTACGAAATTCTCGTTTTGAAGAGCGAAGTGCTTTCTTCCAATCGCATTCATCCATATCCATTACTTCCGGTCCAGCGGACGAAAAGGTTCACCGCAAAAATGATCGGTTGAGAAATACCCATTTCCCTTTGCTCCTTTTTTCTTCTCTTACTTTTTTCTCGTATTTTAATATCGTTCCTTAACCTTCAGTTTTCGCTCGTACAAACGGTTATCGGTAAATTGGCTTCTTAAACGGAAATATTGCTGACGGCTCGATTTACTTACTCTCGAATACATTTTTCCTCTTCCTAAAAAATACCTAGGGTTTGAGAGCCCTTTCTTTCTTTACTGAACCATTTGAGATTAATGTAATTCTAGAAAGTGAATTTCAACCGTGGAACGAAAGTGTTTTTGAATTCAAACCTAGATAAATACTCTATTGGAACCTGCGGTCGAACAATGACGAGAATGCTTTTTAGGGAACCCCTTATATTCAATACTTGAAAATATGAAATGAGTATTATTTATAACACAGCAGGATGAAAAGCGCTCAAGTAATAATTTTTGCTGATCCGCCATATCCTACACAAGGTTAAATATTTTTTTTTTACTCATCAATCTTTATGAAGTTAACTGATGCGGATTTTATCCACTTGGGAAATAGGCCCATTAAAGAAAAATACTACTGGCCGAAACGGAGAGAGCATGAGATTGCTCCCAACCAGCAAGTTGTTGGAAGCGGATTTTTTTTTAGGTAAGTAAATGTTAAATTAGAGGAGAAAGATTGTTTGTAGGCTGAGCCTGACTTCGGCGGTAAAGGGAAGTAAAAGCTGGAAAGGATGAGTGAAGACGGAAGGCTCCAATTTACGTTGGCAAACACGACCGAACGGTTATGAACTCAAAAAGAGCTCAGAGAGCATGCGCATTGCGACGAATAGGGGCTGCTGAGCGGTGAAGAGGAAGCGTTCAAGTCTAACTCGATTGTCTTTACTTTCCATTATTACGAAATGAAGGGACTCTTCAGCAATGCAGATAGAGGAACATGTTGCAGGTTCCTGATGGTTGGATTTACTCAACATTTTTCTATATTGGCAATTTCGCGCCATTTTATCGAGCCAATTCAAAGTTGCGAGCGATTCGTTTATTTTTAACTCCTTAGAGCGCACATTAAATTTGTACTTTGTATTGTTTCAAAGTGAAGTTACAGTTTGTCTCGCCGAGCCCATAGCAACTGATCGTGCTCACATTCTTACCAGATGGTAAACAGTTTGCAAACAATTACCTAAGCACCTAAAAAGTAGGTTTGATGTATTAAACAACTAATTCAAGAATTTATCAATATAATGTTCGTGGATTGTGTGGCGGAGAGAAACCAGGCGACTCATTCTCCAATTGTTTAATGTCTGGCCGAGTACTTTCGCCCGTTCGGGCATCATCAGAGTGACGTGGAGCCATAGGTCGATTATAGGGCTGTGGACCCTATGGCTCCACGTCGCCCTGATGATGCCCGAACGGGCGAAAGTACTCGGCCAGACATTAAACAATTGGAGAATGAGTCGCCTGGTTTCTCTCCCCCTCACAATCCACGAACATCAAAGAATGCGACGTCAAGAAAGAGAACAATATAATGTTGTTTCATTTATTGTTTCAATGATAATCAGATGAATATGATGATTCCTCCGGTAGCGAGATGTTACAGTATATTGTTCTTCTCAAAGCTACGTTATTGTTTGATTGGACGTGAGTGTCTTTTGGTGGTTGGAAGAGGCGGCCTGATTATGGATCATCCTCATTACCAGTATAACCATCACAGCGGAGCCACTCTGGAATTATTACTCCTGAAGCACTGTTTGTTGTGCAAAGCTATTTCACGAAAATAGGGTCTATTTTCCTAATGAGAGAAACCTCCTCGAATTCCCAAACGTACGAAGGTCCCGAGATCAGAGATGGAAGCACCGAGGAAAAGGTTAAGGGTAATGTAACCCAGGGAAATGCCGTCATTAAATCAGCAATCAAAGGATGAATTTTTAATCAACTCGTTTTAATAAGATCCAGGGGAAGGAAATCCACGTTTCGGGTCTGTGCACTCGAAGGGAGGGCCGTTGTGCGTGTGCGCGTTCCACCTTTTCCGACCTTCTGATGTACAGCTGTGGGCTACACTTCGTTAAGTTCAGGTCGCTTATGCTTCTGCCTTTAGTGCGTCATTATAATTATTCATAACTCGCGGAAGGAGTTTCGATCTTGCCTCAGGTTCGGTCCTCTCAGACTGCAAAATCCCGCCGTACATTCTGGAATGAAAGCTCGTCCTAGCCCGAAGGCCCGGTGGATTCTCTCCCTTGAATCACATTAATTCCTTATTGTGGGAAGCTTTGCGGGATTGCAGCATTTGCTAGGGAAGAGCGGCTGGATTGTAAGGAAACGTTGGGAAATGCGAAGGGTGTCCTCATACACTACCCAGTCCCACTCTCACTTTCCCTGACTGAAGTCTTCAAGTCTTATAACATCTGGCGATGAAGGAAAACGCCTTGGGAAACAGTCTTGAAGCGATGGGGAGCGGCATCTCGTCCTAGTCTTCAGAGGCTTAACCTCCCGCCGCTTCCTCATATGCGTCTGGCTTTCGAGTTGACGTGAACAAGAATTCACTCCAAAAGGAGATGGTGCCGCCAGTTGGGGTCGTCAACAAAGCGTGTTAAATCCATTCATAAATAAATATGACATTCACGGCGGCAGTTCATTGCGTATGAACCGTGAAATAGAAGGTGCTATGGGGTATCAGCTTGAGATCAAGTACAAAGATTTTCCTCTTCTTTGAGATGAGAATTAAAGGATATTTTCGTACCTGTGTAATCGAGCGGATGAGATAGTTGAAAGTGTCTCTGTGCGCAGGACAAATGGAAATGATGGGTATTATTGTGGTTCTAAAATACATAAATGTTTTATCTGTTCTTGAAAATTGTATTCAAAATGAGAAGACTCGTCAAAAGCTAAATACAGCCAGTTTTACATTATTTTTGAATTGATATGACAAAGTTATCATTTCCAATTAAATTGTCATTCCTAGTAAGTTTATCGGTCAATTATCTGTTGTTACAGGTCTGATGGTCGCGGTTGTCTGGGATGGGTGATGGACGACGGAGGACCCTCCACGCTCCCCAAATCTGGAGGCAGTGGCTCCATGTGGCGCTGGTAGCCCTCATCATCTTCGAACTCCTCAGCCCAGCAACGTCTATCTGCCCATCACGTTGCTCCTGCCGTGACGAAACCTTGGCCGCTTCTTGCGTTGATGCAGGACTGGAAGTCGTCCCCATTCAACTAAACCCAGACGTTCAAGTTATACGGTTATCAGGCAATCGGATCGCTAACGTTCATTACACTCTTTCCTTCTATACCAGTCTTCGTGTCCTTGATGTGTCACAAAATAAAATTTCTTCAATCGGAGCCAAGAACTTCGAAGCGCAGTCCAAACTTGAGCATCTCAATATCAGCTTCAACATAATTTCGACCTTGGGCAAGGATGCTTTTCGAGGTTTGAGAGCTCTCAAGATTCTCGACCTGAGTCACAACCAAATCGAAACTATTGAACGCGGGTCGTTCAAAGATTCAAATGCGATACAGCTGATCGATCTTTCGCACAACCGAATTACATCCTTTGAAGATCCGACCGTCTTCAAGGATATCACTTCCCTGCAAACATTGAAACTCAACCATAATCAAATCATTGACGTGCCAAGTCTACTGCTTAAGAACCTGCCTGGGCCCTGCATTCTCGAAACGCTAACCTTAAACGATAATCTGATTGAAGTTGTAGAGGATAAGTCTTTCCCAGCTCCATGTTCTGCGTCGCTAAAAGTATTAACTTTAGGATCAAATGTGATAAAAGAAATTGAAAAATCAGGCTTCAATACGCTGCATAGTTTGTCCAGCCTGGATTTATCATACAACAATTTGACATATATTCCAACCCAACAGCTGTCAAAATTGAACGTACTCAGTTTTCTAGATTTGAGCGGCAATACGTTTCAATCTGTAAAACCAGTTGCCTTCCAAAGCCTTTTCCAACTATCGACGTTGAAAATCTCACGACTGCCTCATCTGAACTGGGTAGATTCTCGGGCGTTCGTCGACAACATCAAGCTGGATACAGTGCACATTGATGATAATCCGGAGCTGCAACGGATACCCACGCGAATATTTCACGGCAACCCTCATCTCAGCCATGTCTCATTGAGAGACAACAGCATCATAACAGTCGACGTATCACATTTTCCATTGGATCGATTGCGAAGCCTCGATCTTTCAGGGAACCCTTTGAACTGCAACTGTTCTCTGCATTGGCTGTGGAAATTAGCTCACGTCGAGAACCAACTTCCATTACGGGATAGCTTCCCTACCCAAGCCAACGAGACTGGTCCAAACGGTCAGCACCAGTTGAGGATCGTTGTCAAGAACCTTAAATGCGCTAGCCCTGAAAGTTTGAAGGGCCACTTGCTGACCGATGTCCCCGAATCCACTGTCAGGTAATTTGAAATTGAGCCTGAATTACCCTAAATTGAAATAGTTTATTTTTATCAAGAGTTAATTTATATTCGTTTTCTCTGTTTCAGTTGCGAAACGACATGGATGACGGTGGTGATAATTCTGGCACTGGTGCTAGCGCTCTTTGGTGCAACTTGCGTCGTCTTGCTTTTGTTCAGTAGCGAGAAGCGATCATCGTGCTGGTGCCGACGAAAGTCAGGCAAAAGCGGCCCGGAGCCCGAATCGGACGGTCGAAGACTGGCATCAGGCCTCGTTGCCCCACCAGGGCCACCTCCTATTCTTATGCTCATGCCCGACAAGCACTATCGCGATGCCATTCTCTCCAATTACACTATGAAAGGTGGCCATGATTCAGATATGAAACTCGCCGAGCCTTGGCTGAATGGCGATGTCCGTAACGGTGGTAACGACTACTCTCCACTCGACGTGACGTCATCTCGGAGTAAACCTCACGTCGTTTACGTGTGAAGCTGTAAATGATTAACATGTTTCAGGAACAGTGTAAATAAATATTCTAAAAAGCTTTTATTGTGAATATGGAGATTCAGTAATGAAATATTGAATCCCGAACTGCTGGTACGAACCTCACGTCCAGCGATCAGCGATGACCCAATTTCATCTCATTACGGCGAAAATGTTGATCTTATGCTGGCAAAAATGCATAGGCGGTGACGATTGGCCACTCAATTCCTGCTTGTATGTGAATGCTAGTGACGCAGTTATTGTAAGAAGCGAAATGGATTTTCGTTTGAAACGAACATACCTATTATTGTTCAGCATTGGTTCCTTACGCTCATATCACACAATCAGCGCCATAAATTCCATTAAATAGATTCCTACCATTTTACTTTTCTCCTCGATTTCGCTAAAATTGGGTAACAGTAATAGTAATAGTAATTTCGTGGCACGTAAATCCGACTACCCATTCAGCGCTATTTTTTTTTTCGTTTTAATGTAATAACAAGAAAACCGTTTTCGAAATTGTTGGCTTTCATTGTGTGATTTGGGTGTTTCCGTTACAATTTGTTGAATGGGCAAAGCGTGCAATGCGGACTAATTATTATTTCGAATAATCATCATGCAATAAATGCAGTGAACGGGTAATTACATGTTTAAAACAATGTCAAATTTAATGGAACCCATAAAAATTATAAACACAATTTTTTGCGAAGATCGTTAATTTTATTGGAGCTTCAACGTATTTGAGTAAAGTGAATTGTGTCTCCTAATTAAAATTTCTCCTTTTTCCCGTGAAAAAGTTGAGTTTGTTGTTGAACGAGGAAAAAAGAGAAATGGCAAAATGATTCACTACTGCGCAGCTAACCTTGAATTTGAAATAATTTCAGCTAATTAATTCCATAAGTGAGGGTCGTTTAATTTTGGGATTAATACTGATACAGCTGAGCTAAAAGAAAACTATTGATGAAAAAAAGTTATTTATTTTGTAGCATGCGAATTTTGTAAACAATATTCAATACAATATATTTTTGAGAAGACTGAAGGATATAACTTTTATGTAGATTGAAAAACTGATGATGCAAATCCATTTAACATAAAAAATTATGAGATATTATTCTAATATGTCAGACTTTTTTAAATAGTATAGTCCGAATTTCATACAATCTTGTAGCTAAAGGGTGTATTATTTCATTTATTTTCTTCTCACAAGCGCCCTGTTTAAGGAATAAAAGATTCGAGTTTACGAGAACTGTGGTGTCTCTGGCGAGTTGATTTGGTAGTTGACGCTGTGGACGATGATTTTCGGAAATGAAATTTGAAGTCAATTTTTTCTATCACTATTCCTTCCTTGTCAGTAGAACGTTTAGATCGCGATGAGTGATAAGTTGAATTTGATAATGATTTACCGCTGTCGTTTTGTCAAGACAAATTTATACATTTCACTGACCATATTAACAATGACATTAAATTACAAATTTTTTCCTGATTTTTGTCACGATGTATTTTTGAACTACGGAATTTATTAACACAGGTTATAACCGCAAATCGTTACTTGCATTCGTTAACGTTATTGATTTTGCGCTTTCTAGGGACCTTGAACTGGTTCTCTAATTACCTTGAAATAAATCGAATACAATACGTGATTTAACATTTTTAAGCCCTGTATTCACCTGAAAATGGATGAGGTATACAGTGAAAAACCGAATGTTTGAATTGCTTTGTACCTATTGTTTCATAACCGACAATTTTTACGTTATTTTGTAAATACTGTGAATAGAGCGCTCGCCTTTTTGATGATGCGAACAATTAAATTAAGCACCGGGAAGATAAGTAGAAATATTGATTATTGAATGTGGGATACTGATTATATGCCTACCGAATTGTACTTTGACTTCCGATTTGTATCTACTCCTCCCAAGTTGGTTTTTTTTTCAAAATCAAATAAACACTTTAACAGTTTTGAAAACGATGATTCTTACCTATGAATCCTCAACGGCAAGCTCACTACATGCAAACGAATGGCAAATCCGAGTAAGTATCAAAGTATTACCTACCTAAGAATCCTTATTATACAAGGTGAGGAATGCCTGACAGTCTCCTTGTTTCTCATTCAGATTCAAACGAACGATCATAAATATACGTAATTTATGATGCTGAACTTTAAAACCTCTTTGAAATCCGGATTCGATTTTGGAGGCTAGTTTGATTTTTTCACATTGCTCTTTCGTATAGAAAAAGGGGATTTTTTGAGTTTTGATATTGGAGTGGTTTTCCGCCGGTTTTAGCCAAATAACTTAAGAACGGGGAGGGATTCCATAGCTTTGTTAAGACGAAAAGGAACAAGTTTACGAAAAACTAGGTACGTATAGATATGCTACAAGTTCTATAAGAACTATAAGTTCGTCTACAAATTATTGCATTTTCATCCGATTACTTGGCTGTCTTCCATAGCAACGAAGAACAATTTGGTGTATTTGGTTATGTATTTGTGATATAGGTCACCGCGGAGTTATTCACGCCCGAAGAAAATAGAAACCAGTTTTTTTAACCAAAAAATGGAATAGGTATACATCGAGAACAAAAAAATAAAACGTTTCCTTTTTTATTATTAATCGATTCTAAATTAAAGTTCCTCAGTTTGCTTTCACAGAATCTTTTTTTTTCAAAATTCGCGAACGAGGCGAAAAAATATTCAAAAAGTTAAAACTTAAAAAGTGTGGAAAACCAAAAAAAAAAAATAATAATAATGATAGTAGTTCTAAGAACTTTATTGTTTTTACTTCAAATTGAAAACCAAAAAATAATAATAATAATAATGATAGTAGTTCTAAGAATTTTATTGTTTTTACTTCAAATTCGAATTTTGTGTTAAATTCCCATAAGAATGAGTAGTCAAATGATGAAATACATAAAAACGTGTAGTAATAAAACTGGGAAAAGTGATTGTCATCACACAAGTGAAAAAAAGTCGATTTGATTAATTTTTTTTGTATTTTCTATTGGAACGTTTTTGCTCTATAACTTCTAAACGCGAAGGAAATTCGTAGAAAGTGGGAAATAAAGAAAAAACTTTCGAAAACCTACATGTAGGATCACTCAAAAATATAATTTTTATGTTGGTTCGTTTACGAATTATTCGTTTTCTTTCTTTTAGCCGGCAGTCTTCCTTTCCAACAATTGTTAAGAACAAAGGCAACCCGAGGACAGAGTTTTGTCTTCGTTCTTGTCGGGACCAGCACAGCTGGAATGAGGTTTTTCTACTCTCAAATCGTGGATGAATAAGAACCAAAACTATAGTTACTTTTAGCTAGTTGCTAGTGGTAGTTTTTGACTTGCACATTAATTACCTATGGCTTTTTTTTGTGTGCGTAAATGTTTTCTCGATTAGTACCTACATTCATGTTTATGGGTTCTAAACACCGACTTTTCAAAAGGCACCTGTCTATGAACTTACATCTTCGAAAGTGCGAGTATCGACAGTTTTCCAACGGTACTCAATACGAATTGAGGAACAGGAGTGACTACAACACGATTTAACCAACGCTTTGCAATCCCTCTTGTCGCGATTCTAGGCAGCAAGTGGAATACTCTGCGGAGTTTGATTTCCTGAACAGAAGGAACCTACAGGTAAGGGTAAGGACTCTTTGGGAGAAGGTGAGAATACAAAATTAGGTAAACCCAGCGAAAGGAAGACAGTGACGAAATGAAGTTTTGGGGTTGAGCGCCTGAGAAACCGACCAATTCATTAAAGGCTTGAACTTGTTCGTAAAGTTGTAATTGGAAGTTTGGACACTTAACGAACCTTGAACCTTTCGGTTGTAGTTGCCAATTGGGGGGGAGAAGGTCAATTCTTCGGTCGTTCGCAGTTTCAAGGGTCATCGGATACTCACACTACTACACCATCATTTTCAACTCCAACCCCATCACTTAGGATTTGCTACTTAATTTGAAGTTTGTAGAGACCTAAATACACAATCAATGCTTCATGAAGTTTTTTTTTTTTTTCAATAGGAAATGAGTGAGGGAGATGAGAATATTGTCTAAAATATATAGTGAGTAAACATTATGGATTTAGTAGTGGTTCAAGATGTGAAAAATTCAGTTTCTCTACTTTTTCAAACCATGCGTAAGTTTGGTACAAACAAATGAATGGATATTTTAATGCTCTATCGAATGAGACCGTCACGAGATCGATAACATTGATTGTTCTGAGATAACCCGAAAAAAGATCAGTTTGAACTGAAGTACAACAAGCAACTTAATTAGCTATAGTTACGGCTGCTGAATTGTGTCCTAGTGGCCATTTAGGAAAATAAAAGTGATGAAAATTAGGGTACTTATTTGCTGAGTAGTTGGCCCTCAGTTAGTGTCACGCTATTTAAAAAAGAAACGTCCGAGTATTCAGCTTAGTATACATTGACAAGTTGATGATCGTCCTAAATCGTAATCGACCAATAACGGCTATTATAGCGGCTTATTATTATTATCGAAAAATCCTGACGAGTAGGTATTCCCTTTTTGCAAATGCGCGGAGTTTGATAATGAGCATTCACTCCTAAGCTCTAAGAAATTCAGTTGAATGCGCAAGTCTGTGTTCCATAATACGACTGCTTTTGCTCCGTCTCGGTGGATTGCTCCCCGTTTTCTGCGGAATTCCACGCGCTCCTCTTTGCCTCACAATACGATTCACAATGCGTAAACACGGCACATTAACATCATCTTCGCAGTTCATGAGGCGAACGGCTGGAATTCGTATTACAGCTTATTATACGTGGTCGTTCCGAGCCAACGTTCAACATTTTGAGGTTTAGCTGTATAGTGGAAATTGCTCGAAAGAACCCAGCGAAGGGAAAATGTGCCGACTTCTATACCGTTGATCCGAGCACAAGAATCAACTTGAATTTATAAATAATGATCATGTTACGTATTTACTGGGTGCTGAATTCGTAATGACAATGGTTCAGTTTTTGGAAATTTAACCTCCCTCTCTTTCTAAAACGTTAACCAGTCTTGCGATAGTAAATAAGAAGATGGTATTATATCGTTGAGACTATATGGGCTACTTCATCGCGAGACATAAACTATAATGTATGTTACAAGAACAAAGTCTGGTATCTCGCATTAGCTGGATTCGCATGAGTTGTCCTATTTCGATTAGAGTTCATGGTGAATCGTTTCACAACCTGGCACGAAAGCATGGAGCAATATGAACATAATTTTCCATCAAATTATAGCCACCCTGTGATGTTATGCGCGAAGCGTTGCTGTAATAACGAAGACAAAAATGTATGTAGCATTGTACGTAGTGGAGCGATACTGACGGAAAAACAAGGCAACGAATGTACTTCTCATTAAATCCAAGTCAAACTTTTTGATGGAAGGCCCTGTTGAACGATGTGATGACAAGCAGGGCTGTAATGACGGCTGTTGGGCGATGATGTGATGAGATTACTGTCTAGCTCCTCAAAAACGACCCGATCCCGGACTGCGGCAATCTGCCCTAGTAAATATTTGCTCTGCCAACGTCGAGTGACAACAAAACGCTAGAGAGCTTTCGGAAGCTGGAAACGGGCTGAAAAGTTAGAACGGCCCCCGACCTATTTCTATACCCGCCCGGACCCGTATAAACCTCAATCACATTCTGAAGCTTTCGCTCTGCCAAGTGGTGGCACATGCTTTCTCACCATTAACCGCAGAGGCAACCGTTGATCCGATCATGATGAAATTTATGAGACCCCGAAGGTTTTAAACCGCGTAGCTAGTTAGATAGTTTTCCTCCTGTTTGCTAATATTTTTAAAAGCTGATTACTTTCTAATACCTATGTGGCCGAAGCGGTGAAGTCTGGTTTATGATACATAATTCATGGTTTTACAAGACCTTATAAAAGACCGATACTAGGCTCCTGGATTTAGGCGGAAAATTCCATAACTGAAAGTATAGCATTGCTCTTCCGATGATTCAAGCCAATTCGAGACGCGAAGTCGAAGATTATTATTATTTAGGATCCGTTTCTCGCCAATGTCGTTTGTCATTCTTCAGCCTTTTATCGGCGAAATAAAAACTAATGAGTTCACAACGACCGGCTTTCTATGAACGGCTCGTACATCAGTTTGAGAGCGTAAGAAAGAGTAATGGCGGAACTGCTTTACCCCCGGCCACCTCTTCTAATCCTTTATGGAGTGTTTATCGAGAAATGATACTTCAAGTTTGCGACTGTAACTCATGCTGAGAAAACGGCCCAGGGGGTCCCACGGAACTTGCCGAGAGATTCGAAGCTTTGCAGAGGCTTGAAGTATCAGTCGGCTGTACGTTGTGTGCTCCTATGGCACCCAAGGAGAGCGTTGGAAGGGACGAGCAGGGGTGCAAAAATAAATTATCGATATAACCTATAAATCTGGTATCGGATTGCCGAGGGCTATGTTCTGATCGGCCGGGGTGGAGTAATACATTTTAGAGGGCGAGCGGCCATCAGAAACGAGAGAAACATTTTCCCGGCCGCGATTTATCGGAAACGGGTCCTAAAGGGGCCGAATCGAAAAAGGAATGAAGAGATCCGTCCATCGGATTTAGTTTCGGTTGCGCCGCTAAGAAGAGACACTAATTCACATTGGATCCCATTTGAAGTCCCGAGTTATTCTCAAACATTGCATTTAAAATAAATATTTATTTATTGCAGGGACATATTGCATACTACAAATGAAGTCGTAAGTCACAATCGTTAGTCGGAATAACATTGCAACGATTAAATCTTTTCGTGAAAAGTTGTTTTAAAATCTTGAGAATATAGGTCGACAATAATTTGATATTTTTAGTAAACATTAGGTAGAGCTACATAGATTTGTTCCCTTTAAATTACACTTTAAATGTTATTCATTTTTGGTTTATTATTCAATAATAAACCATTGTAATCGCCCAAGAAAAAAAAATTTATAATCCCCCCTCAAAATTTGATGTTTTACGTTTCAAGGCATGTAGAATCCGAATATCCAATAAAAAAAATTCTGTCTGTCCGCCGTACGCCGTACGCCGTACGCCGTTAGCAGTTTTCCGGCCAAACCATAATAGCAAAATTCTTGAAATTTTCACCAAAAATCAATCTCGGTCCTACGACGGCACAGTTCTTGAACCAACTTGCTAGCTCAATTTTAAGGGTATTTTTGGGGGGTTTTGAGGGGGAGAAAATTCATATTTTCCACGGTTTTTCAGAAAAATGTGTACGTGGTATCAAATTATATAGATTTTTGGACGCTGAATCGAATGAGACCATCGCCGGGTCGATAGCTTTTATGGTTCTCGAGTTATCGCAGCTTTTGTGCCGAATTTGGAAGATTTTTAGAAATTTGACATGAGGGTATAACTCGAGAGTTCTTGGAGCTCTAAAAATCGTTCTATATTCATTGGAATGGTCGTCAAACACTCTCTCCAGCTGTAGGGTAAGGCAAAAAATCTAGCTTTTAATTAGGAAATTAAGAAAAATAAAATTGATTAAAATTACAATAGTTGCTACGGATTTTTCCTCTATAGTTACCATCTGTTTTTAGGTGAGAACATTCACTAATGTTCGGAATAGTTACTATCACAAATGGATAGTCTTCATAAATCAATATTGAAGCGAAGGAATAATAAACCACTGTTCAATCATTTGCAGCGTTTTTATTTACGGTTTCATTTGTCATTTATTCACTTTAAACGAACGGCGAATTCACCTCTCGCGCAGAATTAATTCTGAGGTCTGTGCATTGAAGAAATTACCTCTCTTTCAAGAATAATATAATTTTCAACTCAAAATATAAGCTAGCTAATTATTCAACAGATCTTTGAATCAATTAGTTCATTTTGTCAAGAGTCATTACTTTTTTAGCATCCGTACAGTAATATCAGAAAAGAAGACGAGCAGCCAACGTCTAAGGTAATATAAAGAGCTAGTTTTGGTGAATATGGGTGTTATAGAAGGGTGGAGGGATATTGGAGTTCTCCTTTCGGGCGGAGAAAAGGCTTCGTTTTGGTCGTAACAGTTTCCCTATTAACATGGGCGAATTACGTAAATCTCGCCCGTCATCCGGTAGAACCTAACTTGCCTTCCTCCAAGTTCTTCCATATGCCACACAGAAATTTCTCCACTTCCACTGCACTTTCAAGGCTTCGGTTTTCGAGTACGCGACGGCGGCTTATCCTCGACGACTTGAGATATTTATGGGAGAAAACTAGGGAGAGAGTGAGGTCGCCTAATCCTACGGCCCCTGCACGTATTACAAATTGCCAAGAAGGACGTTGTCTGCTGTGTGGTTGTGTGAGTGCTGTCAAAACACATTTAGTACCACGTGGAAATGAACGAGTCTGTGTACGTGCATGTCACGGGTTGTGCCGAGCGAAATTCCGTTTCTGCTTTTCAAAACCCTTCTCTCATTCCCTTGGGGGAACGATTTAGTCGGTATCACGGCCAGATGAGATCCGCTCCTCGGTCCTGTTTGAAATACATCTCGACGTCACCTCTCTTTCTATTTATCTCATTCCCTATTTCTCTTTCGCAAAAACATGATGAATATGCGGTGAGTTTCTGCAGCTAAGTAACATTGAGAGCGCGACTGACAAAGAGTTGAATCTTTCGGATTCCGAAAACTTGTGCGAAGTGACAATTTCGCTATATTTCAGTGCAGGGAATTTTATGTATCAGTTCCGAACGTTGATTGTCTTTACAGAAAAAAAGAACTTCAACTAAGTATTGCTATGTTGAAAGTGTTCCTAGAAACTGAGTTTTCAGTTTATTTATCAATACGAATGATAAGCAGATTGATAATCAAATGAAAAACGACTCAGTTCAAAATCAAGTGTTCTGTTGACCGGCATTTCCGTTTACCGATAACGTTCTTGAGGTGAAGAGATGACTCTCCTCGTTTAGACAAATACGACACATAATTATTTTTTTGTAAGTGAGCACTCATGGCCACCTGTTCCAACCTATCATGAATATACATTACTGCAAACCAACGGTTGTTCTCAGGTGGAAACTGTTTGGGTTTCAGGTGGAAACCGTGAGTCTCAAGTGGAACAAGAGATTAGGATCGGTATTTTCAATTTATCAAGATCAATGTTGATTTCTCGTTGATCTTGGTCGAATTTTGATTTGGAAGGCAGGGGAAGTCGTAATAAAGTGATTGAGTTCGGAAACATAGATACGTGCGCGATTTTTGCGAAAAACAGAACAGGACGATACACTGCAATTTGTATTTCTGAAGGGTAAAAACGTCATTTCTTCGTTTACCTTGGACGGTGAACTATGTGGTATAATTCTGGTTTCATTAGTTCCAATTACGGCTATTGAAGGAATCGCAATACTTCCATTTTTTTGCGTAAAGATGAATTCATCTCTTGACTGAATCCCTTGATGTTCGATTTTTTAATTTTTTTTATTTTGCCGAGTGAGTATATTATTTATTTTTTATTTTTAATAAGCGACAGTAAAAATTGCTGTACATCCATCAACAACGAAAGTCAACAATTTCTGTCCCTCGAGAAATCAACTGTGTTTCAATACCTGACCGAATGCGGACACCGCAAATACGGAGCACCTTGTCTTTCTCCTCGGGAACTTAATCTTCGTGAATTCTTTTTTCCCCACCCCATTTCCACAAAAGAATGAATGTGAAGCCGTTAGCCACGTGAAAGCCGCCAGGATTCGTTTAGCGGGCCCCCAAATAATTTATTTCCTTAAACCAAATTAGCAACAAAAAGTTATATCATCTGACAAACGAGCGCGGACAGCCGTGAGAAAGAGGAAAATGCAAGCGAGAGAGATTTTAATCAAGTCCAACTTCGGGGAGTGACAAATTGTTTCACGCCATTATAATTCCGAAAAAAGAGCGAAGGTTCATTATGAAAAACCAAAATTGGAGGGGAAAAGTTGAGAGACGTGAGGTGTGCGGAAAGTAATTTTTGAAAGCGTTGCCGCCGAATAGAACGAGAACCGGAGGAGGAGGAAAATACAGTGCTCCCCATTAAT
Source organism: Tupiocoris notatus (assembly GCA_037159825.1). NCBI lineage: Eukaryota > Metazoa > Arthropoda > Insecta > Hemiptera > Miridae > Tupiocoris > Tupiocoris notatus. The sequence continues at coordinate 183,205 of JASJUZ010000705.1, read as the reverse complement.
AAAAATAATTTAAGCACAGTTAGTCAACTCAATTACGGTTTTATTGCTTTCTTGCACAAGTTCGAAGAAGTCGGTGAGTGCAAAGATGATTTCTAAATGGACCAGACACGACAACATTATTTGCCGAATTGTTAAACATTTTAGTTTCTTTTCTGTTCCTGAAAAAACCCAAAAAAATTAGATTTCTCCGAGTTTTTTAAGCTTGAATTTCGTACCTATTTCAAAGAATCACCACTCTCGGGGTCACTCGCCGGACTGGATATTCATCTTTCAATAATGTCGATAAAGTGCTAATAAAAGTATCTTTGTCACGTACAAGCCAGTTCTCATATCCGCGTAATCATTTTCTTTAGACCTCAAGCTCGTTTTTCTCGTTTTTCGCACACTCAACGCAACCAGTTTGATTTTCTTTCGACGCTTTTCTTCCACCCTCTCACGTTCTTTCGTTTTCTGCTCTTCTCGTTTCCTACCGATTTTCCCTGCTAGCTCTTACCGCTTTTCCACCGTCTGCTGTTTCTCTTGTCTGATATACGACGATCCTCTACGTCAGCCGCTGTTACAATAAGCTATCCAGCTCCGTGCCAAGTTATTACTTATATCTCTTGCCAGCCTTCGGGTTTCTTCCTACGCTTTCCACGATTCAAAAAAGTAATTTTGATGTACCTATAGTGGTTAGTAGCCAATTTAAATGTGAGAATGCCATGAAAATGATATCACGAGATTAGTGTTCCTGTGGGCGAGAGAACGTACGAGAATAATTAAAATGGGAAATTCTTAGAAGGAGAGATAATTCATGATAATTTTATTAAACCAATTTGTTTTATGATCAACGATTTGAATGAATATTATAGGAACATTTTAGCCGACTGGATAATTGGTTGAGAATCAGGGCAGCTTTTCAACGATCATATTCGTCTTCTTGGTGTTCTATACCGGTAAATAAGTAATTGTGAACTGGAATTTTCGGCTTACCGGAAATGAAAATTATCAGCCCACACAAAATGACGTGAGTTACGTAGTCGAGTCAACCCTCAGATTTTTGCTGGCTGGCGGTTCCACCTCAATGACCAACAATGAAACAAGAATTTCCCTATTGCCTCACTACCTCTCATCGTATTCAAAAGTTCTTTTAACCCTGCATGGTTTCCTAATTTTGAAAATCAGCATGTCTTTGAAGCCGATTCTGATCAATAGATTATTCGTCTCGATTCTAAATGTAAATAAGAGCTATGTGGTTCGGCAAAGTCAAGACATTGCAATTAAAAACCATCAATTGTTGAAAGGCTCACTGGCACACAAAGTTTGTTGTTGCGACTTCTGAAAGTTTATCTCTCTCACTTTGTGCAACCAGTGAGCCATTTCACCAAGCTATCATAGACAGCTTTGAGTTTGAGATGGTTCGCCGAGATTTAAATGCAACTGATAATAGAAGGATCACGAGAAATGCTTGTATGGGTACAATTGCCCGCTCATCACTTAGCCATTATCCAAGGGGCAATAAATCGATGGCATTCCTCCATAGAATTAATACTTGAGAAATGGAATACGCTTGCGAAAAACACCTATGGTTTTCGCCTTTTAATTTTTTAACAGAGTCCACACAGTCATGAATTAGAAAATGATGTAGTAAAGTTTTATAACTTAGGTTAAAGACTCGCGTTATGTGCACTTATGATAAATTTTTCCGAGGCGTTTCAAAATTTTGGCTACTAAGATTGTAGGTTTTTTAATAGGATTTGTCTATGATCAGTAATTTGAGTGAAGCGTCATCTCTTCACAAATATCCTTTCTATCACGTTTGAATATAAATTCAATAAAAAATTGAGGATTTCTATAATGCTCGACAGTCTCTCATTTAAGCATATCTCGCAATCGTACTCGTACTTTAGCAACGCAACGTAAGCACCGAAACTCATAATAAATTGGTTGATGGAATAACCTTGCACGATCCCCTCTGCCACAATCAGCTACGAAGATATCTCGTTACGATTAAAGAATTGCGTAGGAATGATTATATAAGAATTCGGCATGTTTCTCTTCATTCTTCAGTACCTAACAAAAAACACTCAATTGGGATAACACTTCATACCCTTTCCCCCAAAGGACTAGCTTTTAGTAACTGACATGAAAGTAGGTACTCAATTAGTTAGAAAGGGATAGGAGTTATGTGATTGTCATTTTATTTTGATTATCTTTATCAATCCTTGATATCTTTAGACTACAGTTTAAAAAAATTATTATACCCACCAACTCTATGGTATTATTTATTATGAAACAGTAGGTACGTCCAATCAGCTTTGTATTTCGTTGGCCTTTCTAATCATCGTTCGCACTGCCTGAAGAAAAGGGAAGATAATGGGTGCAGCGTGAAAAGATTCCCTGGCCTCCACCTCTTCAGCGCACATACTACAAGGCAATTACATCCTTGCATTATGTGTGCTGCCCAGAACTACAAAAGCGTTGATTGCATTAAGGAGCCGTTCGAAAAAACGGCCAGAGCTGTAGCAGACCCTCCGGACGTTCAGTGAATTGCGGCCTTGTGCTGTGAACTGGACTGGTTTGAAGGGAGACCCCAGGTGGTTTAATCGTCGTTCCGGGGTGTTTATGTCTTGCAGCCTCCCAAAGCGTTCAACCTTTTCGTCTTCAGAGTGCACCGTTCGAATTGTCCCTCCATAGATTGGCTCTACATCCAATCTTCACACCTCGATTCTCTTCTGAATACCCATTGCGTCCGATGAATGGTGGTTGGTATCCCTCGACCCCAACCAGATAACAAATAGCACTGGAAAAATGTTAACAGTAATTGGAAAGGTTAACGGTCAAGATTGACTGTCAATCTGAAAGATAACAAGAAGAGCAAACGGTACTAAGAAATTCATCTTTCGATGCTTTTCAAATCAGATATCATCGAATTCATATAAAACCTAGTCCAGCTGGATTAATCATGAGTCCCGTTTGCTTAGTTTCTTATCATCCGATTCATCTTGAAGTGATACTTCAGTGATACCCCCTTTTATACTAAAAATTATGACGCAACAATAAATGTTCATTCGTAATGCCACTTCTGCATTGTCCTGTTCAATACCGATTCTAGTCTGTTAATCTAGGCTATATTACGCGCCAAACATGCTATATTTTGCTGAAAATAAAAAGCTTCGATGACACGAAACGCGTTAAATAATTCAAATCATGTGGAAAACAAATGGCGCCTCTTTGTTTCCCGAAACGTATGTGATAGGATCCCGCCGTAAGCAGTCCTTGACCCCCAAAAAGAGTTTTCGGGCTAGGGGCAAGACCTAGAGTATTATTAACGGTTAGAACCCAGAACATTTTTGAAGCTTGTTTACAAACATTTTATTAAAACTTTTGCATTTATTGTGCATTAAAAATGTTTAGTGTTGGTACAGTAGTAAACCAAAACAAGGCTTCGTCTCATCTTTTCAAAACTGACAAGCAACTCTCACTCAAATCATTCCCAGTACATGTCAATTAATCGGGATGTCATACTAATTCACGAAACTTAAATTGAAATACCAGAGAATCTTTTCTCTATGATTATTTTCTGTGAAGTGATATATTAATAGACTATAACTCCTTAATCCTTTCTTATGTAGAGAGAATTTAAGATGTGAAAAACCGTAAAAATCTACATCGTTATGATTATTTGGTTGAAAATAAATGTCAACACTGAATATTATTTATTTGACTTTTTAAGTTCCCTGCTCTAATTATTCAGATAGTTTGAAAATACTAAAATTATTTGCGTTGAGAGATGTCAATAATGAACATTCTTTGTTTATTATTCGTGTTACAGTATAGCTACGAATTTAGTCTCCCACATAATTAATAACAACGAGTACAGTTGCATAAGTATTCAATAATTTGAGACGATTAATTGGTATTGAACTTGTCGAATTGATGTTCCCTTATTTATTTAGCCCATGATTTGCATACCTGATTGGCATAGTCAATTATATTCACCACACGTGGTGAATCGCTTTGTTCTTCCCTCCACCTCTCGTGCACTGCGAAAAATGCGGCGGCAAGTTGGAAGCATAATTACTTTGGATCCTTCCGTTACCAGAGAATTTAAAAAATCAATGTTGTCAATCAATGTCATTGAGCCAGGGGTTGTGGTGGGGAGAAAAACCAGGCGACACATTCTCCGAGTCTTTATTGGCTTCATTGGCACCCTATGGCTCCACGTCGCCCTGAAGATGCTCGAATGGGCGAAAGTGCTCGGCCAACCACTAAAGAATCTGAGAATGAGACGCCCGGTTTTTCTCCCCCTCAAACCCGTGGACATCAAGAAATGCGACAAGGAAAAGAATGTCGTAGGGGTTCAAATAGTCCCCTCATCGGTAAAATCATCCTTTTTCCAGTGCTCAGGAGGATTGATGATAAAAATGACTCGCAGCGTCTATGCACTATTAGAGCAGTATATTCCGCGCTTTGCTCCTGCTATAATTCAGCTAAAACCCTCCTCTGTATCTGGAAATGTTTCAACTTAGGAACCTCCGCCGCTGCCTTATAAAGTTTTATTATTAGGCGGCGCAAAATAGATCAGGTGCGTGGATCTTGGACCAAACCAACGAGCACAAGTCTCGTTAATTGCCAAGATTACAGCGACTACAAACCCTAAACGTAAATGATAAAATCCGTAAATGCTGATGAGAGGAAAACAGATTCTAAACAGTAATTATTACAGTAAATGACCGTACTTAGGACGAATTGCAGAAAAATTTAAATTTTCGAATGTTCTAAGAACGTACTGTGTTTGTACCGTGTTACGTACCGTGTTGTTAAGTCACATACAGTGCTTCCGCGTTATACGTGTATTGACTATATTCTGATTTTTCAGGCGGCAAAAATGATTATATTTAAACGTTGGACACTTGTAATATTTCTTCATGTCAGCAGAATGTCGTTTGATTTTTATTATGGGTGTCACACATTGTACTTCATCGTAATTCGATGGATTCGATCTATTTGTGCCCTTTTGTGTATTTGGGTCTCTTTGCTTTAAGAATGACTCCATTTCACAAAGCTTGTTTTGTATCTTCTATTGGTTCACTCATCGTACTACCGCAGTATGCGGTTTATTGACTATTTAGATGACGATGACTATTAGAATAAAAATAACGGAACGCATGATAACCTGATGAGACAATGAATTAAGGGTACAGAAGATACAATGGAAATACAAGTATGGCGAATTATGGATAACAATATAACTCGTTAATTGAGAAAACATTCCCATCCTACATGTTCCATATGTATTGAGCAGATGATAATTCACTCCGAAAGATAGGAACTCCTCGAGGAAGGAACTGAACACAGACGTTTCGCTCAGGACTAGATCGTATCGGCTAATACTGTGGCGGCTCGCAATACTAATCAGCCGCGCCAGAAGACCGATGTGCTCTCCTGTGTGTAGATCCAGATAGAAGAGCCAAGAACAAGACGCGAATGTAGGTGTTGATGCTCTCCCATCCATCTTCGTCTTACCCTTCGTCTACATTGTTGTCGTCTTCGTCTTGTTTTACAAATGACTCGTGAAAGAAGATAATGAAAAGTTTCCACGTGATCATCCGTCAAAAGCGTGCACGCGGTCTTTTTGGTAGGGTTCCTACCAAACTGCACCCTACTCTGACTGGCTGAAATGGCTGCACACTGAAGCGTTCTCTCTGCGCGTGAGGAGCGATTGCACTGTGGAGGAATTTACTGTAGGTAATTTACAAACACGGAATAAAACGCGCTCATCACTTCGCCCCAACCGTTTTAGGTTGCCTTCAACATCTCACGCACTTTAAAAAGAAGACAGAGGTTTTCCTTTATATTTTTTCTTTCTTTCCGAGAAAAAAGTCCGAGATAACGCCACCGAAGCGGAGAAAGGAGAGGGAAGGATTTTTAAACGCACGCTTCCTCCTCCACATCACAAGTATAACAAGCAGTCTTAAAAAGAAAAAAAAATGTAAGCAAGATAATTCGTGTGAATGAGGGAGGCTGAAAATCGAATTTACAGACAAATAACGTTGCTACTTTAGAACTGAACTATGAAGTACATCTGGTAGACTTATAGAAGTTCAATTCAAGAGGATGTTGAAGAGAAAAAAAATTGAGCTTTCCAAAACTGTTTAGATTGCTTACTTTTTATCACCTCGCTACAGAATTACTACCCTTGCGTAACTGAGCTCATAAAACTGTACGTGCTCTTGAGTTAAGCTGCCTCACGTTCCACCATAAACTTGATCCTATCATATTATCAACTTTGTAATTTGGAACCGACACTTTTCCGAGATTCATATTCGTCTTCTTCGTGTTCTATATCAAAACAGAGTAATTTTGAAATGGCGAACAATCAACGACTAAGGTTCTTGGCATGCGTGAAATGAACATCATCCATGCTCCAATAACTTGTACTTTAATCGAAGTTTCGCTGGAATGAGATATTTTAACACGGTGTTCAGCCCAACGAGAGTTAAGTGAGTGACGTAGTCGAGTTACCCTGTTTCACCGCTATTACCGGGTTTTTTTCTCGGTCATTCATCCATCAGATTTTTGCGGGCTGGCGATTCAACCGATTTACCTCGTAGGTTGAACATTCGTCACGGCGATGGGCTTAGAAGTTCCTCGATGGTGACAGTCAACCACCTGGTTAATGTTTTTACAGGAACATCAATCCTCTTCAACGGATATACCGAGTGATACGATCGCTATACAACTGTTCAGCTAACGGGAGAAGTATAACAATTAAAGTAACAAGACGAAGATGCAACCCGGTTCACACTGCTACTATGATAGCAAAAAATTCTCCGTTTGGCGATTGAGCTTTCAAAGCGTTTCTTTCAACTTTCCACTATTACATTGATCAGCAGAAATGAGTTAAACCACTTTTTCCCCACCTTTCCTTGACATTGATAACTTGATACAGTATGCACTAGATGTGGAATTTGGTTCCGCCATAAAAGATACAATTTGTGGTGGTCTAGGATCGGTGAGCAGTTCATGAATAACAAGTAATATAATCTAGTAGGTATGAGGGGGAGAAAGCCAGGCGACTCACTCTCAGATTTTTTAGTTCACCCTCTATGGCTATACGTTGCCCAGAGGTTGCCCGAATGGGTGAAAGTGCTCAGTCAGCAAAAAAAAAAAAAAAAATAAATAAATAAATAAATAAAATAAAATAAAATAGGAGAATGATTCGCCCGGGTTTTCTCCCCCTCACACCTCCTGAGCATCAAAAATGCGACGACGAGGAAAAAAGTAATATAATGATACGCACAATACTGGGTGAACATAGTTCTTCAGGGGTCGGAAGAAAGAAATGTTTATGGTCCGGGGGAGGGAGACAATGTAGACAACATGAAACAATATTTTCCTATTACCTCTCACCGTATTCATAAGTTTCTTCAACCATACATGGTTTCGTAACTTTACAAATCAGCAAATCTTTGAAGGCACAGAACAGATTGTTCTCCTCGACTCTAAAAGTGGATAAGAGCTATCATGTCAAGAAATAGCATTTCAATCACACGAGTACAGCGACTGTTGAAGGGTTCACAGGCTGTCCAAGTTTATCACTCTGATGACTTTGTGCAGTCAGTGGGACCGTTGCTCTCGAAGCTATCATCAGTGCTTTGAGGTGGAGATGGTTCACAGAGATGTGTGATAACAGAAGGATCACGGGAAATGCCTCATCTGTAACAATGGTCAGCTCAATAGGAAGAAAACTCGAGTAATAGGATAAGCGTCAGTAAAACACCCATCGTTTCTGCCTTTTGATTTGATAACAGTGTACACGCTGTCACAGACCACAGACCTCACATACAACTTAGGTAACACACCTATGTTATACGTTATGCGCATTTCTGATCAATTTCAGTTCACTTCCCTTAATCTATTGCGTCCGATGAACGGCAGGTATGGAAACCCCTTGACCCATGCCAGATAATAATAGCGCTAGAAATATTTTGACAAATATTTGATTGACGGTCAAGATCGATCGAAAATTGTCAGATTGAACGGTATGATGACAAAAAACGCAAACCGTAGTAAAAAATCCATCTTCAAAAGCTTTTCAACCAATCAATTGAAAACCTGGACCAGTTCAAAAATCATGAGTCACGTTGGCTAACGTTTCTTATCTTCCGATACCCTATTGAAGTTTTTATGTAACACTCCTTTGTATACGCAAAATTACGTGAAACTGTACTAAATCTGTTCACATCATGTACCAATTGATTATTCGTGGATTTTCAGGGCGAGAGAAACCAGGTGACTCATTCTCCAATTGTTTAATGTCTGGCCGAGTACTTTCGCCCGTTCGGGCATCATCAGAGCGACGTGGAGCCATTGGGTCCATAGCCGACACAATCCACGAACATCAAAGAATGCGACGTCAAGAAAGAGAACAATTGATTAGGTATGATCAATTTAATGTTTCTTCGATCTCTTAACAGTTGTCTATTCATTGATTGTGATTCATTGTACTGTGCAGTCCTGGAAATCGGGGAATATCAATCATAAAAATTCTGCGTGCGAAATTTTTGTGTACTGCTGGCTACGAATTCAGCATGCTCCAGAATTAATAAAAACCAGCAAAGTTGCTAATTCAATAATTGACTAGATTAATTCGTATTGGAATCGTCAAGTTGTTTCTTCACTTTTTTTATCACATGATTTACGTAATTGTTTTGCATAGAAAATTAATTCACCTCGTGTGGCATATCGGTCTCATTTAACATACGTTTCACACAGACCTAGGTCATCGCTGCCGTGTTATTTTTGGTGAACAAGAGTGTCTTCGAAGTGTCGGAATGAATTGAGGTTCTGTGAATTGTATTACACGAATGAATTTTTTTATTCGAATAATTCAAACGAATGCCTTGGGTCATTGTTCATGTAACACATGACTTTTATGTAATATGTTGTGGTGCTGCAAAAAGATAAGCCTCTTTCCATGAGTAACACCAGGCTGGCTAAAATATCCATCCAAATTATAGGTAGTGTGTCAGTAAGTAAGTAGTTTTAGGTTCGATTAAAACTTCCTCATCGTCGATTCAGTTGTATTTAGGAACTTACACCCTGAGGGGCGAAAGTACCTGGGCAGTTGATTAAAGTCCGCAGATAGAGTCTCCTTATTATTACCGACACCTCTACTGCGCTGCACGAAATGCGACGGCAAGACAAAAGCATACTTTTAATCACGAATTCAAGTTTCCCCGCCACAGTCCAACTTTCAAAATCAATCAATAGTAGAGGTACAAATGGTCCGCTAATAGGTAAAATCATACTGCTGTCAGTGCTCAGGAGTGTGATGAATAAATGATTAAGCCCGAATTTTCACTTGATAGGGAATCCAGTCGAAAGTTTTATTACGGTCACACTATTAGAGCTGTATATTCCGCGCTTTGTGCCTCTTGTAATTCTTATAATTATACGTTAGGAACCTCTACCGGCGCGGCCTCATAAATCTCCACGATTTTTTTGTCATTAGACGACGCAAGATGAAGCAGGTACGAGCACAAGTTTCGTTAATTGCCATTACAAGCCCATAACGTTGATGAAAATTCTTAAATTCTGATGAAACCAAAACAGGTTTGACAGCATTTTCTAGAAATAATCAATGCAGCGTGGAATTAACTTAAGAATTTGCTACAAAAATCTTTCTATACTCGTTGAAAGGTCGTCAAACTCTATATTTCGCAGTAAATTGTGTAAAAAAAAGGTAGTAAAAATAAATAAAAATGTGGAAAGGGACTTAAGGAACCACGACTGTTCGTCTATGTTGATATTACAATCATGTGAAAGACCATCTATCAAATAGACGAAACATAGCTTATCCAAAAATATAAATCTCTAGGTATCAAGGTCTTTTGCAGTGTTCATTTCTTATCAAGAAATTGAAGATCAAAAATAAAATGATCTTTTAGCGGCGTATAAAATGAACAGGTATGTTGAAATATGTTGAATATAACCACGAATGAACAAGAAATTGACGTCTGATTCTTTTTTAATAATATAACTGTCAACCTGTTTATAAATACCTGCTCAGTGAGATAACAGTATAAAAACGAGAACCGTTTCTCTCATTTGTATTGTTCTATTTTAATTCACCTCAATATTTATCTTAACATGTTTCAAAAGAAACAATGCACGTCCGGCGCTTCTCGCTCTCTGTTGATAATATTAATGAGACGAATAGATAATGTAATTATGCAATTGCCGTGTATCAATGAATGCAGTTGATTGTCAAGAAGTTCAACACGTTTGCACGCACAAAAAAAAGAAGTTTCTCCTTATTTTCACTGCTAATTGTATGACATTAGGTATGTACCCATATTGAATGTCGTATCAATACATTGCAATCCCAACAATGGGGAATTGAGTCGATATATTTTCATCGAAAGATCATGCCACGTGGTATAACCACATAATGGCTCTATGGAAGCCTGAAATATCACCCGTCAAAATTATATTACATTTTTCAGAACGTATGAGAATGCTTATTATATCTGTGGAATTTATAGCATGTTTAAAAAATAATTTCTTAATATTGGAATAAAATATTATACTTCGTTTGGTTGTCGTCGCATTTGCTGTAGAGGGGTTGTGAGGGGGAGAAAAACCAGGCGACTTGTTCTCCAGATTTTTGATGGCTGGCCGAGCACTTTCGCCCATTCGGGCATCTTCAGGGCGACGTGGAACCACGAGGTCCACAGGCTTTGGTCCACAGGCTGTGGACCTTATGGTTCCACGTCGCCCTGAAGATGCCCGAATGGGCGAAAGTGCTCGGCCAGCCATCAAAAATCGGGAGAACAAGTCACCTGGTTTTCTCCCCCTCACAACCCCTCTAAAATATTATATTTCAATTAGTCAATAATTTTTATTGAAAATAATTACGAACGAAATACTTCTCCATTCGAAACAGTATTTAATTTAATGTAATTCGTAGGACATTTTTAATGTCAGTGTACTCGGAGAAGCACGAGTAAAACTTTCTTCAAATATCTGACGAATCTAATAAGCACGTTAATTGATTCAAACGGATTTCAGGAGGTTGTTGCAGCAATTTAGCAAAGTAAAAAAACGCTGCAAATTATTGTACAGTGGTTTATTATTATTTCGCTTCAATATTGATTTAAGAAGACTATCCATTTGTCATTTTAAATATTCCGAACATTTGTGAACGTTCCCACCGGAAAACAGATGGTAACTATAAGAGAAAATTCCGTAGCAACTATTGTAATTCTTCTTGGTTGAGTCGTCGCATCACTCATCGTACTGGGTTGGTGAGGGGGAGAACCTGTGGTAACCTATGGTTCCACGTAAGTGACAAATTCTATACCTACTGAAATAGTTCGACTCTAATGCAACCTTGTACCTCCATGATAACAATGCAATAACTATGTACTAAATTGGCACATTTAGATCGCCCTGATGATGCCCGAAGGGGCGAAAGTACTCGGCCAGTAAATAAAAAACGCTGCAAATGATTGTACAGTGGTTTATTATTATTTCGCTTCAATATTGATTTAAGAAGACCATCCATTTGTCATTTTAAATATTCAGAAAATTTGTGAACGTTCCCACCGAAAAACAGATGGTAACTATAGGAGAAAAATCCGTAGCAAATATTGTAATTTTAATCATTTTTATTTTTCTTAATTTCCTAATTAAAAACTAAACCTGTTGCCTAACGATACAACTGGAGAGAGTGTTTAACGACCATTCCAATGAGTATAGAACGATTTTTATAGCTCCAAGAACTCTCGAGTTACCCCCTCGTGTCAAATTTGTGAAAATCTCCCAAATTCGGCACAAAAGCTGCGATAACTCGAGAACCAATAAAGCTATCGACCCGGCGATGGTTTCATTCGATTCAGCGTCCAAAAATCTATACAATTTGATACCACGAACACCTTTTTCTGAAAAACCTTGGAAAATATTAATTTTCTCCCCCTCAAAACCCCCCAAAAATACCCTTAGAATTGAGCTAGCAAGTTGGTTCGAGAATTGGACCGTCGTAGGACCGAGATTGATTTTTGGTGAAAATTTCAAATTTTTAGCTCTTACAGTTTGGCCGGAAAACTGCTAACGGCGTACGGCGTACGGCGGATGGACAGAATTTTTTTATTGGATAAATATTCGGATTCTACATGCCTTGAAACGTAATACATCAAATTTTGAGGGGGGGGGTTAGAAAATTTTTTTTCTTGGGCGATTACAATGGTTTATTATTGCATAATAAACCAACACCAAAACCAACATCTATTAAAAGAAATTTTCACTAAAAATGGGTAGATGTAGCCTTTAGTTTCCGTTATTTTTCACTTTTTCCCGTTAGTTTACAATATTATTAAATTGGGTATGTTTTCAATGCTAATATGTAGCACAAAATCCTGATCGTTACCATGGCAATTATGTTTGGGTGTTAGTACTAATTGGTTTTTTTTTTTCACTGGCACCCTAGTTTTGAAATTCATTACGACGTATTATTTGTCTCTATTAGCACTGTGAATGAACTCTATCGAGGAACTAAACGGGAATCTAGGTTAACAAACAACGTTAATTGGAATAGTGATTTTTTTGTTTCCTATGAACATGCTTCTTCGATAGCATGCCGTCCGATAATTTGTAAAAAATAATCTTTCTGATGTCATTTACATTTATCCGTCTGAAATCAGAAACAGTGCTACACCAGGTAATTAGTGGCTCAGTTAAAACTGGCAAGTGTAGGCAAAAAATGAGGCGGTAGGATAACTACAAGTAGACCGCGAGCTGATAATGTCGAAACAAAAAAATTGCCGATTATCTACAGGTGCCGGCATTTAGCGATGACTGTTCAAATGTTGAAAAAAATTGAAATAATTGCAGTCAACTTCTCGTTCGATTTAAGAGAATCAGAAGCGAGGTTCTACGATCCCGTCTTTCCAGTTCCAGTTCCTGAAATCCAGACCCTGGCTTTCCAGACTGATTGACTTGTTAGAACTTTCAAGTATCAAGAATCAAACTTAGACCTTGTGGCCCGAGAGCGAACACGGTGCCACAAGACATTGCTCTTACCGCACAACACTCGTAAAAAAGGCACAGCTTCTCAAGCTCGCAATCCGAAATAGATTCGAAAAAGAAGAACTTGAAAATCCATGGGAAATCGTAGTGGCCTGACAAGGTTGGTTGTAGCAAAAATGAACAACTGCCAGTCGTTAACTAGACCGACGAGGCGATGAAGCCAAAATGCCACTGATTGTAGAACAACTTGTAAGTGATCCTCGAACTATTGTACGCTCAACAGTCTTTATCTCAAGGGTAGACTGACCTATAGCTTCTAATTGAAAACCATGCCGTATAGATAACGAAAAAGTACTCGGTCCGTTCCATGTGAAAAATACAAGAGATACTATTCCCACCCGTGATTGCAACACTCATCAGCCACCCCGGAATAGCGCGATCTAGATATAAATGCTGTTCGCCATTAGGTACTCAGACAGAATATTAAACCTCTCAAAGGCAGCTATGGAATTGAAATTCTTCCTGTTTTGTGCTGCAGTCATCGTGACGATATCATCTGGAAAGGTAAAACTAATGCTCTCTTGAATTTTTTGATGGGGCTCACCACTCGAAACTCAACTTATCGTCGTAACGAAAAATCTCACAACCGAATAAAGCTGTTGGGAGTTTGCTTGTTGTCGTGTGGAATTTTGAGCCACACAAGTATAGCCGTAAGTATGGCCACAAGTAAGCTGGACAAACATTGAAAACGGTTCTTCAGTTTATTAGGAAAGGAGGTTTATTAGGAGGTTCTCCCGGAATATGAAAATCGATGGGACATTCATTTAGAACAGGTATTCTATTGCAAAAGGTCAATCTCTAGTCTATGTTACCTATGTCTTTGAGATTCATTCGATTATTTTTCTTTTTGTTTAGATGGCATTTTCACTTCCCCAGTGACGAATGCCAATGAATACCTATGTCAAAAACACAACATAAAGGATCTTGTGAACACTTGCATGCTCACAACGGTATTGATCTTACACGGCGGATCAACCAACAACTGCTAGTATTGAAATCAATGTCATGTGGATAGGGAAGTAGTAATGGTTTGTGTACCACGTGACACAGACAAGAGATAGGCACTGTTCCCACCCACGACTGCAATACCGCTCAGGCCTCCCAAAATTACGCGTGCTAGTAGCTATAAAAATGCTGATCGCTAGACGGCAGTCAGACAGAAAGTTGAATGGTTCAATCCAGAAATGGTAGGGACACTATTTCTGTTTTGTGCTGTCGCCATCGTGGCGATATCATCCGGAGAGGTAAAACAAATCAATAATGACTTTCTTTCGATTTAATTTGCTGTAGAGGGCTCACTAATCGAAACACAAGTAACGAGAACAAATTTTCGAACTAAAAACATTTCTTTCTGAATCACGTTAACAATGTTTGACTTTTCTAAATTCAATTTCACCTCTTTATTTTCGAGCAACAGTGGAACAAACAGTCGAATAAACGAAGAAGCTCTTGGAAAAAATTCTTGTGAGTCGACTCTAGTGAGTCGATTAGGGCCTTCGTACGCGGAGTGAAATCGTTTGCACTTGCATTTGTATGGGTATGGATAGAAGGTGATCTTCATTTCTCGCTTGTGCTACCCATAACTTCAACTCTTGCGGGATTCATTCACAAGTTTTCATGTCCTTACACAGCAGTTCCACAGCTGTTTGCTACTTCTGGGCTGGGTAAAACCACTACCTGCGGAATTTGTAGTAGGTACCAGATAATGGTCAGGGATTGGGTCAATCAAGTACACGTTGTGCGGTCGCACGAACATTCGAAATGTATACTTACTCGGTAATAGTTCGGAACCGACTTACTAGACTCGAAGAAAGAGATATATTTTATTAAGACAGGATCCCTAGTCTTTGAATCAAATATATTGCAGGGGTAGATCAACCATAGTTTATTAGCAACTGCAGTTGATTTTTCTATTTAAAAGCAACAGACTCTTCTTGAAATGGATCTTATTTCCGATCTATTAAGGGCGCCTGTGTTTTTCGATATCGATTTCAAATTAACTGTAAATCTCTTCAGGTGATCGAGACACGTCTTGGTAAATTAGACGGGCTTACGAGAAAGAGCAGGGATGGCCAAGAGTACACCGCATGGACTAAAGTGCCGTATGCGAAACCACCGATTGGTTCTCTTCGATTGGCAGTACGTATTATTTCCAAGCTTCTCTCTTAGGAATTTCTTCTTAGTTTGCAGAAGACTTTTCAAGAAAATATTCTAAGAGCTGACTATTTTGAATGGGAAATGTCTTTGTTTGCAGAATCCAGAACCTTACGGCAGTTGGACTGGAGTACTGAATGCTACAGTACCTTCCCCCTGGTGCCTACAAGTCCAGGGGACGAGCACTGTTGGAGAAGAAGATTGCCTTTACTTGAACATATACAAACCAAACGTGAGTTCAACACGTTTTAGTGTTCAATGATAAACCCATGAATTAGCCATAGAACTGAACGTTGTACTATTTATATCCCCTTCGAAATTGAATGACGTGCAGGATCCGAATAATAAACAGAGGAATTGTGCCCGTCACCTTTCTCAGTAAAGAAACTATAAAAAATACAAAAATTTTGTAATCGCGATGAATAATTTTTTCAGCTAGGTCAACTACCTCAATTTTATGGGGCTAATTGATCATATTGCTCTTATTACCACCATAAGATGAATCAGCTCAATTTATAGATGGCATGATCTGGAGCTATTGAATTTTTAGCAGTTTAAAGTTGAAAATGTTTGTGGTGTTGGCACCGAATTAACTATCCAATCATGGCCCATGGCACACTCACGCTCAATTAGAAAATAACTCTCGAGACTAAAAGAGGAAGCGATTGCTATCAATAAAAAACCATCATATTTCATCTGTTGAAACTAATCTATCCGTGATATGCATACGGAAGTAATAATACTCTTTTCTGTCTGCGGTTTTTTGAAGTGTAATGATGGCAGTATGGCAGTGACATTTGGCAGTCATCTAACATTTTATTAAGCCAAGCATTTCGTGTTTTTTGAAAACTTAAACGTAGGTTTTGGTAAATTTGTTGAATCATACGTTTCCAATGGCTACCATTAGGTTTTACGAAGAAAACAAAACTCCAAAATGCAAAGTGCTCTAATGCTCACTATTAATTTATAGTTTACGCGACGGATCTAAAAGAAAATCTTTCTTTTCCTTCTCGTCGCGTCTCTTGATGTCCGGGGGTTGTGAGGTGGAGAAAAACCAGGCGACTCATTCTCCAATTCTTTATTAGCTGGCCGAGCACTTTCGCCCATTCGGGCATCCTCAGGGCGACGTGGAGCCATAGGGTCCACAGCATAGGGGCTGTGGACCCTATGGCTCCACGTCGCCCTGAGGATGCCCGAATGGGCGAAAGTGCTCGGCCAGCTAATAAAGAATTGGAGAATGAGTCGCCTGGTTTTTCTCCACCTCACAACCCCCGGACACTAAAAGAAAATCGTTCATATTTTCGGTCAACAGTAGCATTATTATATCACTGCAATACAGTTTTGTAAACCTATCTCAATTGTTTTCCCTTTTTTGGCTATTTTCTTCTTACTAGGTTGAAGATAAAATGTTACCTGTGGTACTCTACGTACACGGTGGAGCCTTCATGACAGGCAACCCAGGGCCGGAAAATCAAGCTGACTTCTTAATGGATGAAGAAGTCATCCTAGTCACAATCACTTACAGACTTAGCACTCTTGGTGAGTTTATGAGCAATACCTTGAGGATGATACCATGCCCTGAGGGAAAATAGCTTTGAAAAATCGGTTTATACTGTAATTTTTATTCCTGGATGATCAGGGTTCAAGAAACGAAGGAGCCGTCAAGATTAAATTTGAAGATGTACGAACGGGTAATTTTTACGGGCAGTATAAGGTTTCCATCAACCCAACTCGAAAATGCGAATGATGGATTCTGATGTGCATTAAAGTCTTCAAAACAAACGTAAATGAATAACATTTCGGCACAAAAAAGAAAAGTATCTCGAATTATTCATAAACAATCATTTCCATCCTCAAAAAAAAAAAAAAAAAATTGTTATATAGGTAACGTTTACAGTTACCTCAATTTTACTGGCCTATTCACCTTAGTGAGCGAAGACCACTTTACTCCTGCATTTAATGGGCTCCATTTTTTACCAAGCTCATAACGTAAATGCGCGTAAAACCAACTATATCACAATTTGATACTTTTTTTCAGGTTTCATAGCAATGAATGACAAAGTCATACCTGGCAATTTCGGTTTGAAGGATCAAGCTCTGGCATTAAAATGGGTCTATGAGAATATCGAAGATTATGGCGGCGACTCGAAAAGAATAACAGTCTTCGGCGAATCAGCAGGTGGAGCCAGTACTCACTTGCTGCTTTTGTCTCCACTTACAAGAGGTAAATAATTTAATAAAAAAGTTGCGCGTACTCGGCATCACGAAGTTTTTTTACACTTTCCACCAGTGATATTTCGTTCTGTATCAGCTGTTGCGCTAGCCATTTTTATAAAAATATGCCAAAAAAAACCATTGGGGTCAAACCTTAATTATTTTTAGAATCTTCCATTCGTGGAGTTGTTTTGGATTCAGAATGAAAATACCATCTTTATCAATGCAAAAAAAAAGGGAGAGCGCTATCAGTTTTTTGAACTTGAGTAGTGTCCGTTTTGAGATTTTTTTTCTATGACTTAAGTAAGGTAAGAGTTTTATCGATGGCAGCTAAATTCAATTTCAGACATGGTCTTCGCGGCGCATGCGGTTTCCGGAACAGTCAACAAGGTTTGGTCAGTTTTGAACGGAACTGAGGCGAAAGGAGTGGGTGAGGGAGTTGTCGCAACGTTGCGTTGCTCACGTGCAACGACTGAAGAGATTCTCGAGTGTCTAAGAGCCATCGAAAACCCGGCATCAATTCAACTAGCAATGCCCGCTGTTGGGACGGGGGTGAGTATCTAAGAAGTTTCTCTCAACAATGTTAGGGTCTTGGCATGAATGATCAGTCCGTAAATGACCTTGTAGTTGAATAATTTTGAAATAGATTACTGATTGAAGTCAGAAAAAGGTAACATAGTATTTCATTTTCCGTCTCTCTCAGCCTAACAATTCCGATATAAGTTAGCTCCAAAGAAATTAACGGAGGGAAAATATGAAAGACTTCGTCATTTCAACGCCAATATTAGAATCGACTTCATTCGCTATTGATTTTCAGAAAGACGTGGACTTCTCATCAATTGGATTTGTTATTGAACCTGCCGAGCCTGGTGCTTTTGCGTCGGAAGATTTGTCGTTAGCCACTTCCACAAAACCACTCATCCTATCGCATTGCGCTGGAGAGTTTATGTTGCCTGAAGCTGGTGAGTTATTTGATTTTCTGGTTCCTCTTCCTCTTGACTTCAAGTTTTACGTCCATTAGCATTAGAATTCAAATATCAAACCTAAAAACAAGATGTACCCCGTTCACCACTGACGCATATTCGAGTAAATATCTGAACGCAATTCCCACAAAAAATCTTGATATGATGGGAAGAAAAATTCTTTTTTTTTTTTTTTTTTTTAAATAACACTTATTCAATTTTAACAGATTCTTTAAGGTTGAATTGAATGATGCAATAACGGCGTAGGTAATTTTAGTAATCGATAAGCTGTCAGTTGCTTCTTTTGTGAGCAATGTTCGAAAATTGAAAAATTTCCCAGAATGATAAACTGTAATAAGGTATAAAAATTATAACATTATTGTTCCAATAGAGACCACAATTCACGGTCCATATGACGAACCATCGGACGCGAATGATTTCACAAGGAAATGACCGTGGTAAACACCGGCTAATGAAAAACATTATTTTACTAGAGACAGACGAGACTATCAGCGACATCTTTGCTATTCAACCAATTATTTTTCCTCTTTCAAACCATATCAATTTTTCGGTGTAACACGTTTTCATTGCTTACGAATCTGATGTGCCGATTCGCTAGATATCAAAATAATAAACATCTGTAAACGCATTATCTGCGATTTTATTTTGGATAATAAACATTTAAGCTATCATATTGTAATATATGATATTCTATTCCAGTGGACTTGCTTACTGGAGGGGGTAGAGCGGGGAGAATCAAGCAAAATATAGAGGGTTACTGCCGTGGGTATCTTAGCCGATTTATCCCGGACGAGAATGAATTGCAATGTGCCGTGAAACGTTTCAGAGAACGATACTTGAAAAATGAAACGTTAACTGGACTTCTTAAAGGATCAAGCATGGTAAGGAAGAGGAGTAGCTCGATGGATCGTTGAGTGAATACTGAAAGTATGTAAAGGCATTACTTTTTTTTGTCACGTATTACCTACGAATGTTGGTGTCGTGCGGTTGACGTCGTAAATAATGTAGAATACTTCAATCAATCTTAGAATAACGGGTTATAGTTCTCTCTAATCCAAGTTGGAACTATTAAATTAACCCCTACTTGATCACTTTTCAGTCAGAGCAAGACGTTGCGTTTGTATACCCTTCGATTCAATGGGGCAAAAAGCATCAAGGACCAATATGGATCTACCAAATGGTACATAAGGGAGAACATAACTTTTTTAGCGTTCCAAATTTCCCGGAGAATGGTTTGTTCATTTGATCTTCAACGTATTCTTCACTGAAGTGCACTTATCAACTAGTGTGATGATGCTCTAATTTCAAAATTATCTTCACAGTCGCTCCGCACGCGGATGATGTATCTTATATGATAAACCGCCGCTCAACGGTCCCAGGCCTTAATCCACGGATGAATCCGACTGATGAACTTGTTTCAAGGACATTGATCAAACATTTGATCAATTTGGCTACTTATGGGTAACAAAATTTGTTTTCAATTATGTTACTCACTAATAATGAAGTACTCAATGTTATTCAAGTATTACTACATTCAGGGATGGGCAGACAAGACAAGAATATTGCTGGAAATTCGAATTATTTTTAATGATCTTCCACAGGCATACACAGTGATATACTCAAGACATTAGGCATTGCTGTCATATAAACAATGGCTTACAGCAATAATTTAACATTGATATTGTCCGTATTTTCGTTGATTTTGAAGTTGAATTTGCCCAGTGTCCTATCTCTCATTCCCTTACTAGGTGCCTTGGAATTGCTAATTGGTGGCATGTAAAGATGATGAGGAACCCCCTGTTTGACTCCTATTAAATTTCAAAACAATCGTAGAGTGAAAAATTCTCATTTGACTAAGTTAATTTGCCGAAAATAATACAGAAGATAACTATTAATTAATTAATACTTCGATTAGAAATCCTCCGTTCAGCAATCAAGCAATCAACAACCTTCATCCTGCGGGAACCGGCGTAAAGGCACGCCGTTCTCCCGCCTTTAGTTTTTAATGACGTTTATGTCGTTTGGAAGATATTTTTCCCTGTCAACGCCATAACATCATTTCTGCATATTTCGGATCAATAAACTAGTTTTTTTTTTCACGCATGTTCCTCATTGGCAGTCGCAGATTAGACGCGAAGGGTTGGCAACCCCCTGAATTTTTTATGCAGAAGGGAGTGATTTTTATTTTTTATTATTTTTTTTTTTTTTACGAACTAGTTTTGAATACTAATATTTTTTTTTCTCGTTTCACTATAATGAGAAAGTTTTGTTTTTCCAGGAACCCAACTCCTGACGGTTCATGGGAACAGTTTCGTCAATCTGAGATTTACCGAATGTTGACCGAGGGCTTCCGCAAAGGAGATTGTAATTTCATTAAAGAACAACGCGGAATTTATCACTTCTGGAATGATTTAATTCATACGTAGTAACTCCGCTGTACTCCATGTGCGATTACAACAACAATGCTTAACCATTATAACATGTTAACACTGAATAGAAATTTCAATAATCTGTGCAATAAACTAAGCTGTGAAAGTCTAATATTTATTTTTAATGTCCTTTAATAATGGCGTATAAGTAATGTTTCCGAATCAACAGTTAACATTCCTATTCAAAATGCACTGCCTCAGCTCATAGTGGTGAAGCAGCCAGACTGGTCACGTGATACATTGTACAAAATTCAACCCAAGATGAGGATTTGTGCGGATCCTTTGATAGAATAGAAGAACTTCGGTCTGTACAGAGAATTTTATTACAAGACAGCAGATACAAAAGCAATTTAAATTCAAATTCGCATCCCACATTATTATGAGACCACATTTTATCATGGGACGGACATAATTTCAGCATCAACAGGAGGCGCAGCAAGTTCGAACGACGACCGACGAATTCCATAGCTAGCCAAAGTGTGGTGCTCGCCAAAACTTGGTACTTCTGGTACTTCCAAAACCACTGTGACAAAAATTAAAATTTTGTCAAATTAGGTGACGAAATCCATCTTTATGCTCATTCTGCCGAGATTGTCGGTCGAGTACTTACGGCGAACTGATGACAAAAAAAAAGTAAAAAGTACTAAAAAGTGTAACGTACATGGCGGCGAAATCGGCAGGAAATTGGGCTATTTCAGCGTCAATCTAGGCTGTGTGACAGCCGACGGCGAACTGAGGTGAAGGGACGAAACGAGCGATACCGAACGCGATAATCCGTCGGGCGATAATAGGTCGGGGCATGATGATGAAACGACTCTTTGACTACTAGTTACTAAGTACGAAAAATATCTAGCAGGCTACCAAGAATGTGAACTGGCGTGAACACAGGGAGACGTGGACCTTCCAGGTTTCGGACCAACGATTGAGCCTACCGGACCAGGAGCTTATGCAGCAGAAGATTTGACATTAGCCTCTTCGACAAAACCTTTTATCCTATCGCATTGCGCTGGATAGTACATATTGGCTACTTATACTTAGTGAGTTATTGATACAGCATAGTTCGAATTCCCTCACGGTTAATATTATCGGTCTTGTCAATTTCCATAATTTAAGTTTATATTTCTAGCATAAACCGCAGCCTTTGCTCAAGAAAGAACATTGCCCAGCTCCCGCTCCTAAAAACTGGACGTTTTACGTCCCTCACCATTTAAAACTTCAATATCAAGATTAAGAAAATCTATCAATTCACCGTTACCGCTTTTTTGAGCTATCTACAAAAGCTATTGATAGCAAGCAATAAAAAAAATCTGAATGTCCGCCATACGCCGTCAACACGTTTTTGACGAAACTATAAAGGCTAAACTCCTGAATTTTTCGCCAAAAATCAATCCTGGCTGACAACGGTTCAATTCTTTAAACAAAACACTACCTCAATTTTTAGGGTATTTTTGGAGGGTTTTGAGAGGGAGAAAATTCGTATTTTCTAACGTTTCGCAGAAGAACGGTATTTGGTAGGGATCAATTTTTATAGATTTTTGGACTAGGTATAAATCAAATGAGACCATCGATAGGTCGATAGCGGCGTTGCATAACTTAAATGGTATAACCTGAAAATTTTTTAGACCTATAAAATCGTTCTATACTCGTTGGAATGGTCGTCAAACTCTCCCCAGCTGAACCCATAGGCGAGTAATTCAGCTTTTAATTTGAAAATTAATAAAAATAAAAATTATTCAAATTACCGTAGTTGCAACGAAGTTTCCCCTTATAGTTACCAATCTGTTTTTGATGAAAACGTTCACAATTGTTCGGAATAGTTACTATCACAAATATAGATGATCTTCTTTACATCAGTATTGAAGTATAGGAATTAGGAATTGAGTAGAGAGTCGGGAGATGCCCCTAAGAAGCCAAATTCCGAGTGCAAATACAGCCCACAGTCCTCCAGTCTCTTATGTGGGTGGCAATAAGCATAAGCCTGTATGGCGTCTTGTTCGTGGAGTTGCCCATAATTGACAGCTTCGTTCTCAAACTTCTTAGGATAAAGAAGCTTATTGATCAACTTGCCAGTTTTTGTGATTCGCTTCATCTTGCAGATGGTACCAAAGTTTGACGCCGTAAGGCGCAGCCTTCTTTCACTGAACCACATTTTGTTAGCTTGCTGCCCTCTCGTCAATCTCTCCATCTCCACTCTCTTCATGTAGTCAACATTGAGAGAGGCGCGGTAAAGTGCTGTGGCTTGATCGTAATCTTGTTTCTCCATATCTAGATCATTGCAAAGAGGCCCATAGTCTGTTGCCCCAGGAGGCTGAGAAGATCCTGCTATTGGCGCTAGTGGAAGCGTTGATTCCTGAAATCTCATTGCAGTTGCTACCTTGCCACCTTTGATCAGTGACATCTTGGACTGGATTTTCCTTCTCAAGCGTTTCGCTGCTGTCCTCTTGATAAGAGAAGCCGGACTCTTTTCCTTCACTGACTTCATCTATTGATGCACCCACGTTGGTCCCATTTAGAAATCGAGAGCAGTAACTTTGCATCGATGAGTGTAAGATCCTCTCTTGCATTGGTTCTAATTAGACACGCTACCCAGACAATTTCCACAGAGGTGGTTGCTAGCGAAGCACATAAAAATGTCTAATTGTGTTTAATTTAAATCGTTTTAATCTAAATGTTTAGTTTCCCATAATAATTACCGATGCCAGCGGTGCTCGAAATTTCGGCGGGTGAAAACCCCGTGATCTCTGCACGACGCGGCTACGTCGCTCCAGACCCTTCATATCTTCATGCATTGGTCACGAGCCGGACCGCTGAACGTACGAGACTTCTACCAAAAGTAAGGTCTCCACGCTCCTCGTGGCAAAGGGAATTTCTTGTTTCAAAAGTTGGCTGCACTGCCGTAAAGCTTGGCTCATCCCCTTTCAGGTAAAAAAAAAAAAAAAAACAATCAGATCGGACGGTTAGTGCAGCTTTGACAAGCGATAACGATGAACGCTTCGAGGCCGTCCTCGTCCACCTCTCTATCAGTACACGCTCAGTGCGAAATCTGCGCGGTGATTCGTTCTCTTCAGAACCGTGGTCACCCCACGAACCCCCCCCCCCCCCCCGTAGTCCCCGTGGTCCCCCCTGTGGTCCCGTGGTCCCATGGTCTTCGGAACCCTCGGCCATCCATCGACAATTGTGTGACAGTTATGGATCGACCTGTATGTCTATTAAAAATGAAAGAAAGTGGTGCAGAGAATTTGCAGAAGGGAGGACGGATATCCATGATGAGCCCAGAAGCGTAAGGCCTTCTTTTTCTGACGATGTCAAGGAACAAGTTGAGTCTGCAGTTCGTGAAGATCGACGTTTGACAGTTCAACAACTTGAAGAACAGCTTGACATACCCAAATCCTCGATCAACAGAATTCTGAATGAACTTGGATACCGAAAATTCAGTGCAAGATGGGTGCCAAAGATTCTGACAGAGGATCACAAACACCAACGCCTTGAGACGTCCCGCGAGGTTTTGCAGCTCTATGGTGATGAAGGAGAAGGTTTCTTAGACTCCATCGTGACAGATGACGAAACCTGGGTTTACCACTTCACCCCTGAGTCGAAACAGCAATCAACGGAGTGGAGGCATTCATTTTCCCCAAAAAAAGAGAAAGTTTAAGGTGACTCAATCTGCAAGAAAAATCATGGCAAGTGTGTTTTGGGACAGGAAAGGAGTCCTTCTCATAGACTTCATGCCAACTGGGACCACCATAAACGCAGCAGCTTACTGTGAGACCTTACGCAAATTGAAGAAAGCCATAAAATCCAAAAGACCTGGGATGCTGATCAAGGGAGTGCGCCTCCTGCACGACAATGCTCGACCTCACGTGGCCCGGGACACAAAAGCCCTTTTGGATCAGTTCGGTTGGGACGTTCTCCCCCATCCCCCTTACAGCCCAGACCTCGCCCCATCCGACTACCACTTGTTCACTTACCTGAAAAGACATTTGGGTGGAAAAATGATGGAAGCAGACGAAGAAGTGAAGACTGCAGTGAAGGAATACTTTGAGAAAAAGGTGGACGGAAATTTCTACGACGCAGGGATAAAAAAGCTACCAGATCGATTAAAAAAGTGCATCGATGTGAACGGTGACTACGTTGAAAAATAGTGAACATATACTGAATACATTCATGTCAAAAAAGTTCAATAAAAACATTTTTTTGATTTTTTTTAAAATATATGGAGACCTTACTTTTGCGACAAGCCTTGTAGATTTCGTCTTAGGCCTTTATTTTTCATGCGATCCTCTCAATTCATGAATTTTTCAATGCCCAATAATATCCCACACACGGGCTGTAACCGATTTTTCAAAATATGAACTATTTAATATTTAAAAATAATTTTCAAAAAAAATTGAAATTTTAAAATTTAAAAAAATAATTTGTTATGATGCCTTGTTTGGTTGTTCGTCGGGAGCAACCTCCAATTTGCGGAAGAAAATTTATTCCTTCTGGTTGCCGAGAAAAACTGAAAATAATTTGGGGTGACTGCAGCGCCATCTATTGACGAAGAATCTGACAGTTAATTGTGTTGCTGACTTGTACGCAACCATTTTTTGGTAGTTTTTGTAACTAATCGTAGTATTGAATTAAAATGTTTCATAAGGCAACACTTGGTGATAACTATTTACGGGCCCTAAGTGAGCGGCACTAATCAAATTCGCCCGCAAAATTGCACTGTCATCATCACACTTTTATCGACCAAAAACATCACGCGTATATTTAATGATGAGTATTTCCATTTGAAGTTGTATAAGAGACCAATCACAATAATGTGAAGAATCAAAAGAGCATCGACGACAAAATGCACGTTAACGTTTCAAGAGCGAATTTCGATCGAGTGCGAGTGTTCGACTTTGATCCCATCACCTAATTCCTATCATTTCGATCTCTCAAGTACCCGACACTGTTCTTGATGATAATCATTTCGACAATGACATGCGAAAATTACACATCGTGACGAGTAATTTATGACGAGAGCGATGTTACAATAAATTATTTCATCGCGCGTTTTACTTCCATGTTTACGTGGTAAATGGAACTATTTTGATCGTCTGAGAAGTCGAATTTGGAACCGAGGTCCTGTTGGAAGAAATTTTCATAGTACTATAATACTCAGAAACACTATCTGAACAAGTTTCTGTGTCCGTCTATGGTGAGAAACTCACATAAGTCGCCAAATCTCCCTGAGAAATGAATGAAACTCAACGCAATTTTCAGGAAATATTCTCCCAGTAAATTGGCAAAATTAGCTTTCATTGAAATTTGAAAAACACACTTTGCATTTGAGATAAACCGGTTCAAAGTTTTTTTCTGTTTCGATTTTTATAGGCTATATGAGTCAATATTTTTCTCCGTTTAAGGTCTTGAAATATTTGCTATAGTCAGCAGATTACACCAGATTTTTTTAAATATTAAGTCACACTCAGTACTTCGACGCTATGAGCATTTTTCACGATTTCACTAGGGCATATTTTATATGACAGCTGAATATCGCTTGATTTTTATTTTTGGGGTCACACGCAGTACTTCCTCCTAAAACGCATTTTCTGTTATTTTATTCGAGCTACTCAATTTAAAGATATTATAATACCTACTGACTCGAACAATGTTGAATAATTATAATTGGTGGGTTATGTAATTAAAGAATAAAAATTAGTTACTCATAGGTGGCCAAATTGACCAAATGTTTAATCAATATTCTTGAAACAAGATCATCCGTCGGATTCATTCGGGGACTGACGCTATTGGAACTAATGCTTGGTGGAACCAATGGTTCATCATGTATAATATATCATCCGAGTGCGCAGAGACTGTAAAAAATACTTCAAAGTAATACTTGAGCAGTTCAGCGGTTCATAACATTTTTACAAAGGTGCGATTATGCAATAAAACGTAGATGATGAAAAATCCTAACCATTCTCTGGGTAAGTAGGAATGCCCAAAGAAGTCAGCTCTCCCCTATGTACCATTTGATAGATCCATTTTGGACATAATGCTTTGTAAGTAGCCCAATGCATTGCAGGTTATACGAACGCAACTTCTTGCTCAGACTGTGATCAAAAAGAATTTTTCGCTATAGCACAGTATCACAGTTGTCGAGAGGAAGACGTCTTGAATGGTTTTACGCTACCCTATTCATTCACTCAAAGAGGCGTAAGAGTTCGACGAAGAACATAAAATCCGAGGGACGGATGGTCTGAATTTTGTGCCCTCAATCTCTTTGCAGAACATTAAAAAGTATCTTCAGTCTACAAAAGTTTTTTTTTATTTTAAAGTAGCAACATTTTCCTCTTCTTTAAATCAACAAACATTTCAAAGTCCAACTTGGAAGAAATTTAACCCATGCTTACTCACATTACAGTTTATCCAAGACATGGGATTCGTACACCAAGTGATACAACGGGCCAAAATCAAGCATCAAGGTCCAAAATGGATCTACCAAATGGTATATCGGGGAGAGGCGAGCTCAGTTGACCCTCCGGAGGATGGTAGAGTGCTCTGTTCACTATCTCCTATAATCATTATCTTCTATATTATATATAATATATTATGTCATTCAATAATAACGATGCACCCGTTTGATTAACTGCAATTATCATTACAGTTGCTGCGCATTCAGACGATATAATATACTTATTGAACCACCGCAAAATGAGGCCGAGCCTCAACCCCGCAATAAATCCAGCGGATGAACGTGTTTCGAAAATACTGGTTAAGCATTTGGCTAATTTGGCTACTTCACGGGTAAGAACCGTCTAAAAATTGGCAACAGATCACGGATTCTAATCACTAAACTCACGCACATTTTAATAACAGTTTTCTATTTGAATAATAACGTAGTACAGCATCACTCCGTATTAGTGTTCTTGCATCAATTCGCTTCAGTTTGTTTGAGGGGGTATCGATTTCTTTGACACTTTTGCCCCTTCGGCCTTTAACAGGTTTTTGTAAACCCACGTGGTATAGGACCTGATCTACGGTTAGTTATTCAAGTCTATGGTCTACCTTGCAGTGATAGCAAACAGTTAGAAAAAAGTCACGTTGATATTTCGCTAACTAGCGGGTAATGACTCCCATTAGTCCTGTTGTTCGCCTTTTTTTCATAATATTTCTGTCCAACATTTGGGTGCTATGAATAATTTCGGCTGATTTCCCCAGGTAAAACTGATTGTTATACCTAAAATTTTGTACAATAAAAAAACGCTGCAAATGATTGAACAGTGGTTTATTATTCCTTCGCTTCAATATTGATTTATGAAGACTATCCATTTGTGATAGTAACTATTCCGAACATTAGTGAATGTTCTCACCAAAAAACAGATGGTAACTATAGAGGAAAAATCCGTAGCAACTATTGTAATTTCAATCAATTTTATTTTTCTTAATTTCCTAATTAAAAGCTAAATTTTTTGCCTTACCCTACAGCTGGTGAGAGTGTTTGACGACCATTCCAATGAGTATAGAACGATTTTAGAGCTCCAAGAACTCTCGAGTTATACCCTCATGTCAAATTTCTAAAAATCTTCCAAATTCGGCACAAAAGCTGCGATAACTCAAGAACCATAAATGCTATCGACCCGGCAATGGTCTCATTCGATTCAGCGTCCAAAAATCTATATAATTTGACACCACGTACACATTTTTCTGAAAAACCGTGGAAAATATGAATTTTCTCCCCCTCAAAACCCCCCAAAAATACCCTTAAAATTGAGCTAGCAAGTTGGTTCAAGAACTGTGCCGTCGTAGGACCGAGATTGATTTTTGGTGAAAATTTCAAGAATTTCGCTATTATGGTTTGGCCGGAAAACTGCTAACGGCGTACGGCGTACGGCGTACGGCGTACGGTGTACGGCGTACGGTGTACGGCGTACGGCGTACGGCGGACAGACAGAATTTTTTTTATTGGATATTCGGATTCTACATGCCTTGAAACGTAAAACATCAAATTTTGAGGGGGGGTTATAAATTTTTTTTTCTTGGGCGATTACAATGGTTTATTATTGAATAATAAACCAAAATGTGACTGCACAATATTAATTATTTATGCCCTTCAACTATTCCTGAAGACGAAAGTTGAGCAGGGGACAGGTGGGGCTCGTAGGCAGGTGTAAAGTGGCTGGCAAGTGTGAACGCGTCTGCTAGTGAATTCAGCCGGCCAACCGAAACATGCCAGTCAACAGCCATCCTACTCTGTTCGACTGTTTCCGTACCAGCACTCTCACGAAATTAAGTTCTTCGAATCACGTCATAGTGATTAATAGAAAAATAATGATGACCGTTCACAGAGGAACGCGATTAATAAATCATATTGAATTTATCAAATTATTATTTCACACTCTTTTTTATTATTAACATTGTCATTGTCATTGTCATTGTCATTGTCATTTTCATTGTCATTGTCATTGTCATTGTCATTGTCATTGTCATTGTCATTGTCATTGTCATTGTCATTGTCATTGTCATTGTCATTGTCATTGTCATTGTCATTGTCATTGTCATTGTCATTGTCATTGTCATTGTCATTGTCATTGTCATTGTCATTGTCATTGTCATTGTCATTGTCATTGTCATTGTAGGGGAAGGTTAGAAAATTCCTAAGCTAGAGAGTAGAGTCCACAGCTATGTCTGCCTCGTTTTTATTTCCCTCACAACCCCTGGACATCGTAAAATGCGACGACAAGGAAAATAATGAAGTAATTGTAACATCACTCTCGCCATAAAGTACACATCATGATATGTAATTGTCGCATGTCATTGTCGAATTGATTATCATCAAGAACAGTGTTGGGCATTTGATACCTAAATAGAAACGGTAAGAATTAGGTGATGGGATCAAAGTCACGCTCAATCGAAATTCACTCTTGAAACGGTAACATGCATTTTTTCGTTGGTGCTTTGAGTCTTCACATACCTAATAGTGTTAGGTCTCCAATACAACTTCAAGTGGAAACACTCATCTTTCAAATATCCACATGATGTTTACGGTTGATAGAAGTGTGATGATGACAGTACAATTTGGCGGTCGATTTTTAATAGAGCCGCTCACTTGCGGGCCCGAAAAAACTTACGGGCGTTCGTTGCTATTATACTTAAGGTCGTTCATCATAGAAAAATATCAAACGAATGTTATCGGAAGAGTTCGTGTCTGCGGTACCCTGCTTTCCTTTGTTCACGTTGGACGTAGAATCGAAGTATACCCGAACCGTAGAATGTAGAGCCTACAGGATAGCACATTCCAGACGTATTGTTTCTATGAGAGGAAAATGGTTCAACTCCACTGATGTCCAAAAGCCTTGCAGAAGGAAAATTGCTACGACGCTGCGGATATTGTATTTTCCTTGAAAGATAGTTAAAAAACTCACAAGTGGCCACTAATGGACGGCTTGAATGTGAAATGATTGATGACATAAATGATATTTTATAATTGAAATCAATTCAGATAGCGGGTTGTAGTGTTTGCGTACAATGAGAAGAGTTGTAAGAGATAATGTTCCCACCTGCGAATGTAATATTCTCCAAGCCTCCCGAACTACCGTGTGGAAGAATATTATTTATATATAAACGCTGAACATCATAACACTCTGATAGAACGTCAAACCATCAATCGCTAGTCATGGCAGGAAAATCCTCCCTGCTTTGCGGGGTTGCCATCTTGGCGATGTCATACGGAGAGGTAAAATTGATTTATGACTTAAAATTGGTTTACTACCTATTATTTTTCCAGGTGCCTTTCTTTAAAAATTGTGTTTCAATAATTTGTTTACTCTCAATCAAACTGAAGAGACCCATTGAAGGTTTAACATTTGTCTATCAGAACCTTTGCAAACGAAACAAAAAGCCACTAATGCGGTAATATAGAATCGTAGTATGAGGTAGATTCTGTTATTTTTATCCGCTTTGAAGTATATTTTATTGTGTTTACACAACTAATTCTTCGCGTTTACTGTGTCACTTCTACCAATAATGGTTGCGCTAATTCATTTGCTTATTTATTTTTGCTTAATAATTAAGCAAAAATAAATAAGCAAATTATTAATTTACTCATTCCTAACTATTTCGACGTCCCCTCATCACTATCCCTCGAAACCGACGCGTCTAATCCTGTGCCAGGAGCGAGGCCGTAAACGAGGTGTCTATGGCCTAATTCCTTCGACTGAACCACGACGACGGTGGTGCTTGGTTTCGGCCTAACCGGAAATTCTCGTGAACCGCCTTGATCAAGTTGTTCGTATAATTTATTTTTTATTTTATTTATTTATTTATTTATTTATTTTTTTTTTTTTTTTTTTTGCCGCGCTATGGAAGAGTGGCAGAGTTGAAATTTCTATCTCTCGAACTATCTATTCTCTTGAAGATAGCTCCCCAGCTTTTCACTTCTTTTTTTTTTTGTAGCTGAGAGAAAATTAAAAATTTGGATTTTTTCAATTTTGGAAGTAGGTAGAAGTGCTATTCCGAAAATGATGTCTCCGTTCCTGAAATTGCAGAGTAGATATTTTAGCAGAGTCTGGAACCCCTTAATATTAGGAGAATGTAGCAGACTGGCTGTAGGATCACAAGTGAAATAAATGAATGTTGTTGTAGTTTCAACGCAATGGTGACACCACCGAGATACAGATGCTACACTGGCAAATTCCCGCTAATTTTTCGTTAAGGTCTTGAAGAGATCGACTGTCATCACTAATATTGAAAATGCTCGCTTCGAGCACATCTCGAGGAGTTGTACTCCTTTGTTTTTCTTGTACTTGTGCATCCTTTTCCACCCCTTCTGGGGACAGACAGAACATTTCTTTGTAGTTGCGAAATCATCCGAAGTGGACTCGGTCTCGCAACTGTCGTGGACTCCATAGATTTGCCACTGTAACTTCCTCTCGTTCAACACTCCCCATTAAAACCACATTACCCACTAATTCACAATTATAAACCACACATGGCTCAAAAAGCACTGATCGCCGAGGAAATTATATGAAATAACGAGAGTCAAACTTTAAAAATGAAGTGAAGAGTTGACTTTCAAAGAGAGGACTTTAAAAACAGGCTTGTAGTCCACAGCTTCCCTGAGAGAGCAGGTTAAGGTGAAAGCGCTTGGAGAATAAAGAATTTAAATGAGAGAGTGTCGCTCTATAACTCTAACTTTCACCCACAGATATTTAAAAGTTCTTCGATTTTTCAAATTGAATTTAAGTTTGAAACTAGACTATTTGGCATGTCACCAGAAATTCGAAAACTAATTTTGACAGGAAAACAAAAATCTGTTTCATGCGTCAGGAAATAATGAACCATTGATTTTATATTTTTTAATGTGAATAAACTGCCTACTGGCTCCTAAAATTATTCAGCATGGTTTTTCTCCCTAACATTTCCGTATCGTTTATTCCTATTTTAGCAGGTAGGTACCTACCCATATTGTGTCAAAGTTTACATTGGGTATTTTAGTTTTATCATCAAACCCGTTTTTATTAAGATTCGAAATCTACACGTTTGTGGAATTTTGAACTCCACTAATATTTCACTCCTGAATAAATCCACTTTTTCAATTCCACCTAGGTATTCCGATGAGACAGTTAATCTGTCTCTTATTCAAGGAGCTATTTAGCTATATATCCTAAAGATCGAGCATTATTGGAAAATTAATGACAGCACAAAAATCGACATGAAAACCATTCCCCGATTTCGAGATAGCATAATTATCTTAGTATCTTAATCTTTTCCGATTTACGGTTTTAACTTTAGGTGATCCAGACACGTCTTGGTAAAATAGAAGGCCTCACGAGAACGAGCAGGGGTGGCCGAGACTACACAGCATGGACTAAAGTGCCATATGCGAAACCGCCAGTTGGTTCTCTCCGATTGGCAGTACGTATTACTGTAAAGCTTTTCTTTGAAACATTATTTATGCTAGTAACTCACAAATATTTTCAAGAAAATTCAGGAGGAGCTTGCTATTTTAAATTGGAAGTATCGTCGTTTGTAGAATCCAGAACCCTACGGCAAGTGGACTGGTGTACTGAATGCAACAGAACCTTACCCCTGGTGCCTCCAAGTTCAGGGTCCTCTCTTTGCTGGACAGGAAGACTGCCTCTACTTGAACATATTCAGACCGAACGTAAGTTCAACACTTCTACAAGTTTTAGGTCATTATCTTCTGTATATATAAAAATAGGCAAGCGAAGTTTGTTTCTTCGCTTGGTTGTCGTCGCATCTATTGTCGTAGAGGGGTTGTGAGGGGGAGAAAAACTAGGCGACTTATTCTCCAGGTTTTTAATGGCTGGCCGAGCACTTTCGCCCATTCGGGCATCCTCAGGGCGACGTGGAACCATGAGGTCCACGTCGCCCTGAGGATGCCCGAATGGGCGAAAGTGCTCGGCCAGCCATTAAAAACCTGGAGAATAAGTCGCCTAGTTTTTCTCCCCCTCACAACCCCTCTACGAAGTTTGTTTGTTACCACTTCTCAATCCGTCAAAATAATCACATGATGCTGAAATTTAACACGGTAGCTCATTGAAATCTGTATTGGATTTTCGGCTACATTGATTTCATGTCACACTACTCATTCAAATTAAAAAATATGTTATTACTGAGTTTTGAAGGTGATGTTGTGTCCGCCGCAGAACTTAGGAACAGAGAGAAATTCCGTAGGTATGTACTTAATGAGAGAAAAGAAAGAGCTATAAAATACCTACGAGAGCATTAAGTAAAAGTTAATTGGGATGGTTCGACTATGAATTATTTAGCAGGCAGTCTACCTCAACAACGGTTTCTAGGAGAGAAGAAAATCTTAGCAAAGATTTTTAATTTGGGTTTCAGCATGAGAGATCCAAGATCTTTCCTTAGTAGCTTTCCTTTCTTATCCTTAAGATCCTTAGAATCTTTCCTTAGCATCTCTCCTGTGTTCCTTAGTTCAAACTCATCCAAAGCGAAATATTGCGAACCAAATTCAACAAATGAAAATTGAACTGATTCCCGAAGCGAGAGAGAAAAAATAGTTTAAAGTAAAATATATGTATTTAAAAAATAAGCGATAAAATGAGAAAATTTCTATAGCGTTGAAGCACGCTGAGTAACCCAAGCAATGAAAATCAAGCATCATCAACCTCGTCAAAACGAACTTAAATTAAGCCCATGAATTTGTTTCTGAATGATGAGATTAATCTTTGACCATCCATATTTCACAAATTTCATCATTTTCACTTCAATAGGTTGAAGGAAAGTCGTTGCCTGTGTTATTCTACGTGCACGGAGGAGCCTTTTTGGTCGGCAACCCAGGGCCAGATAATGCAGCCGATTATCTCATGGATGAAGATGTTATCCTAGTCTCAATAACCTACAGACTAGGTGTTCTTGGTGAGTATACGGGAAATTAAATCTGTGTTAGTTTACCTCCAATGACACGCTAGTAATCTTCATAGGTACATGATGTTATAGCCAAAACGAAAAGACCTCACAAAAAAAACTATTTTTTAAGTTCTCCAAGATTTGTAACTTGCACAGTGGATAATTTGAACAAAAAGTATGCCAAAGACACGTGCTTTAACCGTTCACATTCCCCCCATGTAATGTACCTATCCATTTTTCAACCGTTTTTGCGATATTCAACAAGAGACTAAACACGAAAACATCACATTTGGCTACTTTAAACTTTCTTTTCATCTACCTATTTATTGTGTAAGAAACAATGAATAAACCATATATTATTGATATATACATCATCAAATATCATTACGCTGCATTTCAGCGAAATTGAAATAAAAAATTTCTCACGAAAAATCCAAGGCGATTTTTTTTAACCGATCAGTTAACGATTTTTTACTTGTCCTTCAATACAGATAAAAATCTGAAATTCCCTGAAAAATTTTACCTTACCGAGATTTATATTTCTGATTTTTTCATTTCTCGGAAAAATCTGCAAGTGGTCAAAAAATCAGTTTTTGAAAGATCGAAAATCGGACATTAACCGTGATTTCGGGGTCGAATTTAATTTGAATAAATTGTTTTATTATGCAGGAGTCTTCATTTGAACGCTTTACACACGTACATATTAAAAAATTTAGTGAAAAAAATTTAAACAGCGCCACAGAAATTATTTTCTGTAAATCGAATTATTCACCGGCCGAAATTTCGAGATCCGCTGGCGGGATCCGGAGCGGTAAGGGTGAACAATTTTTTATTATTATTATTTTTTATTTTTATTATTATTACAATTATTACAAAAGAAAAGTTTCGTTTTTAACCGTTATTCTTATAGCAAATTTAACGCTGAATCCAATTTTGACGTCAAAACGGCGGAAATTTGACGACAACAATTACTGTTACCCAGTTTAAGTACCCCACCGTTGATATGTTTTTCAACTCTGAAAATTCTTTGCAAATACATTCAGTGCTTTTCAATTTTAATTAATTTTAGGACTCCTGCATGAAATTGTACGTAGGATTCGAATTCGAAGTGAAAACATTAAAATTCTAACAATTAATAATGTTTTTAGTTTTTTTATTTTCATACTTTCGGAGTTTTAACTTTAGAATTTTTTTTCGTCTCGTTCGCGAATTTTGAAAAAATAGTTTCTGCTGGAGAAAATTGAGAAAATTTAATTCAGAATCAATAAAAAATAAAAAAGTCAGCGATTATTTTTTATTTTCGAGATATATTCCACTTTATGCCAAAAAACTTTCTTTTTTTTAGTTTTCTTCAAGCGCAAAGAGCTCCGCGGGGACATAGCATAAAAATATCATATTTTCAGCTATTGTTTGTGATCACGCACTTAGGTTGTAAGATAATCGCTACTAGAATTTTTGCAGGATTCTTGGCCATGAATGACAGCGTTATACCTGGCAATTTCGGCTTGAAAGACCAAGCTGTGGCTTTAAAATGGGTCTATGACAATATTGGAGATTATGGTGGAGATTCTACACGGATTACAGTCTTCGGCGGATCAGCTGGTGGCGCCAGCACTCAATTCTTGCTTTTGTCTCCACTCACGAGAGGTGACAAATTCCATTAAAACACATGCATATTAAATAGGTTACGCTTACATTTGAAAGGGAATGTGGTATTTTATGGGAAAAAAATTAAAGCCGTTAATTCTCAATGACATGAAAATATTACTGATTAGGTTGGTGATAAATGACTTGCTGACAATAATAATTTATAATAATATTGCTGATGATAATAATAATTATATATTAATTGATAATGGCTAGAAATTTAATATTCCGACTGAAAAATTTGTTTACAGACATGGTCTTTGCGGCGCACGCTATTTCTGGCACGGTAAACAAGGTGTGGGCGATTTTGGAACCATCATGGATGAAATCATCGAGTGAGATAATTGTCGGATCAATGAACTGTACAAGAGGAACAACTGAAGGAATTCTTGAATGCCTCAGAGACATTGAAGACCCAGTTGTTATTGAACGAGGTCTGAGCGCTCTAGGTTTGGTTGTAAGTATTGTATAATTTTTCCAATAATTCTTCTCATGTTGTGGCGAGTATATTTGAAGTGACTGTAGTCGTATCGTCGTATAATTTTGATGAATGTACAATCAAATGACTCGCCCGTCCTCATCTACAACAATAGGAGAGCGTTGCCAAATGTTCCATTCCCTAGGGAAGAAAAAATAAAATACTTCTTTTTTTGAAGTTTTGATATTTTATTCGTTTTCAGCAAGGTTTTTTCTATTTTTACACCGTGGCATCAATTTTTTTAAGCCGTCTTCATAATGCTGCGCACTCACTTCCTTCATGTCAGCGTGACTTGAGGATTGACCTTGGGCTTGTTTTATCCGTTAGTGCTGGGGCAAGTTTATCAAAAACTTCTTCAATTTTGAGCCGACGGTCTTCATCAACAATTCGTTCCACTGCGTCGACAATCTCACCTTCCCGAGCTGTGCCGGGTCATCCTGATGGCGGATCGTCCTCCAACATTGTTCGTCCTTTCATGAATCTGTCACGACAAACAAGCACAATATGGACCGTAACACAGTGCTCACCATAAATTGAATCCGAATCGCGGTGGATTTTAGCTCCCGTTTTCCCTTTTAGCGAAAAAAATCCGATAATAGCACGCACCTCCAAGGTCGACAAGGTAGGGAACGCACTCTCCATGTTTACGACGGTCGACCAGCATGAAATAACATCCAACGACCCTAGAAAAAATCAGTGTTGCCACAACACCCTAACCATCAATGTCAACAAGTTTCAGGTTTTCCCGCACTTTATAGATAGTGAAAAAAAAGGGGAATGGAACTTTTGGCGACGCCTCTTATTATAGTTAACCTGAATGAATTTCAATTTCATAGAACGACGTGGATATAATATATTTTGGGCCTACTATTGAGCCCGCGGGACCTGGAGCTTTTGCGTCGGAAGATTTGTCATTAGCCACTTCTTCAAAACCTCTCGTCCTATCCCATTGCGCTGGAGAGTACTCGTTGGCACGACAATGTGAGTGATTCGTATAGGTAGTACCTCAACTCATTAGAGACCCTTTTCATACCGAAAAGAAGAATTTTAGGCTAGCTCCAATGAGCACGTCTAAGGCATTTTTCTGTTGCAGTTGATGAAGCAACTGGAGGGGGTAGAGCAATGAGAATCAAGAAAGATATAGCGGGTCACTGTCGTCAACTTCTTCGACGATTTATCTCAGACAAAAATGACTTGGAATGTGCTGCGAAACGTTTAAGAAAACGATACATGTCAAATGAAACGTTACCTGGACTTCTTCATGGGTCAGGAATGGTAAGTAAAACGAGTAGCTCGACAGGTCGTCGCACGGAATCGTATCTACAAATATAACAAGTTATTTGCATTGGATAAATAATTTTTTCGCTATTGCACAATATCACAGTTGTCGAAAGGAAGAGGTCTTGAATGGTTTTAAGGTATTCATTGACTCAATGAGGCGAAAGTTCGGCGAAGAACATAAAATCCGAGGGACGGGTGGTCTGAATTTTGTGCCCTCAATCTCTTCAGTCTACAAAAGTTTTTTATCTTAAAGTAGCAACATTTTTCTCTTCTTTAATCAACAAACATTTCAAGGGCCAACTTGGAAGAAATTTAACCCATGCTTACTCACATTTCAGTTTATCCAAGACATGGGATTCGTACACCAAGTGATGCAATGGGCCAAAAAGCATCAAGGTCCAAAATGGATCTACCAAATGGTATATCGGGGAGAGGCGAGCTCAGTTGACCCTCCGGAGGAAGGTAGAGTGCTCTGATCACTATCTCCTATAAACATTATCTTCTATATTATATATAATATGTCATTCAATAATAACGATGCACCAGTTTGATTAGCTGCAATTATCATTACAGTTGCTGCGCATTCAGACGATATAATATACTTATTGAACCACCGCAAAATGAGGCCGAGCCTCAATCCCGCAATGAATCCAGCGGATGAACGTGTTTCGAAAATACTGGTTAAGCATTTGGCTAATTTGGCTACTTACGGGTAAGAACCGTCTAAGAATTGGCAACAGATCACGGATTCTAATCACTAAACTCACGCACATTTTAATAACAGTTTTCTATTTGAATAATAACGTAGTACAGCATCACTCCGTATTAAGATTGGTTCACATGTTTGTGTCCGTCAAATGCGTTTCATGCGTATTACGTCAAATACGTCAAATGCGTTCGGCCTATTCATTGGCTGTCGAAATTTCGATATGAGCGTGGTTTCTGCCGCAAATGCAAATGCGTTCGATTACTTTCATTAAATATTTTCCGTATTAGTATTCTTGCATCTAATTCATCTATCTAATCTAATCTATCTAATTCCCTGCAGTTTGTTTGAGGGGGTATCGATTTCTTTGATAGCCTGACGAGCACTTTAGCCCCTTCGGCCTTTAACAGGTTTTTGTAAACCCATGTGGTATAGGACCTGATCTACGGTTAGTTATTCAAGTCTATGGTCTACCTTGCAGTGATAGCAAACAGTTAGAAAAAAGTTACGTTGATATTTCGCTGAAAAGCGGCTAATGACTCCCATTAGTCCTATTGTTCGCCTTTTTTCATGATATTTCTCTCCAACATTTGGGTGGTATGATCGATTTGACGGAGAATTTAGATTTAGCTTGTTCGGAATAGAGAAAATCTTTGAACAACTCAGCAACTAGCTTATTAGTATTTTATCATTTATTAATTTTTTTTTTTTTCTAAGCAAAATGGAAAGACTTTCATTTCTTTATTGAATTAAATTAAATGAGTGAGCGAAATTGGCCCCCCATTGAACGCGGCATTATTTTTTCCAGAAACCCAACGCCTGACGGTACTTGGGAACCATTCCGTGAAACTGAAATATACCGAATGTTGCCTGAAGGCTTCGTTAAGGCCGACTTCCAATTCATCAAAAGGCAATACGAAATCGATAACTTTTGGAGTGACATAGCGAATGGGTACTAACTCCGCTAGAGAGCACGTAACCACGTATCCTCATTGTAACTACCAGAGCGTAACACCGGCAATTAGTTTGTTTTACAAACATTTTTTCTTAATTGATAAACAATTAGTTACGAAGCCCACGAAGTAGCTATTAGAATAATTTCGGCTGATTTCCCCAGGTAAAACTGATTGTTATACCTAAAAGTTTGTACAATAAAAAAATGTGACTGCGCAATATTAATTATTTATGCCCTTCAACTATTCCTAAAGACGAAAGTTGAGCAGGG
Source organism: Tupiocoris notatus (assembly GCA_037159825.1). Lineage (NCBI taxonomy): Eukaryota > Metazoa > Arthropoda > Insecta > Hemiptera > Miridae > Tupiocoris > Tupiocoris notatus. The sequence continues at coordinate 143,646 of JASJUZ010000705.1, read as the reverse complement.
GACAAGTGGGGCTCGTAGGCAGGTATAAAGTGGCTGGCAAGCGTGAGCACGTCTGCTAGTGAATTCGGCCGGCCAACCGAAACATGCCAGTCAACAGCCATCCTACTCTGCTCGACTGTTTCCGTACCAGCACTCTCACGAAATTAAGTTCTTCGAATCACGTCATACTGATTAATAGAAAAACAGCTTTTTTGCAGCAAAGCAACTTTTTTGTATAGTGGGTCACATACAATGCCTCCACGTTATGAGCGTTTTTCACGATTTCACAAGTGCATGTTTTGTATTTTGATTTTTACAGGCCGCAAAACTCAATGTATTTGAATGTTTGAGGTCTTAAAATGTTGGGGTTGGCGATTGAATGATGCCTGGTTTTTATCAAATGGGTCACATGCAGTACATCCGCGTTATTTGCACATTTGCTACATTTTGATTTTTATAGACCACAAAAATGAATATATTTGAACGCTGGAGGACTTAAAATTTTTCTATATGACAGTTGAATATCGCTTGATTTTTATTATTGGGGTCACATGCAGTACCTCCTCGTAAAACCATTTTCAGTTATTTTATTAAGCGTTATTGTACTTTTTGGGTTTCTTTGCTTTAAATATGACCAACTTTGACCTCGTTCACAAAACTTGTTTTGCATAGTTTGGATAACACACAGTACTTCCGCATTATGCCTTTTTTAAACTTTTGAGATTTACTAGACCGCAAGAGTGAATATACATCAGACTTTGAATTTTCTATATGACAGCTGAAAATTGCTTGATTTTTATCATTGGGGTCACCTGCAATACTTCCTCGTAAAACCATTTTCAGTTATTTTATTAAGCGTTATTGTACTTTTAGGGTCTCTTTGCTATAAATATGACCAACTTTGACTTCGTTCACAAAACTTGTTTTGTATGGTTTGGGTAACACACAGTACTTCCGCTTTATGCCATTTTTTAACTTTTGAGATTTTAATAGACCGCAAGAGTGAATATACATTAGACTTTAAATTTTCTATATGACAGCTGAATATTGCTTGTTTTTTATTATTGGGGTCACCTGCAGTACTTCCTCGCAAAACGCGTTTTCAGTTCCTGTAATTTTTGGGGCTCTTTGCTTATATTTGACCAACTCTGACCACGTTCACAGAACTTGTTTTGTATAGTTTGGATAACACACAGTACTTCCGCCTTATGCCGTTTTTTTTTGCATTAGAGATTTTTATAGACCACAAGAGTGAATATACTTTTGACTTTAAATTTTTCTTTATGACAGTTGAACCGCTAGGGTCACGTTTCGGCCTTCGTACGATTTTCTCGATTTTATAATTGGTTATACCAGTTACCGACCAAACGTTCTAATTGCACTATTAACACGACAGGTTTTTTAATTTCCTTCATTTTCAAATTAGAAGCCAAATTTTTCGCCCAACGGTACAATTGAAGAGAGTGTTTGACGAGCATTTAAACGAGTGTAGAACGATCTTTATTGCTCCAAAAACTCGAGTCATTTTTATAACTCCTAATGTGTAAAATCTCCCAAATTTTACACGAAAGCTGCATTAACTTGAGGACCATTTAAGCTAATGACCCCGTAATGGTCTCATTCGATTCAGCATCCAAAAAATCAATAGAAAATGTTACATAAAAATTTAGTACACCTTTTGTACCAAACATTGCAAATTATGATTTTTTTCCTCAAAAAATCAATAGAAATTGTTACATACAAATTTGAATACACCTTTTGTACCAAACATTGGAAATTATGAATTTTTTCCTCTCTCAAAACCCTGAAAATACCATAATATCTGAGTTAGCGATTTTTTTGAAGAATGAGCTATTTTCAGGTCATAATTCATGATTGGTGAAACTTTAAAGAATGTAGCTTTTATTATTTTCCTTATCGTCGCATTTTTTATGCAATTTAGTTTACGGTTTTATAAAAAAAAAAAAGTGTTGACAGCGTACGGCGGACGCCTCGAAACGTAAAACATTAATTTTGAGGGGCTAGGAAAAAAATTCTAGGGCTATTACTATGGTTTATTTCTGAATAACCAATTAAAATACAAAACGTAAAAAAAGTAACTCGGCGTCAAATTTTTAATTTCTTACTGATTCGGTCGAGTAATGACGCCTCCTTTTTAAACCTAAATCTAATCATCCCTTTTCAGTTTTTATATGACAGTTATGATTAATTATTGACATCCGTGATCGGTAACGACACACATAAAAAAGACGACCACTCGAAAAGTCGGTTTGGAACGTGGATTGTCGGCTGAGGATTTTTATTAAAAACGGAGATTTTCCGTTAAACTGATGGGGATATTTGCCAGGTGTACAATACTCGTTCAAACTAGCTCCATCGGTTAAACAGGTGTTTATGCGAAGAGGTAGAAAATGGCCTCTTCTAGATTATTGTTTTCAATTCATATTTAAAAAACTGGTGCCGCTCATTGGAGTCCATTTAAATACTCTATGTATGAAAAATGTTTTTAATCTTCGATCGCAAAAAAAGTGTGTGTTAGGTGTCGAGAATTTGATCACCTCGTCTAATTTGCACTGGGAGAACATTTTCTGAAAATATTGTATCGAATTCGAATGTTTTTTTTTTCTGGGAGATACGATGACATTGGTCACTTTTGACTATAACCATAGACAGACAGACGGACGCGAGGTGAGTGGGACAAAAAACGAACGCACTGACACTTAGTCAGAAAGTGAGCAAAGCGCCCTGGGAGCAGACGCGCGAAGTGTTAGAGTAAATCGGTCAGAGGATTTCTTAAAAATATCACCTTTAGGTACTTAGGCAGTTTCCTCTTATTTCTCGATATATAATGGGTCTTAACATTTTTCCGCTTTGTAAACCTTATTGAATTGGACGAATAATGACCCACAGACAATACAATGTCCTATGTTCTGTGGAAGGTGGAATGAATGAAAATAAATCCACCTTCATGCCCCCTAATCCCATTTTGTAATGTTGTCTTCGTTTATTACCTCAGATCAAACATTCCTAGGTTCTGAACGTTCAAACAATTTTGGCTGTCCAACAACATTCTAAATACAAGCAATATTTCGATAACGCGGTAGTAAAATCTATCAAATCTAGTTTAAAATTAAAGGTTATTCTTTAGTTGAAGGCTTATGTAGGTTATTTAAATCTAGGTTCACGTGAATATTTCCAATTCCACAAATAACCGGATAGCACGGATGTACGGTGTGTTACCCTAGCGATGAAGATCATTTTTCATTCACTCGCTATTACGAATATTTAGAGACCTTAATCGTCGAATATATATTCATTTTTGCGGTCTCTAAAAATCTCAAAAGCGAAAAACTGGCATACGGCGAAAGTACTGGGGTGATCCAAACTATACAAAACCAGTTCTATGAACGTGGTCCAAGTTGGTAATACTTAAAGCAATGAGACCCGAAAAATACACTTGCGCTTGAATAAAATAACTTAAAATGCGTTTTACGAAAAATTACCACGTGTGACCCCAATAACGTAAATTAAGTAAAACTATCATAGACAGACAAACGGACGGATAGATGGACAGAAGGACACACATAGAGAGTGATTCTGAGTACAGTACTATGCTAATTTCTTCCAATTGGTCCTCGGTTCCAAATTCGACTTTTCTGACAATCATAATACATCCATTTACTTACTACCTATACATAGAAGTAAAAATCAAGGGTCATCTGCTCGCCATAACGAACATTATGATACCTCAAATATTTGACAATAATTACACCTATAGCCTGTAAAAATCTATACAGAAAAAACTTTGAAGAGTTATATTTTGGATTCACAGTGTGTTATCCAAAATTCAATAAAAGCTAATTTTGCATATTCACTGGGAGAACATTTCCTTAAAATTGCAGTTATTTTTCAAGGAGATTAGACGGTTTATGCTATTTTTTTACCCACAAACATACGGGTAGACGGATGGATGGATACACAGACACTTGTTCAAAAAGCTATTCTGAGATGAACATTCCTTCCAATAGGGCATTAGGGATTTGACTTTTCAAACGATCACGATACTTCCATTTTGTTTACTCCGTAAACATGGAAGTAGAAAAAGAAATAATTCCCTCTAGAACACTGCTATATTTCTATACGATGTCGGTATAGGTATTTCAAAATACGAAGTTCAACTCGAGCGGCGTAATATTTCATCTTATTGGAAACCAATGTATGTGGAGAGGGTAGTAGCATTTGTGTACCATGTGACATCTAGATAGAGAGAGATACTGATCCCACCCGCGACTATTATACTCTTCAGGTCCCATATAAGCGTGATGTAGAATATATATAAATGCTGAACATCAGAATACACTCTGGCAGTACATCGAACCATAAATCACCAGTTATGGCAGGAAAATTCTTCCTCCTTTGCGGGATCGCCATCATAACACTATCGTCCGGAGAGGTAAAATAATTTAATTTTAAAATATACCTACATATTTTTGCTACTCACTTTATTGTTGATTCGAATGCAGTTTTTCGTACCCTGAGTCAAATTACAAGGACAAATTAACACGGTGAAGGCTAAGCAATGCGACTAGACAAATTCCACTCGAACATACATTTAAAGAAAATTATTTTATGCATCAGAGAATCGAATTGACGATTTAATTTATTCCTACGTGTCATAAACAGTCCCCCATGATATATTTAACTGCTCATAAATCGCTCATTTTCATGTTTCAAAATCGCCTTGAATCCGCACGTTTTCATGCATGAACCTTGAATTCTACGCAAATTTTATATGCGGTTGTATAATATTCACTAGACTCTTTCTTACAATATACCGATTGGCGATTATCCAAACTTCAAATGTCGTCTTTTCTGATCAGTTAATCTTGTTATTGTTTTTCCATTCTTTTTTCCCTTCGATTTCGTTTCCTATTTAACTTTCAATCTTCGTAGGTGATCCATACACGTCTTGGTAAATTAGAAGGGCTTACCAGAAAAAGCAGAGATGGCCGAGACTACACCGCATGGACTAAAGTGCCATATGCGAAACCGCCAGTTGGTTCTCTTCGATTGGCAGTATGTATTATTACAACACTTTTTTCAACATTTATATACCGAGCTGATCAAACACAAATATTTTTGAGAAAGTCCCATTTTGAGTTGGAACCCTCCTCGTTTGCAGAATCCAGAACCGTACGGCAGGTGGACTGGTGTACTGAATGCTACAGAACCTTTCCCTTGGTGCCTCCAAGTTCAGGGCCCAGTCGTTAGTGGACAAGAAGACTGCCTTTACCTGAGCATATACAAACCGAACGTAATTGTATAAACTGTTTATTGAATGCATCTCGTATTCTCCTTCGGTCGTGCCCTTTGGATACGTGTCTGTATGTTGAGCCAGCGATATTAACCATTTTCATCATTTTCACTTCATTAGATTGAACAAAAGTCGTTGCCTGTGGTATTCTACGTGCACGGAGGAGCCTTTTTGGTCGGCAACCCAGGGCCAGATAATTTAGCCGACTACATCATGGATGAAGATGTCATCCTAGTCTCAATTACTTACAGGCTGGGTGTCCTTGGTGAGTTTTTGTTTAATAATCTAACTTAAATTAGAAAATAAATAAGCATTTTTTCCATACAAATTGAAGGGATGAATTTCATGGAAATGTGAACAAACTTTATTACAAAACTTCCATGGTTTCCCGCTGAAAATTCCTAAAAACAAAAAAAAATAAGGGTTGAGTTCAAGAATGATTTTCGGAGGGCAGAAATTTTTGTTAGATATTCGGAACTTGACGCCTTGAATAATAAATCACCATATATAGAGGGAAGCACAATTTTGTTGGGGTAATTATTATCTATATTTGGTATTGCATAGGAAAAAAGTCGAGAGATGTCGGCCGAATAGAGGAATGAAGAAAAGTATTTTTATCCGTTGTTCACGTTTAAAAAAATGCTCGTAAGATGATCGCAATAAATACTATTTCAGGATTTTTAGCTATGAATGACAGCGTTATACCGGGCAATTTCGGTTTGAAAGACCAAGCTCTCGCTTTGAAATGGGTCTATGAAAATATCGGTGATTATGGAGGAGATTCAACACGCATTACAGTCTTCGGCGGATCAGCAGGTGGCGCCAGTACTCAATTTTTGCTTTTGTCTCCACTAACAAGAGGTAAACAATTTTATTAACAAGCAGATTACACCTTAGGTACGTTTGAGGATGATTCGGAATTAAAAAGCAAATAGATCCTTACCTTCGTAACCAAAGCGGAGTGTTGAAACGTGGAGTAGCCAAGCTGTAAGGCAGGGTTCACAGGCCTCCGACAAATCCGTTTACGCTGCTGTGTTATGTATTTTGATTGACTACCTAATGCGGGAATGCAACTATCACCAAGCCAATCAGAATGCGAAAGGCCACAACGCAAACCCTGCTTTAATCTTCAATGACGATGTAAAATTACTAATTGTGATTTATAGATTTTTTTAATACACACGGGCAATAATGCCCAATGAAGTAATAATTAAGTTGTATAATTCAGAAAAATATAACAAATACAAGGTGCTCGACGTAGTAGACATTTTCATATTTGAGAATTTTATCATAATTTGACGGTGATTTCTTTGTTGAATGATGAATAAATAATTGCTTCCTGTCATTGTGTAAAACTATTCATTGACGAGGAGTTTGAGATGATTTTCTATTCTGTCAGCAATGACTAAGAATTGAAAAATTTGTTTTCAGACATGGTCTTCGCGGCGCATGCTGTGTCCGGGACGGTAAACAAGGTTTGGGCGATTTTGGAACCATCACGGATGAAATCATCGAGCGAGATAATCGTCGGGTCGATTAACTGCACGAGAAACATGACTGAGGAAGTTCTTGAATGCCTAAGAGCCATTGAAATACCAGATGACATTGAACTTGCTTATAACGCTCTTGGGTTGTATGTAAGTAATTTATGTTGGGTTATTCAAGTGTTTCTGAATAATTTGTCTCATAATTCAACAAAGTTAGAGCGTTACGGTTGTTCAGGCTAACATGTTTCCCTCACTTATTAGTTTTAAGGCGAACATTACCTCTTAATGTTTGTACCAATGTTGGATTCAAAAGAAAATGATGGAGTGAAAAATGGAATCGTCTTGACCGTCCTCATCTCTTCATTAGTATAATATCTACCTGATAATTATCAATAATCAATTTGAATTTTAGAATGACGTGGACATCACGTCATTTGGACCTACTATTGAGCCTGAAGCACCTGGAGCTTTTGCGTCGGAAGATTTGTCATCAGCCACTTCTTCAAGGCCTTTAATTCTATCCCACTGTGCTGGGGAGTTTTCGTTGGCTACGAGTTGTAAGTGATTTGACATAAATATTGATTGATATATTATTAATAAATATTAATGATAATTATTGATATAACTGATTGATGTGATATAATTATTTAATTATACAAATTTATATAAAATATATATAAATGTTATACAATTAAACAAAACAGTGGAACCGCTTTTCTCAAAGGAAAATAATAATTTTTAACCAGCTTAAATTCGCACGATTTGAAGGAACTTATCTATTATAGCGGATCAAGTAACTGGAGGAGGTAGAGCGATGAGAATCAAGAATGATATAATGGGTTTCTGCCGTAATCTTCTTCGCCGATTTATACCAGACGAAAACGAATTGGAATGCGCAGCAAAACGTTTAAGAAAACGATACATGACAAACGAAACGTTGCCAGGACTTCTTCATGGGTCAGGAGTGGTAAGAATTCCAAAACCAAGGGACGTGTTGCTGGGCTTTTTCACCCTCGAACTCTCCTCACCAGTAGAGACTTACCTATTGATGAAAATCCTCTCTAAAATTGCATTTTCTTGGCGTTTTCATCCAACTTTACAGGACAAGGTGAATCTAATTAGACTCATGTTTGCTTTTTTTAGCTTACTCAAGACATTGGATTTGTTCATCAAGTGATGCAATGGGCCAAAAAGCATCAAGGTCCAAAGTGGATCTACCAAATGGTACATAAGGGAGAGATTACCTCAACTGATATCCCGGAGAAAGGTACAGTGATCTGATATTTAATATTATTATCACTTCATTATACCGATGCACTAATTTATTTTGTTGTATCATGGTATTATTCGCTCTAAATAATCATTACAGTCGCTGCACATGCGGACGATATAATATACTTATTAAACCTCCGCAAAATGTTTCCAAGCTTCAGTCCCGACATGAATCCAACAGATAAACGAGTTTCAAAAACATTGGTGAAGCATTTGGCGAATTTAGCCACTTACGGGTAAGCACTATTATTTATTGTTTGATTATACCTACCTTCAAGAACCGGTAGCAAAAAGGACCGATTCAGGAGACCAAAACTCACGCAAATTCCGAAGATTATCTTCAGCGAATTGATGAACACCTTTTTCCACAAACAGGCTATCTCTATCGCTTTCTATTTGAATACTTACGTACAGAAATATTGCATTTTTTATTTGTTAATTTTAAGGAAACGGGTATCGAATTAATTTCTCATTCTATCAACTTGCAGAAAAGCCTTTTTAGCCCACCTTCCTGTATTCCTTTCCAAATACGAAATTTGAATAGATGGTATGGATAAATTATTATTCTGGAACAATATTTTGAGCTAGCGAATAGCTCTTTCGGGATACAGTAAATCTTTAGACCCCACAACTCCTTAGACTATTATCATTATAGTTATTTGTTGTTTGTTCTTTAATTTTTTAACATAATTATTAGGTTTTCCCCTGAAACGAAGTCAAATCTTTAAATTAAATAGGGCTAGCTATTACTAAAAATTGTTCTCCTATTTCGCAGTAAATTATGCGGCTTCGTAATTTTTTTTCCAGAAATCCGACTCCTGACGGTATCTGGGAACACTTCCGTGAAACCGAGATTTACCAAATGTTGTCCGAAGGTTTTGTTAAAGCAGACTTCAAGTTCATCAAAGAGCAATACGAAATTGATAACTTTTGGACTGATCTAATTAATGGGTACTAACTTCGCTAGAAGCCTCTTTAGAAGGAATTCAGTTCATTGTAACTACAAGCGTAAAATCTTCGTTTTGGATGTTCTTTACCAACCTATCCATCAGAAATGATCAACCAGCTGTAGCCGTTACGAAGTCGCTATTTCGCGTTTCACAAACCTTATATATTTATGTTCTATGATGTCTGTTCTGTGTTCCATGTTAAAACTGAACCGAGTTACTAACGGTTAGTGCAATAAACTAAATTTCTCGGCATGATTGGTATCAATATTATCGAAGCCCTTCAACGAAACCTCTCAAGTTAGTAGGCCTAAGGCCTATTTATACTTCCTTCTACTAAATGAACTTCTTCTGATACCGTCATATAGATAAGTATGCCGAAGTAATTGGGAACAGTCTCGTCATCCGAAGAGACGAGCAACGCGGAAGCGCCCAATATCTTCAATTCGGCCGTTCCTAAAAGTTGGCAAAAAAGCACCCGGATTGGGCTTACAGGAGGTGAATACGAGCAAAAAATTATTGAAGAATACCGTGCAAAGCAACTAGTACATAACGTGTTCATTTTCTTCAAAGTGGTTGGAAACAACGATTCCCAGGTGAATGAGGTCAATTTTATTGTAAAAATGTCAATTTCTGGTTTGAAAACGAATTCTACTTGAAACACGTACTGTTTCCGTAGGTGAGATAGATAAGTGGAGATGAGTAATACTAAACAAAGCTTCTTCACTAAAATATTCTCAATAAAAAAAAATTATCTAACCTAGTGGAAAACATTAATCGCGAAGACCAACTGAGTCCTATAAAAGCATTCCGCGCAGTCGATATCCTTAATGGCGTGTTCAAATTAACAGTTCTATTTTATCGAGACACATTTATAAGTGGATTTATAAGTTTCGAGACACATTCTTTATACGATTAAAGTAACGGGAATCCCCGAGACTCACTCTTCAAAAACGTTCTGACGGGTGACGGTAGAATGTTTCCTTATTAGAGGACCTAACATTGAGGAGGGCCCTTTTATGTTTCCACCTAGTGAACTAATTTCACAATTGTATAATGTTGCATCATATTTGTCCATTTTAATAACTTCAGCTTCATGTAGATTGAATAATTAAATTACATATATACATATACATATATATAGGATATGGTCATTTTATCTTTAAAGATAAGATTCGAAACAGTCGTCTCGAAACCAGTGATAGTCAGCTATTTTCAATTATCAAATTATCAGATTCTTTTTCGAAAGAGAAAAATAAAACAATTCTTGGAAAACTTGACCGCTATTTGACGCGTGTGCTTTTTATGTCCTTATGCATTTCGAAGTAATCTATTGCTCATCTTAGAACATGATCGAGTCGCCTACATACTGATATAATATTATGTATGCTTCCCCTTCTTGTGGAAGGTTAATGGAGCGACCCTAAGAGCTCCAAGGCAGAGCCTATGAATTCATCACGCTCAAATAACTATATTACGACATAATTCTAATTCACTGCATTGAAATTGAGAACTGTAGTTCGCCCAAATGCACGACAGTGCTCCGCCAACTAATAAGAATATGAAGAATGGCTAGGTTTTTGTCCCCTTCGCCACCTTGACCGAATATGGAATACGAAGACAAGAAAAAAATTGGACTTAACGGATATGTAATCCATGCAAAGGAAAAAGGAACGGATCGGACTCATGGATGATAATTGCGAGACGACATGTATCGAATAGCTCTGAATTTAACTACATTAACCTCCTTTTTAACCGACGTCTAGAGGAAGAGGTTACTATTGTTGACTTGCGGGTTTTTTCGGTATGTGTTGTCCGCTGGCGTTCAGCTTCTGTACGTCCAATCGGGTTACTTTTTTTTTTTTTTTTTTTTTTTTTGAAAGGGTAACCATCCAGATAGGTACCATAATTTTTTCAATTGAGTCCATCCAGTAGTTACGTCCCCAGACGCGGAGAAATGCCGGAAAACGTGATATTTACGAAAAGAAGAAGTTTTGACTTTGCAAGCTTATAACTTCTAAAATAATTACTCGATTGTTTTTTTTTTTTTTTTTTTTTTTTTTTTTTTTTTTTTAATAGGTATCAATTTGTTCATAATTAATCTGCCTATGAGAGCTCAGCTCCAATTTTTGTTCAACAATCTGATATGGCGTGTAGAAAAGAAGTGTAACAAAAAACGTGATGCCGATTTTCACTTTTTTTGAGGTTTTTCGAGCACTGTTTCCAACCGCGCCGAGAAAAAAATAAGTACACTATTGCACTTGAAAGTTCTTAACAAGAACTTTCCAACAATGGTAAAAAAAAATAAATTTTAAGTGGCATAATAAGGAATGTTTTTATGAACCTATGTTTGAGACCTCATAACTTCTGAACAAAAACTGTTTTTTCATAGTTTGTAAACTTGAATTGTTCAAATTTTATTTACGTAATAAAAGTTTGGTTTTTGATAGGACTGAAATTAGATAGGTACTTTTTAGGCCGTATTTCTAAAAAGTTTGTTTCAAAATCACGTTTTTTGGAATATTTATGGTTGTAGAAAAAAACCACGTTAGCCATAGAATTTTCGTTAAAAGATTTGAATTCAGCGTTAAATTCTTAAAAAATAAAATGGTTTTGAGGGCCAAATAACTTCATTATAATGCACAAACGTTTGGCGAATTTCTGAAATTTTGTTCGGATTCTCTCATTCAATGAAATTGCGAATAGGGTTGAGAAAATCATTACTTGGAAAATCATTCAACATCAACGAGTAAATTGGTGCATTTCAGTAACCAACATTGGTGTAGAAAATTGTTTGAGTTTTGTAAGGTGGATCAATGGGATCAAAGCATACGGTATGTTGACCAAGAGTCCCAAATCAGTGGATAGATTATTCCATTTATTCCTAATGTTCAAACTCACTCTCAATCAACATAATAACATTGAAAGTAGTTAGGTAATCATTATTATTATTATATAAAAAAAACTTTTTGAAAAAATAAAACCGAATTCAAATTTATCAGCGTATAAAATAAACTGTGAAAAGGAAAAAATAACAAAAATGTCCCAAGTTCGCAGCAACTCATTCGCCAACTACACATTTGAAGGACTACTTTACGACTCGTATATATTGACCCGACCACTTCCTGATTGATTGGATCACCTCCCCTAATAATATTAAAATGACTATTTCTCATATCCCGAATGATTGAAAAACTTTCCATTCACCTCTAAATCGCTTGATCACTTTTTGGAGTCGGCGAGTAGTAATGAAGTCCTCAAAATGTGTAGTTGGCAAATGAGTTACTGGGAAGTTGGGACATTTTTGTTATTTTTTCCTTTTCACAGTTTATTTTATACGCTGATAAATTAGAAGTCGGTTTATTATTTTTTCTATTTTTTTTTAATTATTTTTTTTTTTTGTAAAGGCTTCTAGAATAAACGTCGAGTTGGCAGTGTCAATTTTATTAGATAATGTTATTTCCTTATGTCGTGTTCCGTTCAAATAACGAACTGCGTCGACCAATGTACTAGACATGACAAGACAAAATAGGTGAAGTACAGGAAACTCCCGATATTTACAGCTTGGAATGAAAAAAAAATCATCAAATCTATGGAAAACTCTGACCCGAGGATCTAGTCTCATATTTACTAGCTTTTCCATTCAGCCAATAATCCTCTTTGCGTTCTTAATAACAATAAATAATGTAGGTAATTGTTTCCTATTGGCGAGTGTGTTCAGGCTGTGCTGTCTCAGTAAAACTGTCGATAATAACGAATAATTGACAGATGTTTCCTGAAGAGGCCTTGAAAGGCGAAAGCGCTAGAAGTATAAAAATTCAAAAATAGGTAACGTCGCTGATTACGTCTCAACCTCATTCCCACGTCGTATCAAATGGATATGCGACAAATCGTAACGTGTTCATTGTCGGTCATTTAGTTAATTCTTTGTATAGATGATTCCTTTAATTCTTCATTTATATTTCCTAATTAAGAAAATTTGATCTCAAACATTCTGTCATCTACAAATAGTCGTTCTGAATTATTATCCATGGTAATTAAAATTAACATCGAACTACTTTCATTAGTCTGCTCCAATCTTTAAGATTCCAGGCTGAGGAAAGTAGCTTCTCAGATTGAAATTAGTTCGGTATTACTCCTAGTACTAATTACTCTTCGGTATTACATTATTTCCCAATAGGTATATAGGGTTCAATGAGCTTCGATTTTCATTCCGCCGCCAACGTCACAGTTACCCAGATATCCCACAAAGTTTTATTTAGCGCCCATTTCCCTGTTTGGAAATGCAATAACCAACCAACATGAACGTCAGTTTTAATTTTCAGGGTATTTTGCGACAGTTTTGAGAGTTGGATAAGGACGTTTACGCCCCTAAGCATTATATTTCGGGCAATGGGCATTATCTTTGGCCATTGGACGTTATCAAAATGCTCAATCCGCGAAACGGGCTTGCCACTCTCATTTTTTCTATCAATTCGATGATTGAGCATTGAGGATTGGGCATTTTCATTAGCTCAGTCCTGGGAATGAGTAAATTTTTCGGCCATTGGGCATTTTCGGCTGTTTGGTACAACATGTACATCAATTCAGTGCTCAGTGCTTTGGTGCGGTTAAGAGAAATTATGGCTGAGTTAATTTGACTACCTTTCGTCACTGGCCGATTGTGACAGAACCACTTAATCTAAAATTACCATTTCGCGATCAATTTCAAGATAACTGATCACTCTACAATTTTTACGTTGTAGGATTTTAAATTTTTTTTTTTTTTTTTTTTTTTGTAGGATTATGAATAAATAAAATGATAGCCCGAGCAAATACCATATTATAAAGGTACCTGTCGTAAGTTGCATTATTGACGAAGCGTTAATATCAAAGAAATATAATAGCCTAGGATAGTATCGACTCTGTTTTAACTATTTTTCAATAACAATTGTTACTCATGATACAACAAAAGTTCTTTCGAACCCAATAATCCTGATGGGATATAGGATTTCCTTTATGTGATATATATAAATATACATCACATAAATTCTGTCCCAATCCTCTCATCTCGTTCACCTAGGTTTTATGGTCTTTCATCTTTCACCACTTCACTGTGGTCTTTAATCGATCGTTCACTGTAATTCTACAGCCTGTAAACCATTCACTGTGTTTTCACAGTCCCAGAACGTTTTTTTCTTATTATATGATTTCATATGTACAGCAATGATGAGAGTAGCTAGGTCTAAGGCTCTTTTTTTTAACCAACTTCAAAAGGAGAAGGTTACTGTTTACTAGTTAGGCTGCCTTTTCCCAAGGGCCCGAGACCCCCTACATCTTCTGGAGGGAGCGCTAGTGACCATTTCAAGTCGTTTGGTTAGCCTTTTGGCAACAGTACCCTCCCGCCTTCGGGATTTAGTAATTTCACTAAATCATTCATTGCACAAATGATTCATTTCTTCAATTGTCATTTGGCCACAATTTAGCTCAGGAAAATAGTAATAAAATAAAATAAACAAACTTAAAAAAACTCCAGAATTTTACTTTTCAATATTGATTTCTTATAGCTAGTAATCTATGATATAATTCAATAAAGATTGATGAGAATTTGTTTGTACTCTAATTGCAGTAAATTGAATATATTATAAAAAATAAAATGTAAGCTTTTTCTTAAAACCGGTCGATTACGAGATAACGTCAGAAAACTGTAAGAAGGGCCAAAATACCTCGAAAACAGGGCTACGGTGGATCGACGTGATATCGACAGGAGAACGCAGCCCGGCAGAGCGACCCTTCGTTTCATAACCTAATCTATTCATATTTGACTACATTGGCTAAGACACTTTGAATTGTATTCATTGGTTAATAATTAGGTATATAATAAGATTGAAATGAAATTGTTATCTCACTTTGAAAAGAGATATTTCAATTTTTACCAAGGCGACTTCACCTCGATTCCTCCGATTTGAATGTTCCTTCAATTTTATTGTTGACAACGGTCCACCTCAATACTCATTCATCAAAATCAAATTCTCGTCTGTTCTGGTCGGTGGAAGAGAAATTTAACTCAACTTTGCAGAAAGGCTAGATGCAGATCAATCCATGCTGGATAGCATTGTTCGGTAAGGTTTTGCTAAGCTGCGGTTTTGGTGAGTGAGTGTTTTTCCCCCTAATGTTTAGAACTGAATGATCAGGATTGACAGTTAATGGACGACATACCATAATATTTAAATTTATCGATGAGATACAGCAATATTGTTCTTAATTGGAGCCTACGTCGCGTGGGTAGGAAAATAGCGCTCGCGTTTGCGATCCATCCATGTACATACATGGCTCCCACCCGCGGCTCTTATAGTAATCACGAATCTCAAACTACCAAGTCAACTATATAAGTGCTGACCACCAAGAGGTACTCTCACAGAACGTTAAATCATTCAATTACTAGTCATGACAGGTACATTCTTACTGTTCTGCGTCATTGCAGTCGTGGCGATATCATCTGGAGAGGTAAGATTAAATAGAATTGACTCATATTATCTTTAATGTGTCATTGCCACTCACGAATAGGAACGAAATGCTATACAAATTACTCAAATAGAGTAAATATATTTCTTTATCGTTATCAGCTATACTATATTTTGTTCTTTTGTTTGTCCCATTTTCTACGTGATTGCTGGGGTATGGGAGGGATGAACCTATTGACTCTTTCTTCATTATTTTCTTTTGTTTTATTGAGGTCTTAATTGGCCGAGATCTTTCGCCCATTTGGGCATCTTCATAGGTCCATCAGGTACGTATGACCTAATGGAGGTACCTGGCCTGGGCTTATCTAGCCCTGAATATGCTCGAATGGGCGAAAGGTCTCGATAAATAAAAGAAACAATGGGGAAGGAGTCGCCAGGTTCTTCTCACCCTCACCCAGCAATCACGTTAAAATTGTATGATAAGTTAAATATAGGTCAAATTAGTCGATACATTTTTCGATCGTCCGTTGACTTACACAGCTACAGGCATTTTTAAACCTGGCAAGTACGTTTTCGTACATGCTGAGGTTGATTTTATTGAATAATATATAATATATTTTGTAATCGCTCATAGAAAAAAGTCATAAACCAATTTATAACATTGCAGCTTAAAAATTGTTCTCTCCTCGTTGGAATTCTTGTCAGGCAGTCGAATATATATTCATGCATAGCATCTGAAATGAAACAAAAATAAATATAATTAGTATATTCGGTCGAGACGGCCAAGTGGTAAACACGTCGTTTTTGTGCTCCGTCTTTGCGGTAAAAATAGAGCAGTGTTCAGGCTCGTTTTTCGCAGCGGAAATTTTGCATAGTGTTCGTGGTGCTGGCAATAGATACATCTTCGAAAAAGGGAACCCACTTCGTGCCTCGGCGGGTCCGTTCTTGAAGGAATTCGGTGGTAGGTCTGAATTGGCGAATTCGTTGAAAATCGGTTCGGTGGAAAAATCGGCGGCGAGGTGCCCGCCCCTACTTTGCTTCCGGCGACCTGGTGGGAGTGTGGGTCAAGGCCACCCAAGGCGAACAGATTTGTAAGTCTCCGACTACTCTTTTGACACCTATAATACAGAATCACAGTCGGTGACCTGCACGAGCATCTTATCTGTCGACCTCTGTAGCGTCTTGTCGGTTGCTCGTGGGAACTTGTCACTGCTGCCCGAGTAATGTCCTAAGTGCGCGCTCCTGTGTCCGCATAGTGCGCCGGCATGGCGATTTGCTAAATGCAGCAAAGTATTGTTCAATTTCTGCTGAGCCGCTCTAACAATCAGTCTACTCCAGATAGAAATAACTCGCCCTCTTCTTCCAAGCGGACAAGGAGTTCTCCCGAACTGCCTTCCTCAAGAGAATACTGCTACTTACACCAATTTATTTGTGGAATTTAATTTGTTATGGGTACCAGCTAAGAGAAATAGTAATTTTGGGAGGGCCAGTGGAGGAATGCTACTTGGGATTCAATCGGGCAGCAAACTGGCTGAGTTTCATAAGTTGGAGAACAGAAATGTGATTAAGGTCTAAGCATGCAGGCAGTCAGTCATTTTGGTTACATAAATTGTAATACTTAGCTGGGATTATGATTTCACCGAGCTTAGTAATTTGATGGAAAGAAACCCTGAGCTTGTGTACTTACTGGCAGGAGATTGTAATGTGCGTATTGCATCAGCTCAGGATCAGTCTGAATTAAACGCCATCAATAGAGAAGGCTTTTCTTTGACTCGTAGTTCGAAGGATTTAACATTGAATGCTCGTGATTGTAGATTTTTAGAATTCTGTTCTGATTTGGGGCTAGTTATTTTGAATGGCCGGTCACCGAGTGACAGGGAGGGAAATTTAACATATGTTTCAAGATCTGGCGCGTCGGTGTGCGACTTGGTATGCGTCTCTTTGCAGGCGCTGCCATGCATATCGGACTTCTGGGTTGGCGAGGAATTATTTTCAGATGGACACATGCCGATTTCGTTTTCTGTGCCGGTGGATGACGGTCGTCAGTCGTCCCCGCTGCTACCTCGATTGAGATGGAGCCCGAGGATCGGACCGGCCTATGAAAGACGCCTGGCGGATGCGGTGATTAATGCGGAAATGAGCGTCGAGGATGTGCACGGCGCTGCAAACCGGATTGTGGACATGATGCAAACTGCGGGGACTTGGAATTTGAAGAAGGCAGAAGGAAAAAGACTTTGGTTCGACTGGGATTGCGTGAAGAGTAGGGACTGATCTATGAACCTGCTCAGGCTGTTCCGGAAGACGGACTCCGAGATGGTTAAAAAGGAATACATAGAAGCTAATGATCTTACAGGAGCCTTCTAGTCATCAAGAAAAAGGAGTTCTTCTGTAACTTGGCTGACAAATTTAATAAGACCCGGGATAGCGGGCAATTTAGGCGACTTGCCAAAATTTCACGACTCAGCCTACTAGCCTGAGGGCTGAGATTGCTCCCGCCGATTGGGTTGAGCATTTCCTCAGTCTGCTGAATCCCTGCGTGAGCATGAGTATGGAGCCGTGCTGTCAGCCTACGCCAATGTGGAGACTCTGGATCGCCCGTTTTCAATGCCAGAACTGAACAGGGTGCTTATCTCAGTGAAAGACCATAGAGCTCCAGGGGGCGATGGAGTCCCTTTCGAATTTTTTAGAAACTCTCCCCAGGAGTTCAGGGGATTGCTGCTGAACTTTTTCAACCATATTCTGAGGGTAGGAGTGATCCCGGAGCTGTTCTAGGAATCCTGGATTTTTCCTATTTTCAAAAACGGTGACCCCTCGGATACTTCCAACTACAGAGGCCTGTCATTTATCAGTTGTATGGGCAAGATATTTTCATGCTTGCTGGCCAATCGCTTGACAACCTTCGTGGAGGGAAACAACATTCTGAAGGAGTGCCAGACGGGATTCCGCCGTGGTTATTCGACCGTCTACGCAATCTTTGTCCTGACATCGACAATCGCCCTGAAGCTAGCCCGGCCTCGTAACAAAGTCTACGGATCTTAGAGCTGCATTTGATCGGGTGAACAGAAGACATCTTTTCTGCAAGATGCTCTCGCTGGGGATCTTGTCCAAGTTCGTCCGCGCCCTGCAGAGCCTGTATGATGGGTCGACTTCATCGGTTTGGCTGCGGGGGGAGAGATAAGAGCCGTTCAAGGTTGGCAGTGGAGTGAAGCAGGGTTGCTCCTTAAGACCATTTCTCTTCTCTCTGTTCATTAATGATTTTGCCGATGAACTGGAACATGGCGTGTTGGTGAGGGTGCTACTCTATGCGGATGATTTGGTAATTCTGGCTGACAGTCCCGTGCGAATGCAAAGGAACATTGAGGCATTGAGTGCTTATTGCACCCGTTGGAGGCTGAGCCTTAACCTCGACAAGTCATGATCTTCCAGGACGGGGGCCGGAGGCGGCGCTCAGAGAAATGGCACTACAGGGGGAACCAGTCAAGATCGTGAGAGAGTACACATACCTGGGGGTCACTCTCTCACTGGGGCTGTCGTACATGAGCCATGGAAGGAAGAAGAGTGTAGCAGCTGGGGCAGCCATGAACTTCGTCTGGGGGAAAGCATTTTCGGGACCATCAGTCCCTGTATCGGCAAAGTTGAAGATCTTCAACTCGGTGGTGAGGGCGATTCTCTGCTACGCCTCCCAAGTTTGGGGGTGCCAGGAGACGCGGTGATCGAGGCGGTCCAGTTGCAGTTTGTTCGACGCTTGTTCCATCTGCCGCGCTGCTCGTCTGGCTATATCATGCACCTGGAGACTGAACTCGACACGTTGCCGACATACACACTGCGAACGCGCTTGGACTGCCTCATCGAAGTCGTCAGGATGCCTACCACAAGGCTTTCCAGAATTGTGGCTGAGGAGGTCATCCGTGGAGGGATAGGTTGGGCTCGGGGGTGGGCGGAACGTGCGGCCGAGCGTGGGCTGCCGAACAGTCTTCCTGCGACCGATTGGACGGTGATGGCGGGGGATGCCGAGCGATTCATCATCGCCCTCAGGGCAGCCCGGAGTGCGGAGTGTCCGAATCGTTTACGCTGCATCACGAACTGGATCCCAGGATGAAATGCGCCAGCCTTGCTGCTGGGAAGGACATGGACTTGTTTGTGGTGAGATGGGCTTTTAAAATGCGAGCAGAACTACTCAACCTAAATGGCAGACCACATTCCACCATGGCAAGCGACGAGTGCCCGCTGTGCAACCGCAGGGAGCGAGAGGATTTATTCCATTTCCTCTGCATGTGTCCGGCTCTGGGAGAATTTAGGGCACAGGTGTTCAACGCAGTGCAAATCAGTCGAGATGCGGCAATCAGCATCTTAAATGGGCCAAACTGGGAGCCTCGGCTGTCTTGGCGGTATAGGTGTTATATGGTAAATGAGTTTAATTTTGACATGTAAAAAAAAAAAAAATAACAATAATAATAATAACAGTGATGATAACAATAAAAAATAAAATCCCCTTCAATATCACGCGCTCTCCCTTTGTTACGTGGTGGACCGAACCCCGGCAGACGGTTAATTAAACAATGCCGTATGATGTTTAATTTTGTAATGTTTGAATTCTGTCATATATTTTTCTAAATAAACGTTTTTCTTCTTCTTCTTCTTCTTCTATATTGGATTAGGGATTTCCAGTTCCTGTAGTTACTATTCGGCTGAGTATATATAAAAGTCCTGCAGATGTCCTTCGTCGTCATAATTCAAAGAAAGATTATCAGGAATAATTAATCACAGCACACATATGAAGCGTTTTCTATTCATTAGTTACATACCTACTCTGAATCTCCTTCCTCTAATCCCTAATAACCTAATCTGACTACCGCTATTGGTTATCCTTCCTAATTCTGGTATTGGTCAATCCTTCCTTCCATAATTTTTTAGGTTTCCATTTCTGATTATCGGTCAATTTTATCAGGTGATCCAGACACGTCTTGGTAAGTTAGAAGGGCTCACAAGAAAGAGCAGGGATGGCCGAGATTACACAGCCTGGACTAAAGTACCCTACGCGAAACCACCGATTGGTTCTCTTCGATTGGCTGTAAGTATTACACTATTACTCTTTTATCTCAGAACG
The DNA here is from genome assembly GCA_037159825.1 of Tupiocoris notatus. Taxonomy (NCBI): domain Eukaryota; kingdom Metazoa; phylum Arthropoda; class Insecta; order Hemiptera; family Miridae; genus Tupiocoris; species Tupiocoris notatus. Next base: position 123,097 of record JASJUZ010000705.1, on the reverse strand, counting down.
AAATTTTTCGAGGTCATGAAACAATAGTTTTCGTTTGGTTGCCGTCGCATTTGTTGTAGTAGAGGGGCTGTGAGGGGGAGAAAAACCAGGCGACTTATTCTCCAGATCTTTAATGGCTGGCCGAGCACTTTCGCCCGTTCGGGCATCTTCAGGGCGACGTGGAACCATGAGGTCCACAGACAGCTGTGGACCTCATGGTTCCACGTCGCCCTGAAGATGCCCGAACGGGCGAAAGTGCTCGGCCAGCCATTAAAGATCTGGAGAATAAGTCGCCTGGTTTTTCTCCCTCTCACAACCCATCTACAACAATAGTTTTATATCTTCTTGAAAATTTAGACGCAGCTGGCTATTTTGAATTGGAACTACCTATCTTCGTTTGCAGAATCCAGAACCTTTCGGCAGTTGGACTGGTGTATTGAATGCTACAGAACCTTTCCCCTATTGCATCCAATTCACCGGAGTTGACTTTACTGGACAGGAAGATTGCCTATACGTTAGCATATACAAACCGAACGTAAGTTCAACACACCACTTTTTGCTTTGTTATTGAATAATTAAAATTAGCCGAAGAAAAGTCTCCGAATATGATTAGTTTTTAGGTGGGACCTCATCTCCAACAACGTCAGGCATAGGTATCGATAATCCTATATAGGTATTTCCCATAACATTCCGAGATCTAGACAGACATGAGTTGACAACTGAATAGTCGGGCCTATCAATGGTACACATATTTCGTTTTTTGTATCCATCGTTATAAGAATGTTTCTCCTGTTGGCAAAGAATAGTGTGGCTGATAATAATTGTATACGGGTACGATTGAGCGTCTTGTAATGGTGTGGTTCTTGGATTAGATCAATCAAATGCTACTGTTTTACTCCATCTATTTTCGCCCATTCATGAATAGCTCAATCTTCTGGCAAACTGCATAATGCAGCTATAAAATTAGAATGGGAAAAGCATGTCTCTTGATCAACAGTCGAATTATTACTTCCATGTTTACGTAGTAAATGGAAGTATTGAGATCGTCCGAAAAGTCGAATTCGGAACCGAGGTCCTGATGGAAGAAATTTTCATAGTAGTATAATACTCAGAAACACTTTCTGAACAAGTGTCTGTGTGTCTGTGTGTCCGTCTGTCTGTGGTCACAAACTGACATAAATCGCCATATCTCCATGAAAAATGGATGAAACCTTATGAAATTTTAAGGGAATGTTTTCCCAGTGATTGTGCAAAATTAGGGTTTTCCGAATTTTGGTTTACACACAGTACTTCCGAGATATAACCGTTCAAAGTTTTTTCTGTTTTGATTTTTACAGGCTACGAGAGTCAATATTTTTTTACGTTTGAAGGCTTGAAATGTCGGTTATGGCAAGCAGAAAACACTAGATTTTTTGTATAGTGGGTCACTTACAATGCCTCCACGTTATGAGCGTTTTTCACGATTTCACTAGTGCACGTTTTGTATTTTGATTTTTACAGACCGCAAAACTCAATGTATTTGAACGTTCAAGGTCTTAAAATGATGGGGTCGGCGATTGAATGATGCCTGATTTTTATCAAATGAGTCACATGCAGTACTTCCGCGTTATATGCACATTTGCTACATTTTGATTTTTATAGACCACAAAAATGAATATATTTGAACGCTGGAGAACTTAAAATTTTTCTATATGACACTTGAATATCGCTTGATTTTTGTAATTGGGGTCACATGCAGTACCTCCTCGTAAAACGCATTTTCAGTTATTTTATTGTATTTTTTGGGTCTCTTTGCTATAAATATGACCAACTTTGAACTCGTTCACAAAACTTGTTTCGTATAGTTTGGGTAACACACAGTACTTCCTCTTCATGACTTTTTTGGCTTTTGAGACTAATTATAAACCGAAAGAGTGAATACTTTAGACCTCAAATTTTTTATATGATAGCTGAATATCGCTTAATTTTTATTATCAGGGTCACATGCAGTATTTCCTCGTAAAACGATTTTCAGTTATTTTATTAAGCGTTATTGTACTTTTTGGGTCTCTTTGCTTTAAATATGACCAACTTTGACCTCGTTCACAAAACTTGTTTTGCATGGTTTGGGTAACACACAGTACTTCCGCTTCATGCCGTTTATTGACTTTTGAGAGTAATTATAAACCGGAAGAGTGAATATACTTCAAACTTTAAATTTTTCTATATGACAGCTGAATATATTGCTTGATTTTTATTATCAGCGTCACATGCAGTACTTCCTGGTAAAACGCATTTTCTGTTATTGGACTTGTTGGGGCTGTTTGCTCTATATTTGACCAGCTCTGACCACGTTCACAAAACTTGTTTTGTATAGTTGGGATAACACACAGTACTTCCGCCTTGTGCCGTTTTTTTGCTTTAGAGATTTTTATAGGCTGCAAGAGTGAATATACTTTAGATTTTAAAGTTTTCTTTATGACAGTTGAATATTGCTTGATTTTTATTATCGGGGTCACATGCAGCTGCATTACTTCCTCGTAAAACGCATTTTCAGTTATTTTATTCTAGCGCTTTTGTAACTTTCGCGTCACTTTGCTTTAAATATGACCAACTTCGACCATGTTCAAAATCCTTGTTTTGATCACCCACCGTACTTCCGCCTTACGCCGTTTATCGCTTTTGAGCTTTTTACAGGCTGCAAAAATCAATATATTTGACGCTAGAGGTACTTAACATTGTAATGGCGAGTGAAAGACGCATACCATACTATACCATGGTTATAAACTGTTACCGACTCAAACATGGAAGTACTGTGTGATCTATGCACACCACTGGTTTTTTTTCCCCATTGTTTCCAATTTCTTTATGTTATGACTCACGGCAGTATACAACGAGCAGTATTATAGTAGTTAGAAAGATTATCGTATTATTAGTTACAAGTATCGTATTAGTAGTTAGAAAGATATCGTTTTCTTCGTCGATAGCTGCCCAGAAGCACAACGAATTGAGCGTGAGGACGGCAACCATTGTCTCAACAACAATAATTTGTACTAATTTTTTGGTTATAGCCACCTGTTTGAGCGTGAGGACCTCGCTATTATACAAATAACAATACTATAAGTACCAATTTCATGAAGAATTTTTGTAGTATGTACCACGAAATAATAAAAACGCAATGAGCATCGCATTTTTTTTTTTTGGATGCGTAGGAATAGGAAGATGAAAAACCCGGCAGACCTGGGTTCACCCGCACCAGCGATCGACAGCACCGTTGGTAATTTAAAGCCAAAAAAGTGATCCACCTACATTTAATTTTTTATAATTTCGAAGCCACGGTCGATAGCTTGTAGGTCCACAAAACATCGCTTCAATAGTGATTACCGCACAATAATAATTGTTTCTGCCCGTACAATGAGCGCCGCACTCAAATTGTAGCAAGTGACAAAGTGGCATGAACGAGAAACTAAGGCTTCAGATAACCGTAGCTAACGCAACTCAGAGTTATGAAGGCAATGAAACTCCAGTCTCGTTGAAGGAGCCTGCACAGCTCTACGTGATCTCAATCTGTCTGTCGGAAACAAAAATCGTGTCTCGTTTCATGTAATCGGTCCCATATGAAAAGAGGTTCTCCAGTGTGCACGTGAACATTCACTTTCAATATTAGTAATATCAATATGGCGACGTTGTCAAAAGTACGATAATATGAAAGTGCATACAAATGAATGCAAACAGTATGAAATTCGAATTATGTATTACAATTCATTTACCTAAATTTTTTGTAGGCCCTGATGGAGGAAATATATTTTTCAAAAGCTCGGCGAAGCAACAGCGTATAATATATATGACCCTATCCCTGATGATTTGAATGCATTTACCTAAATGTTCCTGATATTTATAATTAACTGATATGTTACCTCAATGGAACAGATTGAAGATAAATTGTTGCCTGTATTATTCACCATACACGGAGGAGGGTTTGTGGCAGGCTACCCTGGGCCGGATAATCTAGCCGACTACCTTATGGATGAAAGTGTCATCCTAGTGTCAATCACTTACAGACTGGGTGTTCTTGGTGAGTTTAGGTATAGTGTACGTATTTAGTGAACGATGTGTGTAATATTTGTATCGTGCATGACGTACCACAGTATGTGAACCCACCCTTGGCATCATCGTTACTTGATTTAATTTTCTTAATTTGCTTTTCTTTTATTGCCTGCTATGTACTTTGACACCTCCGGGCTTTATTAGGGCTACCATTAGTTGAACGGCCCGCCTAAAAATCGAACAATACCGATGTATTTTTCCAGTTTCTCAATCACGCACATCTACGTGATACCTATAAGCACGATTGCATTTTTCAGGTTTTATGGCCATGTATGACAGAGTGTTACCTGGCAATTTCGGTTTGAAGGATCAAGCTCTCGCTTTAAAATGGGTCCATGACAATATCGAAGATTACGGAGGCGATCCGAAACGGATCACAGTTTTCGGAGGTTCAGCAGGTGGTGTCAGTACTCAATTAATGCTTTTGTCTCCATTAACAAAAGGTAAACAAATAATTAACGGACACATTCACATATTAATATATTAGGCACCAGATGGGTAAGGCTCTACTTTTAGCTCATAAGGATGGGATTACACGAATTGCTGTTACTGTTGGAATACAGACTTAGACCTGTTCCGTAGACTTAGTTTGCGTAAGATTTCAATTTCATAGTCTTTTTGATGAGTTCATTATTCATTCATAAATTTCAGATATGGTCTTCGCGGCCCATGCAGTTTCCGGCACGGTCAACAACATTTGGGCGATTAAGGACCAATCGAGGATGAAAACAGCATGCGAAACAATAGTCAAGTCGATCAATTGTGAAAGAAAAACGACTGAAGAAATTCTTGAGTGCCTAAGAGCCATTGAAAACCCAAATGTGATCCAACAAGGCTTGGCCGTCGTTGGGCTTACTGTCAGTGTCTTTATTTTTTCGAAACAAAATTTTAGCGTTAGAATAAAAAAACGTTTAGCACTTCTTACGGTCGAATTTCGTTTTTCGACTATTCATTGGAGGCCGAACTCGGAAATACAGGAATCATAGTACCTATGTTATCGGAAATTCGGGTTTCTCCGTTTTTTCGGCTATGCTGATCATTTGCAACATTATTACGCCTTAGAAGAATATAGGTAATGGAGTGGAGAAACATTTCACCATCGTTGGCCCCATAGTTATCATCATAAGAATAATCTCAAGAGTCAAGTAGCTTGAGTCTCAACCACAACCTAGAACTAACTCAAATAAATTATTCATTTTTAGACCGACGTGGAAGTTACAACAATTGGTCCTACGATTGAGCCTCCCGGACCTGGGGCCTTTGCATCGGAAGACTTGACATTAGCCACTTCTACGAAACCTCTCGTCATATCTCACAGTGCTGGAGAGTTCACGTTGGCTATAGGCGGTGAGTAATTAAATTCAGTGCACCTCGAATTCCTCAGTAATTATAATTAGGTCACCTCAATAGACTCTCTTTGGAGCGTAGGAATCATATATTTATGATGTTTGAAAAATTATTATTATCAAGGGTTGTCGAACTTGAATAAGTCGCATGAATAGGCAGCAGCAACATTGACACGCTAATCGAAAGATTGGTCACCGAAATTAGAATTACAGATTTCAATTGGGAATGTGCCAATAAATTTTAGAAACACTCAGATTTTTCACATTTCATACTGTTAAGTTTAGAAGTTGAGTCGCCAATTAAGATTTGCAATTCATTGAAATCGAACAGAAATCATCGACTCAAACAAAATTAATGAGTGTGCAGCAGAAGAAGAACGTTAACCTCACGTTAACCAGCGTTTACGTACAGTTTTCGTTGAATAAAGTTGAATGTCATTGAATAAGTGATTGATAGAGCACATTTCGTTACGGAAAGGATGAAAAGTGAAAAGCTGAAGTGAACATTTCTGCAAAGAACGAGCTCAACCTTCGCTTGGTTGTCGTCGCATTTATTGTAGTAGAGGGGTTGTGAGGGGGAAAAACCAGGCGACTTATTCTCCAGATTTTTAATGGCTGGCCGAGGCTGTGGACCTCATGGTTCCACGTCGCCCTGAAGATGCCCGAATGGGCGAAAGTGCTCGGCCAGCCATTAAAAATCTGTAGAATAAGTCGCCTGGTTTTTCTCCCCCTCACAACCCCTCTACTACGAGCTCAACCTTTTTCTGCACTTCTATCGCTTCTTTTCTCCTGGGTTTCCTTTCGATAATGATTACCTGTGAAGTGTACAACGAACGGTTGAAAAGTGCTTGCAAATACTAGTTCAAATACTAGTTCCCTGTTATGTAATGGGTGCTAGCTATAAGCTCTGTGCAATCAATATCAGCGCTTTTCCTAAGGAAAATAAACATTGGATAATGACAATAAACGTTGTGCAAGTGTTATATGATTTTATTCAATTCCAGCTGACCAATTGACTGGAGGGGGCAGAGCGTTGAGAATCAAGAAGGATATAGATGGTTTCTGCCGCGATTATCTTCGTCGATTTATCCCAAACGAAAATAAATTGATGATTGCTGCAAAACGTTTGAGAGAACGATACCTACAAAACGAAACGTTACCTGAACTTCTTCAAGGATCGGGAATGGTAAGGAAACGATAGTTTCGACAGGTCGTTAGTTAAAACCACAGCTATCAATAATGGCATTGAATTTGAAGGAACGAAGAATAAAATATTCAAGTTGTTACTTGCTCACTTTTCAGATCTTGCAAGACCTTGGATTCGTATACCCAGCAATTGAATGGGCCAAAAGGTATCAAGGCCCAAAGTGGTTATACCAAATGGTACACAGGGGAGAGCAGACCTCTATAGGCTTTCTTAATTATCCGCAAAACGGTAGGTGCTGTAATCTGATATTCAATAATTATATTACCGCTCAATCACACTGCGCACTAACGTCGTGAGTTTTATTATGATGAGCTCTAATTTGTTCGAAATAATCCTTACAGTCGCTGCCCATTCTGATGACATTATATACATGTTGAACAACCGTGCGGTGGCTCCCAGCATCAGTCCGCTAATGAATCCGACTGATTATCGCGTGTCGAAAATATTGGTTGCACATTTGGTCAATTTGGCTACTTACGGGTAAGAACCTATCATGGTGTTATTATGTTCAGGGATTGGCAGCCAAGTACTTTCGATTTCGTAGTAGTGAACACAAAAAATTCAAATCATGTCTCTTCATTTAGTCAAAAACAAGCTGGCTCTACTATAGAGGGAGTTTTGTTTGATATTCGAAGGAGTTCACAAATATGACTATTTTCCCATCGGTCCGTTGAAAGAAAACGGGAATAATATAGTTTGCTCGTTTCTAAGTGAAACCTTCAGATTAAAAATCAAAGACGAGTTTGAAGTAGTTAGATGGGCCTTTATTATCATTCTTCTAGATTAGCAGCTTGTCCTCTCCAGAGAATGCCAACCCGTAGTCCACTCTCCTTCAAATTAAAAAAGAGAGATTTTAACGTCGGTTTTTGAATTAACTGGGATCAGTTCGAACAATAAATTACTATTTTTCCATCTCACTAAAATGCAGTATTATTGACGTATTTTTCTAGAAACCCGACGCCTGATGGTTCCTGGAAACAGTTCCGTGAGGAAGAGATCTACCGAATGTTAACCGAAGGCTTCGTTGAAGGAGACAGTGATTTCATTGAACAGCAATATGACATCCGTAACTTCTGGCATGAAATTTTAATTGAAGGAAAATAGTTCCGCAATATCAAGCATGCAACTATAACTACAATCGTACTGGGTTGGTGAGGGGGAGAAGAACTAGGCGACTTGTTCTCCGATTTTTTATTTACTGGCCGAGTACTTTCGCCCCTTCGGGCATCCTCAGGGCGATGTGGAACCATAGGTTACCACAGCCCGTCCACAGCCCGTTGGCTGTGGTAACCTATGGTTCCACATCGCCCTGAGGATGCCCGAAGGGGCGAAAGTACTCGGCCAGTAAATAAAAAATCGGAGAACAAGTCGCCTAGTTCTTCTCCCCCTCACCAACCCAGTACGATGAGAGATGCGACGACTCAACCAAGAAGTATAACTACAATGATTATCAACTATAACACCCTGCGACATACTGCGGTTCGACCGTTCAACTAAGTACTCAATTTTTTACGGACAGGCAATATTTTGAGGCACACTGTTTTCCTATTTAACACTTCAGAAACCTTACTTACTACGTCCCAATATTGGTTCTTGTTAATATTGGATTGCAATGCCAACAATCCGTGCATTAAATGAATTAAACAAACGCTGCAAATGATTGTACAGTCGTTTATTATTCCTTCGCTTCAATAATGATTCAAGAAGACTATCCATTTCTGATAGTAATTATTCAGAACATGTATGAACGTTTCAACCGAGAAACAGGTTGGTAACTATAGGGGAAAATTCCGTAGCAACTATTGTAGTTTTAATCATTTTTATTTTTCTTAATTTCCTAATTAAAGCTGAATTTTCCGCGCTTCCGTACAGCTGGAGAGTGTTTGACGACCATTCCAATGAGTATAGAGATTTTTATAGCTCCAAGAACTCTTGAGTTATACCCTCATGTCAAATTTCTGAAAATCTCCCAAATTCGGCACAAAAGCTGCGATAACTCGAGAACCAATAAAGCTATCGACCCCACGATGGTCTCATTCGATTCAGCGTTCAAAAATCTATATTATTTAATACGACGTACTAAATTTCAAGAGTTTAGCTATTATATAGTTTGACCGGAAAAGTGCTAACGGCGTACGGCGGACAGACAGGATTTTTTTTTATTGGATATTCGGATTCTACATGCCTTGATAGTAAAACATCATATTTTGGAAGGGGTTAGAAATTTTTGTTCTTGGACAATTACAATAGTTTATTATTTTTAATAATAAACCAAAAATGAAAATAAAATGTAAAAATGGCCATGAAACAATAAATAAAATTTTCACGATAGATAGGTAATATCTTCTTTTTGTCGTCATTGACCCTTGTTGTGATTAGCACGGAAGTTCTTCTGATTCTGAAATTATTCCCCTGCCAGAGAATTCATTTTCTCGTACAGCAAAGACAAAAATCTCTCAACTATTTACGTGAGTGATGTCATCGTGATGATTCCGTCCACGAGAGTGAAGGATTCTTCAGTGGCGGCAGGTATTTCAAAGCAACACAGTGGACGACCCTGGCTCAAGACCACTAACACACACACGCTATTATACACTTGAGCTGATCTTACCTGTTCAAATACGGGTATGTTTTTCGCCGATCCTCGTTTCGTTCGAAAATGTGTTTATGATTTGCATCTGATGACCTACCAGTATTGAATCATTGTTTTGCCAAGTTAACGAAGGAATTTCACATCTTACGCTCAGCCAACAATGAGTCAACGAATGAGCCAATGAAGTACTTCATTTTGTGTTCATTCAGGGTTGGAATTGATATCGTTTTCGGTTTTTAAAATAGATTTGGACACCGATTTCGTATTTTTTCGGTTTGAAGAAAACCCATTTTTACATTATGCGACAGCCAACACTCGAAAGCCGTTTCTTTTTTCAGAACTTCGAATCATATGTTTTTGTAAAAATTAAAGCTATGGATTCTCCAAACTAAGCTTGAAGGCCTGTCGCGGCGATAGCGCCCGAATTAAATATATTCCTCCACAAGATTAAATCATCAGTTGTGTAATTTCCAACTGATTCGGTTGAGTAATGCCTACGTAGACTCTCCTTTTCAAACTTTTTGTCTCTTCCGGTTATGTCAGTTTTCGATTGATTGACACTTGACACGAATGTCTTCATGCCTTTATTTGTTCATTTCCTATCCATTTGATTATTCACCGCCATTGTTGGAACGATAATTCCATTTTCAAAGCTGATATTTATGTACGCTTTATGATATTTTTGTTGCTACACAATTTCGCTACACAAACTCGCCAAACAGTTGCACCGCCACAGACCGGATGTTCCGTACATGCGATGCGAACACTATTGGTTGAAACATTATAGAAAGTAAAAACAATGAATATGGTAGTCTGACGACTGTGTCAGTCTGACATGCGGATATAAATGGAGCATCCAACCGGACTGAAGGGAATCAGGTTGGAAGATCATCATTTATTACGATTGAACCGAACATATATATCGTTTCCACCATACAACATTATTTTGGTAGAATTATTAGAGTTGGAATTATTAGAGAGCGGGTATGTTTTTAGAATGAGTTTTATTGGAGAAAGCAATTACCTTGATGATCAACTAACTCACGTACTGCTTATGAAATGATCAGATAACGCGATTGTGATTAGTTAGTCAAGACGGCCCTTAGTAGATATATAATCACCTGCCAGCTCAATCATTCCCCACCTGAGTTTCCGCGTTACGAAGAATAAAAAATATTATTCAAGTATAATAAATTGTAACTATATTAAACGTGTATTGTGTATAGTGTGTATTAAACGTGTGTTGTAACTATAACTATTGTAAATTGTAACTATATTATAAAAACTAATAATATAAAAACTATATATTTATTATAATATACATTATTTATATTCAAATACAATATTCAATACTATACTGTTTTGCTTTATCAACAATGTCAACCAATTTAAAAAAATTATATTTTCACTTCATCCGATAAGAGAGGTAGGTAGGTATACTTTCATCCGCCCCATTCTTGAATTAATTTTTCAGACCAATCATACTACGAGGAGATATAGGCTGAAAGCAACGGAACTACTTAATGGATATGGATCGTTTTTACTCAGATAACGAAATTAGTGAGTTTTAGTGCATTTCGAGTTTTTTGAAAACTTTAGCGTTGGAGTTTTGCCTTTAAACCATATTACACTGGTCACCAGAATCTACCATTCACGAGTCGGTAACCATAAGAAACGTATGATTTAACAAATTACTTATCCAAAACTCCTAAGTTCAAGTGTTCAAAAACCACGAAATGCACTAGAACTTTCCAATCCCACCCACGTCTGTAATACTTTTCATGCCCGAACTAGCGCGTTGTAAAATAAACAAATGCGCTGAAATATCAATCCGCGTGATAGTGATATCATTTGAGAGGTAGAATCATTTTATATATTTGAGTTAATGAGTTGACAGAACAAGGAGGCTCTTATCGAAACAGAACAAATAGTATGACAACTAATATATCAAATCCATGGTATAACAAATTCCAGACATCAAATAAAGTGTTTTGAAGAATTTTTTGCTTTATGTACATTCGATAACAACTCATTTTTCGTACTCAAGTTGGCATACAATTAAAGGTTTTTTTTTTAACTCATCAAAACACATTTGACTTATTTGAATAGTATTCTCTGAAGGGAACTGATAGTCAACTAGTTAGGGACATTACAATCGAAATGAAATCGTTAGATCACTTGGAACTCAGATACTGCAATTTTACGAGAGCGACTTTACAATTGTCGGGCGCAGTAAAAAACCTGCTACAATGTTCCTCTACGTTCATTGTGTACAATAGTCTTCCTCAATTAGCGCCAGAATCTGTACCATCAAATTACTGTGTTCCAGTTGATAGTTGAGGCTGACTGCTTCATACGGACCAGCATTGTTCGGTAAGGTTTTTGTAAGCTACCATTGAGTGAGTGAATTATCCTCTAAATGCAGAACTGAAGGCTCAGGATTGGCAGCAAATGGACGACCTACTTGAACAAATAAATTTATCGATGCGAAATAGCAATTGTTTCTAAATGAGGCTATCTTCGCGTGGATAGGAAAGTAGCACTGTGTGTACCATGCACGTGACACGTGTAGTAGTAGAAACATGTTCCCCCCACGACTGTCCGTCAGGACCCCCGACTAGCGAGTAGCTATATAAGTGGTGACCACCAGAAGGCACTCACAGAACGTTGAACCATTCAACAAGTAGTTATGGCAGAAACGTTTTACCTGCTTTGCGCTTTTGCTATCGTGGTAATATCATCCGGGGAGGTAAAGTTATTTATTGAATTTATCCATATTATTTTTAATGTGTCACTGGCACTCATGTATTGAAACGAGACGCGCCAAAGAAATTCCCCGTCGCAGATAGAGTGCTTTTTCGTGTTTCAATTAATTCGTATTTCAAGATCACTTAAAACTGATATTTGTTTTGCAAATTTAATTATAATCCACTTTTGGTTTATTATTCAATAATAAACCATTGTAATCGCCCAAGAAAAAAATTTCTAACCCCCCTCAAAATTTGATGTTTTACGTTTCAAGGCATGTAGAATCCGAATATCCAATAAAAAAATTCTGTCCGTCCGCCGTACGCCGTACGCCGTTAGCAGTTTTCCGGCCAAACTATAATAGAAATTCTTGAAATTTTCATCAAAAATCAATCTCGGTCCTACGACGGCCCAATTCTTGAACCAACTTGCTAGCTCAATTTTAAGGGTATTATTGGGGGGTTTTGAGGGGGAGAAAATTCATATTTTCCAAGGTTTTTCAGAAAAACGTGTACGTGGTATCAAATTATATAGATTTTTGGACGCTGAATCGAATGAGACCATCGCCGGGTCGATAGCTTTATTGGTTCTCGAGTTATCGCAGCTTTTGTGCCGAATTTGGGAGTTCTCGGGGCCATAAAAATCGTTCAATACTCATTGGAATGGTCGTCAAACACTCTCCAGCTGTATCGTTAGGCAATAAATTTAGCTTTTAATTAGGAAATTAAGAAAAATAAAAATGATTAAAATTACAATAGTTGCTACGGAGTTTTCCCTTATAGTTACCATCTGTTTTTCGGTGGGAACGTTCACAAATGTTCGGAATATTCAAAATGACAAATGGATAGTCTTCTTAAATCAAAATTGAAGCGAAATAATAATAAACCACTGTACGATCATTTGCAGCGTTTTTGTGTTGAACTGCATTTTGTGTTGTTGAAATGTTAAATGTGTGACGAAATAGTGGAATCATTCTTCGATATTTCATTGACTTTCCAAACGCTTACGCTATTTTAGGCATTTCCCAAACTGAGTAGTAACAAATTTTACGTGCTGCCTTTGAGCTGTGGTTGATTATTCAATAATAAATTCTAGCAGCCATCCATTCAAAGTTTGAAGCATTCCATAAATAATGCATGTAGATCTCAGTCTACGTTCAGTTCAGAACCCAGTGTAGATGAGAATCGATTTAAGTCCGATGGTTGGTACTGACGGATTTGACTCCGACACTTAGCACGAGTAAATGTTTTTACTCCAAGAGTCGTGGCGTTTGTTTATTTTCTTCTGTGTAATGATTTACTTGTTTATTTTTTTCTCTGAATAAATGCATTAAAAAAAAGAACAAGTAAACAGATATTTTTCGTCCGCCGTACGCTGTTTCAAGAATTCAAGAAAGGGTAAAAACACATATTATTTTCCTGTTTTGAGAAATATTTCTTTAGTCTTATTTCTATAGATTTTTGAACACCGAATCAAATACAACAGTCGCGGATTATAATACTTTATTGGTTCCCGACGAATGACCGAAATTTTTGGGAGCATTTTTCGAGACTGGGATTTCAGAATGATGATAATATATATAGAGCCATAGAGTTTAGCTATGTTATAAATTGTACAGCTATAAGAGCACTCTGAACTAATTGGAAAGCTCAAAAGATTGCCGTATGTCATTTGAAACAAGAAATATTTATACCATTGATTAGGAGTTTCCAGCTCTTGTAGTTTCCGTTTTGTTGTGATGTATAACAGTAAACTACTGTTCAGCTGGGTAACAATAACTGTCATTGTCCTTTTTTGTAGTATTTGAAACTAAGGTTGTTAGTAATAATACATCACTGTACATTCGCAGCGTCCTCTTTGCATAGGTTACCAACTATTTTGGTTCATTATTCAATTCATTCCCGATCCTGGTAATTGTGGATCCTTCCTTTCCCAGGGTATTCCAATTTTTCAATTTTCTCAGGTGATCCAGACACGTCTTGGTGAATTAGAAGGGCTCACGAGAAAAAGCAGAGATGGCCGCGACTACACCGCATGGACTAAAGTACCCTACGCGAAACCACCGATAGGCTCTCTGCGATTTGCAGTAAGTATAATGCTATTACTATTTTTTCTGAGAAACATCTATTTCCAGGTTATGAAACAATAGTCTTTTATAGAACATTTAGAGGCAGCTGGCTATTTTGAATTGGAACTAACTATCTCCGTTTGCAGAATCCAGAACCTTTCGGCAGTTGGACTGGTGTATTGAATGCTACAGAACCTTTCCCTTATTGCATCCAATTCGCCGGAGTCGGCTTTATTGGACAGGAAGATTGCCTATACGTGAGCATATACAAACCGAACGTAAGTTCACGCACCTCGTTTTGGTATATATATAATATAATGATAAAAATATGTCATAGAAAAAGTTCGTAACCTTAGCAAAAGGTGATTGACCCTCTAAAACGTTTGCTGTATTCCTAGAAAAATGTCTATTATATTGCGAGCTCTAGACAAAAATGGTATAATAATTGCATACGCGGGCCAAACAATGGTACATGTAATTGTCTCCCATTATACTGTAACCGGTGGTTCTTCATGACAACAGGAGATTGATGATTCCATGTCTTCACATTTTCCATTAAGTTCGATGTCTTTTCGATTAATTAACCGTCTACAAGAGGAGGAGGTTACTATGGTTGACTTGCGGTTTCTTTTCTTTTTTTTTTTTTTGTGGCATGTGTTCAGCCTCTGTAAGTCCGATCAAAATTGTTTTCGTTTAAAAGGGTGACCATCCAGGTAGGTCATATACTTTTTCGCGAAAACGCAACCACAGACTTTGTAAGCTCATTATAACGTCTAAAAAAATTGCTCGATTTTTAATTCCATGTTTATGTAGTAAATGGAAGTATTGAGATCGTCTGAAAAGACAACTTTGTTTGGAACCGATGGCCTGTTGGAAGAAATCATCATAGTACTATTATACTCAGAAACACTTTCTAAACAGGAGTCTGTGTCACAAACTGACATAAATCGCCATATCTCCCTGAAAATGGATGAAACCCTATAAAATTTTAAGGGAAAGTTTCCCCAGTAATTGTACAAAATCAGCTTTTTCCGGAATTTGGATTACACACAGTATTTCCGAGATATATAAGCGTTCAACGTTTTTTCTTTTTTGATTTTTACAGGCAATAAGAATCAATATTTTTTTACGTTTGAGGGCTTGAAATGTCGGTTATGGCAAGCAGAAAACACCAGATTTTTTGTATATTGGGTCACATACATTGCCTCCACGTTATGAGCGTTTTTCACGATTTCACTAGTGCATGTTTTGTATTTTGATTTTTACGGGCGGCAAAAGTCAATGTATTTGAACGTTCAAGGTCTTAAAATGTTGGGGTCAGCGACTGAATGATGCCTGATTTTTATCAAGTGGGTCACATACAGTACTTCTGCGTTATTTGCATATTGGCTACATTTTGATTTTTATAGACCGCAAAAATGAGTATATTTGAAAGCTGGGGGACTTCGAATTTTTCTATATGACATCTGAATATCGGTTGATTTTTATTATTGGGTTCACATGCAGTACTTTCTCGTAAAATGTATTTTCAGTTATTTTATTCAAGCCTTATTGTACTTGTTGGGTCTCTTTGCTCTATATACGACCAACTTTGACCAAATTCACAAAACTTGTTTTGTATAGTTTGGATAACTCGTAGTACTGCCGACGTATGCCGTTTTTTTTTTTTTGCTTTGGAGATTTTTATAGACCGCAAGAGTGAATATATTTTAGACTTTAAATTTTTCTTTATGACAGATGAATATTGCTTGATTTATATTATCGGGGTAACATGCAGTACTTCCTCGTAAAACGCATTTTCAGTTATTTTATTCTAGCGCTGTTGTAACTTTCGGGTCTCTTTGCTTTATGACCAACTTCGACCATGTTTTGTGTTGTTTTGATCACATACCGTACATCCGCCTTACGTCGTTTATCGCTGTTGAGCTTTTTGCAGGCTGCGAAAATCAATATTTATTTGAAGCTAGAGGTATTTAATATTTGTAATGGCGAGTGAATGACGCCTGATCTTTACCGCTAGGGTCATACGCCGTACATGCACGCTATCCAGTAGTTTTTTGGATCAGAAATATTCACATTACCCAAAAGTCAATATAGTTGAACGTTTGAAAGGTCATGCAATGTTTTCTTTGGGGGGTGAATGACGATCGGTTTTTATCGTTAAAGTCACATACCGTACTTCCGCGTTATTAAAGTATTTTTTGCTTCTAGAGTGATTTTTGGCATTCTGATCTGTTTAAGGCAGGGAATCACGCTTGATTTCATTATACTAAATTGATATTAGGAAATGATAATATACTATTAATACGATGATTTTTTCATCTCGATATGAACTAACCCAACATATAAACGATGACAACATGTCGAAAACATTTGGTGGAGAAAAGTGTCTGTGGGTCCATTTGTTAGTCTATCGGAGTGTCCGTCTGTCCTCGCGTCCATTTGTCTAGGGTCTGAGTGACAAATATTGCCATGTCATCCAGAAAAACTCTTGAAATTCGTGAAAATATTAGTTCAGAACTGTTTTTCCAGTGCAAATTACACGACGCGATTGATATTTCAATACCTAACACACACTTTTTCAGAGTTATAAAAGTTAAAACTTTATTCCATGTTGTTACTGTGATTTTTACCAGCCATAAAAATCAATATTTTCGATTAATAAACGCCTTGAAATATTCTTCATGGCAAGCAGGTTGCAGACTATTTAATTTATATTTTTGGCTCACACAACGTTTAGTATCATGTCATGAGCTTTGTTGAGGCTATCTTCTACTGGCTTCAAAAATTAATATAAATGAACGCTGGAGGTTTTTGAATGTCTGTAACCATGAGTGAATGACATATACTTAATGACATATTTTTAGGTGTCGTTGATATAAAAATGATCCCATTTTACAAAATTCGATTTTTATTGTAAGGCTCACATACTGCGGAAGCATTGTCAACCCAAGTCGTGCGTTTTTCTATTTTTGGGCCTCCTGGCTCGTTTTTTGATAACAGCTGTTGTAAATTAACGTTTCGGCCTTCGTACGATTTTCTCGATTTTATAATTGGTTATACCTGTTACCGACTCAAACATGGAAGTACTGTGTGATCTATGCACATCACTGGTTTATTTTAAAACCATTTTATACATAATTATCTGCCTATTAGAGCCTAATTTTTGCTAGGTATTCTGAAATGGCGAGTAGAGAATAAAGTATAACAAAAAAACGTGATAATGAATTTTGCATTATTGAAGTTTTTCGAGTTCCATTATCAACCACGCCGAGAAAAAAAAAGAAAATTCCTGTGGTTCTAAGCACTCAACAAGAGCTTTCTAACGATGGTAAGGAATTAGTTTTACGTGTCATATTGAGTGAGGAGTTGATGTTCTTATTGACCATTGTTTGAGACCCCATAACTTCTGAATGAAACCAGCTTTTTCATCGTTAGTAATCCTAAACTGTTCAAATTTGAGTCTAGTTTCCACAGCATTGATTGAATCATAACTGAATTCTTTGTAGGTAATATTTCTGAAACAATTGAATTAAAATAACTTTTTGGTTTATTATTCAATAATGAACCATTGTAATCGCTCAAGAAAAAACATTTTCTAACCCCCTCAAAATTTGATGCTTTACGTTTCAAGACATGTAGAATCCGAATAAAAAAAAAAAATAAATAAATAAAAAAATTAAAAAAAAAATGTGTTTTATTTGAACCGTTCTATATAGTTTATTATTCAAGGCGCATATTTTCTAATAAGTTACGTCACAATAGACTATATTTATTTAATATTTTTCACGACTTCGTTTATCGTATATTCGACAATTATTCATGTTACTCCTGCCGCTAAAAATTTGAACGTCACATAGCGGTGTGGGTTTTTGAATTCATAGGTGTAATTAAATCAAGCCAACGGTCGTATTGCACTCTATTTATTTCCGTCCATTTGTACATTATTGAGAAAATCATCAGGCTCACTTCGTAATTCAGCAATTAAAATAGCGGGGTAAAACGCATGTTTCTTGAGCGAACATAGTTCAACTCATGTTCCCTAAACATTTTTCGTTTTATAGAGAGATACAAATAGTTTTAATCGCTCTTTGTTTATCTGTAACTCTTCACTAGCAGTGCAAAGCAATTTTCGTGCTGACAACACTACTACAAACTTGCTTGTGCTAGCCACCTCGTGCAAATTATTTGAGCACGAACCAAATCACAATACTGGGCACAAAATATAAATAATCTGGCGAGAGAAGAACTCCTAACATCATACAAAGTAGTGTAAATACATTCAAATAGAAATTAGCAGCGCAATGTTCCTTTTTTTCAGCATACATACTGCTAATTCATATTTATCATTCAATCATCTTTAATGCAACAGATCGAAGACAAACTGTTACCTGTGCTATTCACCATACACGGAGGAGGGTTTGTGGGAGGCTTCCCAGGGCCGGATAATCTAGCCGACTACCTTATGGATGAAAGCGTTATCCTTGTTTCAGTAACCTACAGACTCGGTGTTCTTGGTGAGTTTATGTAATGTGTACGTATATTATGTGTTCTGTATCGCAATTATTACGCTTGGTGTCCATCATCGGGGAGTTTTGGGTTTTAGCTGTTTTTTTCCCACGATGACCGTGGGGAATATTGGTTACTTTGCCAAATCATACATCTCCAATAAAGACCACAATCCACGGTTCAGATTACAGTCAACATTAGATGTATATAAGTTTACAAACCAATACTCCCCACGGCCACCGTAGAAAACTTCGGTGTAAGCAGAAACTCCCTATTAATACTTATCTGTATAGGTACTTAAGGCCCAAAGAGAAAATCCGTACTCGTGATGGAAGCCTGGAACTTGAAAACCCTCAGACTGGTTGTAATCTTTGGTAGTCGATATGTGAATCGACGTCTAAAATCTGGTTTCGATAAATGTGTACCTACTATGGGAGCGTCTCTATTTCAGTCACTCTTCTCACTAAAACGATTGAAATCGGTCCAGTGTAATATAGGTGATTGAATATCAGTCAATTGCGGAGAGTAGAGAGGTTTCCCCGCGGTTCAACACTAACGACTGAATAATCAATTTTGATTAGGGTATTAGCCAACATAATAAAAATAATTAAATAACCGACTGGCTATGTTGAAAATAATACATTTTTAAGGTGTAAAGACTTTTCGGATGAAAATAGCCAAACTTTAAAATTTCAATAAATTCATTTTTCTATTAAAGAATAGACAAAAATATGTTTAAAATTTGATTCAAATTGTGGAATAAGTACTACCGAGCCAAACTACTTTTAAAACATGATTCTAAACTCGAGCATTGCTGCTGCGGTGAGCGGAGTGCGATTCGAAACAATATCGTCGGAGTATGAGTCAGATCGTACTCATGAATCAGATAATGTTGTGGCATTTCAATAGAACGAAGTAATGCATTCGAAGGTGGTAATAATCGTACAATATGAAATATTTTATCTATTCGTGGTCGCTGTGAGGAAGAATCGCAGATGGTATCAGACCAAATAATATGTCTAACTCTACTGTCAGCAGCAATCGAATCGAAATGTCTTCCTTTCTTCGAAGTACAAGTGAATAAATGATTATTCAGGCATATTTTATGCTATCACGCACATGCGCGATATACAATCGAAAAGTAGCTAATTACCTATTATACCTCTTTTCGCAGGTTTTCTGACCATGAATGATACAGTGATACCAGGCAATTTCGGTTTGAAGGATCAAGCTCTCGCTTTGAAATGGGTATATGAGAATATCGAAGATTACGGCGGCGATCCAAAACGAATTACAGTTTTCGGGGGATCAGCAGGTGGTGCCAGTACTCATTATATGCTTTTGTCTCCACTCACAAGAGGTAAACAATTCAATTACTAACACATAAATGGTATGTGTGATCGATCATGTGACCTCACATTCCCTTTTCCTTACGATGTAAGCGATTACGTGTTTTCTTTCTGATTCGGAATAGAAAATAAAACTCATAAGCGTATGATTATATCGTAACCAAAAGGGAATTTAAGATCAGATGGACTATCCGATAGTCCGCAATGACATCGGAAAATTACTAATTATACAGCTACCGTCATATGTCACTCTTGCATGGGTTTGAATTTTCATAAATCTAGTATTTAAATTTAGTATTGCATCATCATGTTCTTGGGCCATCCGCGGTGTAGTGGTATGGAGCCCGACCCTTCGTCCTCCACACTCAGGGGGGTGAGGCAATGAGTAGCCACGAGCGAAATCGTCAGAATTATAGTAAGTGCAGGATCGATTGAAAATCTTCTGCTTCCGCTATGGGAACGGCTGACGACGTCCACGACGGGAAAGTATTCCCAGTTGGACGAAAATCCATGGTGAAACTCCTTGTTTACTTTACTTTTTACTTTTTCATCATGTTCTTCATCTATTTGATAAATCGTTTTCAGACATGGTCTTTGCGGCGCATGCGGTGTCCGGCACGGTTAACAAGATTTGGTCAATTCAGGACCAACAGAAAATGAAAAGTGCGAGTGAAACAGTGGCCGGTTCCATCAACTGCGCTAGAGAAACGTCTGAAGAAATCCTCGAATGCCTCAGAGCCATTGAAAGCCCAAATGTGATACAACAAGGCTTGGCCTCTGTTGGGTTGTCTGTTAGTACCTTAAAAATGATGGAGCGTTACAATAAGCGATAATTAATTCTTGTCGTGCAATTGTGACTGCTGCTTATTGGTCTAAGCCGAACATGGTCATACTCGACTCGTTTTCTCTATTCGTGTTTTCTTGTTCTATTTTTTAAGTCAATGATTTCTCCCAATATTTATTTAGCCTTGGAAGGAAAATAGTGGAGGAATGGTTGAATTTCAAAAAACCCGCCCCTCCTTGTCCGTACATCATTATAGAACTAACTGGTTTTAATGATTAATTTTTAGAGCGACGTGGATACTGTAACATTTGGTCCTATCATTGAGCCTTCCGGACCCGGGGCTATTGCATCAGAAGATTTGTCATTAGCCACTTCTACGAAACCTTTAATTCTATCGCACACTGCTGGAGAGTTCACGTTGGCTGTCACCAGTGAGTTATTCAATTGAGTGAAACTCGAATTTCTCTGCACTCACAGTTGTGTCATGGCACATGAGTTATTTGAAGCTAAGGAATCATAAACGTTTTAAGAAAATTATTGCGATAATGAGTGTTAGTTAGTATGTGAGGACTGATCAACAAGCGCATGAATCCGATCACGAATACGCAACAGCAAAATTGACGACACTAGTCGAAAGAATACTGAGTCGAAACGGAATGACAGGACTCGTTTGGAAAACTGCCTCAAAAATTAGAAAATGAAAAACTTTTTTCATTCTAAATTGCTTACTGTGAAAAGATAAAAATAGAAATGTTTGGCAAAAAAAAACCATGTTAGTATGCATTGTCACTATTTAACTTTTTGCTCTCCCAACTTCTGCTTCGAAACGAATTACGTCCACAGTGAAGAATGGAAACGTGCTTCAAAAAATGTGTCCTTGCCAACATCTTTACAATCAATATGAGCGCTTTTCTTACGCAAAGAAACATTTTAAGCAGGATTAATAAGTCTTTTTTCCATTCCAGCTGACCAACTTTCTGGAGGAGGCAGAGCGTCAAGGATCAAAAATGATATAGATGCTTTCAGTCGTGATTATCTTCGCCGATTTTTGCGAGATGACAGTAAATTGAAATGTGCTGCAAAACGTTTAAGAGAACGGTACCTGTACAACGAAACGTTACCTGGACTTCTGCAAGGATCGGGAATGGTAAGGAAAAACGAGCTCCTCAATAGTTGCGTAGAAAAACGCTGCAAATTATTGTACAGTGGTTTATTATTCCTTCGCGTCAATAATGATTTAGGAAGACTATCCATTTGTGATAGTAATTATTTCGAAGATTTCTGAACAATCCCACTGTACAGTAGGTAATTGTAATCAATTTTATTTTTCTTAATTTTCCAATTAAAAGCTAAATTTTTCGCCTTACCCTACAGCTGGATAGAGTGTTTGACGACAATTCCAATGAGTATAGAACGATTTTTATATTGGTTTTTTATTGGATATTCGGATTCTACATGCCTTGAAACGTAAAACATCAAATTTTGAGGGGGTTAGAATTTTTTTTTTCTTGGGCGATTGCAATGGTTTATTATTGAAAAATAAACCAAAAGAATTGAAAACCTGAGGAGGGAGCCACTCAGTTTTCCCAACATGAACCGTTATTAGAAGAAAAGTTGCATAATTGTTATTTTCCTCATGGTTCGGATTGAAGCAGCAATACTCTTTCGGCCAACTTGGAGAAATTATAAATATAGGTCGTTATTCTTTTCCTTGTCGTTGCATTTCTTGATGTCCGGGGGTCGTGAGGGGGAGAAAAACCAGGCGAATCATTCTCCGATTGTTTATTGGCTGGCCGAGCACAGCAGGCACAGCTGTGGACTCCAGGGGCGGATCCAGAAATCATTTCTGGGGGGGGCTGGATCATGACCCACGTGGGAACGAATTTTCAGAAAGTACTCAGTTTCAATAGAAACCAAAAATATTTATTATTACCGAAAATATACCTTACTAAACACTGTATAATAGTATAATAGTTGCACTCCAAGTAATTTTCCAAAATATCTAGTGCAAAGCTCGAAGCTCTGGGGGGGGCTTCAGCCCCCTAGCCCCCCCCCTGGATCCGCCACTGGTGGACTCTATGGCTCCACTTCGCCCTGAAGATGCCCGAATGGGCGAAAGTGCTCGACCAGCCAATAAAGAGTCGGAGAATGAGTCGCCTGGTTTTTCTCCTCCTCACAACCCAAGGACATAGTTCGTTATTTTTGCCCATTTTGCAGATCCTGCAAGACATGGGGTTCGTATACCCAGCGACTGAATGGGCCAAAAAGCATCAAGGTCCAAAATGGATCTACCAAATGGTACATAGGGGAGAGCTTACCTCTGTAGGCATTCCTACTTATCCGCAAAATGGTACAGTAACCTGATTTCCAGATCACTGACATTAACGCACTAACGTTCTGAGTTTTGTTATAATGTGCACTAATTATTTGTTTGAAATAATCCTTGCAGTCGCTGCGCATTCGGATGATATCGTATATCTACTAAACAACCGTAAAATGATTCCAAGCCTCAGTCCGCAAATGAATCCGACTGATGAACGTGTGTCAAGAATATTGGTTGCACATTTGGTCAATTTGGCTACTTACGGGTAACTTCCATTGCTTATTGACTCCCATTGCGTCCCATGTTCAGGCAGCTAAGCTGTCAATTAGATTGCTAAAACCCACTCAAACTCATCAATTTTCGTTATCGAAGTCCGAAACACCTACAGTTGAACTCTACACATAAAAACTAGAGAAGCAAGGAAATGTGATTATGCCGGTTTTATTGAGTGATTTTTGGGAACAATTCTGAAGGTTTTTGTCCCATAACTTTGAAAAGTTATGGGAAAGTTATGGTATACTTGGTAGAGTCGTATTCGAGAGTATAGATCTATCGAAAACAACTGCTTAGAACTATAATCTGTGAACTAAAATTTTGGGAAATAATTGCTTGAATAAACATTCCGATGCTAACGTGTTAACGGCTATCATTAGTAGAATCTTCAGCTGTAACCACTAAACGCTCAGTTAATGGCTCAATTAAAAACCCAATTTTAAGTCGAATTGCTATTTTTCCGTTAATTGAAAAATCATCTGCTTCACTAATTTTCTCACGGTTATGATTATTCAGAAGTTAAAAACTTATTCAGGTATTTGAACAATCTACTTGTGTCACATACAAAGGTGATTTCTGGCCCTACGTCACCCGGTTTTTCCACGATGGTCTCTAAATAATGAGGAAACAGGAAAAACCAACGGGCATTGATTAATTTTAATCAATTCCACATTGTAGATTTTAGTTCCTCTAGATACCAATTTGCTCAATTCAATATTAGAGGGCGTCTTATTGGAGTAATTGACAATTAAAGGTAAAGGTACAAACTTGATCGATTCCTTCCTGATTTGAAATTTTCTTCAACGTGTCGTGGGAATAGTTCATCGCAAAAAGAAGAAGGTTCCGAATACTGGTTATAAATAAAGAGTCGCTTGCTAATTGAATGCCGTTCACAAGCAGTAAAATTTCCTCTTACGTTAAATAGAAACAAAACGGGAGAATTTAATCTTGTTTTTTCATTAACTGGTATTAGCTGGCATGTTTATCATTTCAATCCCATGCAATGTGAAATTATTGACGTGTTTTTCTAGAAACCCGACGCCTGACGGTTCCTGGGAACAGTTCCGAGAGAACGAGATCTACCGAATGTTAACCGAAGGCTTTGTTAAAGGAGACGGTGATTTCATCAAAGAGCAATTCGACATCGATAACTTTTGGAATGAAATCATAGTTGATGGAAAATAATTCCGATGGAGCGCACCTGAGACTACAACTAACATGTTTCTTTAACGATCTATTTATCTACGTTTCGAATGATTGACTGTTCAACTTCTCACAGACAGTTAGCCAAGCAATTAAAGCGTAGTGAGGCACACTGAGTCGCTATTTAACGTTTCACGAACCTTGGATACTAAATCCTTTCATGTTTTCATGTTAATATTGGCTTGCAAATCGTGCAATAAATTAAATTTTCAGATCAGAACATAATTTTTTGGAATAGTCCCTTGTTATCTTCCGAAATTCCGCTCTCACAAAATAAAGTTAATCATGGTTAATAAAGTTCTCCTGATTCTGTCAACTGAGCGACGGGTGGATGGTGGAAATTTGGTGCAATTCCAATGTAATTGATGGAGATAGTGCAAGTTATGTGCAGCATGGTCTCTTATGGAATTGTTCCTCGGCCAGAATATTCTCATAGTGTATAACAGTGTAGAGAAAAATACTGATACTTGTACTACATATAAGATGTCAGCGAGATTATTCCGTTAACACGCGGAAAGTATCGAGTCTAGGCGGTTGATACTTCAACGCAATATAGTGCATGACCCTGGCTAGGAACCCCTCACACATGGGCAGAGATGTTACCTACCTATATACTACGTGTAATACCAACTCTCTGCCCACCCTCGTTTCTTGTATCGCTTTGCTCATCATCCCGACAAGTGTTACAATGTTCGGAAACAAGATTATGATCTGCATACGTATGGCATAAGACCCGAAAGTTACAAAAGCGCTAGAACGAAATAACTGAAATAGCGTGTAACGAGGAAGTACTGCATGTTACCCCGATAATAAAAATCAAGCCAAATTCAACTGTCATAAAGAAAAATTTAAAGGCTAAAGTATATTCACTCTTGTGGTCTATAAAAATCTCTAATGTAAAAAAAACAGCATAAGGCGGAAGTACTGTGTGTTATTCAAACTATACAAAACAAGTTCCATGAACGTGGTCAGAGTTGGTCAAATATATAGCAAAGAGCCCCAAAAAGTACAGTAACTGAAAATGCGTTTTGCGAGGAAGTTCTGCAGGTGACCCCAATAATAAAAAACAAGCAATATTCAGCTGTCATATTGACAATTTAAAGTCTAATGTATATTCACTCTTGCGGTCTATTAAAATCTCAAAAGTTAAAAAATGGCATAAATCGGAAGTACTGTGTGTTACCCAAACCATACAAAACAAGTTTTGTGAGCGAGGTCAAAGTTGGTCATATTTAAAGCAAAGATACCCTAAAAGTACATTAACGCTTAATAAAATAACCGAAAATGGTTTTACGAGGAAGTATTGCAGGTGACCACAATAATAAAAATCTAGCAATATTCAGCTGTCATATAGAAAATTCAAAGTCTAATGTATATTCACTATTGCTGTCTACTAAATCTCAAAAGTTGAACAAAGGCATAATGCGGAAGTACTGTGTGTTATCCAAACTATGCAAAACAAGTTTTATGAACGAGGTCAAAGTTGGTCATATTTCAAGCAAACATACCCTAAAAGTACATTAACGCTTAATAAAATAACTGAAAATGCGTTTTACGAGGAGGTACTGCATGTGACCCCAATAATAAAAATCAAGCGATATTCAACTGTCATATAGAAAAATTTTAAGTCCTCCAGCGTTCAAATATATTCATTTTTGTGGTCTTTAAAAATCAAAATGTAGCAAATGTGCAAATAACGCGGATGTACTTCATGTGACCCCCTTCATAAAAATCAGGCGTCGTTCAATCGCCAACCCCAACATTTTAACACCACAAACATTCAAATGCATTGCGTTTTGCGGCCTGTAAAAATCAAAATACAAAACATGCACTTGTGAAATCGTGAAAAATGCTCATAACGTGGAGGCATTGTATGTGATCCACTATACAAAAAATCTCGTGTTTTCTGCTTGCCATAACCGACATTTCAAGCCCTCAAACGTAGAAAAACATCGACTCTCATAGCCTGTAAAAATCGAAACAGAAAAAACGTTGACCGCTTATATCTCGGAAGTACTGTGTGTAATTCAAAATTCGGAAAGACCTGATTTTGTACAATCACTGGGAAAACATTCCCTTAAATTTTCCCCTATGAAATTTAATTCCGATTAATAACGCCCGTCGTACACTATCTCAATTCGAATGGTATTTTTGTGGATTTTAAGGGGAAAAATCCGTGTTAATGAAACATGATTCCATGGAGATCATTCGCCGAATTAGTTTTTATTTATTCATGGAAAATGAATCCAACGAGACTATACTGGGATTGATATCCGTTCTAGATTTAACGCAGCTTTAAAGTGAGCGACTGTCGAAACTACATTAATCGAGGCACAGGTTATTGCGACTTATAAACCACGATAGAATCATTTGCAGGGTGTTTTTGTTTTGTTTTTCTTATTAGATCTCATTCCCAATCCTACATTAGCCGATCGATGTTCCACGATTTTTTTTCTATTTTCATTTTTATTTAACAGTTTATTGTTTCAGGTGATCCAGACCCGTCTTGGTAAATTGGAAGGGCTTACAAGAAAGAGCAGGGATGGCCGACATTACACCGCTTGGACTAAAGTACCTTTCGCGAAACCACCGATCGGTTCTCTTCGACTAGCAGTACGTTTAGCTCTTAATGGATTTTTCTCTATACTATTATCTGAATCGAGTTCCTTTATAAAACAATAATATTTTTTAGAAAATTTGGAGGAGCTTATTATTTGAAATATCTTCGTTTGCAGTATCCAGAGCCGTTCGGCAGTTGGAGTGGAGTGCTAAATGCAACAGAACCTTTCCCCTGGTGCATTCAATTCACAGGGCTTGCTGTTCTTGGACAGGAAGACTGCCTATACTTGAGCATAAATATACAAACCAAACGTAAGTTTAAAATACCGCCTATCGGTCCGTTGAACAATTAAATGATGATTGTTAATGAAATAATGATAAATTAATGATAAATAATGAATAAATTAATAAATAATGATGATAAATAATGAATAAATTAATAAATAATGATGATAAATAATGAATAAATTAATAAATAATGATGATAAATAATGAATAAATTAATAAATAATGATGATAAATAATGATAATAATTAAATTAAATTAATGAATTAATGATAAGTTAAACAATTAAATGATGAACTAATGCATTTGCTCAAGAAATAGGTCCAGAGGCGCGCTTGAATCTATAATCTGTTTGTATTAGATCACAATCCACTCAAGATTTAAGTGGATAGGGAAGACATCATTCGACAATTTCGGAATCACCACTGTTGACTTCTTGTAAGTATTGTATTCGACTTATAATACTGAAGAGCAAGAGTCGTTATTGGTGCTAATAGTAGGAAAACGCGTACGGGCTGTGCGAGCAGAACAGGCACCTCCTCAACTTGAGCATCAACCTCCACCTTGCGGTGAAATGGGCTGTTGGTTATCTCCCGCAGGTTACGTGCGCTCACCCTTTAACTATCACGGCCGAGTGCGCTTTTCCGCATAATGAAACTGTGTCTACATAGGTATCTACTTGCTCGTCTTGAACGAACACATTCTGCACGTTGACGATGCTTTTAAAACCGCGTTTATCCTAGTTTCTCTGTGCCATAATTTTACTCTTCCCGTTTTAAAAGAGATGGCCAACAGCATATAGATCTGCCTTGTCACTAGTAATGAATTAGTCTTATTAATTACAAAATAGAAGATGGTTGAAAAGCAATACAACATGTTTTAAAAAATTCAGTCTAACATTAAATAAACTGAAAAAGGATGAGGAGGAATCGATGGTAACAATATGGTGACCTGAGATATTCACTAAGGAAAAATTGGATTAGGATGAAGCGAGGATTACGAGGCCAATTAATCAGAGGCAGAAGAGAGGTAACATTGATCAGTGGCAGTGAGAGAACTGTTCATAGATAGAGCTTCCTTCCCCTTATAGACAATATTGGTGTTACAGTGTTGGTAGTTGTGATGAGGCGTATTTCGATCTTCGATCAAAATTTAATGGTGTAAGGAGATTTTATTTTCGGCAAAGCCCACAGTTGTGGATGTTATTTTCGAGTCTACTACTTGATTTGCTAATGGTCAGAAAAATTATTCGCACTTGCAAGCACCGTGGTTGGCAACTTCCTATGCGAATCGTTATTTAGGTAACTTACTTTAGGGTCTGTGTAGCAATTGAAGATAAAGCCGAGATATTGACTACGGTTATACTAGAGATAGATTAACAAGAGATTTTCCTTTGTAAAGGCACTCGGAAATCTGTTTGGTACGGCTAACCGTAGTAGGATATCTCGGCTTTATCTACGATTACTAACGTACCCTTGTTCGATTAATTGCTCTCCATAAAAAATACACCGCTCGGGAGAAGCGATACACTTTTTATTCGGAACGTGTATCGCAATTTACCAAGGTGTTTACAACCGTTTCGAACGTCAACGCACCGGGCGCTCGTTAAAAGCTGTAAAACGAACGACCGATGCGTCATTTCCTCCTTCCGGTCGTGCGAGGAACTCATCCGGTTGTCAACGTTTCACCAGTTGATCAATGAATTGATGCAGTGACCTGAATCCAAATTTGAAAAGGACCTGATGTCGGAAACGGAATTATAAACCGAAACGAACGAGAATGGCAGGTATGAAATAGGTTTACATCCATGGTCACAAAGTGAAAAAAAAATTGGAACGGAGCTACCATTAAGAAAGCCTTTGTGCAAAATTTCTCAATTTGGAAACAGGAGCAGTATCGGAGCAGTTTCGAAATGGAATGATTGATTCCAATTGGAGTCAATTATTCGTTTTTGAAAACATTAGCTTTAAATTAATACTCACCGGTCTCAGCGAAGAAAAGGCTGCACTAGTTTGTGTTTTTTTTTTTTTTTTTTTGCTTTGGAGAGGAAGCGAGTCATTACACTATTCTGACACTCATACACTCGCGTGCGAAGATCGAGACGGTGCTCAGTTGGCAGTTGTGTGATTGGCGGACAATGTACATGTGGAAGAGCTTGGATACCGCATCCTACACGCTCTGGGCTAGGCTATGGGACTACTACAATAGCACGCATTAATGCATTACCGGCGGCAGTCTAGCGGCACACGTTCCAGGTTACTTGAAATGCATCACGTATGGCCAACATCGTTGCTTTAGTCACGATCAGGTCTCAATTCGTTGAACCAAATTGTACTACGTATATATATATTTTTTTAATAGGTTAAATAATTATCATTGTTCGGCATAAATTACTGTTATCTCTAATACTTACTCAGTGTAGTAGTCACAATAGGTACTATGGATAATTCACCAGCCCTTGGCGGATTGACTGTGTGAAATAATTAGATAAAATCCATGGCTATTTTTTTCCGCTGTTGTTTAGTCGCATCGATTGAGGGGGATTCCCTTTTTTAATGATATACTATTCATTATTTTTGAATCATTAGACAATTCAGCTCGAAATGCCCAAACATACGGAAGAGAATGAGTGTGTACAGATCACCTAGGATATTCCATTTCTGGGTTGGCGATCCGGAACAAGACCGGATTCAGTGGTCTAAAAGTTTTGTCGTGGTTCTGGTCCTGCATTAAAAACCACGCAGACTGGAATTTCCCACTATCAAGGTACAAGGTAACAACAGGACGCGAAGTACTCAGGCTGTCATGAATGGTGAGATCCAGCCGAGGTAATGAGCTTGACCTTCGCTCTCCAATTGCCCGTCACCAGGGCTGTAGTACGGTTACTACCGACGAATAAGCTCCAAAGTTTACACGAGTGCGGAACGTGTTCAGATTTAATGCTTGGAAAAAACCGATCGATATCAATTCATCTAAGTAAATGAAGACGTTCGAAATTAATACGGTAGAGAAATATTGGGTGTTTTTTCTGTATCGAGGTTTAATAATGTATGACTTTCCTATCTAACGCTGAGTCGCAATCTCTCATAATGGTCATTTCTGTCCAGGTTTTCCGCATCTATGTAAATCGACATCTATTATGAAGGTGGTTGGAAGGGGAAGCGGGGGAGGGCTCGCTCTGTCTAGATCGTCGATCCGACGAACCGTCAGTTGCGCGTCTTATTTGCACCGTCAATCCAATGTGAACCGAATCGCATCAGTTAATCGGCAAATTTTACGTCTGGAACTGGGGGCAAGTTACAGCTTTTATTACGTTGTAAGTAACTGCTCATGTATCAATATTAGACAACGATGTTAATCATCAACACCTATTTTCTACAATACCGACACTTCGACTTGAAGTATGAAATAAGTAGGTAATTTAACCTAATTCAAAACTATAAATCTTTGATTAGGATTTATAGCTTAACCTGGATGCAAACTTTCTCCGACAACTTTTGGTTTACTGTTCAATACTTAAACCATTGTAATCGCCCTAGAAAAAAAGAAGTCTAAACCTCTCTCAAAATTTGATATCTCACGTTTCAATGCATGTAGCATCCGAATATCCTATTAAAAAAATTCTGTCCGTCCGCCAAACGCCGCCATCACACTTTTCTGAAAAAACTATGAAACCTAAATTCTTGAAATTTTACAACTGACAATGGCTCGATTCTGTAAACAACTCGCTAGCTCAATTTTAAGGGTATTTTTGGGGGTTTTAAAAGGATAAAATTCATATTTTCCAACGTTTCTCTGACAGAGGTGATTTTATATCAATTTCTATTGATTTTTGGACGCTGAATCGAATGAAACCATCGGAGGATTGAAAGCATTAAAGGTTCTTGTGTTATTTCAGCTTTCGGGTAGAATTTGGAAGATTTTCCGAAATGTGGCACTCGAGAAAGTTTGGAGCTATACAAATCATTCTATAATCGTTGGAATGGTCGACAAACACTGTTCAGCTGTACCATTAGGCGAAAAATTTCACTTTTAATTTGAAAATTAAGAAAAATAAAAGGGATTAAATTACCGTAGTTCAGAAATGTTAAGAATAGTTACAATCACTAATGGGTGGTTTTCTTACATCATTATTGAGGCAAAGGAATAATAAACAGCGTTTTCTCCTTCACATGGTCATTGTGTGGTAAATTAATATATATCGACGATGGAAAATTATTTCACCTCATTAGGTATTGTTGAATAGATTTCTCAAATAAAAGAATTTCATACCATGTTTCTCCTATTATAACTTGGATATCCGGTAAATATATACAGTGTATAATCAAATCCCAACGGTTTTATTCCTTGAGGGACCGATCCGGGCTGTTTGGTCTAAAAGGAATTGTGATGAGATGCCTCCTTTGTTATTTCTCAGATTATTTAAAGATATATACATTAGATAAGTAAAACAAAAGCACGTTATCTGAGCAGTTTTTATTACGCGGATTGTAAGGTTTATTGTCCTGTTTGTCGTTTGTCTGTTATCGCGCAGTTACGTCATTACTTTTTGTGTCAAAGAATACGGTAATGTTTCGGACGAGCCTCTGCCACATTTTCGGGCTCGCTCGAAGAACCGTTAACGATCCAATTAATCTTAATCTTCTCGGTATTTCCAATCGGGACTATATTATTTCTTCATCTTCCCTTGAACTATCTAATATGATGATAAAACGTGTTATTTCAGCCAATTTCCCCTATCCGCCAAATGATCTTGTTATGATGATGAAACCAGTGACTGCTCATTGATAACAGAATACAATCATTGGTTCAATGGAACAAACTCAAATTGATTCTCATACTGAGATGAGACTTAAAAACAAACTCATCTTAACACAACGCTTACCAGACATACATGTTAAGATGTTTCAATGGACCAGTTCTTACATTATAATTGCGTCAAATTAGTTTAGTTTGATGTGAAGGATTGTGAGGATATTATTATCGGTGAAAGTTCGTATCCAACATATTGTCGTACAATATTATTCATCTCCGGGGGTTCTGAGGGGGAGAAAACTAGGGGACTCATTCTCCTGAAGATGCCCGAATGAGCGAAAGTGCACGGCCTGCCAATAAAATATCAGGGAATGAGTTGCCTGGTTTTTCTCCCCCTCACAACCCCCAGACATCAAGAAATGTGACGACAAGGATTATAAATTTATATTATTCATACCCGAAACACTGATCGCCTCAGGGTCTTTTTCCCACCATGTCCATTCTTCACCGAAAGAACGGTTGGAAGGACCTTGTTAAAAAACCAGTTTGGGTGAACATTTCTCTCGCGTTTATTGCTCAAATAGTTTCTTAAAATTATTCTGCTAACCGCGAGTTCTTCTTTTTACTGCCTTGAAATAAAGTGGTCATAATTACCACTACAGAGGAGGTAGAGATTCTCTTCGGAGGGACACCATTACCAGGTTGAACTCGTTTCAAATTGACTTGGAATCGCCTTCAATTGTTTGCGGCCTTGGCCACATCCTTCATCACGTTAGCTCTCGCAGAACCCGGCTAAAGATTGTGGATATCATAACAGTCAAATCTTGATGTTCGAAACATCGCTCGAAAACCGACTTAATGCTTCATTCTAGCAATAAATGCTAGAACTCAAATTCAACGCTGAGCCATCTTGAATGGATCATTGTATATTGCATCTTCATAACTCGCGAATCGCTTTCCATTTTGCATTGGAGCTTCAGCCTCCGTAATCACCAATTATTCCCTAATGGTCTAAGACACCCTCTAATTGAAGGAGTAAACAAGCGCAATCCCCTTCACAAATGACGGGGTACACATTTTATAGCAAATTTCACTTTCAGTTTGAAAACGATGCAATTCTGAAAATATAACCATAAATAAATTTCGAAGGGTGGATCATTCGATCTTCTTTTCATGGTCGACGCATTCCTTCCTATGGTTTGGTTTTGAGGGCTACAGACAATGAATATAATATCCAAGTTAACTTTGGTTAACGAAAATTCACTTTTTTAAAAAGGACTCTTTAATTCACAAGGAAAGTTGTGCATTTACACACATGAAATATACGAACGGAGAACAACACTAGTAATGAACATTCAATCGTCTGTCCCGATTGGTTTTATAGACTTCGAATGAATGGAGCGGTTGTTATAAAATTGCGAATTTAGCATTATGTGAAGATAGACGGAGGCGGCCGGCTCGCAGGAAGTCAGACGGATGACAATGGGGTCGTCGTCCATGAGATGGTAACTTCCATATCGCCCTGAGGATGCCTTAATGAGGGAAGTGCTCTACCTTGAGAATAAAAATTCGAAAAGACGGGATGTGATTTTATATTGAGTTTCTATTTTAATTAGAATGTAATGTAATGTTCACGTATTAGAAAATAATACATAGCAAATTTAGAGATGATGGTTCCGTACCAAAGAAATGTGAAATGTTTGTGATTCGGTTTTAGCCTTCACTCTTCAAAACACACGGGAAGGTAATCAGCATTCTCCTATGCCGGCCGGTTTCCAAAAGTTGGAAGGTGTATGGCAAACTTGCCGACCAAAACAAATACCTACGTTGTTCATGATGCTCCATTTCTCGTTCCGTCAGACCTCGCCTGACGGTTTTTAAATCGCCAGAGGCTACCATCGTTTTCCAACCGTGTCAGCCTTTCGTAATCCTCAGTGGCGCGTAATCTCTTGTCATTGGATTCGTTTAATCGGATCTCGAACCGACTAACAGAGGCGTATAAACGAACGGAACACCCGGGTGGGAATTAGAAAATCCGTCCGACCGCTTTTGATGCGGTCGAAAACGATTTATGGCGTGTAAAGAACGTTCGAGAGTGTTTCCAATTTTTTAGAAACTCCTACGTCGTATGAGCCAAAAATTGTGCTCGTCAAAAGAAGCAAACGAATTCCTTGCTTCGTGTTTACTTGACTCAACCGTTTTGTATATTATACTACGCTCGGACAAAACTCCATTACTCGATTTTTCCGAGAAGAGAAGATTAGAATTTTTCAGACATCTCACTTCCGTTTTGGGGATACCGAAGCGAAAATGATACATCTCAGAACAAATGAAAGATACTTTGAAATTATCTCCCGCCTTTCGCGTCACCTAGTTTCATGCAATGATTTATGCTCGTGAAGTGCAGAGAATCAGTTGAACGCCTGGAATACCTGCCATTCCTCACTTTGCAGAGGTGCTCATGGTAATAACATTCTCTCGTTTTCATTAATTCAAATAGTTTCATATGTTGTGTCGTTCGAAGAATGAACGGAATTATCTTTCGTTTCTCCGTATGGAAAGTCCAATTAAAACTAGAGCTGTAATTTTTCTTGAGTTCACTCTTGACTTCAGAACTATTCGATTGAGCATTTGAAGTTGATGAAACTGCTTATGTACAGCTTTCTTTAACTATAGTGGTTTTCTTACTAGAGCTGTTGAATCACCTCATGATTCGAACGTCAGTACTGCCAAAAGGTGTATATTTAGAGTTTCCAATTACTCCTCATATTATCCGGCTTCCGAAACAGCTTCATAGTTCCTTCGTGAACATGGTCTGATAAATCAGGGTCCTCTGTTCGAACCTATGAGATACTTACGAACAAAAGTTCCATGGAGTAATTGGCGTAACTTCGATTTCAAAAAGATTCCCCGACTCCCGTTCTTTTCGCCTTTTCAGGTGTGCGATGCAAAATAACTACCGATGCAAATAGCCCCCGGTGTTCAGTCCCAACGGCGCTCCGCCGATGTTGATTTTTGCGGGGGAAAATTTGCATAAACTTTAATTTCGACACCGTTTAGGTATAGTTGAAGGGAGAGTTAATCAAAGTTTTTGTTTACCAAGAGATAATACGTCAACCCGATGCTGCCATTATCTGCAACGTCTACAGACAAGACGTTGGCTGGAGCGTAGATTCGACGTAGCCAGACAGATTACTCGCCGGATTATTCCTGCAGTTTCCTATCCCTTTCGGTTCCCTCGCTTCACTTTGTACCTGAACCATCGGTCGGTAGCAAAAGGAGAAACGTAATATTCACAAACTGAATCCAACCACCAGCACTTCCTACCGTCGCTCGACTTCGTTGATTGGGTTACAGCCTTGCTCTCGGAGGCGTAGGATTCCTCTCCCTCAGACTCACTCTTCCACGTACCTTTAGCTTTCAAGAAGGCCTCACCAGAGCCGCGCGGTTGGTAATGTAGTCGTAAACTTAGTAAGACCACAAGGCATCTTGTTTATACGTGTTTTCGCCAGTACACCTTCCTTCACTAGCTCACTTTCCTCCCTTACTGTATCATCCAACCAACTTAGCCCTAGTTCACTTTGCTCTAAGTCTTGAGATATGGATGGAATATGAACAGAGAACAATGCGGAATACTAAACACCGCGAATCGGTCTGCACCATTCTTCGAAGTACCTAGTGAACTTGAAACTTTTAGTTCAGCTTCTACTTGTGAAAACTGAGGAATCAGGTTTGAAACAGAACGAAACTGAGTCTGCGATTATCTAAAGACTGTTCGGAATAATTAGTTATACTACGAAGTAACATGTTTTCCGCAATCCGATTTCTGTTATTTACAGATTCCTAAGTACTTGACGCTCGTATATTTTCAAACGCTCGATAGTCTCCACCTACAGAATGCAGTTGGGGCTTCTCGGCAAAAATGAAGGTTGAACATTGACCGCGAGGAAGTCGCGTGAGAAAACTGATTATCTTCTTTGTGGAGGAAACAGAGTCGTAACTTCGTCACCTTGAACTTCTCACAACCCGAATTTCGCGATGCATCCTTGGTATTTTTATAAATAAACTTTCAACCGCGTCGAAATATGCAAAACTCTTATCAGTAAAACTGAGTGGACTATCACGCTTTATAATTGATTCAATGATTGGACCGTGATTAAATTGTTCGGGTATTCTGATGAACTTTCTCGTATTCAGCGATAAAATAATTGCTTCAAAGGCTCGAGCCTTAAACTCGGAAAAAAGAAAAATAACTCGATCGGCGCAGATTTTCTTGGTAGAAGAACGCTGTTTCTCATGGTCATCCTCATGGTCGGCTTTAATATTTGCTCGCTAGTTGTTTTGTTTTTCAGGCTATAGTTTATTCCCATCTCAGGACAATTAGTCGGCCGATGTAGAAACTTTAACGAGTATGGGGACGTTCTATTTATTAAATAGTGTTTATGAAGCTTGAGAGCTATAACCGAAAAATGTTACCACTGCAACCATTCTGGTTCATCATTTTGAGATATCATGGTAAATTTTTTATTATTTATTTTTTTCAAGTTGTGAAACTGTAATAATCTAGTATTTTTTTTCTATTCACACCTTGCTGTCTTTTTCATTTCGAAGTTGTTCTCTGAAAACGCAAAGGAAACGAGAATAGGCTGGAGAAGTTGGCAGAAAGGATTTCGTGTCCCCCGACAGGAGCCTTAAGATTTGTAAAAACATGAAGATGGAACCAAAAGTAAATCCCGCTGTAGAGAATGACTTTCCTTTTTTATCAGTCTCGATATCAGGCCCTTGGAGCAAGCCTATGGGCTTCATGTTCTTGGAGAGCAACGCTATTCCACGTCTTAGGCTTCTGATGTTGGCCCTTCGAATACTGAAAATACGTTGTCGTTCTGAGGATTTGTCCTGGGAACGGAAGCTCATCGGGCGAGATAACACTTCGCCAGCTGTCGCGTGGGAATGCTCACACCGTCTTAGTCTTAGTCTTTTCTTTTTTGAAATGAGAATATATTTTTTTTTGTGTGCCAATATTTTGACGCTATAGCCGCAAAGCTGACTTGTTTACATGTACAGCTGAATTTTCAACGATAAATATTATTTTTGAGCTGACAGTGATGAGTTTGAAAGAAATTTTCCATATACGGGTTTTTCTGGAAAAGTATGAAGGGAAAATTGCTAGCACTTACTGTTAAATCATGTTTAGAGCATCTACATGTTTGTGGATCTGATCTAAATGATAATTAGGAAATCTATGTATCTGGTAAAATGATCCAACTATCCAACTGCAGAACGATCAGACATAAATACGCTGCTCTCTTCCAATTAGTTAGGTATCTTAAAAACATTGACCCCAGCTAATTATAAGGTGCGCTATAATGTCAGCCAACGACTCTCTAATTATAAATTATACTCAAATAAATTTTGCAGCAAGAAACGCACGCTATGACTTGAATTTAGCCCAGGGCAATGGATAAGTTGATAAATTCTGACAGACAAAACCGTTCTGTTGCAGTGATGTAAACATTTTGTCCGCACAAAATGGATGGAGGGACAGGGCGACTACTTGGAGGCCTTCTCGTGGGCCTCGTGACTCTGAGTTCAGCTAGACTCCCAGAACTTGAGTGCCCGGAAGATTGCGATTGCCATTATTTTAGGTGAGATGAAACGACATCATAATTATTAAGTATCAGTGTAGAGAGCCACTGTTGTGCTAAAACAATATAGTGCCTGTAAATTTGAATAACAACGTGTTTGAACAATTATATATCCACTTCTGATTCCATCATTCTATCTACAGAATCAATTGGGTGACCGATTGTTCAGAGACGAACCTCACAGCTGTGCCGACTCTTGATGAAGGGCTCAGTCTAAACGTATACGTTTTGAACTTAAACGGTAACAACTTGACGGAAATCGATCCATTCCCAGAGGACATAAAACTCAGAAGTCTCAAACTGGCAGATAACCAGCTAACTCGCGTCACGCGTGTCTCATTTGCTGGCCTTGGCTACCTTCTTGATCTCGACCTGTCCGGAAATCAAATCGCCTACCTCGAACCTGATGCATTTGCGTAAGTAGCAGGGCGTTTTTAATTTGCTTTAATTTGATTTGTAAAAATGCTAAATAAATTATTATAGGTACTGTTGAAATTGTGAGCTTTTTTTGAACAATGAAATGGATGGTAGTGGTTAAGCCGCTGATTATTACGCGTTTACAGTTTTTTCATTGCTTCAATACTCTGTGACACTGGAAATGAACTGAGAACATAATATATTATATTATCTTCGATGCATGCTATGAAAAAGCGAAATAGTCGCCAATATCGGGCGAATACAAATTATTTAAATCCTTGACAGTTCACCAGTTTTAATGCAGTTCCACAGCATATATACGGAGTCGTAGCGAAAGGTCACTCGTAAAATTGACTTAGCGCCTTTCTGGTTTTGTATAGTTGATTGAAACACAAAGCAATCGCGTGCTACACAATGGAAGTGCATTACAAATTCTTGTAAACAATTTTCCGCTGCCAGCACGTTTGTTATCACGAGGCCTGAGAGGATACAAAAAGCTTTCTAAATCTGTGTTTGTTGCATAACAAAGCAATGTATTCAAGTTCGTTGTTACTTGACATATGCACTGTGCTGTAATTGTATCTCATTTTTGCGTGGAGCTGATTCCGTTTGAATTAAACGAATGTGCTTTTGGGCTGGAAGGTATTTACTTTGTTGACCGAACGTGCTCAAAGACTTGTTTGGGTATTCAAACTTCAATAGACCGTGCACTGTTGTTTTGGCAATGACTCAACCCGTAAATGCAAACGTTCACTTTGCAATTGAATCGTGCGTAAACTGCAAAAATTGTAGGGCAATTAAAATCAACTGTCATTCTGGAGAAAATTGAAATTAAATCATTCGCATAAATGAAATTAAAAAATCGAAAATAAGAAGTACAGAGATACTTGAGAGATTAATTTGCAATTTAGAAATGGAGGACACAGTTAGTGTTGAATTTCAACGTAAGTTTTCATTAAGTAGAAGGATCGAATCCCCCTCAACCTAGAATCAATGTAGGCCAATATTCGTACAAAATCTGATACTTTTATTTTAATGAGATAAGATTTGATCGTCATGAACAAAAACCGAATGGTCATATAATACATCCATTATTCCCGATTTCCTGACAAGTTGGGAAGATGAAAAGTTTCTGAAGCTTCGGATTCTAAACTATTTAACTCCGAAGTCGTACTAATACGCTCTATGTGAATCAGACAGCCAGTCGCTTTTTGTGCCATCACGACATGCTTGAATAGCGCTCTTCCGCCTAGAGGTGCTAGGACTGTTAATTGGCAGGTCGAATCGTGAG
Source organism: Tupiocoris notatus (assembly GCA_037159825.1). Taxonomy (NCBI): domain Eukaryota; kingdom Metazoa; phylum Arthropoda; class Insecta; order Hemiptera; family Miridae; genus Tupiocoris; species Tupiocoris notatus. The sequence goes on along the minus strand of JASJUZ010000705.1, from coordinate 83,677 downwards.
TTTCACCTTGATCAAAGCGATTATAATAATCCCGCTTTAGATGTATATTTATGATACTCGCTCAGTACGTAACGTGGCCCTAGCGAGAGCTAAGGTGTATTTAGCGTTGAGGGAATATGTAGAAAACTAGTATACGCGAAGCAATCACGCGTAGATCTATTTACACGTAGTACACAATCGGTGTTGCCTATAAGAACGTGGGTGTTTGTCTTCAGTTTCAATAAACAAGACACGTTCGCTAGGGAGTGATTACAACGACCAACCTGGCCTCCGTTTGTTGGCATCTGCTTTCGTCAAATTTCTAACTACAGTGAGGAAAGCCGGGAAATCGGGTGAAACTCAGGAGCAAAAGCAGTCCGTGATGCTAGAGATTTCCTCTTCTCGCTCAGCGAGCTCACTTGATTAAAATGCGAGTTTTCACCCCTCGACCCCGCGTTAAACGTCGGAGTCCCTAAACTGCGTTCAAGCTGTGGGTAAAGAGAGGGCGATGTAGAGATATTGTGAATTAACAGGAGAGATGGAACGAGTAGGACTTCAGGGGAGCGTTTCTGGCGGATTTGCAGGATTCCCTTACTTAATTAACCTTAACTCGCCAGCTCGACTAGCGAACTGATGCGACGAAGAATAGCTGGAAAGGAAGCAATGGGTGCGCCAGATGCCCGAACAACGTGTCTTCACGTCAGCACCATTTCTACCATCAGTTCCCTTCGACCCCATAAACGCTCATTACCCCTATTCCGCCGGGGGCCTGAAGATGGAGAAGCGGCGGCAACCGAAATTAAATAGGCCGCGTATTTGCTTCCAGGTGACGCGGTATTGTGAAAATCAAGTAGCACCAGCACTTCTCCTTGATAGTACCTCGACTCACATTAGGCAAATCGGAACGGAGTGAAAATGCATAGTAGAAATTAGCGCTAGGGAAAGAATCGAAATATAATTCAACCGGCTTTTATGAAGTGATGTAATATGATTTGACGGCATTAAAAACTTAATCAATTGGCTGGAATGATCGGCAGGACCGAAGGAATGATCCGCTTTGCTCAGATTTGGGAGAAGAGACATAAATAAAATTGGGGGAAATAATTAGGTAATGGATCAGAACTTCCCCGAGAGGAACTTCTTCGTCCTAGCATAAATTTCAGAAGAATTGACTGATTTGGCATTCAATTTAAATGGTCGCATGTTTTTTTCTATGTTACAGAGACAGTCTTGGTCTAATCACTCTTGAGCTTCAGTCGAATCCTTTGGAACAAGTGACCGGGCCTTTTCTGATCACCAAATCGCTTCGGACATTGGATCTCAGCGACTGCACCCTTCGAACAATCAACAAAAATTTTTTTGTAGACGTTCCTCATTTGAATAATCTCGACTTATCGAAAAATCCTTTCCAAGAGTTGAGCTCAGGCGTGTTCGACCCGCTCATTTCTTTGCAGGAGCTTAAATTGAACCACTGCAATTTGACCTACCTCGACGGTGAAATGTTTTCGAAATTGCAGGACATGAAGAAGTTGGAACTTTCGGGCAACGATTTGCACAGGCCGATGGATTGGGCAGCGATTCTGACTCCACTAATTCGTCTTGAGTATTTAGATATCAGCCGATCGAACGTAAAGACTCTCCCCGATGATATATTCGAACATAACCAATGGCTGCGAAGTTTGATATTGTCAGAAAACCAACTCATAGACCTTGATGTTGCGACAACGCTGGGGCAAAATTTGAAACATTTGGATTTCCTCGATTTAACCAATTGCAATATCATCGGTCCATTGTCTGAAGATGCTTTCGCCAACGCGACAAAATTGAGAACATTATTCTTAACAGGGAACGCGATGTCTGCCACGGATTTAGCCGTTGCATTATCCCCTCTAACGAAACTTCAGAAACTTTCTTTACGAAATTGCACGCTCTCCCGTTTGCCACCGAACACGTTCCACAAATTCCCGCATCTTCAAGAGCTCGATATTTCCCACAACCCGCTGAACGACGCCTTCACGTCTCTTTTGAATCCATTGACGAATTTGCGCCATCTTGATATGGGGTATAGCAACCTGGGCTCCATTTCGAAGACAACGTTCCATAAAATGACCTCATTGAAGACGCTCATTCTTTCCGGTAACCCTCTACAAAGCCTGGAGTCCGGACTTTTTCAAAATTTGACCGACCTCGAAACGCTGGAGTTGAAAAAATGTGGCCTGTCTCGCCTGGACGGCTCTGTATTCCACGATAGTTCAACGTATCCAGATTTGAAGGAGTTGAATCTCGCTGGCAACCCACTGGAAATTCCGCTGAAAGGCTCGTTCTTACCTAGGCAACTTACCAGGCTAAAAACTCTTGATTTGAGCAATTGCGGCATTGACTCGATACCACCGAATGCATTGTATTCGTTCGGAAACATTACAGCCCTTTATTTAGGTGGAAACAAACTGAAGTACAACAACCAGAGCGAGTTCGATTTTCTCCGCAATCTCCCCGATTTGGAAAGGTTAGATATGAGTTTCAACAATTTGACAACCATAACGCCGATGATCTTTCGGAATAATCAGAATCTCACGTGGTTGAAACTGGTTGGCAACCCTTGGAAATGCGGTTGTTTCGTAGCTGATATGTGGGAGTGGGCTCAGGTAGTCAAAGGCGATCTGAGCATCCTGGTCGGTTCGACAGTTTCCTCTGAGGAGGTCATTCGTACCAATCCCAAGAAGAGGAATACTTTGTACTGTAGATTCGATTATCGCTCGTCGCCAGTAAAACAACCGACGTCTCGCCGACAGAAATATTATATCACAGCCAATAGGACGTGGGCTCGCTACGTCAGAGAGTCAGCATGCGATTCGAGCCAGAGAATATTACCGACCAAATTGCTTCCATCGCCACAGGCGCTCCTGGCCGTGTCGTTGGAATCTACTGAAAAACCGATTCTTCCAGCTTGGGCTTGGACAACTTCAGTCGCCCTCGTGTCCGCTCTCCTCATTGCAGGGGCGATTTTTATTTTCACTCTGAGATCCACAAGACGCCAGAACAAATCATCTGCTGACAACGAAGAGCAATCACAGAATCACACCACTAGTCATCAGCTCGAATCTAGTGTTTCACGCTTCTAAATACTATTTCCTGAAAATATTTCGAAGTCCCATTGTTTAACTATAGTGAACTGAGTGCGAACGGTGGGCATAAATTTGAACTAGATACTGGTAACTGTAAGATATTGTAAATGTCTATCTCTCTTACTAAGTTGTATAAGATTAATAATAAATAATTTATGACGATTTAATTTATAATCCATTTCTAAAAACTCGTTATAACAAAAATCGAAGTTTTTCAACTGAAGATCTACGCTTTTTATCTCAAAGTCGACGTCATGCATCTCCCCGATATTTTTTTAAATCTATTTTTTTTTCTGCGGTAGACTCGTGAGCGAATGATTTGACTCACTGATAGAATACGAAATAGAAATACATTTCATTAGGGACTTCTTATAACGGGGTAATTACGAACATAATCTAATGAGAGTTGTCATTTATCGGGATGGAGGTCATACAAAGCCAGATATCTCCTTCGCCGCTACCATAAATTCTCATAACATTATTTTCTTCGATATTTTTCGTGTCTGTAAACTTAGTAACTTTAAACTAAGTTGATTTATAATTGACTAGCGTCCATGATCGTGTTCCCTTCTATGTAAACATGGCGCAACATAGAAAGCTGGAATTTGAACGGGGTAAGAACACGACATACTGAGCGTTTAGGTATGCCACATTCTAATCAAAGGTAAGGCATCGTTCGTATGTAAACCTAATCGTTCGTTCCTTCAGCTGATGGAATTCGGATGATTTTGTCTAAAGGAAGTTCTGATGGAATTGACCCTTGAGGCATCCAACCGTCCTAGCGTGAATCCCTTCAAAACCTCAGCTGTGTGTGGTCTCTGTCCAATTCACTACGCCAACTTTGATTCCTCAGTTATGCCGTGGTGAATGCTGAGAGGGGGGCCGGTAGTTGGATGGGGAATACCTTGCAAATTTGATCCGGATGGAACAATTCAATTTGCCTAATGAAATAGGACTGAGGCCGGTGCCCCGAGCGAGGGAGATTGGCTGGATTAGCTTTGGTTAAGAGGCCTCGCCCTGGGCTGTTGGGTCTAGTCTGTGAAGATGGAGGCGGTAGCCGCCCCAGGTGGTGCTCGTTATCATAGACTGTCCAATTTGCCGCTTTTACTATGAATATGCAACCTTCCTCTCGCGCACCTGGTTCAGCTTGCCAGTATCTGTCGCTTCTTCTCGAGCAGGGTTCACCAACCGCGACCATGAGGTTCAGAATAAGGGGAAGGTTAAGGATGAAGTTATGGAAGATGCTATAGGATTGGATTGAATAAACATCAGTCAATTAGGAGATCAAACTGTAAGTAGATTTTAAGGCGTTTTGTTCGACTGTTTGCACAAAACTGAAGCTGAAGACCCATACCATCTGAGACGAGATTCAAAACGAAATTAAAAAGGAGAATATTATGATAGAAGTTTCATGGTTAAACAGACTGTATAAGAAAACAATACAAAACCCTTAAATAAATTGTTCCGAGTGAATAAAGTCAAAAGATGCTTCATTGGATCAGCAGACTGATGACGGCACAGTAGTTATTGTTGGCGTAATTATGGTTTTATTTATGTTTGATCATTATAAATAAGTTTTCACTCATCTCGAACCCTTTGTGACTTTTACTTTTGCAGAGGAGTCACTGCAACAGTACTGTTTCCTTTCTACATTATTCTCATCATCTTAGGTTTTAGGATGCTATCTAGCGTTTCACTTTTTGATCAATTAACCATGCAATGCATCCTCATGTTATACGAAATGAAATATAGATGGAAATTACGCTTCTCCAGACTCCTCGTCAACGCAGGAAATGAGAAGATTTGCTGGGCCGGTTTAGAAATTCTACCTCACTTGGACGCGAAAAGCTCAAGCAAAAGGTGAATTAACCAGAAGTAGGTAACGTAACGTGAATAGATTTAGAGCGGTACGTATAAGCTCACGAGGATTAATTTATAAGAAACTTCCCTGAGCTCTTTTGGGGAGCGTTCTGAAAATGATCTTTCAGCGGTTGGCTAATCTTATTTATGAGAGCAATGTGAGATGATTGTCAAAACTACTCTGCTATGATATTTTCACTCCGAATTCAATATTGAAATTGGAGCATTAGTTACAATTGAAGAGAAGAGATTAATTTGAAGACATTAATTATAGTGCATTCATTTTCATTAAATGAAATGTTGCCTTTATTTTAAATTTTTTGATTTTTAACCGACTTCATTCTTAGTAGTTTGCTGTTAGGAGTTTCCTACTGTTAACTTTAAATTATAAATATCATTTATCAATTTTGTTTCTTTCAGCCGAAAACGTTTGCGGGCGAATTGTCTCATTGTCAATATTGTCAGAGAATATTCATACGTAATGCTCCAAAAAAAAGCTCTTAATAAAAATAAAATAATATAGGTACCTACCTAACGTAACGATGGTGGTGGGAAATAAATTTGCTGTGGATAACCGCGAGTAAAGATTTAATATTATTTCTTTTATTATTTCCCCATTTATTGCTAGTCATTTTTATTGCAAAAAGAATGGCGAAGGCTTGATAAATAAAAGAACGAGATTTCCAAAGGGTTCTCGCTCGAAAAGTAAGGGAGTACATTTGCCATGCAAAAATATATTTGTATAGTTTGAGGACCTTCGTTCTGCTACTTTGGAGAGTATAAGTTGCTCCTACTATTCTCCTTTTCTTCAGCATGGGGAAAACCCTCGATAGCCTGAACGTCGATGTCTCAATAGAAGACGTTTCCGCGAGCCCCTTTCAAATCGGGGCCAGCGCTGAAAAGGTGAGATCAGCATTTTCCTCGTGAAAATCGCACCCTACAAATGGGATCCCGAAAAAAAGAGAATTTTCCTCCGCAACCTTCACTTGCTGTACCACTGAATCTCATTGGATCCTCCATCGATATATCGTCCAGGTCTACAAGATTGCGTATTATAGGTTGGATCTCCTTAAAGAAGACGTGTCCATACAATCACTGGGTAAACCGTTACGGGAATAGGAAGCTGCCCCAAGGCAGTACTACCGTACTCTCGTTACAAGCGTTTTCCGTGTAAGGGCTCAACGTCCCTGAATTCGTATTTACCACTTCCTGCAATATTCTCGCTTCCGAGATCCATTTCCCTTCATCCGCAAATATCATTTTCGTGGAACGTTATGAGGCCCTGTCAGTCAAACGCGGAATTGGTCAATTTGAAACTTGGTACCGCTAAAATTACGAAGACGATTTATATTTTTGCTTGTTTTAATATGAGTCTGAAATCTAAACAAGACTGTCGACATTAAGGGTGTGGTTGTAGTTTGTTCGTGAAATTTTGCGTCGAACAAAAATCAACATTATTATAGCGTGGGTTTATTTTTGGCAAAATATTCCAGGTGTCAATTGCCCTTGCGTGCATATAGCAGAGTGCGCAATCATGTCTGTTTAAAAAGAGTACCATAAATTAGCATAATAGTGCATATCCTGGATACCCTTTTTAATTCATTCAGTATCGCCCTAAAGAGAACATGTAGAGAACTATCGACGGCTTCGGCGAATCGTGTTCTTATTTGGATTACCAAGAAGCGCGAGATCGATATTCCGTGACCCTTATCAAGCATATTAGGGTGAGGACATGTTATCTGCTATTTTCCCGTTCTCCTGTGGCTCGCAGGCTGAACCGAATCAGAGACTCTCCCTTAATTGTGCAGCCTGTTAAACTGCTCAACTGCAATCTTTGCAACATCTAAGCCTGTTAATCTTGGCCTTTCTTAAGTCTGCTAGTAATCACCGACTCCGGCTAGATTGGAGGGCTTATACTCGTTGTATGGCGCTGAAACGATAAGTCACTGTGAATAATACGAATACACGATATTTCCTCCAACGGTTTTGATATGTTCGGTGAAATCGAAAACTTTAAACACTGAAGAGATCGTCAATCTTGTTTTTTTTTTTTTTTTTTTTTGTTTTTTTTTTTTCATAATCTTGCATAAAAACTGAATTATACCTTGAAAAGCACACTTATATAGCCAAGTTTTATGGGTGACACCGGTGTCACGTGTCCCTGCAATTCTTCTCAGAATAATTCCCTAATTCAATCGACAGAGAAAAAAATCCAATTAACACAAATATTTTAAAGTTGGACTGATTTTCATCGTTTCACTCGTGTTGACTTCTGAGCTATATATTGAAGTCCTGAGTATGCCCAAGGGGCGAAAGGGCTCGGTCAGCAAATGAAGAATCGGAGAATGAGTCTTCTCCTCACAACCCCTGGACGTCAAAAAATGCTGACAAGGAAAAGTATATCACAAAATCATTTTTGGACCATCGGTAGCCCAATTATTTTAGCAAGATTAGTTAGTGAGTGAGGTAAGTTAGATAGTATTGTTCATGTATTCGGAATATTTCCATTAAAAACAGAGGTGCCTAATAATTCTCGCGCGCTAAATAATAATAAGACCACCTGGTTATAGAAAAGCCGTTCAACCATGATGATACCACTGCGATACAGCCACAAGTCAATTTTGTAACGAGAGAGACGATTCTCGGCTATGCGTTGCTGGTTTGAACGTTCGAGGGCGGGCTGTGTTCTCTTATCTCTGGAGCCGAATGTTATGTTAAAATACCCTCACCTCTCCCGGCGTAGCAACGATCCGAAGCTCCTCTGCAGTCCTGCGATGTCATATAACGTTGAACTGCCTTTATCGTCTCGCCCTCATCGGGGCACGCTCTCACGTTTACATGTCAAAAACCGTATATCATACAAATATAACGCTTCTCTCTCCAATCCAACCGTTTCTATTGTAATTTGTACAAATTGTCAAGGACTGAAACTCGTGTATTCCCATGCGCATGAGATACATTAATGCTCCAGCAGTTAGCAACAGGAACGCGATATTGTATTATTTGTTCATTTTCTCGAACCCTTTTCCGATTACAAGAGATAGCTGATTGCAAGGGAGAAAAATATTAGAAATCAATTATGTGTCCATGCGCTAATTGCCTATGGAGGATATAAACTTGCCTTAAATCCACTCTAGAATCAAGATGAATGTATTTTTATTTCTTATCATAAAAATCCCAGAGATAACGGTTATTCTTTGAGCGTTTTTCTGGAAAAGTAAACCATAACCTTTGATCCTTTTATTCTTCGACCACTGAAAATTTTATTCTTTTTTTATCGTACCGTAATTTTTCATCCATGTAAGGCGACAGAAATGAGAGTCTCTGATGTTCTATAGGTATGCTTATTTAAAACTTAATAATATTACGAATTCACTTGCATTGCCATTGTCAAATATCATCAGTCCAAACTGGAACTGAGTCTAAACTGTAATTTTTTGTTGAAAAACTTCCGGCCAAGCCCCATCCGATTTTTGACAACGACCCAGTTTCTGTTTCGCATTTTTGGCTTTTAGCCTTCGAGATTAGTGTTGAACAGATTTATTTAGAGCATTAGAGGTATTCAGATATCCTATCGGGTTACTCTTTCTAGTTTACTACAACCTTTTTACCAGAATGCTCCTTTTCTATAGACTGTTCTCTAGGGGAACTTTGTTCAAAGACAGAAGGAAGGCATTATCTTTTTTATTCAGGTTTTTTTAACACACTAATAATATTTTCGAAGTAATATGGTGAAGTGCGACGTGATAAACTATTACACTATTAAACCTTTAGCCTCTCCGCTCATATCAAGATAATAGTGTTTTGTACTTTTTTGTTTGTACTCCATCGTTGGGCCAATTTCCTTGGGGAGATAAAATTAATCAAACCCCCGTCAACGCGGCATCTATCAAACTAGAGTTGTACAAAGCACCTATATAAGCCCATTAATCAATTCTGAATGACGGGAGGACATAGTGTCTAACTACTTGGAACCTGCCAGCTTATTCATCTACCAAACTATAACCGAGCAAAAGCCACCAGTCACCAGGATGATAGAAAGCTTTATTGATGAGCTTGACAATTAACATACGATGGTTGCTGTTAGATCAGGCATCAAGTTTGAAAAACTGACAGCGGGGTTTTGGTTTCCGAAAATATTAATAATGGAACACTATCATCCAACAATCGACGAAAGATTATGAGTTAGAGGAAACATGGAAATTGCCATAAATCGATCCTTCTACAAATTCAACAGTCAGAAGCGACTACGTAACATCGATGGAAAAAATTGGGGAAAAGATTTTTTTCTCCTAGAGTTTTTGGTTAATTATGCATAGTGGCTTGCTAGCTGAATAGTTGGGTGCTTTTGTGGCCAGTTCAAAAATCCAAAAGTCTTTCTTTAGTACCTGGATTCACTTGGAGCTCAAACATCAGCGACCAATTTACAGTAAGAACAGAATCAGTTTTTGGGACGGATGCTGTGTAAGTTGTTCCAGTTGAATAATGATTCAGAGCCGATTTTCTTTCTCCACTTAAATTGTTTGGCGGAACAAACCCTTAGTCATACATATTATAAGATTTTCACGCATATCCATAGCTTTCATCTCACCATTAAAAGACCTTGGATTTTGGTGTGAACACTGGCAACGTTGTAGGACTCATTTCTTGTGATTTATAGTGTCGACGGAGAGGTATAAGACCACGGTGGTGAGTAGATAGGTTGGCATACACGGTTTCTTTGGTCTCCAAGGAGCCCTGGAATGACGAGTGCCTCCAAGTACCTCTTCTTAGCACTACTTGCTTCTCATTCCAGGTTCCCCGAGCCCTACGAAGAGCTTCGTCTAATTACTTTCCAAGTTTCGAAAGTTCCACTGATGAAGCACGCAGTCCTCTTTCCTGAGCGCGGATTCGGCGCTGGAGGGAAACAAGGGAGAGAGAGGATACCCTCTAATTGAGCTCAGCTCCTGCTGCACTCCTGAGAATATTAAACCAACGCATGCTTGACAGAAAGTGGAGAATGTAACTCACTACGAATTTTCTAAGAAATTCACCTACCCTTCGTCCAAGTCATCAGCCGTCTGTTTTCGGTAATTACTTTCATTGGATAATGTTGTATTGATAGGATTTTACTGAACCTGGCTACACTAATGAAAGTGAGGAAGAAATCAACGTTAAATGACGTGATGATACGATGCGGGATGCACATGACTTGTAATTACTGCTCATCTGTCACTTTATTCAAATTAAGACTGTCTCCATATCCGAGCAATACGATAGGCACTTATCTGAATAATGAGAAATTACAATTTTTTCGCAAATTATAGTCTAAATTAGAAATCAAGGAGTTCTATCAATAGTATTAATGCAAATCAAATCGAGCATCCTCCAAACGGCGTCGCATATGATAAGTAGGACGAGATAAGGAACTATTTGACAGTCTTGGTTCTCTCCCAGAAATCCATTGAGCACAAGCGCCAACCAGATTGCGTACTAAGCGGTTTTCTTGACAGCCGCGGCTGCCCCTTGGCGGTTGTATTTTTCATAGGCCGTTCCAAGGCTTTCAGCACAGGAGCGATGTATTCGATGGACCTGAAACAATTACGCGAAAAAAAAACTTAACAATTTTCTTCCCCAATATTGTTCTTTACTTTGACACGGTTAAAACATTCATCGTTCCTACTATAATACGAAATTCATCGACTAATAATTTCCATTTTTCCTTGACGTGGACTCTTTCATGATTTCACAGTACGAGGTTATAGATTTTAGCAACATGTGAGTGGTCATTTTTTCCAGGATTCGCCAATTGATTGCTTCTCGGGTATTCGGTATTGCTTGTCGGGTATTTTATTTCGACTAACCCTCGTGTGTCCCCATGCTCACGATTCATTTGCATTGCAATGTCGATGCAATGTCCCCTCGATTCGTTTTGATGGAACGCCATACGAACAATACCCCCGAGGGCAGCAAGTGGACTTCATCCGAAAGTTCATTAACCAACCATCGCAGATGTATTCGTTAAACATCAAAGCGAACTGAATATAGACGGATGGAAAATTAACAATTAATTGTCTCGTATAACTAACCGCATTACCATAAGATAACACCGCTGGCTATTTCTGTGAAGTTTGTCCGAGGTAAATTAAAAGTCGACACTTACCCGCAATCTGTGCGACAACTAGAACTTAAGTTTTTGAATTGAACAGAGAAATATAAATATCGAGCGATATACAAATAGGATGCGAGTGAACTTAAATCACCTCTATCAGAGAAAGCATTGAATAGATAATATCTTATTAAATATCTATATATATAAAACTACAAAACGAGGAGGAGAAGGTATACGATTGATTGGGGAGATGGCTGGAGGGATTTGGACGAAAAAAATAGGTGATGCTTAAAATTTAAGGCCATCGGCTGAAAAAATCTTAGAATTTCGATTTTTGCTTCGTTTTTGAAAAAAATTCGAAATGTATCGAAAACGTCGTTTTGGTGAAAATTTGAAATCGCGGAATTTTTCTATCGGGAGCTGTAGCGGCTTAAATATCGATTTTCGTACGTACCATGTGCATTACAGATATGTTGTGCGGGAAATTCTAAACAATTTCGTCATTTGGATCGATCGGATCGGAGTCACCTCCGCGAAGCTATAGCGATTCAAAGTCGGAATTTCAAATTTTCTTTTTGAAAAATCGTCATGCATTTAAAAAAAATTGTGCGGAGATAAAAAATTTTTGACACTATATTCGTTTAGCATTTTGAAAATGATACGGTGAAAACCTTTGAAATTTGATTTAGGACCTTGACTTTCGAGAGGGAGGAAAATGTCGAAATTTGAGCTTTTTCGAAACCACGTTTTTTCGCAGTTTTTCGCGTTTTTCTCGAAAAATTCTCACAACGCGATTAAATTTTATGAGCGCATTTTGTTCATGGATAAATTCTTTAAACGAAAAAGTACAGGAATTCGTTCGTTGATCGATTTTTGCCGGAGCTAGAGCGGCCCGAAGAGGACGTAAAAAATCTTGGGTATCCAATTGATTGAGAAACTGGAATAGGTAATCAAATTTTGGTCATAGTGCCGTTCAATTGAGACAAACTGATCGTGTGAAAAAATCTTCTTTTTTTTATTAGGCCTCTGTTCAAATTTTATTGCACTTTGAAATTTTATAACCCGGTTTTTCGCGTTTTTTCGCATGTTTTTCGCAAATAACTTTTGAACCGGTTACTTTTACATAGGTATATTACTCAGAGGCGAGAAAAAGCTATCGAAATCCTACAATTTGGTGTATTTAATTATATTTTTATGTTATGTCCCCGCGGAGCTATTAACGTTTGAAGAAAAGTCAAAACACGTTTTTTGACATAAAGTGGAATATTCCTCGAAAGCTATCATATACGCTAGCCATTTTCGTATTTTTTCTGGATTCTACGTAAAATTTCCTACATTTTCTTCCACAGCACCTAATCTGTCCCGTTTCGGGAACGTGATGAAAAAAAAATCCCAGAGTTGAAACTTCGAAAGTATGAAAAACGAAAAAAATTCGAGAAATATTATTAATCGTTCGAATTTGATTGTTTTCACTTTGAATTCGAATTCTACGTCTAATTTCCTGTAGGAGTCATTAGTTAATCAAATTTGAACAGTACTGTAAGTATTTGCTACGGAATTTCAAAGTTGAAAAACATGAATCTCGTAGTACTAAAACCGGGAAAAACTAATGTTCGTCGTCAAATTTCCACCGTTTTGACGTCATATTCGGATTCAGCGTTGAATTTCCTATAAGAATAGCCTTTAAAATCGCTTTAAAACGAAAATTTAATTTTTCACTATTACCGATGCCAGCGGGGCTCGGAATTTCGGCCGGCGAAAAAGTCGATTTACGGAAAATAATTTCTCTGGCTCTGTTTAAATTTTTTTCACCAAATTTTTTGCTATGTACGTGTGTAAGGCGTTCAAATGAAGACTCCTGCATAATAAAACAATTGATTCGCATATATTTTGACCCCGAATATCACCGTTAAAGTCCAATTTTTGAGCTTTCAAAAACCGATTTTTTTGGACCACTTGCAGATTTTTCCGAGAAATAAAAAAAATAACAAAAATACATCTTGGTAAGACACAACTTTCCTAAAAATTTCAGATTTTTATCTGAATTGAGAGACGAGTAAAAATTCGTTAACTGTTCGGTTGAAAAAAATCGCAGGGGTACCCCTTGGATTTTTCGCGAAAATTTTTTTGAAATAGATTTCGCTCAAATTCAGCATAATGATAGTTGATGATGTGTATATCAATAATATATGGTTCATTCTTTGTTTCTTTCGCACTAAATAGATGAAAATAACGTATAAAGTTGAAAAATGTGATTTTTTCGTGTATACTCTACTAATATTGCTGGATAACGCCAAAACGGTTGAAAAATTGATAGGTACATTACATTGGGAAAATGTGGACAGTTAAATTACCTATCTTTTGGTATATCCAAACATCTGAATTGATGACTTTTTGTTTGAGTTATCCACTGTGCAAGTTACTAATCTTGGAAAACTTACAGTTGCTACGTCTAATTTTGCTCCTACTTTGCTCCAGTTGAAAAACCCAATACTTTATGATACAAAGTACGTTCGAACTCCACCACCAACATACCAAATTATAGCAACTACTACTAAGTACTACCTACTATAAAAATACCTATAGATTCCCACTCTCCATACACAAATAATAAACTACTACTACCTACCCATACCTATACCCATACCCATACCTATACTATATACCATATACTATATACTATACACTATACTATATACTATACTATATACCATATATATACTATATACTATACATATCATACTATATATAGGAGTGAAAAGGACACTGCCCCCGCAAAGCTATATGTAAGGCCCGAGAGGAGGGGCGGAGCCCCTCCGACGGGCCGACCGCGCGCGATAGCTGAGGGGGGCGAAGCCCCCCTCTGAGGGGGTTGGGCGGCGGCAGCCGCCAGGGGCGCTCAGCCCCTAGTATTATATAAGATGGTTGGCGAAAAACCTGTGTCGGCCTCTTTTGATTTTTGGAGAGTGTTCTGATGATTTCCGCTAACTACCTGTCGTTGCTAAAAAAAAAAAAAAAAACTAACTTCCTCATTTTCCATGCCACAAAAATCGTTCACCCCTCGTTCGAAAGCCCTGTATTAACTACAAATGTTTATGTATTCACCTCGCGAGTAACTATCCCGATAACTGAGAGATGACTGAGTTATTCATAAATAAAACACTTGAATGATCAACTTCGCATTCTGTTGCAATAAAGTTGAAAAAAACGTTAGAAAAAAGCATAGTAATTCAAAACATTCAATGCAAATTATTAAGGAGTTTAATCTTAACTTTTATCCTTTTATTAACCTCTAACTGATTTTCACAAAATTGTACATTACAAAATAAATACAAATATTAGCTGTTCTTTTATTTAACTAAAATATTTTTTCTTTCTCTCTTTCTTTTTACTTAATGGCGAAGCTCAATCATGACGAGCGGTATCTCGTCGGTCGGCTCGTATTTACGCTACCCAGACGATTTCCACAGACAGAGGTGCTGGCGGAGCACATAAAATTGTCAGAGTTGAGAACTTTGTATTGGGCTGTACCAACGCAACCATTTTTTTTTTTTTTTTTTTTTTTTTTCAGTATTGATGTCACACCGCATTTCCCCGTAAGTTGCAGTCGCATTTGCAGTATCGATTGGCTTTATCAATATTTTGATTTTTACAGGCCGCAAAAATAAATATATTTCATAACTGCTAAGAACCGATTTCACTGAATTTGCCAGACAGTCGCGACTATTATGACATTTCTTAGTGGCAACTTGCGAATAGAGCAAAACTTTGCAGCAGATCAAATTCGTTTTCGTTTTAAATTGCCAGTTAAGCACTGGATTACGATTGTGTGGGAAGTCACAATAGATCCACTTGAAGGTCGCACTGACGCAGGGGGAGCCTAACGCCAATAAAACCCTAAAAAAAAATTGTGTGGGAGTTTTATGTTGATAAGAAATTGATCAGGAATGCTCGATTTTAGTAACGTACTGCTTACTCCATTAATTTCTCCTTTTTAACAGACTACAAAAGGATTTCAATGCCTCAGTTGATGAAAGTTGTCGGAAAGTAGGCTCATTTGAGAGCAGGTGGCTAGTGACAGGAGCAGCTATAATGAGTACAATTGGTTGAGGAAAATGATTCATTTATTAGGAGAATTCAACACAATTTCAGGTCGACATTTAAGTGACACGCACCATGTAGCGTGAAACACGGGTTGGTTCGATTGGGTAAAAAGGGGTGAAATCTTACGCTCTTCGAATGCTAGCAGTTAAATCTTAACGCTTCGTCTAATTGGTAATTACTAGAGCAATACAACAAAACGCGTTGCCTGTTAAAGATTTTTGGTATATTCAATAATAAACCTTTGTAATCGCCCAAGAAAAAAAATTTCTAACCCCTTCCAAAATTGGATGTTTTACGTTTCTCCAATAAAAAAAAATGCTGTCCGTCCGCCGTATGCCGTACGGCGTCAACTTTTTTCCGACCATACGAAATTCTGCGCCAGAAAGTACGCATAGCCTGATTCTGCAATTGTTCACGTGAAAAGCTCCTCTCGCCATATAATTTCGAACGCCCATCCGACCCACGTATTTGAACTTAGCTGCTAGCATTCTCTAGCCTCAGGATCGGCTGTCAGCGGAGTACACGAGGTAGGTAATCCTATTTGCAGCCCCACCCAAGGGTCTCAATATTCACATGACCAGCCGCGCAGAATTCTACTGATACGCACACCAAAGAGGTTCCCTCTAGTTCGGAGCGTCGTGAAACTGCAACAAGCGTTTCACTAATCTACTGCATTGAACGTTGAAAATGAAAATGAAACGGATTGGACCGACTGGAAAGGATTCGAAATTCACGTTAGCGAGATACGTACAATGAAAAATAATAAGTTTCATATGCCTCTACAGTCTCAATTATGTAGCCTATAGAAGCTAACGGCCTGTTACTCATAAAATTACATTTTGGTGAACGGGCTGCATGAAGTATTAATCAATGTACTTAAATTTCCCAAAATACGATGCATTGATTTAGGGCATTAGTTAGTGAATGTTAGAAAAATTATAGAATACTTTGTTATTTACGCTTAGTCTCAGTTTTCAAACAATCATAAGAATCATAAACTATTCAAGTTGACAATGCGTTGCAATAACTTGAAATTAAATACGATATTGGAAAAGAAATAGAGAGTTATGCCAGAGAAACGCTTTTACTAAATGATTTCATCTGGCTAGAAAATAAGTCTATTCGTTTTGAACTGCAAGTTTAGCCAACAATTTCAAGACCGTCAGCTTTCAAATCGTCCAGATGGCAGTTCATAAATCGCTTTGGAATCTATATGATATGGTGGCTGGATCGTGGCATAGAAAGTACAAATTCCGTCGATCGGTGATCACAAAAGATACTTCCTGAAAGTAATTTCGTTAAATACGTTTCTGCCGCATTGGCTCCTCACCTCTTTTGGTACGTTGGATTGTTGTAGGTACCACCCTGACCGTAGGCTTGTTGTTGGTAGTCACCATAGACGCTGTTCGGAGTCGCTGAATATGCTGTTAAACAGAGACGGGAAACACAGCTAGCATGAATACACAATCATGCAAATAGTAACGTCATCACCCTCACCATACATCTATCCTGATGGTTCAAACCTAACTCCGACAACAGTGTAGTTGTCATTAATTACTAAGGTAATCAGCATTTCGATTAATCTATCAATTACTCGTCATGATCGCTGTTCGTTCCCGCTGCAGCCCTCCCTGTAATCGACTTGATGATCAAATGGTGCTTTTGAAGTGGTGATCAGCCTCTCCCTCCGTTCATGAGAACGTGATCTAACTGTAAATGCCCTCCCTTTTATTCGGATGAAAAGAGAAGAAACTGAAAGTTGTTAGGCATCGGTCGATTTGCAAGATTGAAATAAAATGATACGTAACACTCTATTAATACGAGGATTTTGATTAATTTTAGATTAATGAAGCCTTTTGTATTTTACGAGATTAATTTAATGTTTGCGTGGGGACTTAATTATTTATTGGAAAATTCAAATGATTTTGAATATTTTTGAGTTGTCGATATTCCTTGTAGAATATAAAATGCCGTAGGATGTTGATCAGACTTACAAAAATACTGCACATATATTATAGGAAAAATTAGTGAAAAAATTGTTTTTATCTTTTAGTGCGAATTTAACAAACCTTGGTAGATGCCGTTGTCACAGTTTCCGAAGATGGAGCACATGCGAATTCCGAGGGCCGGCATGAAGAGCATGGCAAGAGCGGCGACGACAAGGATACCGGCTGCGACGGCTCCACCGTTGGCCAGCATGTTCACCAGGCTGTTTGGGATGACCAGGTCACCTACGTTCAGCCCTAAGTGTTAGCAGACGTACGTGTCTTCAATACGTTTTATCGTAACATTTTTTTACTTCGTTATGTGATAGTTCTCCGACAAGATTTTTTCAATCTTTGGTACCTACTTAATGTAGAATACGATGTCTAGAAGTCTTTGAAGGAGTTGGTGAAAATCTAAGCAACTTGAAGAACGGGAATACCCACAGTTCGATTTTAATGCATGACGTATGGCTAATGCAGCGATTTTCTACAGATTGTTGCTGGGAGTTTACGAAATTAATCGGCTGCGAGATGGACAACTATTAGGTAAAATGACGAGAAAAGTAATCTATTATCACGTCTCGCTTCATTAAGATTCCAAAGTATTTTTGAAGCGGATTCAGAGAACGAAGAAAAAATATTATCTTCCAATGCTTATCATCAGAGAGAAGAAGCAAGTTATTCGCAAGTTCTGATTAAAGAGCTGATTTTGTTTTTGTTAATATTAGTTCTAATCCATGTGAACTTTGGAAACATACGTAGATGCCATTAGGGGTTTTTTTTCAGAGAGGTCAACAACATAAGGTTCAAATCCAAGAATCACATCATGAAATAGAAGCGTCCACGTAGTGGAAAGCAGGACAATCGACTCCAAGAGAGGACTGTCATTGAGAATAGATCGAAATGCGTTCTTTATTCCGAGATACCTAACCCTATCGTGGGAGGACGGCTTGCGAACCGTCAGGCTCATCGAAATGAATCCCCAGGAGTTTTGAAGATATCATTGGCTCGCCTTCGACATACCTCTTTTCCTTCTGGTACAAAGCCAACCTGACATGACACCTCCATCTCTCGTATCACAATATTTTGAGTGGGTTCGCTCTTCTGCTGGCGATAAATCCAAACGGATGAGGGCCGTATCACAAGGGCCATGCTCCCTTCGCCTACCGTACGAATAGAACACCACCCGTCCACCTGTACAATGAAATCTCCTCTTTCCTCATACTCTGTATGACTACACAGACAGCCAAACATTATCTGTATAGAAGCTCCCACTTTTTTGGAAAATCTGTCTCTTTTCAGAAGGAAAAATATGATGTATTGTCTTTTGAATGATCAGTATAAATGTTGAATTAGAGAAGTGATAAAATCGTGTTTTTAACCTCCGTTTAGAAAAATTTGGAAAACGTGTAATTCCAACTCGTTATACCTGCGTCATTCTCAGAAAGATGAATGTACTATTTAGCAACTTCTCACGCCTCAACTAACATTATAACCAAACAAGGTCGTTGTTTAAGTGTGTTATAAAAGTACGTGGTTAAGTTTCAGCATTCGGCAATTTACGGTGTGCAACTAAATGAATTTTCCCTAACATCTAAGAATAGGTGACATTTCGAAACTTCTTAAAAATCGAAGGAGAGTCAAAGAAAAACAAGTACGAAAAATTATGGGGAAAGCGAATTAGGGTCCAAATCTCAAAGATCCTAATTAGAATATTCCAGGTTAGAGTGGTTAGCAATGGAAACTTCAATCACATCTATTTGTCATTATCAAGCATTTATCACTCGCCATCAATATTGTTTGAACAAAAGGGAATATATTTATGTTCCATAATTTTAATAGCCTGCTTGGTTATTATTCTACGAATATTTTATCTCTCATGACTTTTCACTAGATTGGCTCGACTGCTTTTTGTATAAACAGCAGTTCTCTGTGAGCTTTTGATGGTAAAAAAAATGTTTGATGTACAGAACTTTTCCCGGGTACGTGAGGCACGGGTTTGTTAATCGGAACGTTGTGTTCATTTGTAACTGCCAACCCGATCTTCCCTTCTTCAAAAAGAGCGTCACCTTTGAAAATTACGGTACTAAAACAACTAAGAGGAATAGGGAGAAAGAATGAAAAATAACGACGCTTCATCAAAAAAGAAAGAGAATGTCACATCCTGCTGAGCCTCACTAGACTGTACCTTTGTCGACATCGTCGAGCGAGCAAGGGTTCGTTGGCTTTGCATCATTTTCTCTTCGGTCTTAAAAAAAATAAATAATTATCTTTCAACCCCTCAGGTAATAATTAAAAAAATTCTACCTCCACCGTGTACTCATCTTCTGACTTCGGGAAAAATAATTCCCGCGAAAAGGAAGCCACCTCTTTTCGCTGTTAAACTTTTGGAGGTATGAACGGTTTGTTTGTGCATTAACACTTTCGAAGATCTACTTGAGAGACAAAGCAGTGACTGCTGCTCTGTGATTTGTCTACTATTACACACTCTTATACTTCAGTGATATAAGAGTTTCCCTCCAAACAACAATTTTTTCGTTGAAATGGCAAAGACCCGAACTGAAATTCAATTATGTACTGTAGTTTTAATAATTACCAACTCAAATACCGCACTATTGTTCTCCCAAGGATTACGTCATCTTCGCAGAATTTTATTATAGCCTCTGAGGAGGCTTTGAAGCATAATAAAATTCATATTTTTATCTACCAATTAAAACTTACTGCTGGTTGGTTGTGAAGCAATGGTGTTTCTATCCACGTCATCGTCTGAAACCTCGACCGTCTGGGTATCTTCAGTGCCCGCCGCGATTGCGCACAAGGCAACGAGCATCAGCAAAATAGTTTGTTTACTCAAATGCATTCTGAAATGAAAATTAGGGTATTGAAAAAATATGAGCTTTGAAAATGCAAAAAAATGCTCACTCAGATGTTTGGTTCAATAGCTTTGATTCGAAAATATATTGTTGGCCGATGCTTGCAGAATAACTATTCAAATAGCTATGTATATACAGGGATATCCACATTTACTGAACAAATTATACATTTCAAACGTAGTTCAACTAGATTTCTCGAAATGTCGTGCGTTACATTATGAGAAAATAGATGTCCTAGTGTTGGATTGTAACTGCGAGAACATTATTCGCAACTTTGTCTCCACCCTATCGCTGTGTTATACCCTTTCGTATTCCGTCCTTTCTACATTTCGAATGTCACGACAACACAAGCGTCCTCTGCCGTAGCGTCCGTACATTGAGAAATTGCTCAGAGCGAAGTCTTGGAATAACCGAAGCGTCGTTTTAAACGTTGGATGGCGTTCCACAGAACAGAACCTGAGGGCAAACACAGCGCCGTTTTCTCTGTAACTCTGTCTCGGTTCGAGTGTATATTCGCAATGCAAAAGCTCTCAATTGACGCTAACGATGCCCGTCCCGCTTTCCCAAGAGATTCCTTAACGGCTGCCATCCTGGTTCTGTATTTTGTCGACGACGTCATCCGTTCCGGAGAACCGTCTGAATACATCACCGCTTTGGAAATGGGACTCGCGAGATAAATAAATTCGCTCTGTTTCAATGTAAGGCGACCTACGAATTTTCCAAAAGTACACGCGTCTATTTGCGATTCTCGCGCTCTTAACTGAACAGCACGAAGCTATTATTCCAGTACTGAGTAACAGTATGCAGAAGCCAAACAACTCCTCTAATAACATAGTTATGATGCCCCTGTCATGCACCCAAAGCGACCCCAACTCTAGTATAAAGTTGCAGCACAAAAACATCAGGAACCCGACAGAACATTAGCCAAATAAGCCTCAAATCCGAGGGATTTATCGTTTCTACATTATTTGTCGTCATTATTTGATGAATCGCAAAAAATATCAATAATTATGTTCGACCTTTCTTTGCTAGAAAGCCACGTAAAAAATGTTTGGGATTATTGAAGCGCAGAACTATCAAACGCTGGTGAGAAATACATTTTTTTGCTTTGAAAATGCGAAAGTCAAAATCATAATCTTCTAAAATATTTGTACAATCGATATGTATAATTGCATCGACGAATCAATAATTTCTATCTGCAAAGAGTTGACGAGTATCATCAAGTTATGCAATGGTATCAAATTTTTAGCTTCAGTCGGTTCAACGACATCTTCCCCCTCGTTTGGTTTCGTTTTGCTGTATATCCGCACACCCGCGTAAATCAGGAAACGACGAATCTGGCTGGGTTTTTTTGGCCAACAATTACGACCCTTTGCAAGTGAATAAACGCTCACGCAGCGCATCAGATAGTGAAGCATTG
Organism: Tupiocoris notatus; assembly: GCA_037159825.1. Lineage (NCBI taxonomy): Eukaryota > Metazoa > Arthropoda > Insecta > Hemiptera > Miridae > Tupiocoris > Tupiocoris notatus. The sequence continues at coordinate 62,240 of JASJUZ010000705.1, read as the reverse complement.
ACCTTGTCCTAGAATCAGATAGTGAAGATGAATAATAGTTTACTGAACTAGAAAAATAATCCAACAATATTTAAAATTCCAATCGCAATTTTATGTGGGATATTTTTTCTCGGTCATTGAACACTATTTTTCGTGCCGGAGTTGCTACTGCTCCTATAATCCACCTCCAGAAACAAAAAGTATTTCAGTTCCGAATTAATCCCTCCCTACACCTGATCCCGGTGAATTCGGACATTTTATTTCTTTTATGAATGTATTTTCAAATACATCATCATACCATAATGCATAACAATTATAATGGAAAAGTTTGAGGCCTTTTGCATTTTGCATTTTTTATTCAAGGTATTCTGTTCAAGGGAGACGAATCACCGCATCATTGGTCTTCTTTTTCACTCCCATGAACCTAATAAAAAATATAATAAAATAAAATAAAAACCTAAATTAAAAGTATTAAAAAAAATTAGAAGAATTAAAAAAAAGTTACCACCGCTTTTAAAACAGAGTTGCGTAATATTATGGTACAATCTCTTTCAGGAGTTCTCTTTACTTTGGCGATGTCGTACATAAATATCGTTTCATGCTCTTTGCAGAGATGTTCCTCTAAATCATCGGTGAACTGTTTTTATTACCGTTTTAATTAAAATTAGGATGGATGACGATGGTAAATTGAAGCTAGCCCAGGGAACAAAAATGCTAAATAAAACTAACTTTCGGAAGTGATCATTTCGGTAATTAGCGCGCAGCTCGAGGGAGGCGATCGTCAAAGGCTAACCGCAAAAGGCTTTGTACACGGCGACTCCCTCTGTGGATTTAATTAACGAATCCAGAATACATAATTAGACCATTAGACAATGGAGGAAGAGAGAAGTAATTGAGATAATGATGACGGTTGGATTGCGGTATGGGAGCCTGTGTCTATGGTGTTGAGTTTGTGACTGGGGAGGCTATCCCATCTGCCCCCGACTGCTGCTGCTTTAGTACGGATAATAAAAGAGGAGGAGCACCAGTAATTTCTTTAACCTTCGTTTTCTCTTCTAGTCCTCCCTCAATTTCCGTTCTTATCCCGCCTCTTGATACAGCGATTTTCTTTTTCTATCTTATTATAACGTCAAGCTCAGAATAATACTGAATCGCGCCAATTTTTGTGTGCAGATACTAGTGTCCAGCAACTGCTCCAGCGAGAATTGCGGTTTGTGTAATCTGGGTGCGAGGGAGGACGTGTAGTTCAGGTCCCAGGTTTTTCGGAGGACCGTCCTGTCCCGGAACGAGGCGTTGGGGCTCTTGAATGGGGGAGATTGGGGGGCTCTAGCTAGGTATTGCGGCCTGGCGTGGGAATATAGATTTTGGCTGGTGAGCCAATTTTAATTTCTAGAGAACCGAGTATGCTTCCTGTGGAAAGAATTATTTTACTTGGTTCTTTTCTTATGTTCTTTCTTACTTCATGTCTTTTGGTCTTATATTGCCTCTGTATCTGGCGGAAAATCAGTTCCGGCCGACGGCTAAACAGCCATGCAGTATTGTTTATTAGCTCTTTAGGTGAAAGAAAGTATTTATCTTTATGCTTTTTCTGTAATAAACCATTTTCTTCTTCTTCTTCTAGTGTCTACGCAGGCCTAAAGATTCCCCAAGGGGCCATAGTATTCGGCCACAGGAAAATACAACAATTCGAAAAATAATCAGGTACTTACGAATTAAATAACATAATGAAATATATTGAAATGGGTACCTCATTAATTAATAACACCTTGAAAACTTGTTAGTATGTTAATAGATTTTTAAAAATAGTATATTTCTGCTCAGTTTAAAACAAAAGTAGAATCAACGCGGCCCTGATTTCAAGATAGACTGACAATGGATAGGATAATATTTATCCTTTGCAATACCTGTAGTTATGTTTAATTTATTTTTCGCGGTATTTAGCCAACTTCATCCGCGCGGTGCTAAATGCAGGCTCTTTCTTCTGCCTTTTCTCTGTCCAACGGGTGAAAAGGTTGGAAAAAAAATCAAGAAACCTTTTCAAAAGACTAACTGAAAAGGCAGAAAGGGTTGCCTTGCGCTTTTGCTCCAAAATCCCCTTCAAGCTTCTCCTAAATGAGGATCTCTTGTACCATAATCGAAGGTGTTTTAAAAGTTTGCTAACTTTCCAAGGATTTTCCTGGTTTCTTTTCATCCGACCCTACTCGATGAACAGTTCGGCTTGCCAAATAAGGAGGCTATCTAAATGAAGCGTCCTATAACTATTAAAGTCAAATTTCTAACTTCGAATCGATAACCTCTTAACCAGTCGGGTTCTTCAATAGCTCAGATCATTTGGTCCTTGTATTTCCATTCTCTTCAGCACCAGTACGATTTAATGGGTCCGATAGAATTGAAATAAAATCACTGAGTTGATTCGACCGAATCAACTTCCTTGGCAGCATGCTGAAAATCATGCTTTAGTTTACTATCTTATCCGTTAGTGGTCACAAATGGAATAAAAATTCATGTTTTGGGAACGTTTTTCGCAGAAGTCAAGGCATAAGAAAGTACTATATGTGTACCTTTCAGGCAGCTAATCCAATCAAGACCCTCTGTATCGAATCAAAAAAATTTTGACCGCCGTTAGCTCAGTACTGAGGAAATAACATCGTTATCATGTTCAACAAAGAACACTTCGCAATCAAAATTCACCAAAAGTTAAAGGAGGAGGAGGAAAACCCATGCTGCTCATGTTTACAGAAAAGAAATTAATTTGACCTCAATTTCTCTCATTTCGAAACAATTAAACTTGTTTATTAGAAGTTTATGATGCTAACGTTGCTGGGAATAATTAAAAATATTAAATAGTTAGTAAAAATAAAACAAATAAATTATTATTTTCCTTGTCGTCCCATTTTTTGATGTCCAGGGGTTGTGCGGGGGAGAAAAATCAGGCGTCCACAGCACTGCGAGCCCTATGGCCCCACGTCACCCTGAAGATGCCCGAACGGGAAAAGTGCTCGGCCAGTCAATAAAGAATCGGCGAATGAGTCGCCTGGCTTTGCTCCTCCTCAAAACCCCTGGACATCAAATAAATAACGTTCTTTTCCTTTTCCTGTCCTATTTTTTCTTATAATGGACCATTACAGTCATTTTTGTACCATTTAGAGATCATTTTATTTTTGAGATACGGAAGGTAAAACGCGGAACCGTTTCAATAGGCATCTCAAAACTGCACGAATGATGTCCAATGAATATAGTAGAACTCGGACGAACTTTTCCCTTCTGGAAGTATAATCCTGCTCTTTCGCACTAGTCCAATATTGCGTTCCGTTTTGAAATCTATGCGTTTAAACTACTAGAACTTCATTATACCAAGTCGGCTGCAGATTTCTGTGCTTTGGCGAAGTCCCTTAAAAACTTCGAGCAATCCTAAAATAGAGGACGCCCTTTATAGAGGCGGATTCTTCCCAGTCCATTGAATCAAATCAACTTGCCGTGAACTCGTTTTGCGGCGAACGCTTAGGAAAGTGGTCTTCTATTGCTGACTTCTGAGAGTCAGGGCAGTAATAAATATCCAACTCCGTTCCTCCCACTTCCAAAGAACTCGATTCGACTCTCCCAAATCGGTTGGCTGAAGAAGTTTACGCGCCGCTTCTTCAGAATTGAACTTTTCTATGGACGGCGCTAAATAAGAAAATTGGCATGTTCAGAGAACCCTTGTTCCACGTTTGGGTGGGCAGATAGGAAACACCACGGTCATAATCACACGTTTCGCGTACTTCTAACCATTGTGCTGAACTCAGTGTATAGTGAAGTATTGTTTCAGCTGTAAATATAATTCGAGCAAATTTTAATAACAAAATATGCTTTCATCGTATTATAGCTTGTAATAATAAACATTCTGTCCGAAACAAGTTGACATAAATACTACTCGGTATATTTTGTTTTCTGTTGTCCGATAATTTACGATTTATTTCCCCTTCATTTCCGAGAGTTGGGAATTGGAAACGTGATTTCCATCGGTTCTTTTCAGCATGATGTCATTGAATGGAACATTTCTGTCAGAAACAATTTAGCCCGAACATCACCACATTGTGTTAGCTATAGACGGAAAACCTATCAACCCGCGCTCTCTTGAAATTGTGACGATGGAAAAACAAACAGATACAGTTCTCAGAAAAAGAGCTAAAAAACCGAACAGCTATATTGCGATTAAATCGAGACATTGTCAGTTTACTTGGTACATATTGAAAGAGTTTTGCACCTTCGGTATTTGCTAGCATTCATTTTGTCGTTCATACGAGTCCTCTCGATTGTTGATTATTTCATTCTCGAATCATACCGACCTCTCCACCAATATTTTCCTTCCAAAACTAACCGAAGAACTTGTTCAGGTTCACGGGAATGAAAATTTTCTTCATTTTCCTCGTGTCGTTGTGTACTTTCACAGCACAAAATAATCTTTTCAAGAGCATGTTTCAACTTAAAGCATATTTTCAAGCTTAAACTACTTATAAATCACATTTCATTCAAATTCCACTGTAATACACGCAGCAGTTTAATTATTCCTTGTTGTTGAATGAAAAGGGGTTATCCAAAGAGAATAACAAACATTACGATCATAATTTAGTACTAATTTTCAACGAAATTACCCATTTGGAATTCCTTGAAAGCAGCCTGATATTACACACGTATTTCGCGTATCGCATTGAGCTCTAAATAGTTTATTATTAACTCCGGACGTGGAATGCATGATATGACATGAGAATTTTCATTCGCTTCCGATATTAAAATCATAAAAATTTGGGGTCTTGCGAAAAAAGGGTAGCTACAGTCGACCCAAGACGAAGGTTCTTGTATCTGACATTTGAATCGATTGAAAATAAAAATTAAATTTTGAGAGGAGTTAACATTTTAGGGCGGCTCTTGGGCGGTATTATTGGCTCTAATCGTAAACCTATTTGGCTTTGCAAGCAAATTATAGTTTGGTGAATAATGGCCCGACCATTTTCATCACTTCTATAATTTTATTCGTGGAGGAAAATGTTTCGTCAATTTAAACAACTGCAAACGTTCCTTGGAACTCTGAGACGAATGAATTTATCATTGCTAAATGTGAGCCGACGTGAAATATTTCTTGAGACAAAATGAGACCAATGATCATCTAAAAAACTTTAACAACAATAGAATTCAACAGAGAACTCACATGTTTTGAGGTTGAGGCGATTGTAACGATCAACGTAGAATAGAAATATAAACACAACTAACGTCGTCCTATTGCGACGTAGGGTTTTATAGGAAACGATTTCGTTTACCTGTCAGGCCGTCGGGGGTTCGCGCAAAAAAACCAGACGGGGCTGATCGAAGGGGCACAGAAGGGCCTTGTAAATCCGTTAGGTTACTGAAAATGCCTAATTTCATCGTAGGGGTTGAACAACATCGAGAATGGGAGGCGTCTACTGACAAATCCGAATTCCCGAAAGCCGCTATACCTGCTCGATAGCCCAGAACGGATTGAATGATGCAGTCCAGCCTCTATCGTCGCAAGGATTCTTCGAAAGAATTTTACAAAAGTACCAAAACTGGCTGTATATATACTCAATGTTTCTCCATTGCCGTAGGAAGCTCATAAATGCATAAATACTCGGCCAACCGAAAAAAGAGAGAAAAAAGAAGTTACCTATCGCTCATTATTTCTTCCTATAAAATCAATACACAAAAAGAAATAAGAATATAAAAAAAAGGTGTGCGAGCTAAGTGATAAAAATCCAACTTCATTTGCTTACTATAACAACAAACGTTATATAAGACATTTTCGTCAAGATTTTCTGCTTTGATTTTAATATCAGGTGATACTGAACCTGAATTTGAGTTGTGATTTTTTTTTCCAATCGAACGTTGAGCATTTAAAGTAGGTGACTCTATTCTATAACTTGGAATTACTCTGTAGTTATTCTTTAGTCATAATTTATCAGGCACTTGGACGAAAAAATATTTGCCAACCGATTAAGTTGTTATGACTGCGTACTCAGCCAATTATCAATCTCATTCCTGAGAACGAGAGGAACAGTTGAAATCCATAACGACTTCAATTCTCATCTTGATTCTTTCGAGCACTGAAATCTACCTCCGCCGAACATTCTCGTTACGGAGTTAGTTTTTCTTCAACGTTAATGCGATATGAAAAGAGTTTCACCTCTAGTATTGTTGCAAGTATGAAGCCGATTCGAATGGTACAAGATGTAGTTAGACTTGATGAGAAACTTGAAGGGGTTAGCCCTCATCACGCAAACGGCTAATTGACGGCCGAGTTTGGACGGGCCTACGGAAAACTACCCGCCAGCACGCACACGTTTTACATATTCTCATCAGAAAACTGTATTCGCTTCACTTCCCTTATCAATCTCTAAGTGGACTAGTCGTCCAACTTTGCCCGGTTTTTCTGCATGCATTATTCTTCAACGTTTTGTTTAGGCTGACCTTGTTTCCATGAACGATCAAGAATTGGATAAGCTCGTTAGGCTATCTTTCCGGCCGCTCTCGAAACGGGGAAGAAATGTTATTTGCGGCTGCTATTTTGAAACAATCGATCCGATCGAATCATTCATCATCATTTAACCTGCTCATTTTTTCAAAACGCTTTCATGGCATTAAGTAGTTATTGATGCTCTCTTTATTTTGAATTGGTTTATTAAACGACCTTGTACCTACTCCAGGAAGATTTGCAAAATAGTTCGTGGGCCTCCGATGTGAACAGCCTTGGTAATCCAAAGCCGAGTTTGGTGAAGGAAAAGAGGAGTATAGAGTTGATACCTGAATCGGGCAAGAAGTAACATGATGAATCAATATTTAAGGTTTCGAGGAATAAGTGAAAAAAAATTCTCCTTATCCTGTAAAAATGGCCTCATTATTCCAACTCCAACGAATGAATTTGTCAAACCGCAAATGACGAGGTGTGAAACGCTGAAGTAGTGAATCTTTATTAGAATATCGCTCAAGGGTGCTTGAGAGCTCTCCCTTTAAGTCGAGCACAGCGAAGTTACAGTAATTCACCGCGCGGGGTAACGCGTAACATATAGGATACGAAGATAATTGAATTTAAATTGGAATTAGCCTCAAGAAGCCTACTTCGTGAGCGACCTAATTTAAATGAGATTGTCAATAGAGCCAGAGCTGTGCAAGGTTGTATTTGTTCGCTCTCAAACTTAGGCTCGACAATGATTTACATCAATTCATTAACTGACATTATCAAAACAACTTTCCGAAAAAAAAATACATTGGGTAGTAGAGAAAACTGCAAATAACCACCGACTACTTTTTGTTAGTTAGGGGTATAACATTGCGTTTGAAAAGATGATAACGGTTTGATGAAAGAACAAAAAAATCAAAGGTGCAGAAAGGAATAATCGATGCGCATCACGGAGGGAAATCGTTTAAAAGAGTCCATTTGGAGAGCAAAAGGCATTGGTAGGAGCAAAAATTGCCGTGCAATTATTGTTGAGAGGCAATAATAACAGAAGAGGTTGAGATAGATTGATTATTCGACTACGACTGTGGGCTAAAAAATCAATGATTCATGAGGGTTTCATGATATCTGACGGAATCGCATTGATCATTCAGATTAGATTAGCCGTAGAATAGATTCGAATTCCATGAAACTTTGAATAGGTTAGCTTTGACCGAAATTATTTGACTCTACTATCAAAATAAATGGCACGAAGGTAAATATTGTGACGAACCAAATACTTTCAGCGTACCGTAACAATAAACTATGTAAGCAGAGTTGAAATTAATCATCATGGTTTATTATTCAATAATAAACTGTTGCCCTAAGTAATCATAATCGATCTCATATTATGATATTTGACCCAAACTTCAACAAAAAGCTAACGAGAAGCATTTGAAGCTTCGAACATCCAAATACGTTACTCTTTTTATGAATTTCTTCGAAGGAAGCCAACATTTTTTCTATCAGTAATAGATTGATAAAAGCTCCAGGGCTGTTCAACGTAATCGAAATTTCAACTCTGCAAGTAACTATGACCATAAATGTCCGCTGTGAAACAGGTACCTATCAAAGTCAGCTTCTTGGTACATTCTTATTTTTCTTTTGTCTTTTCGTGATGTCCTTTTTCTTTTGCGTATCGCCTATAGAACCAGGGATTCACTTGGGGAGGTTGTCGAGCCCTTAAGTGGAGAGACTAATAAAATTCAAGAGGGGTTGGAGGGGTCTGATAACAATCAGATAGAAAGACTGAACCTCCTGAAACAACTCCAGTTTACTTAAGCTATAAAATTAAGGTTCTTTTTCCCATAGGGTAATGCAGACGTCGATGAAGTGTCTCTCAAAGCAAATTGGATTCTTTTGGAAAAGCGAGTTGCTGGCAGTGAGGCAGCAAGTTGCTCATTTTGCATATTCATGGACCAAGGGAATTTGGATGAAGTGGTTCAAGCTTTGAGGCTATCTGCTTTGTCAAATGATGCACATTCCAGAAACCTGGAGCAATGCTTTGTTTCTCAATTAACTGTGAAAATATTAATTCAATGAATTCAGAACGTTAAGTGAAGATTAATTATGAAACTGTTTACAACTATGTATTATAAGGCATGACACCATGTATCATGACATTAACTATGATGAGTTCCAAATATTGGCTGCTTGAATAACGCTCCTTCAAGTACAAGTGAGCTTGATAAACGATGAAATTACGTCACTTTTTCATTGGTAGCTCATTCATAACCGTTCATAATTTGACCTAGCCCTCACAAGACGATATTTACTTCGCTGTTTCTGAATTCACGTTGGTACTCGTTGAATTTGTGATCCGTTGATCGCAAATCCCATTGCGTATTCTCTTCCGAACTCCGCGCCTTAACGAACGCAGATGAACTGTTTGTCCCCGCTAAATTGGCACTGCGGCTCAAAAGAACTGAAACGTGTCTGAGTTGGTATGAAAATGTATGACTAAATATTATCTTCATTTGGTCCAATTTCAGTTAACCCTAATTTCAGTTGACTGGTTATAAGGCAATAACCAATACGGTCGTACGAAATATTATCGATATAAAGAACAAAAATTAGAGCTATTTAGATTGTTAAATATCACTACAATTATTTTATAATGTGTGTTCAATAGATAAATTCGGTAGGCAGGAAAAATCGTTTTCCTAATTCCACTCAATACTCAAAATTTCTTTACAGTATTCAAAATTGTCGTCAAACCATTTCTTATGCACGGATGTATCATTTTTGAATTAGGTTTCGAAGTGAATATCAGGAAGCCATCAATAACTGTAATAATACTCGGGAAAATAGTACTCTTGATTATTTACGGCGAGAAATGTGGCACGTGTAATATTTTTTTAATATTAAATTTTCGTTTCAATTTCCTATAGAAATAGACCCCGTCATACTAATTGACATTTTTTCGAAGAAATACTGTCACAATGATTATTTAAATTTTTTATATATTATGTAGTTCCAATTTCACTGCCGGGTTTACGTAGTAAATTAAAGTATTGTGAATGTCTGAAAAGTCAAACTCAGAACGGAGGTCCTATTGGAAGAAATATTTATAGTTGTATACTCAGAATCATTTTCTGAATAAGTGTTTTTCTTTTCTTTTTTTTTTTGTGTTTCACTATTTCACTCGTGCTCATTTTGTATTATGATTTTTACAGGCCACAAAAATAAATATATATGAACGCTCAAGGTCTTCAAATTTTTTGGAGGACGATTGAATCATGTCTGATTTTAATCGCGTGGCTCATAGCCTGCGTTATTCACATATTGGCAATATTTTGATTTCCAAATACCGCAAAAGTAAATATATTTCAACGCTTCTCTTTATGTCAGCTGAATATTGCTTGATTTTTATTAGTTAGGTCGATTTGAGCGCTTCTGTATTTTTGGGTATCCTTGCTTTAAAAATTACTCTGGCAAAAGTTGTTTTCTATTGTTCGGATCACACTCTGTACCTCCGTCTTATGCGGAGGTAACATGATATACCGATTAAAATATTCTTCTATGTTGTTTATTGTGATAGGTCAAAGTCTTGAAATGTTATTTGTTGCAAGCAGATGACGTTTGATTTTCATCTTTGGCTCACACACCGTATTTCAGTGCAATGGGCTTTTATCGTGGGTATGTTCTTCTGACTGCAAAAATCAATAACCATTCAATCAATGACCAATGGCCAATCAATCAATGACCAAAAAAATGATGCCTAGCATTTCCTCTTCAAGGCTGGTTATTCATTTGTAGTTGTCCTTGCTATAAAAATGATCCAATTTTACTGAACTTGGCTTCTATGGTTAGGCTCAGATACTGCACTTCTGCATTGTAAATCTAATTCGTGATTTTTTCTATTCTTTCAATTTCAGTTGTTGTAGCGTACAAACGTTGCGGCCTTTGAATGAGTTTCTTGATTTTATAATTAATTGGTTATAACTATTACCGACTCAAACATGGAAGTACTGTGTGATCTATGCACACTACTGTTTGATATTGTGTCGATAAACTTGACAATTATTCAGTGGTGGTGCAAGTTCTTCAAAAAGCCTGGCCAACGTGCGGTTTTGATATATAGCATCCCAGTAATTCACAACGTCGCGCTAATATATACCCCTTGTTTCCTTATCAGTAATTCAACTTGAATATAGGCTATAAATAGTTGGAGGGGATTCCGAAGCCTATGAAATGCTGTAGTATGGAAATTGAATTGCTTGTAATGGCTTCTAAGCTCATAAAATGAGATTGATAAAGCTCCCGCAACAAAATGGATTCTTCGTCGCTTGCTGAAGGGGGAACCAAACGCCTCGCTGTAATTGAATACTGATGATATTGAAACGTAGCAATATTTTTCTTATGTTGTAATAGATTTTTTATCAGTTCGATGCGGCCGAGCCGAGAAATAGGGGTTCGAAGGGTCTTATTCGAAAACGATTCCATTATTTTCGAATCCCTTCTTGTTTACAATATTGAATCAGGCAATTCTGTCGAGCAAAAAGAGACTGATTACATCGATAATATCCAATAGCGGTGATACCTTTTGTCACTTATGTGATGGTAGGTGACACTGTAGTTAGACGCTTTTCGAAAAGCATCAACACCTTGGAACAAGGAGAATAGGGCGAAGGGAGAGGTAAAGCTTCATTCATGGAGACAGTTTTAACATGGACAAGATTAGTGCATTGATCTTCGAGTTGGGCGTCCGGTCGGTAATTTTATAACTACATCGTAACACTGCAAATGAGTGTACTGTGGTTCGTATAATCGAATTTGATTTGTTATCACACTTAATCATAGGATAGTGATTTTTCATTATTTTACTACATGATTTTTGTTACGATATAACAGCCTCTTTTTCCAAAGTTATTTACCTAATGATTTGTAATTTTTACACCTTTTGAAAGATGTTAACAGAAAGTTCGTTGGGTACAGTCTCTTTGTAAGTTTCACGTAAAAATACTTCAATCGTATTTATTTGAATATCTGTTGGCAGTCTTCGATGGAGATCAGTCCAATGTCGCTTCGAGCTTTGAAGGGAATCTAAGTTCAGACGGCTCACTGATCCCAAAACAGCGAACGTCAGGTCCCAGATTGATCCCAGATAGTTGCTCCGCAGCCAGGAGTAAAGGCGTTCTCTTATACACGTCCTTTATCTTGCCTTGCCGTTTTTCCGAAACGTAATTAGATAAGGGAAGTAACACTAGCTATCTTGGAAAGCGAAGGATGGAGGAGATTCTCTAGGGCAGCTCGGCACGAAATGGTCTTCTATCCTTCAAGGAATCGCGCTGGTATTTCACCTTCAGGTCCTTCAAGCTCTTTTCCTGCCTGCCTTATCAAACAGTGGGCCTCTTTCTCATTAAAGAGCTTACCTTCCCCAGCATCAGAGAACGCCTTCCAAGAAACGACTGGGCACGAATCGTCGGGTCCTCCATGCCTTGAATCTTCGACGCTTCTAAGTATACTTTTATCATTTATTATTGGGGAATGGGAGCAGTTTCCTGCTTCACTTCGCTTCCCTTCCACATTTGAAGCGTTTCCATCGGCCGTATCTCCAGGGCCACTTTACCTGGCAAGGCTTGATGGCCTTGCGGGCTCCCTTGCTCCAAACCATTTCTTACGCTTTCCGAGACGTCCATCTTCAACCCCATTACCGAACGCCCTAACGGCCAATAATAGAGAGTAATTCAATTACCGGAATACTTCCTCCGACCTATCTGCCCTTGAGAAGTAAAGACGGGTCGAATGAACATCTCAAGTAGTCTAGCTCTTCGATCAATCTATATGATGCACTTAATCGTCACCACAATGGTCGCTTCCATTTCCACGGATGCAATATTGAGATAAATTAAATCATAGAGATACATTTTATCGACATTTCAGGCGATTAACCTAATCGTTTCTATGAATTTCGATTCAAAATTAATTCAGCTCGCTTTCTTTACGACTTCAATTGAACATCGCATTTTATAGGACCCTAGAGTCGAGCCAGTTATAAGATGTCACCAATCGTGAGACCCATTTTGTAGATAAGAACCTTTGAAGGTATCTCATCATTCCATGTGCCTAGTAATAATTTACTTCCTCCTTTTCATTGCTCGGTACATTCATTGGAATGCTGCCGAGCTCAAAATACGAGACTCCAGTCACTCATAGGAATCTAATGGCCTTTCTGAACTCAACCGAAATCCACCACAGGATTTTTTATCCATATAAAAATTCACGTAGTCACGGTTTAATTTGATCAACTAGTTGTGAGATGGTAAAAGAACGGTATATTATTTACAATTAATTTCTCGAGAATGCGACACTAGAACTTAATCAAAGTTTGTAACCCTCTTGAGACGTACTTGAGAACATCTCATCCCATATCCCCGATATCGCTCCCTTCACGGAGCTAAATTAATAATCTGTTAACTACCTCGTTAATTAGCGTAGCACCGGCTTGCATCTTCGACAATGAGCAATTGAAGGTGACGAGGATCGTTGCTAAGTTCGAGATAAGGTCGTTGTTAATATTCAGTTTGATTCAGTTGGTGAAGCAAGGCGAGGAAAGTTGATTCATCGGTTGACCCCTCATCTCTATATTTCGTCCTTATTCTCACCCTTCTCTGCCCCCATTGAATAATTCAATGTGGGACGGTAGAGTGATTTGTTACCAGGGCTCCAAAGACAACTTATCTCAATTAGGTATGGAAATTCCTTAAGGCGAATTGGACGGGGAACGTTGGGCTTCTATTTATCCACGAGCTTCTCGGTCGTGTCGTGAGACGTCTTGGCAATTACCTAGCGAAGCCAAGTTCCGGTGCAAGCGCAGTTACGCGATTGTCGAGAACCGTTCCTCACGAAGTTCGTTCCAAGTTGCGGTATTCCTCGCGGTATCAGGGAATTCGTTGTCATCATCAGTAGCAAACGTTCCCATTAGGGGTTGCCTATTTTAATATCTATTGTTTAGGTACCTCTATATTATGGACTAGGAAATATTTAAGAATGCGTGTACACAGTTGTAAACACAGAGACCAAGTGAGTTCCTGCAGTTAATTTTAAAAAATTCAGAGCAAAATTATGTCTCCTGAATATAAATGGGTTATCCAAACATAATATATGTTTGTAAAAAAGTGTTTATTATATTGAATATTAGTGTTTATTTATATTATATATTATAATTTATATTCAATATTAATAATAGAATTTTAATAGAATTTAATTTAATGATATTCAGTATTAAAAAAAAACACATTTTCTCAAGCAATGGAATAACATAGATAAGTAAATTTTATTTAGAGTATATATATTCTCGTATATAGTATAGCATTTACAGCTACTATAATAGTTCCAGACCTTAATAATAAATAATTATTGAAACAGCTGTACTGTTGGAACGCTGATTACGCACCGTTTATCATTCCTCCAGTAACTGGAGGAATGGAGGAATCTAATCATTCATCTCAGAACCCCCTACTCTTCTTCGTAAACTCCACCATTACTCGTTTATGACTAATAAAGGAGCAAGCGAGCGAATCCCAACTAATTCTGTCGACAGCCCCAATCAAGGCGACAGATGCTCAAGCGGAGGCTGTCAATTCGATCTGATAGACTTGCTAAACGTCTCCGACTTGGCTCTTGTCGCCTACTCGGTTCCTTCGGTTTCCGAATTAAAGCGACAAGCTCCTCTAATTAGGAAGTACCCATTTTCAGGCACAAAGGGTTGAAAGTTAGATGCCGCGAGTGTGCCATCTAAATTCGTTTCTAACTGGTTTCGGCGCTTGGAATTTTCAAGGCGTGAGTTTTCATCAAAGCATTAGACGTTAAACTGTACCGAATATAATTCCAGATTGCACGGAGGAGTGGGGGTATAGTTACCAGGTAAATATACCAGTAATCATTCGGAATACCATTGAGAGATAACTGTGGGCATGACGTAGGGAGAAATATTTATTCTATTTTTTGTTAACTGCTTTGCATCTCAAAAAGAACGACTGTTGAAAAAATGAATTGAAAAAATTAACATGATTACCCAGGGTCATAGCCCGATGGACCTATGATGCAGCCCTGAAGATGCCCGAATGGCCGAAAGATCTCGGCCGACGAATAATAAAAATATGGAGGAAAAGTCGCACTCTCAGTCTCCCCCTCATTCTGACAATAACGTAATTACGATTTCTGTCACATCATTTTAAAATCATGTTCTTTTTTATCATCAAGGTTGATTTTTAGAACGCAGGTGTCGAAAATGCCTTGGCTCTCCACTCAAATACCAGATTGTTATGAGACAAAGCACTCGATAATAGACGGTCCATTTTTTAGCCAGTAAACATTATAAATAAATAAACGTAAAAGGAAAAGAACTCAAAATTCCGATACCGATAAAGTGATGAATGAGCGAATGAACAGTTTTACTGTAATTATCAACCTAGCGTTCTATGCTATCTATTTATTGCCGAGCCATTGCCTCTCATCGCGTAATCTGAAGACTTGATAATAATTTTGCGTTTTGTTTGTGACAAATATATTATCATTCAAATACGGCCCTAGGTTAATATAGTATGAAAAGAGGTACCCTTAGGTAATTAACGTCGAGAGTATCACACGTCGTCAGAAAGTTGAACCTGTTTCACCTCGTTGGTTCGCGAGTAGGGTCGTCTGTTGGCTTTCTGTAGGCATGGCCGTATGAGCAAGTTACTCCCTGATGTTCCGTGCACTCGTTGGCCGACCAACTTGTTTGTGACATCCGGCGTTTCGCTTCAGCCGCTGACAGGTGCCAACGCTCCGGCGTTTCACAACTTCGCGAATGGTTTTAACGAAACCACGTTCGTATGAATGTTTCACGGAGCCGTTGAGCCCAAGAATAATAATTGAATCACAACGATATTCATTCAGCCAACAGGATCTAATGAGTTTAATGATGTTGTACATGATGTTCACTCAAGACTGATGGAAAGGCCTGGACATTTGACATGATAGGTACGGTTATAACTAATTGCTTGATATACTGGAGCGATATACTGGAAAGGAAAATTCTGAGGTATAGTAGTCGAGATTAAAACGTCATGATGATTGCAAGATGGTTTTACCCCAAATATTCAAATTGTATTGTTCCAGAATCAGCAATTAATGTGTGTTTTTGAATAAAAAAACCGGATTTTGGATTATAGGATTTTCCCAAAGTTTGAAAACCCAAGTAGGTATTGATCTAGTCGACATTCCATTCAACTGCAAAAAAAAATCTGTTTTGGTCAAGAATATGCCACTGTTTAAAAAAAAAAAAAAAAAAAAAAAAAAAACATCGGATTTCATCATGAATTATATTATTAAGCCCAGAAAAATTACAGCTCGTGCATAAATTAGCCACGTATACGTTTCGTACAGAAAATATATTCATGGAGTTTTGTGCTTCCAAAGCATCTCTCGTTCGTTTTGTTCGTGTCTTTCAAGATTCCTTATCACAATGACGCTCACTTGTCCCAGAAAAAGGTATGCTAATGAGGCGTTAGGCGCATCTTCAACTCTTGCGGCAGGACCCTGAAGTTTAAAGTCCCTGCAAAGGAGAATTTTCAAGAAGGCTTATCGCAGTTGTCGAAAGAAACACCGACGTCCGTCAAAAGACACCCTTCGAATTTATCTGTCAGCTCCTCTCGTTGACTCTACTGAATTTCTTGCACAGAGCACGTTTCTTATAAAGATATTATATTGTTAATAATTTCAAATTAAGTTGAAGCAGGAAAATGGAATTTTTTCACCCTCTGTTAATTTTAGCTCACGTCTGAAGGGTTGGCAGTTTCCCTGTCATGTCATATTTCTGGAAATTTTTTTCAATTTGACAGTGATAAATTCGTTTATTTTCATACCAATAAATAATATCTATGAAAACATTGAATTTAAGGAAAACCCTGGGTATTTACCGAACTCAACCTGCAGGGACTTTACCGGCATGTTTTTTTTTAAACCACTTTCCTCTTCGTTTGTGGTCATTGAAAAAGGGACATACGGTTAGAAGAATCCTGTGACATCTTGTCCGTTCTTGTTTAGCACCCGTGACTCGGTAGACAGACAGATGGACATGCAATCCAACCCATCCTAAATAAAATTGTCCGTGCCGGGTCAGTTCTCTGGACCACGTCGCGTCACTATTCCCCACTTGATTCTTGTTTCGACTTCGGAAAAAACATCCTCCACCGATCAAACTGACACATTCACTCAAGTCGCATGGACGAGAAGTACAAGTTGATTTCGAACAGATATGCGGCTCGCTGGCCTCCTGTTTATCGCGATTTTACCTCCGGCAGTCCGGACAGCAACCGCCCCCGCAGCAACGCCGTCCGCAGTAGCAACAGCTCCTTTGCTCTCTTTGAACGTCCCTAATCCACTAAACGCACTCGGTTTAGGCCTCGGAAATCTCGGTGCAATGGTGAATACAGGTTTTGCAACTGGAATGCCGTTCGGGAATATGTTCGGTTTCGGACACATGCTCGGCCACTTCCACAATTATAACAACCTCTTCTATAATCAACGTGAGTATTCTAATTGCATGCAATCAATTCTCGATTGTAAGGTTACTGTCTTTTGGAGGTCACCGAACAGGCAAAATTCTAAACGTAATATTCACTTCCGCTATTTCGAGGTGAATGACAATGAGCCGACGAATTATCATACCCACTTGGAAGTGACCCAATTCAATCGACTAATCTGGATTAATTTTCAAGGTGCAATTTCCCGAATCCATGGAATATGAGTTTTCAAACTTAGATTTAAGAGGTTGAGAAACTGGGAAGATTTAAACTAAAATTCGAACTATATTCGACAAATAGGAACAAATTCTTCGGCTGGATAAATCACTCAAACCGATCGTACTCAAATGCGACAGGATGCTCACCCTCAAAATTTAAAATTTTTATCTGTATTGAAAGCCAAATAAAATATCATTATAACTGATCGTTTCAAAAAAGTCGTCAAATCCCATTTTTTTGTGTATATTTCGCTAATATTGTTGAATACCGCATAAACGGTTGGAAAATGAATAGGTACATTACTTGGGGGAAATGTGGAGAGTTAAATTATCTATCTTTTGGTGTATTAAAACTATTGAATTGACAGGTGTTTTTTTTTTTTTTTTTTTTGTACAAGTTACAATTCTGGGAATCCCGGATTTACCTTACAACCCCTGTAAATAATTATACAACGCGTACGCGGCTGGTGCAGGATTTTGAAAAACCAGCGAATATGGATTACATTGCCAAATAATACTTTGAAAAACCATTTGTTACTTTTTGTAAACACGAAGAAGAATAAATTTCATTTCATTTCAAATATCACTTAAGCGTCAATATGATGATGAATCTTTGTCCTTTATTATTTATACTTAGTCGCAGGAATCCATTTTAAATTCAAGTTAGGTTGGCAAGCGTTCAAAACTCGAGTGCTTTTCAAATGAGAGCGAAGGACTTTGCAGGGGTTGGGCAACATCGAGAATAGCCCGAGGAGCGTTTTGGCATAACTTCAGCCGGCTTTGAAGATGACCGTGTTGGCGAGTGTTGGAAAACTAAGCAGTTGGTATAGGTTGGCTAATCTATTGTTGGCGAAAAGGGAGCGAGTGTTGATCCACCCATGGCTAATTACAAGCACCATTCTCATCTCCTAACTCGGCTGTTGTAGCGGCGTTGCTCGGCGTTGTAGTTGCTTCAGTTTCAGGCCGAAGTCGTGTTAGGACTCTGGTAGGTAATACGCGTAATAAATCAAGTTTGTCTCGAGTTTTAGAGTAAAACCCGTTAATAAGGGAAAACCTATGTGTTGGTAGTGCGAGCATGGCGGGTGGAGCTCGGCTGCTGGGCTAGGCTTCCTCTTTACTTCCTGAAAGCATCGTCCTCTGAACTCTCCGACCAACCCCTTTGCCATTTCGTCGTTCTCTGCTTAAGAGTAAAATGCTCGCGGACGCAAAACATACGCGGAAAATGATAAACGGCTCTAAACTTGTCCCATAATTTATGTCAGCACCTTTAAAACTGCGGGATTTCACTAATGAGCTATGCGCTTTTTACTAACGACCCTGTAAACTGTCGCATATTGAAAGTGTAGGCTTCTCTAATTTGCCAACAGTCTTGTTCGATTACGAGTTTGAACTAGATGAGCAGAATCACGCAAATATGATTTTCTTTCGGTCTACTTAGGTTTCAAGAGCACGTCAAGGCAGTTTTTTTTTTTTTTTTTTTTTTTTTTGTTTTTTTTTTCAGGCGGTTGACGAGATTTACTCAACATGAAATCAAAATGGAATAAATGTAGGTACTGAATTTTTGGAACTTGAAGTTTTTTCTTTGAAATACCTACCAACTTTTGAAAAAGTGGTAGGTGTTCTATTAAATGGCGCGAAGGAAGGGCATTGAAATTTAACATTTTATCATTACAAAGCAAGCTGTGGAATACAGAGAACGACAGTGGAGGTAGCCAATGAATGAAAAGTAGCTGAGATTGCCTTGTGAAGCGTCTCTGTCGAAAGAAATAAAAAATGTTTCCTCTTTCCAAGAGGGCAAACTTGTCATAGAGGGGGTGGCTAATAGCTATCCGATGCTGTATTCATTTTCCTCGAAAATAGACGATAATAAGCCGATGATGTTCGAAAGGAAATTCTTCAAATTATCGATAAAGTGAATAGACGGCAAAGTATTCCTTTTCTAATTGACCGAAATTCGCTGAAGAGCGATAAGAAAAAACTTATTAAGCGTTGAAAGATCGTTATTTCCTTTAACGAGCACTATCATCCACTTTGAAAGGATCAACGAAAGCGGCTATGCATAATAGTAACTACTTATTTAATAACGCTGTATCATCAGCCCTTAGCCCTAACAAACTGAAAAGGGCGATTTAATATTTTTACTGATTTAACGACGGGAAAGTTTAAATGAAAGTTGAATTCTTGCAATAACGGTTCCTTGAGAAGGCAGAGCTCAACATTATTTCTACATTTTCAAAGAATTTCATCAGATAATCAATATCGATTATTCGTTCTAGATATTAAAAATAAAATCTGGAAATCCTAGACTGGAAACTTTGGGTAACGATCTGTTCCAACTCCTTTCCTGGTTAATTGATGACTATTCTGCTAAACGTGTCAGTCGTGCGTATAAATGATGGTGAGTTCTGAAAATGGAAGGCTAAAATGAATCATAATTTTTACTTAATGTCTTTTAATCGAATACTACAGATTTTGACAGATTTGAACATAATTTTGTATGCACTGTTAATTTTATATGCACTGTTTTAGTCAGTATATGCCACAGTATAATGAGCTTCTATGGTGTACAAAATTATTCAAATCCTTCTAGCTCCTTGTCGGTGAAAAGTAGAAATTCAATTCAGTGTTGAAATCTGACCTCTACGTTATTCGAACGCTATGGTACTCGAGTAAACCTTCATTGTGATTCAAATTGGATTGTTTTTTTCCTAAGCCAGCGACCCGGTTGAGGCTGTAGACGAAATTCTCTGTGAACTTTCACCGTGAAAAATTAATACCCCTGACAGTTGGACTGTTTCATGCACTCAGTGCCAAGCTATGAATGATGGATCGGCTGGATATTGGCGTCAAAACTTCAACATTGAGTTGACGTTGAGCGAAGTTTTCACTTAGTTTGCACAGGCAAAGGTACACATTTAAATTCCCATTCTTATTTCTTCGCATATTTCAAGCAAGCGAACTTCAGAATAATATAGCCATATCAAACAAGCCCAATTTTCACAATTCCTAGTCTTCAGGTTCAAGAAGTACCAAATGTAATTCACAAAATGTAATGCAAAAAAGTTCCCAATGGGCGCATTTCGCAGCAAAATCGAGCAAGAAATACAATTAAATAAGAAAAATACACCTTTCTTGAATAAAATGAATGCCTCTTTTTGAGTTACTATTCGATAATACTTACCAAGAAAAAAAATTGCAACCCCCCCTCCTCGAAACTGGACGTTTCAAATAGTGTGAAAGTATCAACTATGAGTACTCTAATTCGCTCTAAACATGTGGATAACGCGGAAGCACGGTGTGTGACCCAAACAATAAAAATCAGGTGTCATTTCCTCGCCATGAAAGGCATTTCAAGACCTTGAGTGTTCAATTGTATCGCTTTTTGCGGTCAGTAAGAATCGAAATAGAGAAAACGCATTACGCAAAAAGCGAAAAATGCTTTTTCTCGATTTGTCACATTGAAGGGATTCTTCTTTTTGTCAACCCAATCAATTTTTCTAGTCAACGTCGAATCGCTCTAGTTCTCACCGGTTCAATTGACGCTTTATGCGTTCAATTCGAATAGGTCACGTTTTCTAGTTCACTTATAGCTCCTCCGTGTCCGCACTACATTTTTTCCTCGCCCTCTACCACTTGGCGCGAATCCTTTCCAACCTGAACGCAACCAGCTCAACCCGAATGTAAATGGGAGCGCCTCATTGAAATTCCGCACACTTCAGTTTGTGCCGGTGGTGAGCGCGATAGCCGAGCGAACGTGGGCTAACTCGCACGCACCTATGTGTTCGGATTCTACGTATTTTTTCGCATGTGTAGTAAAGAGGTTGCGAACGCGGTACTCGCCGACAGGGAACGTTATTTAATTTTTTTCCCAAACTTTTGACAGGGCTTCACAACTGGATATCTGCCCCTATTTGCAACACACCGTAAACCGTGGCGTTAGCTCGATTTGCTCGCACAACCAAAGCGCTGTTCTAACACCTCGTAAATTGTTTCACCACAGAATAGACGATTTTGATTGGATGTGAAAACCAATCGTTCCTCGTCTGTTCGTTATACATAGGTAAACTGAACGCTGTTGGTGGGTCTTCAATTAATAAATGGCTCCAAATTATGCTGCATACAAGCTCGTCAAGCCACAGTATCTCTTCATCTTTATTATGCTTCATTGCCTTGGAAAAAACACCTATTTTGGCAGAAAAATATAGAAATAAATCTTCGGAAGAACTGCAGTCGCAAAAAACGTTCGAATCCCATAATCAGACACTTCAGAACGATCTCGTCTCAAATGAATAACTCGCTCCTTAAGTTTTCGATTTAAATATTTACGCAGGAAATTAAAGTATTCTAATCGTCTTTAAGTCGGATCCGGCGAAGAGGTGAAAAATAAATTGTTTTCGTAGTTCCATTCACAAGAATATTTTTTACACCAACTGTTTGTGGCGTTAGGTGCTTTGGTTCAAAATTGCAATCCCCACAACCATTGGTTTCCTTTGTCCCCTCAATTGTGCATAGATGTACATTCTCTAGTGAATCTCGTAATATCAGCGTACTTCTCGCAGCGAGGATATTTAGGTACTTTCAAATCCAAAAATACTGATAACTTTCTAATCATGTTACAGTTTTGCTCCATGGCCTCTTCGGGATGGCAATTTTGAAAATCATGGCTGTTGTAATCGCGCTGACGGTTCTCATCGCCGGCGGTTTCCTGGTCAAATTGGTCGGCCTTGCGCTCGTTCTGGCGGTTTTCAAAGTCAACCATCAGCACAATCACTACTCGCATCATCCATACCGAAGGGCATTCTACACCTCGTCCATTTCGCACGACCGCCGGTACGATAACTTAATGTTGTAAGCGATAGGTATTTAAAAAAATAGGCAATATGTAATATTTCCTAACATTTTAAATTTTTTACGAGCCTTCAGGAAGAACACAACGTGTTATTAGTCACTAGAGTTTTTAAACTCGGAATTCTTCATTCTAAGCCGCTTGTTTCCTTCAATTATTATCACTGTTACTCTTCGTTAACTTTAATAATACCGAGCTGTAAGATTGTTACTGATGATGGCCTAATCGCCGAAATAGATAAAAATTGAACTCATTTACAATAAGTGGAATTTGTGACGATCTCCTGGTCTTCATTTTTGTATAACAAATATAACAATACAATTTTAATTCGCTGGGATTTTTTTTCAGCCCGTGGCCTTTGAAAGCTGGCAACGATGATCTAATGTGGGAAGAATAAAGTCGACGCTCATGATGTCAACGCTAGTAATTTACCTAGTAAAGTACTTAAATAAAGTTGACAAAGGTGTCGGCGTGTCCTCGTGAAAAAAAAAATGAAATAGAGCCGTAGAACGACAAAGTATAGATTTTTGTCCTCAGTCATTTCAAAGCGACACGGAAATTTATCACGAATGGTTTCATAATCCAAACTACGGCTGTGCTAAATCACAGAATGAGAGAAAGTAGGTATTGCATCTGATAACGCTCAACGTCGAATAATTTATTCAGTCCAAAACGTAATAAAAATTCCATCGCTCTCGAGATAATGTTGTAGCACGCTAAATTACAAAATTTGGGCAACAATTATTTAATCGAGCGGAAAATAAAGTAGGTAGGAATATAATAGTATATTGCTTACAAAACAAGATTCAATCAGCCTTTTTCAGAACGAGGGCTTCTCAAATGTTAATAATTTACAGTATTTTTTCGTATTGTTTTTCTTCACACTTCTTGGCACGTGTAGCGCGAACTGTTGGCCGCCTGGCACGTGACCTCGTGCTTCATCGCTGGCTGTTCAATAATTGCTCTCTTTCCTTCCTTCATTTCTTTGCACCGGCCTTTCGTTTTTCTGAGAACTTCGTCTATTTTTTGGCTGATGACATCGCGAATGATAGAAGTGAACGAAGTTTCGTAACTGGACAAGATCCACGCGGCAATATCGTCGGCTAGGCTGTCCAGAATTCCTAGTCCTGATATGTCCATTGATATGTCTTCGAACTGAATCAATTTCAGAGTCGCCAGCTCAACCCGACAGGGTAGAAAATTTACATTCAGTTGCAGGAAGATTCGGTTTTTACCAATGACAACATTAACGTCGCCACTTTCTTCCAATAGGCCTAATTTGGCTTCGTAATAAGGGAAGTAAACTTCCATATCAGTAAAACCGACAATAGCAGAGAGAACGCTAGGTTTACTGAAATGAATGTCGATACTGCTACTGCCTTTTCTCACAATTGTAGTCGGATTTTTAAAATTGCCATTGTTCGCTTTGAACTCACCGTTCAAATCGATACCGAGCACTGATTCAGTAAAACGGACGTCTATAGGAGGAATGGCGATTTGCGTATTATTGTTTGCTGTGAGGTAATCTCTGATGGCTTGGAGAACTATGTCCGTAAGTTGGTTTGGCAAATCCGACAAAATTTTGAGCTCTTCGGTGGCCAGTTCGTTGGTAATAACGCTCAACGCCACGTGAGGCAAAGCGATTGACGCATTGATGAATTGCACAGCCGCGAAAATGCACAAGACGCGGAAAAACATTGCAATTTATCCAAGATCTGTGAACCAGAAATGCCACTCAACTTCTGATAAGATGCACTCGAATATTGCAATTAATAGAACGAATATAGACAAAACAAGCGATTCCGGCGGAGAACGAAGATTCAAGAACACTAGAGAGAGTACATAGATAACGACAAGACAAGGCTACAGATAACGTATATACAGAAGCTGGGGACGGCATCGCCCTCTCGCTCTAAGACTAGGACAGAAGAAGATGACCACTAGCTGACGTAACAAGCCCCCTTCCATAAGGAGCAGACTTATGACTGCACGAATGAATCACGTGAGTTCACTTCATACAATATTATTCTTTGTTTCATATGAACAATAGGATAACCACAACAAGGAAACCCATCACCAGGGAAAAGCGTACTACAACAGAAATGTTGACGTGGAACCATGAGGTCCATGAACATGGTTCCACGTCGCCCTGAAGATGCCCGAATGAGCGAAAGTGCTCGGCCAGCCATTAAAAATCTGGATAATAAGTCGCCTGGTTCTTCTCCCTCTCACAACTCCTCTACAACAATTGCAACGACAACCAAACGAAGAACAGAAATGTTATTACGATTTCAAGCTTGGAGAACCCTTGATTCACTCAATCGAAATGATCAATATTCAATTAATCAGAAATAAAGGACGGACGAGAGGCAAAAAAAAGGGTAAAAAAAAGTGGAAACTATAAATCATATAACTTGCCAAAATACACCAAATAAAATTCACCTCTGCCCATATAGTATAGTATGTGTGTTGTAATTCAAGGGGGTAAGAATGAGCAAGTCTCTCGTAATTTCAACCCCATGAACTTTCAATAATTTCTTCTCAAATTATTCCTTGATCCAAGGATTATCACCTTTAGGATTGTTAGGTACCACATTATAATGCTTTGATAATGCCCAAAAAAGCTTAGCAAACAAAGCGATAATTTTTCTCCCCCATCGCTAAAAACAATGAAATTTATATTGATTCTTGCGTTCAAAAGCTTAACTTACCAAGGGATTGAACAAAGATTACAATGTATAAACAACAGAACTTTATTACATAATTGCATTAATATTGACGAAAAATTATTCCAATCAGAGAATGAAACAACACGGTACAAAATAAATTGGAAAGAGATCAGGTGAGAGACTGGGCAGTACAACCACAAATCAGTCCTCTACAATGGTATAAACCGTAAGATTGTTCACAAACGCTTACCAACATATTATTGTGCTTGTCCTTGTTAACCTTGTAAACACCACACTGAAATGTTTTTAAAATAATTATTTGGACAACTACGTTTTCCGTGATTTTGATTTCTTCTTGGGGTCAGTCAGTAACAACTCGTCATTAGCCACTGTCTTGGTGGAAACCGGCTGATGGCGGGACCTTTCTAAAACGCTGGCTGTCAGTTGCAGAACTGTCTCTTTGTTGTAGAACGTAATGCCAAGCAGAATAAGTAATGGCAATACTAAATAAGACGCCTGTGAGAGTTCAGGATCGCGAGATTTCAGATTAGGCGAGAAGGTCATACGGAATACCTTGTGAGAGCCTGAAGCTTTGAAATGCACAGGTCGATTAGTATACTCGTGGGTACCTAATGGGAGAGAGGACTCCAACTGGAGAATGTAACTGCGTCCGTCTGCTTGAATCGGTGGCAGAGCGATCATCACACTAGTCAAGGCGTAGCCGCTGCTGCTCGGCTTGTACTCGGACAATTTGATGATACTGACCGCCACCTTGAACAGAATGCAGTACAAATTTCAAGTCTCAGAAAAGTTTATGATGACCATAGACATTGGATGGGTCAATGGGTGATATCTACTTACATCAGGGGAATCTTCTCTGACAAGCCTCAAACGGAGTGTTTTCAAATCTTCTGACCTATCCGCAACAACGTAGACCATAACGTCAACTCTTGAACTTGGCCTTAAGGCGTACATTTTCAAGCCGCTAACGTCACCTTTTCCAACCTATGCTCATGAACAACATAGGTCATCATTAGAAGATTATCATCTGACAAAGTTAAGCAGACGTAAAATTTGAAAAACATTGTGGCAACAGAGTTTATAACCTCACCTTGACAGTGATACTATCTTGACTCGATTTCACGATATGATGGTTGACGTCGGTGCTGTCCTTGATACGTATGCTGTACTCACACTGGAAATAATAAATCGTATTAAGTCAATATTGTCAACAATTTAGCGACAAATTATATTCCAGTTTCTCGGTAAAATGGTGTACCCCAGGCTTGAGTCCTCTGATTCTGAAGAATCCATTGTCATTAGAAGTGGCATCTTCAATCGAGTTGGTGCATTCTCCAATGCCAACCGCTTCAACAACAACACTTCCTTCCCCTTCACCGTTGAGAGAAATTACTTGACCGAAACAACTATACGCCACACGCTCACCACTGAAAATTAAACAATCCTTTAAATCCTTTTTTATATGAGTGCAATCCTGGACAACAAAAGAACTTGAGGCAAACCACACTCACTCAAATATTACAGGATTTTTATGAGAAAATAGGTAACATTTGTGGAGCAGTTTATAAGCTTACTCTAGAGTGACTGACACCGTAGCACCCTCTTCAACTATAATCATCTTGTTTTGGGGATGAAAACGATATTCTTTCATCATCGGTTTTAAGAAATATTCACCAGGACTCAGTGACAAGAATGACATCGATCCTTCCGCATTTGTCTGAGCATTTCGTCTGTAGTTATTGCCACCAGAGAGTGAGAGCAAAACACCCTAAACCAACAAGACTAAATAAATACACCATACATAAATATGTTTGGTAGAAAATAAATACATACAACATAAAAAAGAAAAATACTATTGCAGCGTTGAATGAACATTTTTGTACAATAAGTTCATGGCCTGGTTGGAAGAACTTTGTCTCAATTGTCTCATTTAGTTGCAGCAATCGGATACATATTTCAAAGAAATGAGACCAATATATAATTAGGGGATAAGCTAACCTGTAGCTTCTCTTTGCTAGCCATGTCGTTAACGTTGACAATAATTTCTGCCAGCTTGTGCGCACTGAAATCTCCCAACTTGGAAAGCCCTGTCAACACATAACCTTCTTTTTCTGCAACAATTCTGAAATTAGAGGAGAACATGAAGAAAATTGATGCAAGTTATACAACATACTCAAATGACTGACAAAAACTTACTTAGTACTCGGCGTAGATATAAGAGGTGGAAATTTGTAAGAGCCATCTGCTGCTGTGGTCATTGATGCAAGATCAGCGCCAATTTCACCTTTTATAGTAATCAAGACCCCGGGTACTCCTTTGCCATCACCAGAAATTACTTTTCCTAGATATTAAAAAAAAAAAAATTGATGAGTGATTCATGAGTAACAGAAAACATCAGGTAATTCACACTGAACGTTAACATGTGATTGACAAAAGAAAAATAATTCATATATGGTAATACATTTACTAGAACGCATAATAATTTTTTCAAGTATAAACAAAAAATGATACTAAACCTGAAATAATGTGACCCTTTTCAGCAGTGAACAAGGCTTGGGTCGAGTTGAAGCAATCAGAATGGCCCCGCACATTATTTGTTGGAGGTGTAAATAAGAAGACTCCAGCTCTTGGCAAGATTTTCAGTCCTTCGTTGGGTTTCAATTGTACAGTGAAATCGTACCTGACACTGTCTTCAGACTTGGCTCCAATGGTTGGCTTGAGGCTGAAAAATGGCAGTTAAAAATAACAGATGAACTTGTGAACTCACAGTTTTGTTGGTAACAATCAATATAAATTATTCAAACTGGTCCAAGGAAAAAAGTCCAGCAGGAAAGCCATGATGACCTCATGGGATCATTAACTTCAAAACAGCAGTCAGAAATTTATTTAAAAATTGCTATCCTCCAGTATTTAATCTTAATTTTGAGTTCATTTTTTTATGCAAATTAATGGTAAACGTACATAGTAGGCCGCGATGATTCCGTAGCGCCAACAGGAGTTATCGCAAGGGTTAGATCGTCTATAACTTCTTTTGCAACTAGGGAAAACGAGTTAGCGTGAGTGATAGCATTGAGAACAATAGACGATCCAGTAGCCCATCGGAAAGATTTCTCCTCATAACCATGACAGCCTTCAGGTATGAATATGTAGGGTGTTGACTTGGAAACACAAATATGAGTGCTGCCTGGGGATACGTTCAGCTTTAGTTTTTCATTTGGTTGACCTTCACTGTAAAAGAAAGAGTATCATTCAAGGTTAGATTTGAAGCTGTAAATCAAGTGCAGTACAAGGGCACATTTAAGCACACATTAGAGTAACACAGAATCTAATCAAATAGATTCGTATTTCAAACCATATTTCACTTCCTTTAATTACATCGTTGCTCTTTGTTAAAAGCCTTGATAATCATGGTGATCCTCTTCTTACAAGGTAAAGGCTAACTTGAAAAATACAACAAGAAAAATTTACTAAGCAGATTACAATTACCTATGGTATGTAATTGCTGTGCTGTGGGAGGACACAATGGTAACAGCGTAACCAGACTGTGTGAACGTGGGTACTTCAGTGATTTCATTGGAAACTGACAGTGAAAGTGATTCCTTGTCCCAGCACCAACCCAGACCTGGCTCCAGGTAGATGTCATATTCGTCAGGGATAATATTATTGAACTCGTATCGGCCATCTGGAAATAAAATAATTTGATTATGCAATTCTGCATGTTACTTCCAGTACATGCAATTTTCAATTTCAGGTAGCCTGAAATCATAAGGAGCGTCCACACTTCAGCAAGTAGCTATCGGCAAGACGTTCATATCCCAGGAGGTTGGATGCGTTGAACATATTCATGGGTACTCGGTGTAAAATAAATAAATTCAAGTCGAGTTTCATGAATTCAGCTTCCACTGGGCTTGGTTTTCGAACAGACTTGATTGGTTTTGGGTTCAGCGTAATTCAGGACGGCCATTGACAAGTCGATAAGCATAGCCTAACGGCTCAGACTGAATTATGAAAATCGGCACAGTAACCATGCACCCAACTCAAATGTAGAACACTTTCAACATAGCCAATTTAATTGTTTTCTTAATTCACAGTTTTTCAAGAGCTGAAATTCGTTATGTGGTACAACACTACGTATCTCATCCCATCTTATCAGATCACAATAAGGATTGAGGTATTGATTCTCACAGCATGGATAATTGATTACATCACCATCTACTTGTAGAAAACCAAAACTTTTTCAAGCGTTCAAGGAAACATTAGTCAAGAAAAACGGATAAAACATACTTTTGGCTATAGTCTGGAGCGTATTTCCTTGGCCTTTAGGTTTAAGATTGACAGTAACCAATGGGCACTGCGTCATGCATACAATTTTCCCCTTGATAGTGGACCGCAGTTGTGAGAAGTCCACATTTTTAACAGGCTCGTCAACAACTTCAACAATCCTCTTGGATGGAGAGAATCTAGAAAAAAAATACAGATCCAATGCGGGTAAATTTACTGTATGAAATTACAGCAGATAGAAACTCGAATACGCTAAAAAAGCATTACTTACAGCAAACCGCTATTAATTTGCGCACTATCTGGTACAGGGACAAACGAATATTTCCCAGGTGCAAGATTTAAACAATAACTGCCTTTTGAATCGGTTGTCACTTCAATCTTAGTAGAATCTGCCGAAGACACCTCGATTTTGTACGGCCCTGAACTCGTGGGAGAATGAAAACGTCCGCATACTTTATAGCTGACAGGAACTAGATCGGGTAGAGTGGTTGATGAAACTTTGACTTCTATTTCATTGAAGACAACGTTTTCTGGAACCATTAGAAACTAAATGAGAACCTCCTAATAAAGTACAGATTAGACCTACACCTTTGTTAACTTAAAAGAATACTATGCGTAAAATTCTCTCAAATATAGCATTGAACGGCAGCAATGTCATATTTTAGTGATTACACAAATGCTTATTCTGGTGTGGTTCCCTCATAAATTCTGAGTAAACATAAAACTGCAAATCTATTTTATACGAGTTATTATGAGCTAAAAGAACAATCCAGCACTCACCAGCTTCGACTTTGATGAGGTAAGTGCCAGCCTGCATGCTCTCCAAGGCGTAAATTCCATCAGAGCCGGACTTGCCAACAATGTTTCCGTTCAGGTAAACAGTAGCACCACTCAGTGGTTTGCCGTTCGGTGACCACAGGACTCGACCGGTAACCGTGAACCCTCTGACCTGAAATAAATCAAAACACATGGGTATATAGGAGAAATTGTGGCTCTAACGGGGTCACTCAAAAGCGTTTATTTAATTTTAAAAAACTACTCCAAGATAGAAAAAAAAATGAAAGTTACAATATTGAACCAAGCTGAAAGAGTGATGCGGATTATAATATTATTAACAACAAGAATGCAATGAAAGGCCCTTTTACTCATACTGAAGTATCCAGCTTAAGTTCTTCCCCGATAATCGCATCAATTCCACTCATATCAGTAACAAGAATTGATAAATTTCAGTACCGGTATTGAAAAATCCCTTCTTCCAATCACTAAGCAAACCCCCCTCCCCCCTGGTGTTTCCTTTAAGGAATGGAATACCTGAAAAGGGCTGGTAAGTTGAAGCGATGCGTGGCGCACGGTAATTGGTAGAGACCTTGGGTGGACGTCGAATTTAGTGCTTTTTGAACCTTTGTAATGAGGTACAAGAACAAATTCGCCAGGGCTGACTTGTGGGAATGTGAATGCGCCTTTTGAATTTGAAGTGACATGACAAATCATATGATATCCAGCTAGAGATGAGTTGGGCACAAACTCGGGCAAAGTAGAAGCGTCGCATCCGGAAACCTAAAAACAATAGTCAATTAGTAATAGTAACTAAGTTGAATAGTAATACTAGATACTGACAGTTTATACTTACCACAGCTTCCTTCCGGCGAGAAAACAAAACAAAACTGACTCCAGTGATTGGTTGATTGTCACTTGTCACAAGCCCTGTTATATCGTAACCAGCAACTGCTAAACTGCCGGCAGGTATTTTGCCATTTCCGTCCTTAACAACTACAGATACATCGCTTTTTGCAATTTTCCATCTGCAAACAGTTCCTCGTTTAGTTTGTAAAGTCAGAGTTCATCTGATTATTACAACCCTGATAACTATTATTTTCAACATAATTGCTGTGGTGAGGGGGATATAAACTCCATTGTTTCTTTCATTTGCCAGAATCTTTCGCCCCTTTTGGTTATCTTCAGCGCGACAAAGGACATGGATACCTGATAGGACTACGTAGCCTTGAAGATGCCCAAATGGGCGAAAGATCTTGGCAAATAAAAGAAACATTGGAGAGGGAGTCGCCGTGTTTATCTCCCTTTCATCCCAACAATACGTGAAAAATGCACTAACAGAAGAAGTATTATTTTTTAGGTAACTAGAGAATGTTTAAGAAGGAATACCTTGGATGGGATATTTTGACAGTGTATGAGCCGGGCAGGACCGGAGTGAAGGAGAAATGCCCGTCAGCCTTAGAGATTGCTGTAAGAAGCGGAGAAGACGACCCAGCCGCAAAAAGTTCTACAGTGACATCTTTAGGGCCGAAAGAGAATCCAGAACTCACCACCTAGCAATAAACATAGCCTAATTAAACGAATTGGAATTTTCGACTTCTTGCACACAAACAGATAGTAAATAATCCAGGCAAACATTGTTACAAGTCTACGCTCAGGAGTCAAGTTAAAAAATGTCAAAAGTGCTAGATGTGGAGAAAAATTATCAAAAATACATACATTTGTAATTACAAATAAACAATTTCTCCAGGATAAATTAAACTTTGTGAGAGTTTATTCCAAGCCATAAATATCAAGAGAACCAAAGACTGTAGTTCCGAAATTACCGACTGCGGTGCGAAATTAGTACAATAACTAGAAATGTACTTAGTAATTCAATACCTGCCCATCAACAGCAAAACCGAGAAAATTGAAATTAATGTCTATTCCTTTGCTGCAAGGATCTGTCACTCCATCAAACACGAGAGGCACTTCGGATGGTTCAAATTTCCATCCTTGAGGGGGAGCAACCTGAAATCAATAAAACGAATAAGCCCACAAATTGAGAATCTGCAAAATGGCTATTCACTTTAAGTTAATAACGTTCACCTCGTTCATTAGGATTAAGTCACCTACATAAAAAATCAATCCCATTTAAATTGCCTTACCTTCAGAACATATTCTCCCTTGTCATAAATAGGAAGGAAATAATATCCATTTTTGGGAGCGCAGTCCGTTTGATCTTTCAGCGCGCCTTGCTTCGTTAATCTGAAAGAATTATCGAACGTAGAAGCATTGGAGCAGTGCAACAAAATTAGCTACTGACTTAAGTAGGTACAGTAAAATGCTGCACAAATAAATTTTACCACGGCCAAAAAAAAATTACAACCAAGTAATAATTTATTTTCAGGTGAAGTTATACGAAATTATTTCAAGGAACATCAGCAATCTTTAACTCACAGGCGGATCTCCACAGATGAATAAATTATTGGAAATTCGCTATTGATGAATCCGTTGCACCCGAGAATATCATCACCCAACGCGAATGCCAGTGACGACAAAAACGTGAACAAGAGAGAAATCATTGCCGGCAATGCAACGAGGGATTAAGTTAAGCGAACAACGAGTACCTAAGAGTAAAATAACGTTATGCAAATCAGTTTAGGACGCAGAAGCGGTTTTTAATTATTTTATCTAGCAACTCATGATTTTTATTATTTTTAAAAAGCCTAAGCAAATACTAGGATTAGCAGTTGACACCCTTCAATAAAAAACCTTCATCGGAATCGGTGACTGTCTGGTTAGGTATCACTTATCAGTCTTATCACTCACTTGTTAAGACCATTTTGCTATGTTGAACGGCGATTAATACTATGTTATAAAAGTGTATTCATGAACTATACTTCCCGTAAACAATTACAAATCGTGAATCATTAATCATAAATTAGCCGTGAAGGCCACGGAAATATAACAATATCGTTCCAAGAAAGATAGAAGTTTTCAAATTTTGTTGGTATGATATGAATAATTAAGTAATTCGAATGCTTCTAATCTAATTAATTCTGATAATCTCATTGAATACTCAATAGTTAATCGATTTAAGGCTTTCGAAACCAACCAATATCTATTTAGCCAATTAATAGCAAGTTGAATCCTCTTGCGGGATCTAACCAAAGAAATCTCTCTCTATACTTAAGCCTGAGTATTTTGAGTATTATATAATATAATATATTATTTTTCTTCTCCAGAGGGAGAGGGGGGAGGATAATATATATCATATTATACTCAATAATATAGTATAGTATAATATAGTAAGTAGTAGTACAATATAGTATATTATACTACGCGGCAAGCGAATTATTCGGTAGGTGTCTAGTGACGGAGGGAAAATAGTTTTTCGAGTGACCGCTTGGATCGCGCCATCCTAGATGTTTCGATATTGAAGTTCAAGATAATTTTAATGGGTTTTGGGAAAAAATAACGCGGTGTATACGAGAATAATAAATCTCGGGTTTTAAAGTTACAAATAGCTAGCGCAGTTGGCATAACCTTTGACTTAACTTCATCGTGGATTAGTTAGGAGAAAGTTCGCAAGGCAGCGGTTGAATCAGTTTGTCCTGAAATGTTATTGGTCGAAAGATAGATGAGCCACTCGGCCATTGAACAGCTGTTGTCTCTCCCTTATTACATTGTACAATCGGTTATAATTATTGTCCTTCCCTTGTATAGCTTTAAAGTCTACTTTTGTTATTAATTATGTCGTTGCCCTTCCGTTTTTATCTTCGTTTCCCGCGTCCTCGTCCTCCTAATGGTTACCCAGATACGTAAATTCCAGCCCATCAATATCCATTGGATACTGTCAAGTTCCTCATCGCTACCCCTTCTCCTCTGTAGCCTACGGGTTTTATTTAGCGAGTTGTAAAGTGCGTCTCTATTTGTGTAAACACCGAAATAAGTGTACACGCGATAATCGCGTAACTTCGCTCGGTCAGTTCGACTATACAGTTAATCGTGATAACAATTGTCCGCCGATCCGACACATTTCATCAGATGATTCCAACCCTCGGGTTCGTCGGGTTTTCCTGAATGAACTCCTTGACAAATCGTGTTTTCGCGTAGGCACTACGCGGATCTTATGTTTCAAGTCTGAATCACCATTGCGTCGAACTCGAGCAACACGTAAGTCGCTTTAATTTAGCTTGGATTTGATAAACGATTCGGTTTAACGGCAAGCGTTACAACAATAAATTGTGACTGGCGAAACATCCGTTTGGGAAGTATCTTCGTACGAAATTAATTTTGAATGTTGATGTTGGTATCGAGATAGCAATAGTTACATAATCAAATGCCGTTTACAAATTAATATCGGAAAATTATTTAGGAACTTTCGTTCCATTGTCACATTCACATAGTAGCGGGTAAGTACTTATCTAAGGAAAAGTTATGTCGCTCATCAGTTGTAAGAATGGCGAAATTCGTTTACCTCAGCGAAAAAGTCATCATTCAATTACTCTGCCTTCCTTTTCGTAGGCAACCACTGGTTCGATCACAGTGTATCTATTGCAATGAAAATAAAATTAGATGAAATTTATTCTAGAAAATTAGAATTGGAATTTTTTTCCACACATTCTTTGAAAACTTCGACGAGGTTTGCAACTGGCAACAATCTCAGTAAATAGGGTATCGTTAAAAATACAACGGTTCTCACTGATAATCGAAGTTGTTTAGTAAACTGTTTTACTTGAAATTTACTTTTTCCAACGAGAAAACGACGACGTCCATCTGAAAATCGACGTTTCCAGCAGGAACAAAAAAAAAGTCGTTTTTAGCTGAAAATAGACGTGAAGAAACATGAAGTTTGATGTTTTCTAAACCGAATTATGTCGCACGATTATTCTCCCTCGGGAAATAATTTTCGGTTTGTATTACTTATTGACACTTGCCATAACACCAGTAAAAAAGTTTTCAAAAAAATGAATTTTTTAAATTTAAAAAAATTGTAGATCATTACGAGCATTATCCGCTTAACGTGACGCCTCTACGCAAGCAAAAACTTCGACCATCGCAAATGTCAACCAGCTTTCCCTGTTGTTTTCCTCCTTGCAAAAAGTTCAGGAGAAAGGTCACGTCGCCAATCAGAAAAGTGAGGTAGAGCTCGATCCTCGTGAACCTGTATTATTATTGACCAAGCTACGATATCAGTGAAACCTGTTCGCTTCGAGCAGTTATGTTGTGTCGATTTTCAGTTGGCGTCTAAGTGACCAGAAAAAAATCCTTGAGATTGGTAAATGTTTATTCTTAACTAGCTACAATGCCGTTGTGATAAATACAACAGGCGCTATATCTAAATTCATCACAATCGAATTGTAAAATAGCAGTCCAACTGGTGTGGTACGAAACCTTCGTTCCCTGAACGGAATTCCCTTTGATCGATTTCTTGTCGGTATTGGAACTGTTTTCTCGAATTCATCAACAGTTTCTATGTGTCATGATTCATGAAGTCGTGAAACATAGTTCGAAGGTGTTCAAAACTGCATCTGAATGTGTATTATTTGCTAAAAAATAATTTTCCCACAAAACCGAACCAATTGACCGGTTATAGTGGGTAATACGGTTTGACAATGACCCCTCAATGTCAGCCTCATAGCTATGCTAAACGGGAGAAAGGATGGCCTCTCATTCCTTATAGATAACACTGAATATTATTTTTCCTGAGTTTCATGTCCTGATCATTAATTTTGCCTAGGAGCCTGAAGGGCATATAGCACAAAAATCGTTCAGAACTCAATAAAATCAGAATGAAGACCTTATGCCAGAGGTGCTGGTCAGGAAGAGAACCATGACAAAAATCTGTACTCGGATTTTCTCTGTCTCTAGCAGCCGTTGCTAAGGAAGACTTCTAGTTAAATGGAAGAAAAGTGAATAATACGTCAACAAATCATCATAATTGTGGAGAGTTTTAGCGCATAAGTGTTTTTTGAAAACTTAAACGTAAGTTACTTTGTAAAAATGTAACCATAAGAAACGTATGATTTAAAAAGTAACCTAAACTCCTACGTTTAAGTTGTCAACAAACGCGACATGCACTAAAACGCTCCTGCATTTTGGAGTATACGTAGATTGAGGTTTTCGAAAGAGATTTCTTTTTTATCTTCACGTTCCTACGGATTTCTTTCTAGTTCAGAAGTTAAATAGCAAACACGTGTAGAAATCCACTCCAACATTACTAACAAAATCAATAAAATTCACTTTTTCTACTCGAAGGAGCAGTGTGATTAGAAACAAGGTAGCCTAAAATCTGCACCGGGGTTCAAGTAGCTTCCTTATTAGCTACCGTTTGACTACATTACAATTACATCATTATGCATTCTAAAAAATATTTATAAATCTTAAAAATCAAAATTAAAAATATAAAATCGACCTGGTACTAACGTAGCCAATGCGATTTGGCTGAGGATTTATCAGGTGTCACATAATTATCATCTTTGATATATCACCTAGTTCATAGATTTTCCCCTTCAAACTAATAGAAAGAGAGAAACAGGAAATATTTGTAAAAAGCTCGATTTTGTCTGATGGAGAATGATCTTTTACGTAGACCAGTTGGATGACAAAACACCGTTGACCACTATAGCTTGGCGAAATTATAATTTGTGAACTTTGTCTCATCTATTTTGTTCAAATTGTCCACGACTGGTGTTGCAAAAATATTGTACCATTTCCTAACTCGCCGTCCTTCAGGGAAAATAGAGATCCGAGTAATCATTTCTGAGGGGCCTTGCCAAGCATCGTGTTCTGCTCTGTTTGCTGCGTTTTCCCCGCTTGTTCTCAGCGGTTGAGGGGGATAATTGCCCGAGCAACCGCTGTTCTGGGGCTCGATGCTAGGAAACCGCTCTTACATAAAACTCTTTCTATTTCTCTGTCTTCCCTCCAGCGCTGACGGATCGCGAAAATAAAAATAGTCGGTTCATAGATAAGGAAACGCTGCACTTTCAGATGCGATCGTCTCTTATTGCGCTGCATTTCCTCGCATTAAGTGCAGTATCATGTGTTCCAGGCTCCCTTCGGCCTACCTTGACGTCCATCATGGAAAGATAGACCGGAGGAGCATGTCGACAGGCAACTCGTCCCTCGATGGAGTACCGACCAGCGGTGAGTGACCGATCAATAACCGTCAATAATCTTGACAACACACTTCATAATAATAATCTTGTTTTGTTCTAATTACATAATTGCCCGATTGGCTTTGTGGTTTATGTTCTGTCCTCTCTTACGTTTAATAACCAAATTAGGTCAATTCTATCGACATTGTCATATTTCAGTCAATTTATGTACCTAGGTACCTACAATATTTTATTACCGAACATTTTTTTGTTGAACTAAACTTGTTCTGTGTGCGATATGAATGTGTTTCTCACTATACCATACCAGTTGAATGAATTTTCATTTTCAATATTATACTTAGGTACCAATAATTTATCATTGTCAACGATCATTTTTTTCTCGCCATTTTTCAGGTACAATTTCAACTTTTTACTTTACCTAATTATTTACAGAAGACTTTTTGATTATTATTATTATTATTTTTTATTAAATTTTTTCTAGTGATCGCAATATCGTATTCCAAAAAGATGCATTTATTTTTTGCCTATTCATCATTCAATTGAGGAAAAATTTAACCAGTGGTGTGCATAGCTCACATAACCCTTTCAAGTTCGAGTTCGCAGACGGATCTTACCAATTATAAAATCGAGAAACTAATAAAATGGCCGCAACGTTAGTGCAGTACAATATTATCAAACATTTTATGTTTCGCGGTCGGTAAAAATCAAAATGTAATCAATACGCGAATAAAGCGGAGGTACGGTGTGTGACCCAGGTGAAAAAAATCAGACTTTATTCACCTGCCCTCCCGGACATTTCAATGTCTTGAGAGTTTTAATATATATTAAGTTTTGCGGCCATTCAAGACCTTAAGTGCTTAAAAATCAAAATACTAGATACGTACTAGTGAAATAACCTCATAACGTGGAACGCCGGTGTATACGGTGTATGCGCCAATAGATAAAAATCAATGGTCATCTACTCGTCATAACGAACATTTTAAGTCCTCAAACGTTGAGAAATATTGACTTACAGCGTGTAAAAATCGAAACGTGTTATCTATTTTGACAAACACTTAGTAATTTACATTCCTATCTGCTGTTTACAGCGTAAACATCTAACTAGGAAGACCGTAGGTATTTCATTTCATTTTCCCCGCATAAATTATGCCTTTTTGCACAATTTTATCTCTCGTAGAATTCTAATTTTATCTGCTCCGCGCATCACCTGCGCTTTCGAAACTGAACCGTATACGTTGCAGTCTGATAAATCCAGTTTTCCTGACGAAACTGTCGCTTTCTACTGCTACCTAAATTCTTATACGGTTAGTGGGAATGAACTTATACTCATCGAAGTGCTTCCAACGTTGGCATGGTGGATGAAAAATTTGTTAAAATGTTGAAAGCCAAACCAAAGGCATTTTTGATAATTGACTGCTATTCAAGCAAAAAATTGTACCTACTTTTAATCAGGTTCAAATTATCACATTGTCAGCCTAAAATTATTGATACGTGTTCTTGGTTCGTTGAGAAAGTTGTAATTTTTCCCTGACGTTGTGACTAATTCGATTTACTCATCTTCCAACTTGAAAGTGCCTCTCGTGAATTTTTTACACCCCTTTTTCTCTCCGACTTATTGCGTGCGGTTTTAAATAAGATGCTACGTGAACTGAGAAAGTACTATTAGAAAGGGCGAGCAAATCGATCATGGAATCGAAAGTGCTTTGTAATAACTTCTAAAAAGAACGACGAATTGCCATGGAAAACAGTCCCGTACAATTTACTTACACTTCTTTTAGAATCGGCCGATCGTCAAGGTCCGCATGCGTTGAAGGAATTTTATCACTTTAAGCAAGAAACGTTCTCGTTCTCACAAAGAGTAAAATCCTTCGATGTGTCCACTGGTCAAACCTTTGGACGAGTATAAATTAAATCAAATTTAAAAAACCTTCTTCCCCACTTCTTTTCGTATCGATTTTTTCTAACATTTTTTTCTAAATTGTCCAGCATTTCTTGCTGGAATATGTTTCAGAGATTTTCTGCTTAATCTTTCAAATAAAATTCTCAACTAAATTAGAAACCAATAACATTATGCAATAATTGCCAGGCTGAATGTAACCGAAACTATTCGGACAGTAATTCACCGTGCACCTTCACGATGCAATTTTTCCAATTCGTTACGCGATCTGGGAATCTTGAGTACCTATGGGGTTCGTGAGAATTTCTCACTGGATTCTCCTCCATGGATTGGAGCTAGTGGACTAGTGCTTAGTTCAGTTTAGGTTAAATCGCTCGCCTGGTATGGGTACCGTGACCTGCCCGTCAACACTTCTCTATTTGGGTATGTTAAGAATTTTAGAGATAAAATATGAATGATTGATATTCGATGGCGGAAGAATAATTAGCGCGAAAATGTCGGCTGTTTTTTATTGGAGATCCACGATACTACATTTTTTCTACCCTGACTGTTTTTATTGTTTTACTTCATTGTTGATATTTTTTTTAAATAAATGGCGAAATTAATATAATTAGTGAGGCACATGGTGAAAATTATTAACCACTAACTTACAACTTGTGATGGGAAATATTGTATAATTTGTAGAAAGAATTTCTTCTTTAATTTTTTGTTTGGTTAACCTTTGCTTTACTGCCACTTCATGTGTGTCTTCGATTTAAATTTTCTAAGTCTATCATAGAATTTATCAATCGTATCGTGAGTGATATCTTGGATAATTATGTTGAATCATAATTTGGATATACTGTAGGATCATAATGGTTAGGTGGTAAACCTCTGAAGTTCACCCACCTCATCAAGTACCCATTTATATCAGTACTTAGTCCCCTAATTGTAAATTTTCAGGTACAGACAAACTGCAGTTTGGTATTTGCCGACCAATCAAGTGCTATAAAATAAGCAATAATAAATATAATTACTATACCTACAGCCACTAGTACTTTAAAATTGACAGCAGATTTAAATAGCACATATCACGATGTGTTATAAACTCAATTTAATTCCTTATAATTTTAGAGACCCTCTCGCGGAGTTACTCAGTTTCAACGGCAGACCGAGTGCGAGACAACATTCCATCTCGAGATTATGATGGCCTCAAATCGCAATGCGATACTGCTATGCACGAACTTCAAGTCCTTAGAAGGTAACAAATTGTAATTATGCTGTTGTAAAACATTCTCGTATTTCTTTTATATTTTTTATTTTATTCTTTTTTAACGTCACATTTTTATGCTTCCAGGCAGCACTGCGAGACGGTTAGACGATGTGAGCATACGATGAAGGAATTGGAATATTACAGAGGTCAACATCACGCAGCTATGGCTCAGCTCGAATCTGCCGCTCAAGAATCTTCCACACTCCGCACGAAGTACGGTGAACTTGTCTCCGATCTTCGTTCCAGCCAGGTCCGCGAATCCTACCATGTAATTCACTATTTATATTT
The DNA here is from genome assembly GCA_037159825.1 of Tupiocoris notatus. Lineage (NCBI taxonomy): Eukaryota > Metazoa > Arthropoda > Insecta > Hemiptera > Miridae > Tupiocoris > Tupiocoris notatus. The sequence goes on along the minus strand of JASJUZ010000705.1, from coordinate 21,914 downwards.
CCTTTCTTAATTGAGGCTCAATCATTACATTCCAAGTCAATCATGATTCGATCATTTTAATTGGCTGTTCAGTTCAATCTGCTGGACAGCATTAGCTATCTAATTAACCTAACGACCTTGAATTCTTTTCAGGAAGGAGAGAACGGAAATGGAGACCCTTTGAACCAGTTGTACCTGACTACTCTCACCAAGTATGAATCCATTAAAGAGGAGTATGAAAGTCTGAGAAAGCGCTATGACGATCTTATTTCTTCACACTCATCAGCTGTCGACAAACTGCAACTTGCTCAAGTATGTGAACTCTGCTGGTTGGTTTTCGACTGATTGAAACTAACTTGTGTTAAAAAATATTGAACTAATTTTTTTCAAACTCATGATTTTTAGGAGGAGGTTGGCAGAATCAAGAAGCAATGTGAAGAAATGGTTTCCGAGCGAAATGTCGCTGTTCGAGAAAGAAATGGTCTGAAACAGCAATGCACCGCTGCCATTCGCCAATGGGATATTGCCTTGAGAGAGCGCAATGAATACCAAGAAGCTCTTGCTAAGGTGAGTATTTATAATAATCTCTTGAAATATCCGCGTAACCAAAGTGCATTTGTTCCAATTGAACAGTTTCAAGAGTTTCCCCTGCAAAAGGAATTTTCAATCCATTCTGTGATTGTGTAATGATGCACTACTAGCTAAAGAGTGAGGGTGAGATGAATGATGCAATGCTCTCACGTGAAAATTGTTTCCGTTACCAGCGCTCTTCAGGAATCAAGCATCATTCATATTTGCAACACCCGAGATTGATTTCATATAGACATGTGACAAATAATAGTTTATTATAAATAATGTCGTCCATTTTTTAAATATAGATCCAACAGCAACACGAAGAGGCCGTTAAGGAAATCAATCAAGCGATGGCTGTCAAAATGAAAGCAAGTAAAGATCTGAAGAGACTTACTGATGAACGGAATGCTGCTATGCAGGAATACTCTCTTATCATGTCTGAAAGAGATACTGTCCACAAAGAGATGGAAAAACTGACTGAAGATCTGACGCAGGCCAAAAAGAAAAACAAAGCAATAGAAGCAGAAGCAAAACAAATCACCGAAGAGGTTAGTTCTACTTGAAACAAGAGTTTTAAACCTGTTTACTCCTGTTTAAACCTGTATAATCCAATATCATAAGTGACACAATTTTTTTAAATTTTATAGAAAAAAGCTTTGACCTACCAAGTTGAAACGCTCAAAAGGGAAATTGCCTCTGCTCTACATGACCGTGACAAGGCTTTGAAAGAAGTGAACGATTTAAGGCAGCGCGGTGGCGAATGCAAGGATCGTAATCAGATGGAAAGAGTGAATACCCGATATGACACATCATACAGAGACAGGTAACCAACTAGTTTGTCCTATAACTATAGTCTATTACGCCTACGCTCACTTTATTTTATGAATTTATCTCGACATATCTAAAACTTTTTTTCCATGAATTTAATTTTGTTTTGAATGATTCTTCCAGGGATCAAAGCAGGAAAAATATGCGTGAATCGCAGTCCAGCTCTATGGATCTTTTCAGCAAATGCCACAAAGAGCGTATGGACAATCTGGATCAGGCGAATCAAGAAATTGACAAATTGAACAAACAAGTTGACAAACTTCAAGCCGAGCTGCAAGGTAAATAAATGAATTAGTTGATTGGAAGTGAAACCTTTATTTCAATTGTATAGTACTTATCTACATTTTAGCCATGAATCTTATAAGCCGTTGACCATTTTTTGTTCTGGCAGAGGCCTTCCAAGAGGCTGAAGTCAGCAAGAGGCGAAGAGATTGGGCGTTCAGCGAGCGTGACAAAATTGTCATGGAACGTGAAAGTATTCGAACACTCTGCGATCGATTGAGGAAGGAACGAGACAGGGCTGTTTCTGATTTGGCCGAAGCTCTTCGAGACAGCGACGACATCAACAAACAACGAGCTGAAACAAACAAGCAGCTCAAAGTTCTTAAGTGAGTTTTGCCCTTTTGTCTTAATAAAAGCTGATTTGCCAGATATTTGTTGTGCTTACGCTGCCTGATTATTTTCAGGGAGAAAATGGAATTGCAGTACGAAAAGGAGAATCGTATGGTGCAGCTTCATTCGTCCGTCGGTCATAACTACAGTCATGATTCAGCTATTGATACTGATATGCAAGAGTACGACTCAGAAATACTCAGCATTGATATTGTAAGTTTATTTTTTACTATATGAGAGTAGTTTCATGCATGAGTTCTAACGGTTTTTCAGCTTGGCGATGCAATGATTGCCTTCAAGTTGTTGTGATTCCTTGCAACACTTGCTAATTCAGAATTTACCTCTGTTTTCAACAGAACGGTTTATCTTCAACTGAAGACTTAGGCGTTGAGCTGGTAGGCGGACGGGATGATCCACATTATCCAAACGACAACGGCATCTATGTCACTTCAATATCAAAAGGAAGCGTTGCTGATGGGAAATTGAAGTATGTACAGTGAGAAGTGATTTCTGATTGTTGATTGATAACTCCATCAGTTGACTTATTGCTCGTAGGTTGTGACAATTACTGTAGAACCCAAGTGCTTACACTCTCATAACTCTTTTTATTTTTCAGACCCAATGACTGCATTGTCAGAGTTAACAACGTGGACTGCAGCAACATCAGTAAACGTGTCGTTCTTGAGACTATGAAATCCAGCGGAAACACAGTCATGGTTGTCCGGAGGAGACGCCTGTACTCAACTCAGGTAGTAAGTGCTTCATCCCTGAACGATGCTTTTCCTATTTTATTGCTCTGCAATTGTCCTTTGTGCTAAATGTATTCTATGTTCTCTTTATAGCTGCAATTGAACAAGTACGAGCATGGGTTAACTTTGGAATCGGGAATTTACGTCTCCAAAATAGCTCCTGGTTCACGCGCTGCCAAAGATGGGAATCTTGCAATCGGTGACAGAGTTATTAGTGTGAGTTAAAGGCCTTGTAATCCTGAGTACTTTGCCCATCAATGTTATCAATTTTGGTATATTTATGTAGCCATAAGTTGTGTGTCTTGTGAATGAGATTTACTGGCGATGCTCTCTCACTGATTTTATTTTTTAAAGCCCTTTCACTAATGACAGCCCTGTTGACCATTCAACTGCATAATCTGTCGAATGTTATCCTCGGTTTATTCAGATCAACAATAAAACGGTCGAAGGTGGGATGACAGCTAGGGAAGCGATGGCTCTTTTAAACGAGACAACTGACGTCCTGCTCATCATGACACTCAAAACCTTCCAGTCCCCAGTTATCAACAGCCGTCAAAGTACGGCCACTCAGACGTCAATAGCTACACCTCGAGAGGTCCTTAGCTCTTCTGAGGATAATGAACCAGGTAATGCGTTGCTATTGTGATATTCAGTAATCTTGGGGATTTGAGTTGTTGGTGAGGCTGCTTCTATTTCCCTCGTTTCAGCTTGTTTTGCTCCTGATAAATCATCAGTTTTCTAATCACTCTCAAGTTCGGCAGACAGATTTAATATGACGAAAGTATGAGTAATATAATAGATTCAGAACAATATTTTTTCAATTCATCTTAATTTTCATCAGATCCTCCTCCACCTCTGACATCGCGAAGCAAACGGTCTCGAGATTCATCAGTAGATAAGAAGAGAAACCGAAACCCCTCACCAGTGACAATCGAAGATGAGACTGACGATGCAATAGCTGAACTTGACAGTGTCATCGACAACTATAATTCGAAAGGAACGAGACGAAGAGTGAAACATAGTGATCGAAATGGAGGCACATGGCCCAAAGTCAGGTTGGTTGTTGATTGTTTTTGTAAATTACCCTGAGCTATAAAATCATCCTTGCTATTTGGTGGCAGAGAGTCAGTGTGCTTTGTAATTTCTAATACATACTCAACGCAATGCTTTCGCCTTTGGTTGACACAGTCCTGAAAAAAATAATGTATTATTTTTCCAGGGGAGGACCACACATTGAGCCTGGCACTGGAACAATAGTACACCCAAAAAAGAACAAAGAGAGGCTTCCTCTATCTGTGATAATGAACAACAGCCCGCGAAGTCCAGGATACTCTTCGTTGCACCAATACTACGACTCCAGCACATCATCTCCTCGTAGTTTGGGCGGGAACGACTATTCTCTCAAATCTGGTGAGGAGATCTAGCCTAGGCTTGGTTGTCAGTTTGATGCTAATAAATCAGGTTTAGGGTTTTCATATTCTGTGTTCTCTATTACAGGCACCGTCAGCAAGGACATGCCAGACTATTACAAGATGAAAAGTAGCGGTGCTATGGGGGGAGGTCGGTCTCCTGTACATGCTGGTCCTCCTCCTGATGTCCAGTCAAGGATACACTCACAACTTTACGGGTCACCTCATATACCACCGCACCATTCATATGTCCATCCTCATCCACACCCTCATCCAACTCCTCCTCCGCCAACGTATCCACACCTGCCCAGCGAAAGCCCTATAAGGTCGCCGTGTTTGGCTCCATCTCCTATGTACCAACCGGTAAGATAATGCCTTGGTCATATTGAGTTTCGACGGTAAGAAATATCTATGTAAATCTACGTTATTTTGTCCTTTATAGTGTTCGCCGTTCCACCATCTCCACTCACCATCGGTAGACACTCATTTCCAACACAAGAGGCGCACGCTCACGTCAGCTTCCCATCACGGCGGAGGTCACACTAGTGACGATGGTGGCGACCCAACGCCATCCTATCATCCTACTCACTACGAGGTGGCGACATTACCAATGAAAAAGGAAAGCCAAAGATTTAGGTAAACTTTTTTTATCTTCCGCTTGAATAAATATCTTCGGGTTTAACAAATAACAATGAAGTATAGAAAATATATTGATTGGGCAGCTGTTGTCTGGGCCAATTCCAACTTGGAATTACTATTAAACCTGTCCCCGGTTTTATTTGATCAAGAAATTTCGATCATTCTTCCAGGGACAATTGCTTTATTTATACTATAAGAGAGCAATTTTTGTTGTTTTCATGGAACACCCATTTTTGTGCAGCTAGCGGCCTAAGCCGTAAGTATATGAAAGGCCTATGTAGTAAACCGTCCCTTGTGCTGATGATTCTAGAAATTCAGATGAAATAATGTCCATCGTCATCCAATATCTTCCTGCACGTTAATATTTATTTTAGATAATTTATTTTATTTATTTTCAAGCTAATGATAAATCACTGATTTATTTACTTTATTATATACTATTCTATTATTTAATCTTAAAACTATCAGTTTCAAGATTGAACTAAAAACCTTGTGCAATCAAAGTGATAGAATAGCTTGCCAATAATATCCGCCATTTAAGTATTGATTAGTCGTTTCATCTGTTACCATGGGTTTGCGCAGTTTTTCTGACTAGAATTCCCCGCGAGATTTTTATGAAACGTTATTTTCTGCATTGTTTGTTTTGTTACAATTTGCATGCATAAATGTTTTATTGTTCTCTGTCAAGTTCACTTGGAACATGAAGTATTTCCGTTAGATGACCACTGTGTCGACATTCTATTTCAACGGGCTTTGACTCAAAGCAAAACAAAACTGCCAAGTGGTTGGCACAAGCGTCCGTATCTATGGGGGCAACCACTAATTATCCATAATGAAATTGATAGCGGAACATTTTACGATCTAATCCGTAAAAATCTTTTCACATCGGATTTGAATTGAACTAGTTGTCACCAAGATGATGCCGACAAACTGACGGACACAAGACAAAAAATGCTCAAGAAGTTCGAAAACTCAAAATGCATTGTTTATTCTTTTTTTTTAATTGTAGGATACCTATCTCATTATCCCTAAACTATGTAGGTAACTAATCGTCTCTAACGTTTTTAGGCAAATTGAACCTATACAGCTTCTCTCCTCAAGTATGTCTAACATTATACAACTCATTATGTTCTTGAAACTATTTTTCAAATTAACATCTCTGTCATTTCAGGATTCCATCAAACCCAAGTGTAGGTAGTGGTAGCAAGATATCGACAAGTTCCATAGAAAAAGCGTCGGAGCGTGGTAGCCCAATGCCATTTCATGTTGAAATACTCAGTCCAGGGATAGGGCAGTCACAGTCCAAAACAACGTCTCTTCCTGAATACTATTGGTCTCACAAGTAAGCAATTTTATCCTCTAATAACATTTATTTATTTGTTATTGATATTTTTTCACATTATTTTATGAAATTTTTGTTAGTATTCAGTTGGAATATTTTACAGAATTGAGGTTGCAAATATTAGTTAATTTATGGGGGACAGAACCATGAAACTCCAGGACATTTTCTAATATCTCTTACTCTTTTTGCCCTCCTCGCACCAATTTTGTCTCTACCTCTCTCCAATTTTAATCCATCAACTTATTCTGTTTCAGACCATTTCCTGGTGAGCTCCGTCGTGTGCATATAGACAAATCAGCAGAACCCCTCGGCATCCAAATTTCTTGTCTTGACTCCGGTGGTGTCTTTGTGTCAACTGTCTCCGAAAACTCACTTGCCTGCCAGGTCGGACTGCGCGTGGGTGATCAGTTGCTTGAAGTTTGTGGCATTAATATGCGCTCAGCCACCTACGAGTTGGCTGCTAACGTTCTCCGCCAGTGCGGAAACTCTATCACCATGCTCGTCCAGTATAGCCCTGAAAGTGAGTCTCTGGAAGTATCACACTATGGAGCCATCGAATAAGGCTGCCTGCCCGAGTGACAGAATGCCTTAGTCTATAAACTTCTTCTGTGAATTCAATATAATTATTTTTTAGAATTCCACGAGCTTGAAGGGACTGGCTCGTCAAGCAGCGGTGACAGTAAAACGCGCTCTGGATCGCCTACACCGTGCAACAGCCCTGGGCTCCTCAGGAAATCACCATTGAGCCGGAACCTCTCCCCGCTCAGTATCTCCCAATCAGCTAGTCTCCCTAGGTGATAATACTGTATTTATTTTGACTATCATATTTCTGTCGGCTCTCATGATTTTGTGCTCTATTTCAACTAATTATCTCGTTCCTAGCGATGAGCCACGCAATCTGGTAATTGAAACACAGAAGTCATCAAACCTTGGCATCAGTTTGGTTGGTGGGAATGCTGTCGGCATCTTTGTGCATAGTGTTCAAAACGGTTCTCTCGCCTATAAAGTTGGATTGAGGTTAGTCAAAACAAATCCTAAATATGAAGCTAGTAATAATATATATTTTTATAGGAAAATTTTGTTGTTCTTCATTAAAAGAGGCGTTGCTATCATTTACATTATTTTCTATGAAATGATTTGACAGAACCGGAGACAGAATACTCGAGTACAATGGATCAGATTTAACATCAGCTACCGCAGAAGAAGCAGCGTACGAACTTGCAAAACCAGCTGACAAAGTTATAGTTACAGCTCAGTACGCCATTGATCGTAAGTTTCATCAGTTCGCATGTTGCAGCATGTGCAGCTTTTTACGACAAGCCAATCTAACTGTTGGTAATTTACAGGTTACAACGAAATTAAAGACAAACCGGGTGACAGTTTTTACATTCGAGCACTGTTCGACCGCCAAGGTGACATGTCGGACGAGCTCCAACTTCGTTTCCGCAAAGATGATATCCTATATGTTGATAACACAATGTTCAACGGAGTTCCTGGTAGTTGGCGAGCTTATCTTGTTGATGAACACGGTCGACATTGTGTTGCTAACTGTGGCATTATCCCTTCAAAATACAAGTAAATATATCCTAATCGTCATCTTTGTGCAAAAGTTGGTTACTGCAATCAATTGATGGAAATGGAAGAATTGAAATTTACATCACCAAATGGTTCCAAATTGAAATAGTTTTAGCACTTGTGCTGAAATGTGTATTGCATTTGTCCAGGGTGGAAGAGGAAGTCGTGCGTAGAAGCCTTGGAGATCTTGAAGGTGAAGCTCGCCGAGCCACTAGGAGAAGTTTCTTCCGGCGGAAAAAACACCAGCGTTCCGATTCCAAAGAGTTAGCATCGTTTTCAAATTTCACCGTCGGCTGGTATAGTGACGGCACTCTAAATGAGGATTCCTCACTGGCCTCTTACCAAAGAGTTATCATGCTTGATTGTGAGTATTTTACTTGCAAAAATATTATATCGATAGTTAACTGCTGGGGAATCATATATTTCAATTCACACTGAAGAATTAATCACCATCATTAATATTATAGCTGTATTGATGGCCAGAAAGTATACAATGGCTGTACCATATTATGATATTGTGTACATTTTTAAAATCAGATCCAGCTTTACGGCCAGTCATAATTGTCGGTCCCTTGTCGGACTGGGTGACGGACAAACTGCTCCAAGACTTTCCAGATAAGTTCACTCGACTCAGCCCAGGGATGATGCACTGCTCGCAGGCGGCCATGGAGAAAGGCATAGCCGATTCAGTTTTTGTGGATTACAGAAAGAAGGGCAATTATTTCGAGTGTGTTTCTGTCTCCGCCATCAAGGACATGTATGATAAGGTATGGTTTCAATCTGTTCCTGTTGGATTCTAATTCTTTACCCAAATTTAATTCTGACAAAAACGTGGAAATAGAAAGAATGGACATCAATCTTTAGGTTTCCCATTATCTGTCTACATTTTTATCAAGCTTGAGCGTTAACGTTGATACTATGTTTGGAACATCGTTCATATTAGTTTTCCAAATTTATCTTTATGCCAAAACGTACATTGAATTCATCGTTTTTTATTTGAACTTAAACAAAATTTCCTGCTGTTATTTTACAATATGAGAAGAGCAATTAATCGATTAAGTTCAACTGTTGAATTATTTGATTTCCCTTCCCCGCTGTTTAGAATGTCCACTGCATTTTGGAAATCAGCAGTAGAGCGTCGATTGAACGACTGCATCGCCTCCAGATCTATCCTATCGTCCTTTTGATCAAATTCAAGTCAACTAAACAAATCAAGGAGGTCAAGGATACGAGGTACCCGCAGGATAAAGTTTCTGCCAAGGCTGCCAAAGAAATGTACGAGCATTCACTCAAATTAGAACAAGAGTACAAGCAAATCATTTCAGGTAATATTCACAGATTGTATTACAATTTTTCCAATTATGTTTTCTTCATATTTTATTATAGTCGCTGAATTGTTATCATATGGCCTGAAAGTTAAGCTTGATTTAAATGCTGATGCAGAACACAGATCGAAAGAGCTAACTGCTTTCTAATTGGTCATAGTCAAACGTAGAAACTTTTATCTGTGCTCATTATTCCTTGCCTAGTCATTAAGTAACTATTTGGTGCTTTGTTTCAGCTGTGATACCTGCGACTGGGAACATCGCGTACATGTGCACTCAGATCAAGAGCACCGTCATTGAAGAGCAATCCAAAATGTTGTGGGTTCCTTCCAATTGATTCTTGTTGGAAAACTAATTCATTTGGCTCATTTTCATCTGGTTATCGATTAACACGCAATCTTCCTTTTGTCGCCTCTCCCTCCTGTGATAGTCGGTACTTCTGTAATGCAGTTTGTCTCTTTTGACGATATATTCTTACATAGAAGTGTTTAGGGCCATTTTCGTGTCACTGTTTGCTTGTGCCTCGTTTTCACTAGTTACACTTGTAATTTCTTGATAACCAAGTCTTATTTTATTAAACCCACAAAAATGCATTCTCCGATAGGAAGAATTTAAGTTTTTAAAATACAGCCCAGATTTACGAGGTTATATATTTGGACTCGGACTCGAACTTTACTGGATTTACTTACTGAAAGTAATTTTTGCTTTTGTAATTGTTGGATTGCGTCTATCTCAATTGAGTTAGATGTGTAAAATCTCAGAATATTGTATCTTTAAACTTACTGGGTAGGGGATCTTAGGTAGAAATTAGTTTTCACCCGTGGATTCCTATTGGTACTGTAAGAATCTCCTCCTTTCCTGACAGTTTTGGAGGATTACGCTCTAGGGACATATCTGCGGAACGAGAGGTAGGGATGGCTCTTACGCAAACTTGAAACGGTGCCTGAGGAAAATTTGAAACCTGGTTGCCGTAAAATACAAAGATTGCACTGTTATTCCCCAAGACTCGACATTGATGATTCTTTTTGTCAAAAACAAACATTGTTCAACATAATTCCGCCTCTATATTTCAGCGCCATTTAACTTAAGTCCCAAATTTAATAGTCAATTTCCAATTATTCATGTTTTTTTATTTTATTTTATTTCTATTGAATGGAAACATGAGCAACTTACAATAATTTCCCTCTTGAAAAAGCTCTGAAAAATTTGCCTCTGAGATGCACTCTGCTTACAGATATATGCTAATAATCCGAATTTCTGTGTGATACACTTCCTAATTAATTGATATCTAGACTGTCAGTTAAGGGGAGTCATACGGTAGACCCTCAAATTCGAGCAGAAGAACTTTAAAATTGCTCCGTGATCCTATTGTACCTATATCAATCAAAACGCGTTTAAATTGTGATAGTGTTGTTCATATTGTACCTATTCTTAGCCCAAGTGAATACAATCGTAGACTGCTCTACAAAAATTTATTAGAAACCTGTGATTCTGGCAATCTTGTTTTCCACTAGATCAGATAAATGTTAACAGTATACCGATTACAGTTTGGATATTTGTGTATTTTCGTATCATCGATATTTGACAATATGTAACTGTAAGCACAAAATTCGCCCCTTAATTGTAAGTTGGTATCTATTTGGTAAATTTTCGGTCTAAAGGCCGGTCTACTAGCTGTGTTGACTTGTGTCAAATTAGAACTGTACCTCTGTACTAGAAACGATATTTACTACATAATGCACTATCCCAATCCATGGGCACTATTTTCTCACTATTCTTATTTCAAATGCAGATGAGTTGTTTTCAGTAATGAATAATTTTCACATGGCCTGAAAGTGATTTACGTAGGATGATAAGATGATATCCATTAACATTATGATGAACGAAAATTAAAAAGGTTTGGGCGATAAATGATTGGATTTGGAGTAAAAGGCTGAGGTCCCATGATATGTGATGGGGAGCGATAACAGTTCCTGGGATTGGTAACAACACCAAGATCTTCATTTTTAAAAGCGGCAATCTCTTAAAAATCATGTGCATTTTTCACTACTGAAAGCACACTTACTTTCTCACACGATCCGAACAAAATGGTTGGACGTGTTTTTTCCTATTGATTCTGTGAACAACATAATATCATAACGATGATTGACTGTTATTTTTGGGGGAATAGCTAAAGCTTCACGATATTCATTATAACTATGTAGCACATTATAATAGATGTGCTGTTGAAAAAAAAATTGTTATAGTTGAATTCGATGCTTAGAAGACAAGAATAGTCGTAATGTCATGTGGTAAGTTGCACAATGAGTCAACCGAAAGTCTGTGTACGCCGTTTATTGTGTACTCGTTTGTATTGAGTATTAATGTACTTGCTCTCTGGTTTAATGAAATGTTGATAGCTTAGTTACCGAGAGCGTAGTTTGGTCCGGTACTTATCTCAGACATGGGATAAAATAGATGGATAGAAATGTTTGTAAAACATACACTCGTCCGTTCCCAACCCATTAAACATTGATACGTGTATGATTCCTTCTCAATGTCGACCTTAGACTAAATTTTTTTTTTTTTCATCGTCATTCAAGTTTTCAGTTGACCGTCTACTATTCCATTTGTTTTATTCGCCTGTTAATCTAATAAATCTCAGTTAAGAAAGGCCGCGCTTGGTCATCTTAAAACTGCTGACATTGTAGTAGCAGTTATGACTCCTAGAAAAACGTTAAGGGAAGCATTAGTAAAATCTCTTCACGTATAATGGTTTGATATTTCTTGAGGTGGCTTTCCACCATCCGTTAAAATGGTTGCATTATATTCATCAGTTAGCCCCTTTACTAAGGAGCGATTGAAAAGGGACTGATGAGAGGATTACCAATGAGACGTCACGCACGGTGCTATTCGTTGGCTTGACTCCTTAGTTTAGCGTTACATAGGTGCGTTTTCCATAGGTGCAATTCCCTTTGATCGTTCAAAGAGGGGCTGGTGATTTGCATCGCTTATCAGTTCCTTCTCATTTGCTCCTTGTGTAAACAAACAAGTAGAGAAAGTGGTTTCGCTACTATCTGTCGGATGGCTTAGTGCACTTTTGTTTTTTTTATGGATGATTAGTTTTGAATAATATCGAACACTCAGATGAGCGTTTGAATTACTACCAGTCATTCTAACAATGGAACGATTAAATAAAACAGTTTCACTGGAAACTACTCCTCTTAGCTAATGAAAAAGTTCCTCATAAAATGATCACAATATAGCTTTCCATGTTTAACGAGTAATGTTCCGTTATAAAATCCGTTCGTAAAAATTACCCTAGCGGATCATTGTATAAAATTTGCCTTCTTGCACAAATATTCTTTCATTTTGTTACGTTCTTTATTATTTATATCACTGCTTTCCTTCTCTGTGTTATTTTTTATATTATAAATTGCCATGTCTTCAATGCAACCCCGACTAATTCCGCTTTTTTGGATTGCTGTGGGATAGCTCGAGAACGGTTTTTGTGAACAAAGAATTGTTTCTATTTACCATGATTTCTTTGTTTACTTGCTTCTTTGCTAATCGGTCAAGGTTTCGTTTTTTTTTGTTAAATGTTGATAGCATTTTTGTGATAATCATTATTTGTAACAATATCCAATTTTAGTATACAGTAATTTTTTTAACCTTCCAAGTATAATGGGGAGAACAATTTTGATAGGAAATTATTTTTTTATAAATTTTCGAAACTTGTTTGATTTTATCTAGTCTATATGCGATGCTTAAATTTTCTCCCTTTACGGCCTGTTTTCTTCGTCACAGAACTCATAAATGTATTATGTGCAACGATTTTTATTATGTGAATTCGCTATTTTCATTTGGTTGAAGGCATTTTCGAAATATACTCTTCTTTATGGATTTTCGTATTCTACTTTTTAATCACTTCCGCATTATTAATCTAATTCGTTCGTTTTTCTAGGTTTGTGTCTTTTTCAATAACAGTTGTACTTTACTACTGTTGCGGCCTTAGGATGAGTTTCATGATTTTTTAATATTGCTTTTACCAGTTATCGTCTCTAACATGGAAGTACTGTGTGATCTATGCTCACTACTAGTTTTCATACCACTAAGCACTGCATTGCAGGCTCTTTAGGCTTTTCATACCTCCAAGCACTGGAGGCGTAAATGCCGCATAATTCTTGACATGCACATTATCAACCGTCATCGAATCCCATGTGAGCAAAATCAAAATAAATTACCAATTTTTGAAATCGTTATGTTCCTATTCTTCCCTAAGCAATCGTGAAAAAAATATTTGAAAAACGTTCATTTCTAAAAAAATTATACAAAAAAATTTCAATATTCAATATAGGTTAATGAAAATTGGTCCAATATTCAAGGTAGCACGAAGGTGTCAAAAATTGATCCGCACCGTCCAAAGAGAGTGAAGAGTTAACGTTTCTATTTTTGAACGGTTGAAGCGATTCTAATCCGAATATTGTGTTAGAACACATTAGCGAGCTATTTCGGCAATAAGAGGCTCTTTGCCATTTTTAGTTTCAAAGTTATCTGTTTTTAACGTGTTAAATTATCATTTGGATACAAAATAAATGGTTTTTTAAACTTTCTCAACAGTAAATCAGAGGTGGAACCGAATTTGAACAGAAAAAAATCAAATTAGACCATTATTAGTTAGATATTACATTTTTTTTATTTCTTCACTGCTGAAGTTTCAATAACGAGTTGATTAATTCTATTTTCAGGGGTTTCCTCAGAAAATATTCACTACGATGAGAACTTTAGGAAATTTACTCGATAATCGACTAAAAACAGTGATCATAAAATGCGGATGATGTTTTTATCCGTTTTCAACGGTCAGAGGGGCATGAAAAGTATTAGCCTCCATGATGTGACGCCATTTTACGCGCGTGTAGCTTTGTTTTCACAGACAAGTAGGCTTCCAAACCAACCTGTTCACGGCTTTGTTGTCATGCCGCACGCCAAATGCGAGATTACTCTCCAACTGTCTTTCAAGTTCCTAATCAACCTGAGTCATAGGTCGATCCAATAACCCAAGTGCTTTAGCCGTTTATCTGCCCATTTCTCGGCTCTTATCTCTTTCTCTTGCTCAAAACTGGTTCCTCTAATCGCATCTTCGGTAGGTACTTGAGTGTCCCAATTGACCAGTGCAGCTGCCAGCTCCCCAGTGCAATCTTTCTTGCGTCACATTCTACCGATCTCGGCCTCCTTTTGTTACAATTTCGAGGAAAAAAATGAGTGAAACGCCTAACGTCGACGTGGATGTCGCTTCAGAAGAGAATCAAATCGATGGCCAGAAAATTGGGCCTCGGGGTGACACACAAGATGTTCTAGGTTTCGGCGCTTCGTAAGTATTAAAATGAAAAAAATTAAGTACTCAATCGGACAGTTTTACGTTGAGAGGAATAACTTATAATAGTTGTCAAAAACAATAATCGCTTAATATAGCATAAAAGTAGGTAAGCTAGTAATGTAATTAATGGAAATGAACCTTTCTACTAGGGCTTTTTTATTGTCTACAATGCTGCGTAGAATTCGTTTCATTTCCTTTATAAAAAGGAGCCATTCCTTTCCTTGCATTAGCCCTCACCACAGAGGTAATTTTATTGAAAAATATCCTTCGAAAAATTTGTTCTCATTAAATAGGGGGAACGAATGACACCTGAGAATAGGACAATGAATGGGTTTAAAAGTTTCAAAAACCGTCGAGCAAGACTTTCATCAATTAAAAACCCGCGTTGCCAGATCGTAATTAATCTATTAATTTATATTTATCAATGTTAAGTTATTAGTTTTCCGTAGACAAGCACAACATTTCCGTAGATTTACTTTACAATTCCATTGACTATAAAAAGAAAATCAATAAAAAAGTCAGGGACTAGGAGAAAAATCAACGACACACTTACTTACTTGTTGTATTCAAGCCACTCGTAAATTTACTTTGAAATAATAAGAAATTGAATAAAATTAATGCAGTCAGAAATTGGCAGACAGGAATTTATTTTAATTTTATTATTATTTATTTTATTTTATTTTTTTTAATTTACATATCAGCTGTGGAAATAAAACCAAATTAAAGCAGGTAGAATTTTTTTTCGTGGACTACTCAGAGTAAAACTACTTGACTTTGTAACGAGTTCATTCTGTCTGATTATAAAATTTTAATAACTACGTTGTAAATTCGAAGTACATATAATAGGATAGCAGGTAAATACAGTTTGATCACATCAACAACGAAATATAATGTGTTTTGAGTGGATTTCTGAAAGAAATCATTAGACTTTTCGGAAATACCAAAAACGTTCCCTTAGGTCCGTAGACACATCGAAAAATTCATGGAAATCGGAAAAACCCATGATCTGCGACACAGTGAAAATCAACGTTTTTCACCTTAGACAATACCTAAGATTTTGGATTGACGTTTTTCAACTAAAAATCAAGTTATTCAATAAAAATATATTCAATTTTTTTTTAAATAAAAAATCTTGCCGTATTCTACTCAAATTTATAATTGTGCAAACACTAAACGGCATTTTTATTTAAAAAAAATTTTTAAATTAAAATCTAGGTTTTTCACCCAATGTTGAGTGTTTTTCAACCAAGTCCCACCTGCATGTTACTGAAAGTTCGAGCCTCTACACTAAATTACCTAACTAATTGCCGTCCTCTTCTACTCGCAATTTATACTGCAACTATGCACGGATCATGTGTTTCACGAACCACCCTAATATGTTTTCATACTTCAGTATTGTGACTTGTATTGGTGCTCTTGTTTCAGTGGCACGTACGAGTTCGCTAAATCCAAGCCTGCTGTGGCTAAAATGCCAGTCGACAAGCAGGGACTTTTTTATAAAATGGATCACAAAAAACGAGGTGTCTGCCTCATCTTTAACAATGAAAAATTCTTCGTCCCTAATCTGAAAGACCGCTACGGAACTCAAGCAGATCGTGACAACCTGATAGAGACATTCACCAGTCTCAGGTTTGAAGTTATTGTCCACGACAACCTGACTTGCAGTGCAACGATGAAACAAGTAAAAGAAAGTGAGTATTTTTGTGTGAACCTTCTTTAGAAAGTTTCTAAGAGTGTCAGAAAGTTGTGTAGCACCAAAAAGTTCCAATGCTTAAGAACTGTTTTATACCTCTGCAAACGTCTAAGTAATTTTTGCCCTAATTGATTCAGTTCTTTTGATCGTGACACCCAAATATTCTTCCTGTTATAGTTGCCGAACGCGACCATTCAGATTGCGACTGTTTTGTCATGTGCGTCTTATCTCACGGGGAGGAAGGTATTATTTTTGCTACTGATGCTCCGTACAAACATGAACAGATATTCAACCCTTTTACTGCCGATAACTGTCCAACATTGGCTGGCAAACCAAAACTGTACTTCATACAGGTAATTCATTTATGTGTACCATCGATTGTTCCATTTATACATTATTTATTCTGATCCATCCATGATTATGATGCTTTGTCAGTTCTCTGGTAATCAGTCTAATTTCTGCCATGTTGGCAGGCTTGTCAAGGTTCAAGACTGGATAGTGGGATGACGTTATCAACTCAGGTTGATTCCAGTCCTTCATATCGAATACCGGTGCACGCTGACTTCCTGGTCGCCTATTCAACTATTCCAGGTTAGTGGCTCTATTTCACCTGGTTCACAGGCTTCTTTTGACGCATTCCTTACTGGGTCGATGTGTTTCTGGTGTCAGGTAGTTATTTAGTCCTCATTCAAAGTTCACCATAATTTGGCGCCATCTTCATAACGCAATTGTTCAATGTTTTCTCGTGCCGTTTTATTGGCATCGATCTTACTATAATTGGAAAATATTTCTCTTTTCCACATTTCAGGGTTTTACTCTTGGAGAAACACTGGCAGAGGCGCCTGGTTCATTCAGGCTCTTGTCACCGAACTGAGAGAATGCGGAATGCTGTACGACCTTCTTACGATACTCACCTTTGTCAACCGTAGAGTGGCAACTGATTTCGAGTCTAATGTTCCTGATAATACCTTGATGCACGCTAAGAAACAAGTCCCTTATATCACTTTTATGCTGACAAGGCTTGTGAAATTCTCCTTTAAAACTCCAACAACATCCTAGATAATTCAAGGAGCTTACAGATCTCTATGAGAGGCTTTGATGCTGGATTATCTCAAAAGGTAACCGACTCGCTTGTGATAAGGACCCTGTCCATATTTTCGATGTTAGCAGGTTATTTTTTCGAGTTGATTGCAAAGCTAAGATTCACAACTTGAGCGGCCACAATATTTTTTTCCTTGTGTTTAATTTACCTCGAAAATCCTCCTGTTCCTCTCCCCATGTTGTTACCTTGACGGTATCGTGATGGGAAAATTAACTGCATTTGAATCAGATTCAACGAGTCATTGAAAAGTCTGACTTGATATATAATTTAGCTTTTATACTTAGCGAGCTTTTCTATTTTGCTACCTACTTCATTCATGTTCTACTCTGTTGATAAGTGACAATATGGGTGAATTTATTAATACAAAAAATGCCATTCTGGCATTTGAATGTCTGTTCTGCCATTCAACCCCTTTAAGTCAAGGATTTTGCTTTAATTACTGTTTCTTCTTGGCGCCATTGTGACTATGATTCATCGTAGTGTTCTTTCGACCGTAATTCTTCTCCTGAGGCCAAACAGCATTACGTTTGGTTTAAATAGTAGTTCGACTTACGTTAATCAAATTACAAACAAAATTATTCGTTAAATAGCCTATAACTTATTGATAGAATTACTAATAAATTATAGATCGAATTGAGCGTTAAATTATGTAATAAATATTTGTCTGATGGCGAGTGTTGAATTGATTTTGCCTTTCCCATTTTATACCTACAGTCTACTGAACATTCTGAATGTAAATTGTGGATGCAACTTTTTTAGGGTAACTTACAAAATAATATTAATCGCAAGATTTAGATAGAATATTATCTGTGACTAATTTATGGCGAAATATTGGTGAGATCAACGAAATTATAGCGAAATAGCCCCTATGGTTTCAAATCCAAGTAATTCAAATCTTTCCACCGAAAAAATATTTTAATTCTCTCCCAAGAATACTCTTACCGTCTAAGGGAGGTGTTGGTACGCGCTCTACGAAGGAAATAAATTATTTTGAATAATCAAACCCCGGTTTGGTATAAAATAATAAATAAAGTTAAATTGTGCCGACTGGATTATTTTTCCACCTTCATCCAGTACAGAGTAAGGGAAAATGAACTTGATGAGTAGCGATTTTGAAGGATGGTTTTTCTCGACTACAGTTCGAGATTATTTGGAGTGACTGGCCTTGTACATTTAATGGATTATAGGAATAAATGAAAACCAATTTAAGGAATAAAATTTTAATACAACCTTACAAGGTGTTCGATAATTTACAAAATACTATTTCAACGTAGGCTGTACAAACTGTACACGTTATACGAATTACACCCCGAAACAGATTGGTGGAACGAACATGAGTTAACAATCTGGCCTGATGTAATAAATTCACCAACATGGCACTGATATGGAATGTCAATTCGAAGCGGAATGTTCTTACCTACAAATAGTGCACAAAAAATCGTATCACAGTAGTTTGATTATGTGAAAAAATCCTTCCTCGATGAGAAACGTTACTCAGTATTATGACACAATTCAACCATGGTGGGACAAGTAATTGCAATTATATGAGCTAAAATAAAAACATGGCAAGTATCAGTCGTTGAACAGTTCAAATTTAAACGCAGACCAATCGGAGGAAATTTGAATCAATCGTCGTTGCACACCGAAACGCGCAACGCAGCGATAACGTTTCGCTCGAAGTAAACTAAATTCACAATCTACGCCATTTGAGCTTATAAAAACAAACAATTTGTACATTCATTCCAACTTTTACAATTCTCATGTGGAGCCACTAATTTTTATCTACAATGACTACTTTTAGTTTTGATTACAAAAAATGTCTTTGAACATATTTACATCGCCTTTTATAAGGTAAAAAATTACGTTCCAGTTCGCGTTGAAACGTGGAGTAGAAAAATTGTCGGAATGTACCCTACAATATTTACAAAAAATAAAATAAGAGAAAGTTTTTTTCTTGAAATGACGAGTAAAATTTCTCACAGTGATAAAACTGTCGATTGTTCAATTTCTTCTTGAGAGTTCGCAGTGAGAAATTAATTCCTAGTAGGGAAAAAACTAGAGAACAGGATCAATAAGCAGTTTCATTGTGTATTTCATTGAATTCAAACTTCTTCAACCCTTACAATTGAAAAATAGTGATAGATTTATTTTTCATGGCATAAAAGAAAATTCCCGATTAAAGTTACTCTTGTAATTGAATTTCATAGTGAAACATTCAAACTTGCTAGCGGTGGGTAATGAAAAAACACAAAAAACATTGCTAATCGAGGTGCTCAAATCAACATTGACATTCAAATTTAAACTTGAGACCCATGAGAGCTCTCATTTTGTTGTTGATATTGTAAATTATACCTCAAACAATCAGCGCTCGATCAACAATTCGTTTTACTTATTTGATCTAATCCTCAAAATGTACCATCAATATCGTCAGTCTAGATGGTGGGTAGATCTTTTGAGGGCTTTCTTCAGTCACACATGAAACGATTTTGTTCTCCCTTCATTGGATTGAGTAATTCATTATCATTTCAATGCATCTAATTGCAAATGATGGCATATCTGATGCTATTGATAAAACGTAGTATCACTATTCGGAAACTATTAAATATCTATAAAGAAACATCAAGGTTGAAAAAATTGGTGTTTTCATTTATCGATACCCGTATCTAGATGTTTATAATGCTGCCACCATTTGAACCATAGCGGGTCAAATTAGTTGATACATTGGTTAATAGACTCAGCATCTCAGCTCTTTCAATTCAAAAACGTTGTTCCACAAGGATTTTCCTATTCTGTGAAGTCTACTGTATCCCTACAAATCACAAATACTTTTGATTCCCTACAAATCACAAATACTTTTGATTTAGATGTTGGCTGTGAAACCGTGAGCTATGAAGAACGAAACAGATCCTAGAAAAGAAAAAAAAAACAAACAAACGAGAATTATCAAACGTCAGCTGAAAATGGTGCTCAGCTCGGCACTACCTATACTATACCTAAGTGGCAATTCAAATAAATAATACATTATTTTACACAGTACACGAAAAATGGCATGAATTTTGATGCTGATTTTATTTTGAAAAAATACTATTTACACCGGAGGAATATCTAAAGAGAGCTATATCCGCAGCTCATTGTCCGTCGTTTTTCGTGATCGCACATGATGAGACGAGGTTGGGTGACGCGGTGTCACAATTGGCGATAACGAAGGGGAAGTTGCTAAGGGTGAGAGTGCCGGCGAGAAACTTGGGGACATTGGAGCCGACGGTCCGTAGACAGCACCAGCGCTGTCGTGATTGATCGGGGACCTCGGCATTAAATGCATCTTCGATGCGGAATGTGGCATAGGCGGATGGTGCCTTGTACTGATTACAGGTGGAGCAGCTATCGACCTTGGAGCGACAGAGGTTAACAGTGGAGGTGGCACTGACTTGACCGACGGAGGACACTTGCCCTGAAATAATGAAATATTAAATGACAAAAATGTAATTATTAAAATGATTTGTAATTTGTATCTGCTTGATTGCTGATGAAAATTTGCGTAGCAAATATTTCATTCACGGCACAAAAATAGATGCTTTTCAATTTTAGATGAAAATTTACAATCGTTTCTATTTTTAACCGACTTGGAAAAAGGAGGTTACTCTAGTTGACGTGCGGGTTTTTTCAGTATGTGTTGTTTGCTGGCGTTCAGGCCCTGTGAATCCGATCGGGTTGTTTTTTTTGTTAGAAAGGGTATCTATTTAGGTAGGGTTCATAATTTTTAGAATCGAATTCACCAGTGATTACTGCCCGGATTTGGAAAAATGTCAGAAAACGTGATTTTTGAAAAATTAAAACAGCAACCCTTTAAAATTTTACCTTGCCACTTGACGTGCCGCTTGTGCCACTTTTTACGGAAGCTGCATCGTCTTTGAGCCGTGCAATCTCTGAGAAAACGTGCGCCAGTGGCTGATACTGCGGACCCCAGTCAAGTAAATAGTCCCAATTGTAGCTGCCCGTTAGCTCTTCCTCACTGTGAACAATTGAGCTTAACGATCCTGTCATTGACGGATGGTGTGTACCCTGTACATTTGCATATGACCCTAGGCCAATTACGTTGGTGCCAGAGGTCGCTGCCACAGTGCCACCTGAAAAGTGTTTCTTGATTTAGAAAATCTGGGAAACGTTTAGTTCTTTAAAAAATATTTAATTTTACAAATTAATTTTAACTACAATAAGTCTCTCAACACAATATATTATGTAAATCAATTTAGCAAACTCACTTTCATTACCACGGTCACTACCAGCGCCACCAGATCCAGTTCCAACGTCCAAATTTGAGTATATCAAATTGTTGATCTCAGCTTCAGCTGTGGCATCCTCGTCGTCAAACATACGGCGTAGTCCATCAATTGCTGGCACTGTTGTGGCGTGAAGCATGATCGCATCTTTAGCTCCACTTGTTGATCCTGAACCAGCACCTACACTATCCGTCCTCCTACGCGAGTTGCCTGAACCGGAACCAGCTCTTGACCTTGTGCTGTTTACAATACCTAACCTTGCTAAGTACTCCTTGGTATTTTGCACAGATACGTCAGATAAATTGTCTTCATCTGAATTTCCAGTGTCGCGATGCAGAACAGATTCACGTTGAATTCCTTCATTGATCATTCGAATCTCTTCATCTTCAACATCATCTCCGTCTTCAGCCGATCCGCGCCCGCTGGAACCGCTCTGATCTGACCCACCTCCG